>JBAIZL010000001.1:70501270-71126270 GCA_036971475.1 Prosapia bicincta
AACTAAATTTACATCTCAGATTTTTACTCAGGTAATTTTAGTGACCATTATGTTCAGAAACTTTAAATGGAATTACAAAAATATAGGTGAAAAAAACCCAAAACCACAAAAATTAATCAAAAAATAACTAAAATGTTACCTAAGATTAAATCCTTATGTACATTTGGATGACAAAGTCATCATCTTCAGAGGTTCCTATTACAAAAGTACAATCTAGAATACAAAGAAATTAACAAACTAGAGGAGGGGGCGTGGTACCCCTGTTCTACACGAAGGCGTATTGGGCAGACTTCTACGGAGAGAATGAATGAGATTCTGAGTACGTCAGCAGTCTGCTTGCCCATCGCCAAGTCCAGTCCACTCATATTCCTATAATTTTAACTAATTTTCAACTAAGTATTTTCTCGTACTGCATACCCTATACAGATTGAAATTGATTTTTTCCTTAGCTTAAAGTTATTAAAATTACCAATATAAAATAAATAAACTTTCAAGGTTTAATTTCAACAAAATTTAAACTCCGTTGCTATAGATATTTTATGTCAGTTTTTCCCTAAATCTTGCTTCAGCAACACTATGGGGAAGCTATCAAGACGCTTTGCTAAAGCAATGAGAGGTAAGTGTAAAAATACTTTTGGCCGTATAAAAATTACTTATTAATTTAACTATTTTGATGAGGATACGTTTTTTAAAAGAAAACTTTGATTAGGAACAAAGTAGACCAACTCTTAGGCTAAATAATCAATATAATAATATCATAATATAAAATAGCATTTATAATAGCATTTTAGGTGAATATTTATTAGTTAGGGTCAATTTAAAAACATTCTTCTATTATATAAGCTGTAATACAGATCTGATAGTTTTGATTTGACGAACATTTACAACAGTATATCTAATTATGAATACTATCAGAGCCTGAGATAGAATTTTTTTATTTCTATAATATAACGATTGTTTTTGACTGCATTTTTTGATAAATAATGATTCCTAGTATTTTTAATTGGATATTTAAGAATGTCTAGTTTAACAGCCTTTCCAGTAATATACTGAATAAATCTGATCCTATGATACATCTGTTAAGACATAATAACTTCCAGTATATTATATTGAAATATAGGTTTGATTTCTAGAACTTCAAATGAGTATGGTCCACCATTAATAAATTGCTTAATTCAACGTCCGTGCTACACCAGAGAATAAATATTGAATTCTAGCGAAATAAATTGGAATATTTAAGGATATTTTGTTAAATAGCCAATGGAATTGGACCTCCCCGTTATTACAGTGACTAATTCTGACTCCATGCTACATATGTTGATACATATAGACTCCTAGTGACATAAATTGGAATATTTAAGCTTATTTTGTTAAATAGCCAATGGAATTGGACATCCCTTTAATTACAGTGACTAATTCTGACACCATGCTACATATGTTGATACATATAGACTCCTGGTGACATAAATTGGAATATTTAAGCTTATTTAGTTAAATAGCCAATGGAATTGGACCTCCCCGTTATTATAGTGACTAATTCAGACTCCATGCTACATCTGATGATACATATAGACTCCTGGTGACAAATTGGAATATTTAAGCTTATTTTGTTAAATATCCAATGGAATTGGACGTCCCTTTAATTACAGTGACTAATTCTGACACCATGCTACATATGTTGATACATATAGACTCCTGGTGACATAAATTGGAATATTTAAGCTTATTTTGTTAAATAGCCAATGGAATTGGACGTCCCTTTAATTACAGTGACTAATTCTGACTCCATGCTACATATGTTGATACATATAGACTCCTGGTGACATAAATTGGAATATTTAAGCTTATTTTGTTAAATAGCCAATGGAATTGGACGTCCCTTTAATTACAGTGACTAATTCTGACACCATGCTACATATGTTGATACATATAGACTCCTGGTGACATAAATTGGAATATTTAAGCTTATTTTGTTAAATAGCCGAAGGAATTGGACGTCCCTTTAATTACAGTGACTAATTCTGACACCATGCTACATATGTTGATACATATAGACTCCTGGTGACATAAATTGGAATATTTAAGCTTATTTTGTTAAATAGCCAATGGAATTGGACGTCTCTCTTATTACAGTGACTAATTCTGACTCCATGCTACATATGTTGATACATATAGACTCCTAGTGACATAAATTGGAATATTTAGGCTTATTTTGTTAAATAGCCAATGGAATTGGACGTCCCTTTAATTACAGTGACTAATTCTGACTAAATGCTACATATGTTGATACATATAGACTCCTAGTGACATAAATTGGAATATTTAAGCTTATTTAGTTAAATAGCCAATGGAATTGGACCTCCCCGTTATTATAGTGACTAATTCAGACTCCATGCTACATCTGATGATACATATAGACTCCTGGTGACATAAATTGGAATATATAAGCTTATTTTGTTAAATAGCCAATGGAATTGGACGTCCCTTTAATTACAGTGACTAATTCTGACACCATGCTACATATGTTGATACATATAGAATCCTGGTGACATAAATTGGAATATTTAAGCTTATATGGTTAAATAGCCAATGGAATTGGACGTCCCTTTAATTACAGTGACTAATTCTGACACCATGCTACATATGTTGATACATATAGACTCCTGGTGACATAAATTGGAATATTTAAGCTTATTTTGATAAATAGCCAATGGAATTGGACGTCCCTTTTATTACATTGACTAATTCTGACTCCATGCTACATCTGATGATACATATTGACTCCTGGTGACATAAATGTGAATATTTAAGCTGATTTTGTTAAATAGCTAATGGAATTGGACGTCCCTTTTATCACAGTGACTACTTCTGCCTCCATGCTACATATGTTGATACATATAGACTTCTGGTGACATAAATTGGAATATTTAAGCTTATTTTGTTAAATAGCCAATGGAATTGTACGTCCCTTTTATCACAGTGACTACTTCTGACTCCATGCTACATATGTTGATACATATTGACTCCTGGTGACATAAATTGGAATATTTAAGCTTATTTTGTTAAATAGCCAATGAAATTGGACCTCCCCGTTATTATAGTGACTAATTCTGACACCATGCTACATATGTTGATACATATAGACTCCTGGTTACATAAATTGGAATATTTAAGCTTATTTTGTTAAATAGCCAATGGAATTGGACGTCCCTTTTATTACAGTGACTAATTCTGACACCATGCTACATCTGTTGATACATATAGACTCCTGGTGACATAAATTGGAATATTTAAGCTTATTTTGTTAAATAGCCAATGGAATTGGACGTCCCTTTTATTACAGTGACTAATTCTGACACCATGCTACATCTGTTGATACATATAGACTCCTGGTGACATAAATTGGAATATTTAAGCTTATTTTGTTAAATAGCCAATGGAATTGGACGTCCCTTTTATTACATTGACTAATTCTGACTCCATGCTACATCTGATGATACATATAGACTCCTGGTGACATAAATTGGATTATTTAAGCTTATTTTGTTAAATAGCCAACGGAATTGGACGTCCCTTTTATTACATTGACTAATTCTGACTCCATGCTACATCTGATGATACATATAGACTCCTGGTGACATAAATTGGATTATTTAAGCTTATTTTGTTAAATAGCCAACGGAATTGGACGTCCCTTTTATTACATTGACTAATTCTGACTCCATGCTACATCTGATGATACATATAGACTTCTGGTGACATAAATTGGAATATTTAAGCTTATTTTGTTAAATAGCCAACGGAATTGGACGTCCCTTTTATTTCATTGACTAATTCTGACTCCATGTTACATATGTTGATACATATAGACTCCTGGTGACATAAATTGGAATATTTAAGTTTATTTTGTTAAATAGCCAATGGAATTGGACGTCCCTTTTATTACAGTGACTAATTCTGACACCATGCTACATCTGTTGATACATATAGACTCCTGGTGACATAAATTGGAATATTTAAGCTTATTTGGTTAAATAGCCAATGGAATTGGACGTCCCTTTTATTACAGTGACTAATTCTGACACCATGCTACATCTGATGATACATTTTGACTCCTGGTGAGATAAATTGGAATATTTAAGCTTATTTAGTTAAATAGCCAATGGAATTGGACGTCCCTTTTATTACAGTGACTAATTCTGACTCCATGCTACATATGTTGATACATATAGACTTCAGGTGACATAATTTGGAATATTTAAGCTTATATGGTTAAATAGCCAATGGAATTGGATGTCCCTTTTATTACAGTGACTAATTCTGACTCCATGCTACATCTGATGATACATATTGACTCCTGGTGACATAAATTGGAATATTTAAGCTTATTTAGTTAAATAGCCAACGGAATTGGACGTCCTTTTTATTACAGTGACTAATTCTGACCCCATGCTACATATGTTGATACATATAGACTTCAGGTGACATAAATTGGAATATTTAAGCTTATTTTGTTAAATAGCCAATGGAATTGGACGTCCATTTTATTACAGCGACTAATTCTGACTCCATGCTACATCTGATGATACATATAGACTCCTGGTGACATAAATTTGAATATTTAAGCCTATTTTGTTAAATAGCCAATGGAATTGGACGTCCCTTTTATTACATTGACTAATTCTGACTCCATGCTACATATGTTGATACATATAGAATTCAGGTGACATAAATTGGAATATTTAAGCTTATTTTGTTAAATAGCCAATGGAATTGGACGTCTCTTTTATTACAGTGACTAATTCTGACTCCATGCTACATATAGACTTCAGGTGACATAAATTGGAATATTTAAGCTTATTTTGGTAAATAGCACATTTTGGCCTCTGGTAACATCATTTGAAATATTCGAGGTTGTTTTATTAAGCAGCTAATGGATTATGGACTTACTCTGAAAGTTTTTGGTTTTTTATAAATAGCTATTGGATTTGTATGTACCCTGTAATATAGAGAGTTATTCTGACTCAATACTACATATAATGGATACATATTGACTTCTCCTATTAATAATTGAAATATTTAAGAATATTTTGTTACAAAGCCAATGGAATTGAATCTCCACTTTATTAAAGTTATTTAATCTCTGACCACTGCTGGAATTTTTTAATTTCTCTAGCAGTGACGTAGCAAAAGTTCGACACACTGTACCTAATGACCAAACTATAATTATTCTATACTTGATTCCAAATTACACAAATACAATATACACGAACAGTCTATGTATTACCTAAAACTTGACAATAAACAATTAAATAAAAATATTATAGTTTATAGTACCTGTATATGGTACATATTGACTACAGGATCTATAAATTGAAATATTTAAGGACGATTTGTTTAAAAGATTTTTGATTTTGACCTTCCCTTTAATATAATAAATAAAACCGGCTTAATGTTACACTGACTGCTTGTAACATAAATTGGAATGTTTAGGGATGTTTTGTTAAACAATCAATGTATTCGGTTAAAGGGATGCCTTTAACATAGTTAATAATTCTGATCCTGTGCTACATCTGTCGATTTATATTTACCTCTGGTAATATGAATGGAAACATTTAGGGATGTTCTGTTTAAAAAAAAAATGGGTTTGAATCCTTCCTTCTAATATAATGATTAACTATGATTGTATGCTACACCTGATGACATATATTGGCATTTGATAACAGAAATCGGAACCTTCAAGGATGTTTTGTCAAACAGCCCGTGTATTTAGACCTCCTCTTTAATGTAGCGAATAATTATGACTAAATTTTATGCTTGATGAAACATATTTACATCTGGTGACATAATTTAGATTATTGAAGGTGATTTAGTTAAAGAGACATTTGTTTTTGGCACTCAATAATACAGTGAATAATTCTGAGTCAATTCAACATCTGATGGGACATATTGACTTCTGGTAACATAAAGTGGAATATTTAAGGATGTCTTGTGGAACAGTAAGTGGATTTGGAACCCTTTAAGTAATTATCTCTGATTCCGAGTTACATCCTGTGATACATATTGATTTCTGGTAGTATAAATTCAAACATTTAAGGATGTTTTGTTAAACAGCCAATAGATTTAAACCTCCTCTTCAATATGGCGATTAAATTTGATTCTATGATACATCTTATGTTACATATTGACTTGTAGTATAAACTGGAATATTTAAGGTCGTTTTGTTCAATACCAAATAAAATTTGACACCTCCCCTGATACAGTGATAAATTCTGACAGTGATTCTATGATGTATCTGAATCATACATATTGACTTCTGGTGCTATAAATTAAAATATTTGAGGATGTTTTGCTAGTTTTGCTTTATCCATTGATATTGTGTATAGTTCTGACGCTGTGCTACATCTGACGATTACTGGTAACATAAATTAGATTGTATGAACGAAACAATGCCTAATAAAGTTTTGAATATTCAATTCTTATTGCACTACTTTTTAATATTCATTTAACAAACAAAAAAACATTGCAATGTTAGTAATGACTAGTAATATTGGTCACCATTAGCTGGCTCTGCGTACATCATTAAGTAATGATGGTGCCCATCTTTGTTTTGAGGTTTAATGTTAACATGCAAACTAATTTACTACGAGCCTTTGTCACTGGCTTTATTCTTCAGGATGAAAAAGTATACATTGATCTCAAGTAATATTAGTTTCAACTTTTTAATAATTATGTTTTTCTTATTTGAAAGCGACCCGACCAGTATTTAGGGAAAGTTAACCTTTTACGTAAAGGTATATAATAACATTTTACACAGTTGTTACAAATAAGCAAATTAATTGATTACTAAAACGTTGAACTAAAGCACAGTTTTAGCTTTAATTGTGCTGTAAATTAACTATATACTTTTATGGTGGTTTTAGCAATGTTCTGCTGTGGGAGGGTGCAGGAGAGGGGTGCAGCTAAAGACAGTTCGTCTGAAGGCGTTGAGAAGAGTGACGGTAAGATTATCATGTTATAAAATATATTTAAAACCTTTTCAAATTAAGTTGAACGATATTCGTTAAATTTAATTATGCTTGTATAATATAACAGCCTTGAAAAATCTTTACATTTTCTTACCTTAAGCAAAAACTAAGAAAGCATTTCTACTTAGATATTACCAGGACAGGTTTGTCGAAGGTTGTCTAGTACTTGAGTGGAGTATGGAGCTTAAACATTGATCACTGTCAGGGTTTTCCAGACCTATTCGCCATAAAAAAGTAAAATAGTGATTTGGAGCAGTAAAAATGCAAAATATTGTTTACTTTCTATTTAATATAACCTAACATTATAGGCTATTCCCATTTTCAAATTATAATGCAACTTAGTATGTTAGCTTAGCTTAGATACCAAGTAGTTTATTATTCTAGTAGATATTTATAATTTAAATTTTTTTAATTTCCCTAACAGTGACGTAGCAAAAGTTTAACAGTCTGTACTTTTATGACCAAACTCTCCCGAGTAGTTTTATTAATATTATTCTATACTTGATACACAAATACAATATACACAAACAGTCTTTGTATTACCTAAAACTTAACGATAAACAATTAAATCAAAAGGTTTAGAAATGAATATAATTATAATAGAAAACATTTGTATTCAATTTTAAAAAATATAAAAAATAAATTTGTTAACAATTATTACAAACACATTCACTCTACTTAATTTTGGATATACATGTTTGGCAATATAATTTTCCACGATTAATCATTTCACTTTTTAGAAACATACAAATGAATTATGCTAGTCCGTACTGATTTATAGGGCTTTACTATATAATTTCCAAAGAAATTCACTGAGTAACAGTGGATGAAGAAGATACAAAGGGCAGAACACCTTTCGTGTAAACTCTTTCCATGCCTAGAACTTACCAACATTAGACGATTCCTTATATTGTTTTCTACTTGTAACTCTAGATAAAAATAAAGCAGTCAAAACATGATAAAAGTGACAGTGTTATCGTTTGACTTAGTAGAGACCGATCTCTGAAAAATTCAATCTCTGATATTATGTGACTACTAATATACAGAGTATTAAAAAAACAATTGATTCAAACCTAAGCTAAAATTAATCTGGAAGCCTAAAGACACGGGTTCCCTATACTCATTATCGACTATTTCTACACCGGAGGCACTGGGCACAAGGAATACTTCCTAGAAAACAACCTAGCCTAACTTAACAACCTCCTGTTGTTCTCTAGGAGGTACTGTCAAAACAGTGTTACTAAGCATGTTGTGTTCCCTAATATGTTTAAAAAAAATTTTAACATTACTTTAGTATTTATAAAAATTACTAATTTCGTTTAAAATAATTTTATATACTAATTGGTTTTATACCTTTACAATTTTTAATACAAATAAATAACGTTTTTGATTAAACAATATCAAAAGTAGTTTTTGAGCTGGGACATTTTAAGTTACATTTCAGATTGTGTAGTAGTGTCACTGTTTAAGATGGTATGATCCAGCGGTTCCCAACCTGTGGTACGCGTACCCCGAGGGGTACGTAGAAGCTCGTGGGGGTACACGAAAATAATACCAGTAATGGCGGACATCAATATTTCACTCGTTAGATTTGAAACAAACACAAGGTTGTACTAGTAGTTGACAAGGTAGTTGGTGTGTTGTTGATCGGCAATTGCGTGGATCTTGTATGTTTATATGCGACTGAAAGCACTGAATAGAATAGCGATGGGAAACATCTATTCCAGATTTAGGTGAACAATACAAATGCAGGAATGGGTTTACGATTTGATGATAGCAAACTTTCAGGAAACCGTCTGTTGTGTTGACCACACTAATACATCGTATTCACCGCCAGTTGCCCCGGCTCACCCATTACTTACATGGCAGTCAGGAAACCACTCTTTGTCTTAACCACGTCGAGGAATAGGCTGTACTTTTCATTGGAAACATTTTTAGGGGTACGTAAAATGAATAGGCTTGGGAGCCAATGGTATAATCCATCAAATAAAAATGAAGCTCATGAAAATAAAGTGCTTGTAATTGTGAGTTTGTGTAAAGTTTATAAATTATTTCTCAAGTAAAACAATTTAAATTTATAAAAAACTATGGAGTAATAATTTTCATTGTGAGTTAATATACTACCAACTTTCAACTTTTCTGTTAAGTATAACTTAGTCACCACAATTGTATTCATTTGCTTAACTTGTGAGCCTAGTCGTAAATAATAATGACTTTCTACAAATACAAAACATTTTAAAAAATCTAAAACTTTTTTTCAGAGGGGAGCCAAGCCTCCGTAACACCTATTAGCGAGAACGCGGAAGGTAAGCCATCATAATTATATTTATAACGTAGCTAAATTTATAAGGAATTTATTAATGAATTAAAGCTTACATTGAAACGGCAAATACAACCCATACCGATTTATTTGAATTATGGACTGGAAGTGTGTAATTAGTGAAGAAAGTGGAAGTTTCAATATATTTATTTGTTATAGGCTATGTATATATATATATATATATATATATATATATATATATATATTAGTGGTTCTTTTCACTTAGTTCGAAAAATTACTTGTAATGGGTATTAATTAAGGACCATATCCCAGGTGTAAAATGGTTCAAGTGCATTGTACATAAAGATCAGCTGATAATGCATTAGCACCTATAAAAAAATATATCAAAAATTTGTCTGATAACAGTAGAACTATTGAACGGTTATCTAAAATGGTTCATGTTTTTTTAAAAATTTTATTAGTAATTTTGTTTAATGCCAGTTATATACTAATATTTAAATGAATCACGTGCCGATTGAAATTATAAATAATGTTTTCAGTCCCAATTTCTTACTGCCATATTTGCTTGCTGTTTCTTTTCTTTTGACTTTATTCACAACAATCTTTTTAAAATTAATTTCACTGGAATCTTTCTATAAACCCTTCTGCATTTACACTACACCCTGGGACCGCAGAAGAGTCATCAAGGTACACGGGCATGTGGGCTACATGTCTAACCCAAAACTGAAATAAAGTTTTTGGCCAAACATATTTATAAAGCAAAACATTGTCTTTCTCTCAGATAAACCGATAAACCTAAACCATCATTGTGAAAAGCCCTATTTTGACAGTTAATTGTCTTTGGCACCATGAGAGAGTTGCCCCATAAATAGTCTCCTTAAAAAATCTAATGATTTTAAAAAACGTTTAAAATATGTTTTTCAATAACATTTGTGCATTTTTATTAGTATAAAAAGAACTAATAAAGATATATTTTTCATCACTAAGTTAATACGTCATGAATTTACATGACTTGATTGAAACAAATTTCTTTAAAAATTGAAATTAATTCATTTTTAGTTTGTTTAAAATAAAAATTTTATTCTTAAATAAATTTAAGAATGTTTTCCAGAACAATTCATCATACAAATATTGAATATTCTCATCGTAAATTATTAACAATTAATGTAATGACAAAAGAATTATGTTATGGTTCGATTTCTTAGGTTTAAATTGTTGTAGGCAATATTGCAGCACGTATTAAAGTGTTTACATATTTAGATATTTCTTTTTCATTCATGCACCATTCACTATTTAAAAATTATATTTTTCCCACAACCCCTCGTATACTTACAACTGAAGAGTATTTCTGCGCATCTTAAAGAAACTAATTTACTAATCTAAAAATTCTAATGTACAATTGAAAACCTTTAGCTGTTACCAGTTTAGTTCTAGAAGTTTGAATCTCCCAACTTTGCACACATTTGCTCTCTAATTTAAATTCCCACAGTTTATAAAAGAGTTGTGTATTCTTATCTCTTTCATGTGAAGGAAAGTATAATTATTAAAATTTTAGTTATTTAAACAGTTTTAATATATTTTCAATGTGTTGCAGAAGCCGTCATTGGAATACTGATGGAAGTTGTAGACCAGGAAGTCCTTGCCCTGCGAGAGCAGGTAATATCCTACAGGAATATATTAATAATGTTCTATGTATTTACTTCTGAATGTATTAACTTTTCTTTTCTTTATGCTCACGAGAGCGCAAACATACTTCCCTACATACTCCCTTCACTTGGAGAGAGGTGAAAAAATAATTTAATAGTTTTGTCTATATCAAATGGAGTATCTTTGCCGAAAGTTACGGAGTTTGTGGTATATCATCATAATTTGTATTGTGCGAATGATGAAAGTAGGAGATACTATTAGGTCATAATCATAATCCATTTCCCTCAGTCAGTTGAGATCCAAAGTTCGTCATTCTTCATTTTCCGAACATATTTTACTAATTAACTTGAACCATTTTGGAAATCTGGTTTATTGATTTCAGAAACAATAATCTTTTAAAACCATTGAAAAACCATACTGATCTGTTATTGACGTCACCAAGTTTGTCAAAATAGTTTTGTGCGAGAACCTAAAATTTGGTCACGTGGTGCTTAGAACAAAGAAACAGTTTTCCCGCCTGCTTAGTGGAAAAATAATAATTTTTAGAGGAATCAAAGAATGTCTGTATTTACCCAACTTGCCTGGAAACATTACGAATAGAAATTACGTACAATTAGGAAGTGACTTTAAATTATGGTCAGTAACGCATCGAGCACAGACAAGGTCCTTGTCTTTTATATTTGTACGCCCAAACAGTGGCGTTATGTATCGATTCCATGGGTTACTAATTTGTTATAAGCAGTCTATGCCCCCCTAGAACTAAGTATAAAGTCTGAGGGTCCGGCCCTTAGGTAAGCCAACCGATAGTGGATAGAGGTCCGATTGCAATATCTGGACCGAACTAATCTGACCGGGATGCTGAGGTACCAAAATCTGGTCGTTCGAAAGATTCTACTGCTTCCGAGTAATTATGGGAAAGTGGTCGAAGTCTTAGGGTTTGGTTGGAGTTCGGCTCATTCCAGGTGCAGACTGGGCCTTGGTCGAAATACCCCCACAGGTCGTGGCACCAAGCCCTATCAGGTTTGTCGCTAGTCACTCGGGCGGGAGTCACGAGGTTAAGGTCGGGCTCGTGAGACCAATGGTTGCAACTTGCTGGTCTAAGGATTCTCCTCATTGTATTTGTGTTTTTTGAGAAGGAGGTTAGGTCGTGAGGTACTACTTCTTTTTTCACCATTTTCTCCCTTCTTCACTTGTCTACAAAACACACCGGGCAATGTACATTGCAGAGTGCTCGGACCGGGCAGACCGGTGGCGGAGCGCCCAAGGGCCAATCAGCTGTGATATTCAGACGGATCGAGTTTTTAGTGGAGCCATCTCAAGTGAACTTGCAAAACTAAACGAATGATAGAAAGACAGTAAGATTTATTGAGATTGAAGTTTATACGTAGATTAATCTATTTGACAAGTAGCTATAAGTTTATCCTTGTATCTATGCATACCTTAAACTCCCAACCATTGAACATTTAAAAAAAAATTTCGTTCTTTCAAGGTTAATTGCATTACCATATAAATTTAAAACAGTTTTTTGAAAGTTTAAAAAAGATTCAGTAAATATTGTATTTCTTGAAAACACTAGAAATATTTTAATGAGATTATTTTCCTATACAGGAAGAGGCTTCTGCAATACAATTTGCACCAGTATTTTACGTCCGCTTAGTATACCGTCCTACGTTGGACGATGACGGAACTTTCCAGTCCTTCGACGGCGAGGACTTCATCTTGGAATTTTACTTTAGGGCTCGCGCACAACCTTCGCCTGTCCTGAGGTACTGGCTGGACGGCGTTTAGTGGTAAGTATTTGCAAATGTTTACAAAAGAATAGTTTTAAAAAGTCCCTAAATATAATTTTGTTTACTGTATTTACAATGTTTATATTCTGGTCTTTCGAATGTGTAAAAACCTTTCTGGCGTTCAGGAATGTATATACAAATTAATGATAGTAAGCAGGTGGAATATGTACAATGTTGTGATAGCGCCTGTTATTTAGTTAGGGATGGAAATTCTTAAAAGGGGACTATGCAATAAAAACCCATTATATTAAAAAGATAAACCCAAGATTAAAATTACAACTTCTAAAGGGCAAAAGGCTCAACACGTTTTTCTGATCAGGAGGTCCTGAGTGGTCATTTACCGTTTGAAATGTTTGTTGTACAATCATTGTACAAGTTTGCGCTAAGAAGTAATTTGTTGAAGACATAAGTGATGAACTTGTGTTGGATTGCTGGTCTACAAGAAATTATTCCATCACACTTGTCCGTTCTTGTAAATCCTGCAACGTCCTTAATCTACACGAGTCTCAGGACATTCCTTTTTATTTTATTTAGGACCTTAATATTGTTACACTTCTAATATTTAATTTTATCGAATTACTTCTATTTAGATTCTGCTGACGGCAATGTTAAGAAATCCTTCTTGCACACTTCATCCATTTTTATTTATTTTATGATATTACTACTATTACTGCCCTTTTAATATATAGATTAGAGTCTCGATAACTTGAGGTAGATGGAATCGAGACCCCTTCGGATTACCGAAAACTAAAGTTATACAGAAATACATTCCTGTGTATTAGAAAAAATTGGTGTTTTAATGAACAGTTTAATGAATACAGTACTATAATTAAGAATGTACAAATCAGTTTATAGAACTTTATATGGACATTAATTGAAAGTTCGACTCATATCCTTTGCATACCGTACTGCTGTAAATAATATTTGGAAGCCCGATTCATCATTTTCTTTCAAACAGAAAATAGGCCCGAACTTAACGGAACCTGGAATTATCAGGGTTTGGAATTTCTAGACTCTACTATATTAGATATTTTCTCAGTAACGTAGCTTCTTTCTCATACATACTTTCTAATAAATAGAAAGTAATAGAAAGCTTCTCTATGTATTCTCTTTTATACCAAATTACATTAAAGCATTACCATTTATTATTGAATAGTGCATATTTGAAAATTATTACAAAATTATAAAAATATGTGTTCTATTTTTTCTTTCCAATAGATTTGATACGTGTATGGGAACATTTTTTTCAAATTATTCTTTTTATTGCTAGACCATGATGTAATTAAATTTGTTAGCCCTCTAAAAGCCCCACGGTTAAAAAAAACAAATCTTATTGAAATGTGATTAACACATAACGTATAGAAATTACAGAATTAAATACATACTTGTGTTTTACTTTGTCTGCCCTTCCTGTTTCCTCTATTAAATGATGTTTTAGGCACGATTATTAGGATAACGTTTGGCAACGTTAGTGTATGAGACATATCTCTTTCCCGTCATCAATATTCTGTTCCCATAAATCTTTTGTAAATTCGTATTGGCAACATTTTTATCAAAAAACCAAGTCGATATATAAAAAATTCCAGTTATTAGTAACGAATGATTATCAGTATTAACAAATAATTTCAAGAATTCCTGCAGAATCTGTAGTTTTCAAATATCTTCTATTTTTGCATTTAAATAGTTTTTAAACGGATAGTAGCTGAACTATTAAAAAATAATTTTTTTGTCCGGTAGTAATCAAGATTAACAAGGTGATAAATTGTTTTATAATGGGGAGATATAATGCATGATTTTTTCACATTAAAATGGTAGATATAAATACCATAGTAAAACCAACGTTTTATATGTATTTGTCTTTAATTGAAACTTTGTCAATAAATCAAAATTATTTGTAAACATTCATGTAATAATTCACGTTATTGCCTAAACTTTAAGGTTATGTTTGTATTGAATCTATTTCCAATATGTATTGACATTATTCTTATTGATATTTTATCGAATTTGAAACAGCTGATAGCTTATTGTATGCGATGATTAAATACCGAATTTTAAACAGCTGAAATCTGTATGATTCTATAGCTACAGCTGTTTAACAGAAATTACAAAAAAAGAATGGAAAAATAATTTTGCAATATCGCTTTTTAATGTGCTTCTGCGTGATGGAATACCCTGGAAATTTAAAGCTTCTGGATTTATTAATTTCGACTCTCCATTGAATTTGTCAAAAAAATAATTACGTAGATATTTAAAAATTAAAAAAAAAATGACTAGGTTTTTCATTTGAACTTACCACTCCTGCTGGTTTTGTCGCTGGAGTTATAGCTACACGAAGTAAAACCTTTTCTACAATGCACAAAGGATTTATGCACAAAATTATTCTCTGCTTCTGCAGTTCTTAATTATTCTTTACATTTTTTCTAATGACCTAAAATACACCACAAGAGGCTTTCAGTTACAATACAAAGTTTAGTCTTTAATTAATATTTTTGTCTGACACTATAGTAATTGTGAATGAAAACCCTCTTACGTTGTTGAATCTTACTACAGATTATGTTAATTTTCCACAATACTTAGCTTATTATGAAATTAAAATATTTATGTTATGTCTTTGTTTCTTTTTCAGCCTAACCACTAATCTCCGTTACAGTAGCAGCTCGGCCCCCTTTTCCCAACGATCGCAACTATTTTTCCAAATTTTATTCTAAATTTTGTTGCGATCTTCTAACTCTTAGTAATAACATTTACTCCACGAATTTTGTAACTTTTCCCGCCGTAAAGGCAACAGTTTTTTTTTTTTTTACACTCTACTTCAAAATTAAGGGGGCGTAGGACAGACACCAAAATTTAAATGTTTCAAAATTCAAAATTCTTTTTCTTCCCGATGCCCCGTTTACTTTTTTTTTTTTTTTTTTTTCAAAATTATGGGGGGTAGCGAGGGTCGCCGCCGTGCACTGGCCAGCACAGGTGCCTCCTGGGTAAGCATACGATCGTGGAATTGGCCTGTATGCTAGCAAAATGACCTTCCGGGTCGGCCGTGCAAGGTCAAGCGGCTCTTGGTAACAAAACAAAAATTCCTTTAGTCACACCCCCTCAATGTCGGAGGAGAAATGTCATCGATGAAACAACAGTCAAGACCAATAACCTTATGTATTGAAGCTATGGAACAACGGCATCACCACCACATCTGCATTTAAGTACAATAAGGACTCTGAAATTTGTGGAAAATAAGTTGAAAACTTCTGAGACAAACTGACATACACTACCTTAGAAACACAAACAGTCTTCAGCAAGTAAAAATATAGAATTTAAAAATTCCCTCTCCTAAAAATTACAAAATGCCCGCCAACTATTTGGATAACCAAACAAGAATAATTTCAAGTTGAAAATGACAAAAAATGGAAAACCCCTCATCAGCGTACAACTGACATTAACACTGATAAATAAGACTCCATAAGCTGCTCATTGCAAAAGCGTCATTCATCTCCGACTATGAAACTGACACTCAGTGCTGAATGCAAGTTTGGGAACATACAGTTTAATATATTAATAACACGTTCACATCAACCAAATGTGATACATTTCTAAGCAAGAAAGTTCCCCATAGTGGTATTTTGAGTTTAAATGCATCGATTCTGCTCGTCTATAATGATTTCAATAAAATCTCTTCATAATGTTCGACGCATTAACAAGATATGAAGCTATCTACAAATGTTCTGTTCTTAGAGGTGAACATAGTAGCCTCGAAGGCAGAACGAGAAAGTCAACAACAGAAGCATGAAAACCGCACATCAAGTAAGCTGCACATCAAGTAAGCCGCACATCAAGTAAGCTGCACATCAAGTAAGCCGCACATCAAGTAAGACGTACATCAAGTTAATATCGATGTGATTCACTAAACAATAAATTGTGCGATTTCCAAATTACAGACGCTTTTTGTATGATAAACTATTTTTTTTTTATATATATATAATTAATTTTTATTATTTTATTTGTATAGTTTAGACGACGTTTTCGTGAACAAGGGCCCAGGGAGGTTTGACAATTCAGTTGGATTCGTTTCAGACTGAATTTATTTTTCTTTACAACATATTTTAAACATATGTGAATTATTATATAAATGGAATTTAAAATATTTTGTATAAGTATAAATTGTAGGTTAGAAAATTTTTTTCACTAATAATTCACCTACGAATTACTACAACTATTTATGATGTAATAATTCTAATTATGTAATTAAAAACAATTTATTTTATTTAAAAAAAAATATGGAAACTTTTAACTGTCTCATTGCGTTGAGGAAAATTAACTATTTCTTCGTCCCATACTAAAGTGGGATCTTCAACGTTCAAGACCTAAATAGGAGTATGATACAAACTGTAACAATTACCAGGATGTTTACTTTAGAAGTTGCTACATGGAACCATACGATACACGGCAACACGATACAAAACTCCGAACCATAACTACTGTACGGCTAAAGACTCCCCGACATAGGACGAAGGTCGTACACTAGGGCATACATTATGTTTGCCTAGGGGGCAATAATTTATTCATTATTTAATTTCCTAAGATCTTTACCTTTATTTTGTCTGATTTCTATTACTAATCTATAAACTAGCATTAATGAAAAATTAGTTACATTTGTTAACTAATTAAAGCTGAAGAACAGTCCTGAAGAGAGCAAACCGAGAAAGAGATATTATCTAGTTTGGAGCTGATTGTTTTAAGCAGGGGCCAAATATCTACATTCCAAAGTTCTGGCTTTTGATAAAACTTTCTTGATATGACATGGTCTCAGAAATACTACTTCCCAGAATCCGAAATTACGACGTACTAGAATATTTCACTGCAAGTGATAGTGACATATTCTCTTCTACGTATGCATCTCTGTGCCAAAGGAATAAAACCATGCATATTTGTCGCGGGAGAAATAGATACTGAAAATTAGAGGTCTTGATGTATAAGGAAGGAGTCTATAGGAAAACTACATTGGTCATCGATGAAGCCACTGGTAGTAATCCGTCCCACCCAATAAGAGGTTCTAATTAAAGTCGTCCTAAAAAAGTGTTAAACGTTAAAATATCGAAGACTTGAAATATTACATTATTTACCGAAAGCCGATAGCTCTATGCGAATAGAATGATCTGGACCCTGATGACGTATAAATGGAAGTTTTAAAAGCTGTTGCCAAATGTAACCGCAATGTATTATTCTTAAGTATAATTGTTGTTCGGAGTGTGATGTCTTTAGTGAGAAGAAAACGAGGCTGGTATTAATCGGGAATGCATGCAATTGGAGATCTCCCTAAATGCTCAATATACATGTTGAGGGTTGTAGGAAAGAAATCTAACAGGTAATTTGGTTTTTGAGGAGGAACATATTACGAGGAAGTAATGAGGATTACGGTCCAGGAGAACAATTTTACAATCCCTGTTCCTTCTAGTGACGTTAGGTTAGGGAATGCTTTCAACTTGAGAGAACGTAGTGGACGCTCTGGACAATATTCGACTCTCAGAATATTTAGTTCCTATTATCGTAGATATTTTATCAGATGCAACCAAGCAATGTTCTCTGTTACGGAATGGATACTTGGCTACGGATTGTAGCTGACCACTGGAAAGGCCTAGGTTCTGAGATCGTCAGACGTAGAATATTAACTACAAATAAGTTATTGTCTTCGGTGATAATGTCGATGATCGATAAACTAATAAGCGTTAGGTGTCATGTTGAATAGGAAATTGGGATTTGTCGTTCTTATAAATAGCTAATGAAGTAACAAGTATATGGTGAGACTAATCCAACGACGTTAGAACAATATCCAAAATGCGGCTTCTGATGAACGTTAACCAGTTCCTATAGTTGGACGCAGCGTAAATTTAGGCAAATCCCACATTTAAGAAATGGAGTAGAAAGCTCTATATATGCCCCTGGACATTAGGAGCTTGGTCTGTGTTCGTGCATACTTGCGTCGGACTGGGAAGATTCAGAGAACTGCTTTTGCTCGCTGCGAAGAAGCGGCGGACGCACAGCATTCACTATGTTCTTGCACAGATGATTTGTGTTCAGACGATAGAGAAGTTGTCAGGTAGGTGTTGTCGGTTATACAGGAGTGCTTGTTCCTTGGATACTCTGTGTACTGTGTATTCGGCCTCATAAAGCCATTGACAGTGGTTTTCAGTTGCAGTTCTATTGGAGACCTCCTCGACACCTTCAACGTTTATAAATAAATTTCTGAAACAGTTTTCTACTTTTGGTATAAATATTTCCAATGATAAATTTTGTTTGGTTTCACGTTGTTCATTTAGATACTCTTGGTATAGTTTTGCATACCTTGATAAAACTGGTATCATTAGGGTTAACTCCAGGGGACCCCTGTGCTGTAAAAGGAGAAACCATCCTCAGCAAATTTATAAAGTGTTAGAATCCACTTCAAGCAAGCTATTCCTTTCCCTCTATCATTATAAAAATCTGTTATTGTACAAAAAGCTATTTAAGATACGAAATATTAGTCTGATGCTAGGGGTAAATACTCACTATTCGTTATACATAAAGTTTTATAAAATATATATAAATCATTTTATAAAATTTGAGAAATACTGTAAGACTGCACGTTTAAAGAAATATAATTAATAAATATTCATGCACATGCATCAAATGTAATGAAAATTTTCTTTTGTCGTTTCCTAAAGAAAACAAACTCTAAAACAATAAGACTTTATAAAAAAGAGACAAGACGTGTATCATAGTTAATATTATGAGGCCGGCGTGTATTTTGTTTTGCTAGAGTTTGTTACGAGAATACATTGTTGCTGACTGAAAAAGAATCAATATGTAAATAATAACAAAGTAAAGTCTCTATAATTCGAGGTAGATGGGACCGAGAAGTCTCGGATTACCGAAAAATCGGATTAAACAGAAATACGTTTCTGTACATTGGAAAAAACAGGAGTTTTATTGAACGCTAATATTATAATCAAAAATGCACAAATAAGCTCATACAACTTCATATGAACATTTCTTGGAAGCCCAACTCATTTCTTTTGCATACCATATTGACATTGACATTTATATTAAGCACGGCTCATTTTCCTTTGCATACCATATTAATATAGACATTTCTTAGAAGCCTGGCTCATTTCCTTTACATAC
Organism: Prosapia bicincta; assembly: GCA_036971475.1. NCBI lineage: Eukaryota > Metazoa > Arthropoda > Insecta > Hemiptera > Cercopidae > Prosapia > Prosapia bicincta. Next base: position 70,521,169 of record JBAIZL010000001.1, read on the forward strand.
CTTATTGATATGTACATTTCATGGAAGGTCGGCTCATGTCCTTTGTATACCATATTAATATAGACATTTCTTAGAAGCCCGACTCATTTCCTTTGTATACCGTATTCATATTAACATTTCTTGGAAAGCCGGCTCATTTCTTTTGCATACCGTATTGATATAAACATATTTTGAAAGCCCGACTCATTTTCATTCAAATAGATAAAATGGGTTCAAATAAAAATAGGCTCGAACTTAACGATAGCTCGAAAAATTGGGACTCGGAGTTTCGAGGCTCTACTGTAGTCCACTATTTTATGGCGTGGAATATTGAAAAAGGATAACTGGATGAGACGTTTTTCTAAGTAATGTGAAACTAAAGCTCTAAAGAGTTTGTACTGCAAAAATGCCTAAGACATACATAAGAATACGTTTATATTACTTTACATACACAGACATTTGCTTTTGTAGTTTTAAGATAGTACTACTACCATTGTCTACGGAGTATAAGAAATGATTGTGAATCCCTTCAATAAGATTAAGGTTGGGACATAAAATTCATGGAACAGGATATAGGGGAGGTGTTATGACATCAGGTGTGCAAGATTGCGTGCCTGAAGAGATATATTCTCTATTGAAGTTTTAAAGAAGTGAAATTCTAAATATATTCTTCTTTATTTATGTTAGAAATATCGGTTTACATTTGTGTACATTCTTTTGCCTTTCTTCTATCAAAACATTATTCTTCGTTGACGCATTTCGGCTTAAGTCCGTTATCAACATTTTAAATTGTACTTATAAAGGTTTGATAATGGAGTAAATCCGAAACGAGTCAACAAAGAATTGATGTTAGAAATGGCAGAAGAATATACTCAAATGTATATTATAAAGAAGTGTCAATCTGTTACCCTCCCCCTCCTAAGAAGAAGGAAAATGAAGGCCATATGGAGTCTACATGTTACATCCCCTTTAAGAAAAATGAAAATACAGAGTAGATGGGATTTGGCAGGTTTAAGGAAGGACAAGGGATCCCCTGGCTCTGGAAATAGAGGAAGGCGTCAGGAACAACACAAGAAAAAGCTATCATCTTTTTTACTCTTCTCCTGTGTGCTGGGGAATGTGTTCCAGTGTTTTAGGAAGTGTTACACTAGACTAAGGAAGGATACGATACCAAATGTCTGTCCTGCTTTCGCTGGCAACCTTGCGGTTAATTCAAACAAATGGGTTTCCTGACCAATGTAGTCTGAATAAACTATTACCGTATGCGAGTGAGTCTCTATGGAGTTTATGACGACTGGCCTCCTACAATACTTGTTCACAGTACGTGACGGAACGCCCAGTTCACAACTGCTCAAACAAGCGTGTTAGTTTTTACAATGTCTTCAGTGTTTCCACATTGTTGAATGCTTTGTGAATCTAATCACTTTAATTTTCAAGGAATGTATTCTACATTCAAACTGTACTTCATTGGGCTGTTTTTGTTTTTATAATTGGCTTTTATAATTGGTACAAAATGGATACCTCTAAACAGACTCACTGTATTGTATTTCAATTCAAAGCTAGACTAAGATAGTTTTAACTTATATTGATTAATAATACCAGTGAATGATATAATAAAGAAATTACACAAAATTACAGCAACTCACTAACATTCACTGACTAATAGCCAAGCACTAATGAAGGCGGCCTCGTCATCGAAACTAGTCCGTTGTTTTAATAAAGTAATGAGTAGTGAGATTTAGACTGTTAGTTAGTTAACTGTTTTAATTTTTACCGTTGTGTCACTAACATTAATTACAGGCTGATTTAATGTTTCTTTTCTAATTTAAACCAGCGAAATTAAAAAAAGGACACCAGTATTGTGTGATTCGTTGCACTCATATTATTAACACGAGTAGGGTGTTTTTGCGGATTTGGTATGTATTGAATGTACGAGTATTTAAACCTGTGGCTTAGCTGGACACACTGCTGTAATCTCCGATCTTGTGAACATGGTTACGCCTGAAGCGTCAGGTGTTTAACATGTGTTTCGTCACAACCGAGTGTAAGTGTCAATACACGCGTTTGTTTACTTGTGGTGCCACTTGTTTGTCAACAATGACGAGGGCACTGACCCAGTTACAGCCGGTTTGTGCACCAAATTGTTCGAAAACCAGAATAGCTATGAATTAAATGGAATTTCAGATAGAAAAACATACCGACAGTTATGCGCAAAATGTAATTGAATCACGTTTAATCGTGTCGCAAAGTAGTTTCTACATGTTGGACCAGTTACGTAAATAGAGGGGGCCGATTTATTATATATTTTATTAAGTGTTAAGAAAGATTATACAATATATCATAAAGTATATTTATATCTTTTTTTAATTAAAAGAAATATTTATCAAAATTGATTTAACTAGGACGACAATAATTTGTAGAATGGCAACAATAGAATAACAGACAATTTATTAACCATTTAAATAATTAAAGAGTATAGGCTATAGCCATTTATTATTTGTAAAATTGTAGGCCTACACGTAGTATTGTTGGATAGTGGACTAGTTCTCTGTATGATATGTGGAACACCTTTCCTAATACACAGTCAAGTGGTTTCAGAAATAAGAAGTTATTAGAAACATGATAATTTAAAAATATTTTTAAATATTTCTTATTACGGAGGCTGAAGAAGTCGTAAGACGAAAACGTTTCCTCCAAGTGCAAGTTAACAATTTAACAACTTTAAGTTAACAAAAAGTCGGGTCGAAAGTAATATCAAAGTGTAATAAGTAATTAACAACCAGCTCGTCATGAACCGCAACAAGATTTCGATATTTAGAAATATATTTTCCGTCAGCTGTCTACCATGAAACGGATTTTTCACTTTGTGTATTAAAAAAATGCTTTCAAAATTGATAATACGATAAAACTTTTAAAATAACAAAAAAATATGCATTGTAAACATAAATAAAAAGTAATAAATTTGTATTGTTTCTAATTGTATTTAAAAACCTGCTGTCTATTAATTACATCCCACTTATTATTTACTATAGTTATACGAGAACATAGATTTTTGTAAAAAAATAGCCAAGTATAAGGTAGAAGTAAAAAAAATTTAAAAAAAGTCAATGATTTTTTTTGCATTTATGTAAAAGAGTCGGGTTTCTCTCTCCCCGAAGTGAAGTCCTATATACACCACTATGTTAGAGTACAAAAACCAAATACTTAATACAGCTAGGGATATAAATAATAACCTGGAGTAACTGTGGTGTAATTTTTTTTATAAATAAATAAATCCTCTTAACCCATTCCTTCTCGCAAAACGCACCGTCTCCTCAGCGCCGAGCGGGCTACCTGGCATAATCTGACAGTTTTGACAGCCAAATTGGAATTCACAAAAGCAACGAACCGTGGTAATGGCGTGTGCCCAACTGAGCATAGTAGATGATCAGCACTCGAGTGACGCAATTTTTGCACATATTTCATTGCACCCATGATACGCCTCGAATTCTAAATTAATATAGAATTTTAATTAAGCTTACCGACTCTCGTACTTTTGAGATGCTCGCAGTTGATCTTGGATGACTATGTAGAGCGAGTTACATATGAATTATTTGGTTTACAAATCAAGTCTAGTAATATAGAAAGCGGTCTTCTGTTTTCTTTTTGTTTTTATTTTATTTTAAATTTCTTTTTTTTATTTAATCATTGTTAAATAAACAAAATTCTGCTCAAAAAGATTTGAAAACTTATACATCCTTTACACAGCTCAAGTATAATAAAGAAGTTATATTACCAAACATATTCATTAGTTTATGCGATATATGCAAAATAAAAATAGCATTTTATTACTCTGAATATGGTAATAGTTCTTGAACATGGCTATTTATATTAACAATAGTGAAACTTTAAAACCTACAGACAAATAAAGTGTAACTTTTATAAATAGAAAATAAAAATAATTAACACAAAAGATTAACTGCCAAAATGTTTTAGGCTGGGAAAATTAACAATTTAAAATTTCTGACCCTTTTATATTTCACATTATTACCAACTAATAAAAAACATATTAATGAATTTTTAAATTAAGTGTTATAAGCAAAGATAAAATTAAGGCATTATAAGTCAATCGCTCTTCAACTGATGTTGGGTTCACCTCGTCAATGCTGGATGAGATTCTAGCGAAACGTCGGAACTGCGATTCTATGCTCTGCAGAATGAATGGATGTACTCCAGATTATAACTATTCATCATATTTTTCCATCCTTGAAGGAATACGTATCAGCATTATATAAAGAACATAAGTCAAAATACAAATACAAGAATTATAATTGAATTTATCGCGATATTGCGATATATATATATATATATATATATATATATATATATATATATATATATATATATTTTAAAACAACACAGGTTATTCAAATACAAGAATATTTATTATTTTAAATCCAAAGCTTTTCGTTGGCAAACAGTACCAACATCATCAGGAATCAATTTATATATATATATATATATAGATATATATATATATATAGAGAGAGAGAGAGAGAGAAAGAGAGAGAGAGAGAGAGAGAGAGAGAGAGAGAGATGTGGCTAAGAGCGTGGTCGAGCCGCCCTCACCACCCCTCTTCCACTATCAAGACAAAGCCCAAATCTCTCTTATCAGCCGACCAATAGGAACATAAGGTGTAGAAAGGTGATTTGATTTGTTCTAAATGTTACCGAAATGTAACCTGAAATTGTGTTGCATAACTATCTGAACAGATCGACTCTCTTAAAATATTCTGTTATAAATACGAGTTTATTTTAAACGCATTACAGCTCACTAAAGTTGTCATTATATTCAACGGTTTACCTCAATTCAAATATGGGGCTGTAAATCCGAGTATAGAGCTGTAATTCTAAATATGGGCTGTAACTCCAGTATAGAGCTGCAATTCTAAATATGGGCTGTAACTCCGAGTATAGAGCTGTAATTCTAAATATAGGCTAAAACTCCGAGTATAGAGCTGTAATTCTAAATATGGGCTGTAACTCCGAGTATAGAACTGTAATTCTAAATATGGGCTAAAACTCCGAGTATAGAGCTGTAATTCTAAATATGGGCTGTAACTCCGAGTATAGAGCTGCAATTCTAAATATGGGCTGTAACTCCGAGTATAGAGCTGTAATTCTAAATATAGGCTAAAACTCCGAGTATAGAGCTGCAATTCTAAATATGGGCTGTAACTCCGAGTATAGAGCTGCAATTCTAAATATGGGCTGTAACTCCGAGTATAGAGCTGTAATTCTAAATATAGGCTAAAACTCCGAGTATAGAGCTGCAAATCTAAATATGGGCTGTAACTCCGAGTATAGAACTGCAATTCTAAATATGGGCTGTAACTCCGAGTATAGAGCTGCAATTCTAAATATGGGCTGTAACTCCGAGTATAGACCTGTAATTCTAAATATGGGCTGCAACTCCGAGTATAGAGCTGCAATTCTAAATATGGGCTGTAACTCCGAGTATAGAGCTGCAATTCTAAATATGGGCTGTAACTCCGAGTATAGAGCTGTAATTCTAAATATGGGCTGTAACTCCGAGTATAGAGCTGCAATTCTAAATATGGGCTGTAACTCCGAGTATAGAGCTGCAATTCTAAATATGGGCTGTAACTGCGAGTATAGAGCTGTAATTCTAAATATGGGCTGTAACTCTTTGATGCGAGATAGCATTCCATCTTTTACGATTTCAGAATCGTAGTTATTGTATTAGTCCACCTTGCTAATATTTTGTTCTGATAAATGTAAAATAGAAAAAAGTGAACATTCTATTAATTTTTTTTTCGTCGGATGAATCCTATATATATATAAACTTTGCAACACTGTTTTCTTATATTCACTTCGCTTACCACTTTCACTATAAGTACTTAAATAAGAATCTTACTTGGTATTTTGCGAATTAACTTTCGAAGATTCACAATACATTCATTGTCGAGCATCAACTGAACTGGCTTATAACACAAACAATCAGCTAAATGTTTAAGACAACCTGGGAAGCAATTGCTCATGGTAAAAGGTAGGAGCCGATCATAAGATCAAACTTTATTCCCAGAGAGCTCCCAAAGAACGTCGCGGGTACTGCCTTTAGCATTGCGTGCTGGCCATGACTCGCTTAAGCATCGAATTCCCCCACCTGTCCTCTCTGCCTAGAAGACTAAGGTACGGCTTATCATCTGGCTATCTGTAGCGCTCTGGATGATGATAAAAACCTTGCATAGTTGGGGAGGATTTATCACCTATCATTGATGATACCGTGTTCAATGACACTACGGACAAGTGTTGGCTGAGTACATAATATGTACTGTCACTCCTACGAAGGTTTGGAGAGTACAGGGGACAAATGAAGGACTAGCCTACTATAGTAGCATAAAAACCTACCCGGTAAAGGATATAAAGGAGATATCGTGTTATCATGTTTACTTGAAATTAACCTTCTCTCTATGGGAGTCATAAATACATATATAACTGATATCAAAGTGAGGATATTGCATGTAGTAATGGGGGGGGGGGGGTAATAATGTCACTGTCATTGCAAGAAGGCCTAATGTCACGATGTTGAGTGGACAAAGCAAAAGGGATGCCAGAAAGATGTTTCGAAGATTACATATGTGGCCTACCTTGTACAAGCAGCTTGCAGCCCAACAATGGGATGTGGGCGTGACAGGTGTTAAACTGTCAGAATATTTCGGCAAGACAAGGTGGCGGTGGACACTGTGGGCGGGCAGATGGGAGACAAATTGTTTGTGAATAATACATTAGACATTTGTTTTTGGTAGCCCCTAATGAATCCCGCCCGTTCAATATTCCGAATATCCAACGGCTGATTACATTCAAGTAAGTACAAATTTTTGTTTTACGAGAACATCCTGTTGCCGTGTCAGATCCTTCACATCGCAAAAGCAGTTACAATGTTTATAAGAAATTAATAGATTAGAGACTATAATACGGGACAAAGACATACATAGTTAAACCGGTCTTGTTGAAGTATTCAAAACAAAAGTTTCCAACACAATTTTTAAACAAATCTAGAAATAATTTACTTAAATCAATTAAAAACTCTATCCACAAGTGCGGATGACGGGAAACGGAATTTAAAACCAAGTAAAGCAAGAATATGAAGTTCCGATTCCGTGTTTAGATTTATTAAAAAAATCTTTTTTCTTTTTTTTTATTATTTTTAAGAAATATATATTTTTTAAATAAATATTTTTATCTGCCGTGTCAGATCCTTCACTTCGCAAAAGCAGTTACAATGTTTATAAGAAATTAATATATTAGAGACTATAATACGGGACAATCAGCTACGGAAAGACATAAAAAGTAAAACCGGTCTTGTTGAAGTATTCAAACAAAAGTTTCCAACATAATTTTTAAACAAATCTAGAAATAATTTACCTAAATCAATTAAAAACTCTATCCACAAGTGCGGATGACGGGAAACGGAATTTAAAACAAAGTATAGCAAGAATATGAAGTTCCGATGCCGTGTTTAGATTTATTAAAAAATCTCGTACTTATTGGCCGTAAATTAAATTACAAGTAGTATTTTACCCGCCCCGATATTCGGATTGAAAAAGCACAATTTTATAAATACACAATTAAAAACAAAAACAATTAAATTGGATTACAATTTTCAAATTCGAGTTTAATATTGTATTAAGAACAAGAAAAGGTTTAATGTTAGAAGCGAAACCAGGCTATAATGAAGCCTAGAGTTGTACGTATTGCCATCCTCTCTATATATAAACGGACATTGCCTCTTGCCCTAGGAGTGTGGACGCTAGGTTGGGTAGTTTGGTAGTGTTTGTATTATAGCCCTTTCCATACATTAAGATTACACCCAAATATTTTTACTAGCAACTATTTGTTTACGATAGGTTATTACGTTTCCGGTCTAGATTAGACAAACATTACAGATTAAGGGTCAAGAAAAAAATAATTAACAGTTTTTTACATTTATTCATGCCCTCGATCACAATAGGCTTATTCTTGACGCTACAATATGTTAAAAGTCACCAACAACGCACAAATATTAATCTATGCAAATTAACGCGTTTCTAATCCTTTGTCGGAAGGGTTGGTCTTTTCATATCCTGCTCGGTGGGGGTTGTTTGCTGAGGGCGAGAGATGAGAAATTATAGGGTTTTATAAAAACGCCCTTCAGCTGCAATATGAAATTACTCGTACATGTCTAGCTACTCAGAATGTGTTTTATTTGAAACTTTGTCAACCGTTGGCTCACAACATTGTAGGCACAATATAATATAGCTGACATTGAGACAAAATGTTCTGATACAAAAAGAAACATATTTCTACAAATTTATAATTATATCTTTTCTTGTATGAGGTGATGTGACAGGTTTACATTATATAGAGCGTTATTAAAATTTATTTGTGGCCTATTTATTATTTTCAATTCCTTTTATCAGCTCGCACTCTCCTTAAGGATATATTGTACAGATTTTCAGTCTTTAATAAGATAGCTTTTTATTCATCCAATCAAATTCAAATGTATTTTTTAAAACCTGTAGTAGATGACAAGTAATGTTAATATAGTTTTTCCAAATATTTATTCATTAATTAAAATTTAAAAAGCTGATATCTCGTTCGGATTCGAATTGAATGACAACATGTTTGAAAGCCAGCACTTTGGCACTGAGCCAACTTTACCGTTGCTCTATGGCTACGTTAATCTATGACTTGAAGATGTACGAGTATATGAAATTATAAGAGAAAGGTTTCTTGCAATAATGAAACAATACAAGAGATGGAGAGAATGAGAAGTTATAGATACCATCGTCTTCATAAATTAGAAACGAAAAAAGTGAATAAATAGTAAGAAACAAAAATAACAGTCCAACACCATAGTATACTGTATAGAGAGGAAAATGGAAAATTGCAAAGAAATTCCTTTATATTTTGGCACTTAATATTGTGATGGTATCATATGTATATACATATTTATATTATTTGTTTTTATAATATAAAAAGTAACTAAAATAAAATTTTTCTTTGTTAATCTCAGTAACAATTGACTACATTTTTTTAATGCTACTTGTTTTAAAACTAAAGATTCATTTTAATTATTTACATTTGTTGTAAATACAGTTTCTTTCTACTTACTTCAAAAACTACTGAGTTCAAAATATATTCAACCACAGTTGTAATATAACACGTTTGCTGCGAAAGGCCTCTAGCGTAAAGTTCATAAAGTGCTGAAATTTTTAAAAATTTATTCTGACGGTTTTGCTTTAGAAATAAAAGACTATGACAATAAAAATTAATTTTGAGCCTTGAAAATGGAATAATAGTAGGGTAGATCGGAGACAGCAGCAATTTGCGAGCGTCCCATGATTATCAGATTTTATTTTTTATGTTATGATGTAATTCACATTTGTAACTGTAATAAATATTAAATAATAATCAAATAAATAATAAATAAACATTATTTCGTAAAATAAAAACTACAAATTAGCTTTTACAATATTTAATAAAAATTATATACAAATTTTTCTGATCCCGTATAAATTAGTAGGCCTTTGAGTGTTTTCAGTTTAGCCACTGTCAACTCTTTCCAGTTATTTATTCTTGACAATGGCGGGAGATTTGGTTTAGCAAACACATCCCATGCATATATTTTAGTAGCTTTCACAATATTCTCCAAAAATATGTCATCAGGAAGTAGTCTGAAACAGTCATAGGGTCGATTTTCTCCCGGGAATGGAACAATCAATTTATTTTCCTTTTTAAACAGAAAGCTGCAAAGGCTAATGTGCTAGGTGTCCATTGAGGATTATATATTTCTTCTTCCCAATTCGGAATCAAACAGTTCCTTGTTATCGTAATCGACTTCCTCTGTGATCCAGGTCACTGTCAGTGACTGTAAGTGGTTTGCCTTAGACTCAGCATACTCAGAAGCCCCATTTGTAGGGTCCCTAGTGCACTCTACTGCATCATTGGTATTAAATAAACATTACTTAGAAGTCTCAGGCACACCTTCCATGTCACGAACCATGTCACTCACAGCCAAGGACATGCAAAAAACTCTCACTAACACTACTGACACAAAAAAATGGCAAGTAATCTTAACCAAACTAAAACAAACATCCGACATACGCCACCTTGACACTGCAACACTCAACTAAGTCTCTTGTACAACGCTGGGGTAGATAGAAACATATCCGAATAAAATGCCGCAGTGAATGTGTACACTCAGCAAATTAATGTTTTGAGAAACCTGCTTTCTAAAACAGTTTAATATCCCTTTCTCAGTAACGTCAGATCGTACTTTGTCAACAAGACAAAAGGAGTCAAGTAGATTAATGTCGTTTTGTGTTCCTTGTTTGAATTTTGCAATAATGCCAAAGTGTATAGGTTGCAATTTCAATGTTGTACTAGCATGATATACAAATGTTACTGTTTTAAGTTGTTCTAAACCGAAAGAGTGAGCTGTGCAATTATCTATGAACAGAATAACAATTCTTATTTGATTTTTGTATCTTCAGTCTATTTTGTAAAGCCATGATTCAAAAAGATTAGATGCTTTCCATTATTACCATTTCCCCCATGAAAATCATTAGTTTAATTTTTTTCCCTGACAAATTGGGAGTAATACGATGACTTGAAGTTTAATACATTTACCTACTAAAAAGGTCTTATCTTTAAACACTACCATTTTCGTGGTAAACATCTAAAATATAGCTCATTTTCATCAGTGTTTAATGCCCTTCTGCACTATAACACTCTAATAGATTTGGTAAAATCGTTTTTTAATAATTGTTACATATTTTGTACCAAATTGATACACTTTCACCACGAACAATTTTGTCTACAATCCTATTATAATTCTTAGATTTGTCAAGATGTTCTGTACTGAGCTTAAATGTCACGTGTCCTAAATTTTCTCATAATTTTTCGGCATTAAATATGGCTACCAGTAATTGGATTTTTTATCTCGAGCTTCCTTCATCAACCTGATTATCATAGGCTTAAACCTTTTTATATGTCTTGAACGTTGTAGTCCAATACTTTCAGTGAATGAATATTAATTAATCACTTTAACATTATTTTATGACTATTTGAACTTAAAATTTTGTAAATTTGTGAAAACTTATATATATATATATATATATATATATATATATATATATATATATATGCTTATCTCTTGAAATGTGTAGTCCATTACGTTCGGTGAAACTTAATTGATCACTTTACCGTTAGTTTATGAATATCTGAACTTTTAAACATTGTAAGTTTTTCTTGAATTTTATAGTCCATTACGTTCGGTTGAATCTTATTAATCACTTAAACAATAGCTTATGACTATCCGAAATTTGAATTTAGTAAATTTGTTACAACTTACTGAGACAGAACGTTTTCGATCGCTATGTGCCGATCTTCATCAGTGTCTTCTCTGATACTATCAAAAACCTACCTTTAAAACCATCACCGCTTGACCCAACATCTCCAAGCAGAAGACACTGATGAAGATCGGCACATAGCCATCGAAAACGTTCTGTCTCAGTAAGTTTTAACAAATTTACTAAATTCAAAGTTCGGATAGTCATAAACTATTGTTTAAGTGATTAATTGTAAGTTTGTGAAACTTACTGAGACAGAACGTTTTCGACCTCTATGTGGCGATCTTCATCAGTGTCTTCTGCTTGGAGATGTTGGGTTAAGCTTTGACGGTTTTAAAGACAGGTTTTCGATAGTATTAAAGACTATGTGTGATTTGTATTGTGTTTGTTCGTTTAATATGTTTGTACTTTGTGTTTTTGTGTGTCTGTAAATTTCATAATGTTCTAGTGTGTTGAGATGTAGTCCTTTTTTGTTGATGTGTAAAATTTCTAGGTTATGGTAAATGCCTGTGTATTTGTGTCCAGTTTCTTTTATGTGATATTAAAATACTGAGTTGGTGTTCTGTTTGTGATCCTAGACTCTTTGTTTGAAGCTACGACCTGTTTGCCTAATGTTGAATTTGTTGCACTTGTTGCTGTTTAATTGGTATAAGCCTGGTGCTTGTAGTTTATCTTTGTTGTTGGTGTCATGTTGTATTTTGTATTGTAATTTGTTATTAGTTTTGTATTCTATTTTGTATCCTGTTTTGAAATTTGTGGGCTATTTTTTTTTTATGTTCTATTTATGTATGGCAATGTGATGTATTTCTTTTCCCAGTCTGTAGTGTTAATTTTAGTGTTTTTTTGTATATTTTCCCATAGTTTGACTATTACTGTGGTGTTGTATATATTTGTGTATGCTAAATATTTAATGGTGTCTAGTTCCTTGTTTATGTTTTCTGTGGTCATTGGAACTTCTTTAAGTCTATGGAGCATGGATCTGAAGGCAGCGTGTTTGTGTTGGATAGAGTGGTTTGAGGTGCTGTGAATGAGTGTGTCTGTTCTTGTGGGTTTTCTGAAAATGTTGAAGGCATTTTTTTGTGTGTGGCTTTTTGTTATGGCTAGGTCGAGGAAGTTTAGGGATTGGTTGGTTTCAATCTCTGAGGCGAAGTGGAGTTTTGGGTATATTTTGTTAGTGTAGGTTAGACGTTATTTTCATTGTCGGGTGTTGCCTTTGTATAATGTTATGATATCATCGACATATCTGTGTCAGTAAATGATTTTGTGTGCGTGTAACCATAACCTACAAATCTTACACATCAACAAAAAAGGTCCACATCTCAACACACTAGAACAATATGAAATTTACAGACACACAAAAACACAAAGTACAAACATACTAAACGAACAAACACAATACAAATCACACATACTCTTTGATTATATCGAAAACCTGCCTTTAAAACCGTCACCACTTAACCCAACATCTCCAAGCAGAAGAAATTAATGAAGATCGCCACTAGCAATCAAAAACGTTCTGTCTCGGTATGTTTTCAAAACTTAAAAAATTTAAAGTTCGGATAGTCATAAACTATTGTTAAAGTGATTAATTAAGATTCACCGAATGTAATGGACTACACAATTCAAGACAATTCTTAAATTTGTCAAGATGTTCTGTACTGAGCTTAAATGTTTCATGTTTAAATTTTCTGTTACTTTTTCGGCATTGAATATGGCTACCAGTAATTGGATTTTATTATCTCAAACTTCCTTCATCAACACTGGTTATACACAATATCAAGAGCACAGTAGTACAATATATTACAATGAAAAGAACTCCAACACCACAAAAAATAACAAATAAAACAAGTTACTTAAGATTAAACCCTTATGTACATTTCGATGACACATTGATCATTCTAGTTTATAACTTCTTGCTTGCTAGATTGTAATTTTGTAATAAGATCCTCTGATGATGATTTCATGGTCATCGAAATGTACATAAGGGTTTAATCTTAAGTAACTTGTTTTATTTGTTATTTTGATAATTTTTTGTGGTATTGGGATTCTTTTCAATATTTTCATTGTAATCTGGTTATCATAGGCTTAAATCTTTTTATATCTGTTGGTACATACTTAAAGTTCCTGCATAATTCTACCTTTATTTCTCAAAATAGTGAGCTACAGTATATACTGCTCATAATCCGAATTTACTGCAATATCTTTCTTTTTCCTTATACTCCTTTCTACTTCTTTAATAACTAGACATTTTCCCTGATATGTTAAACTGTGACAATGATACAAGTAACAAAAAACTAAAATGGCAAGAGAATAACTATAACCACATTCAAAGCAAAGATGAACTTTATACCATTAAGTAGTCACTAGTATAACTCACTAGCAAGACCACACTATCTGTACTTGATAAGATACTTGATCTGATACTCGAAACTGTTGTGTTTCAACAACTATACGATTACTGTTAATTAACCAATATTATTTTTGTTTCGAAATATTGAAATATATGTTTTATTGGAAATATTTACATATAACCTACTTAGAAAATTGAAGGTAATGAAATTTTTTTTTGAAATACAGAAAATTTCAGTTCAGTTCATCAAAAATAATGTACAATATATTTGGGTGACAAATTTTGTTTATGCATGACATATAAATTTAGCAGGCAGACGAGTTTATAGAATTGTGGTAAAGAACTGAACTACATAAGTGAAGGAACTCTGCCCTCTACACTACCAAAGATCCATATCCTATGCCACATTGATCGTCCAAAAGAAGCATGCCTTTCTTACATTATTTTCACACCCTTTAAAACACTTCCTATACACCAATTCTATACAAATAAGTTAAAATGAATAAATTTCATGGATGAAAAAACTACATCAGCATGATTTTTGTAATAAATATTACATTTATAAAATAAAGACAAAGGAAATAAACCAAAAAAAATAATTATATTTATATATTTCTTAAAATATTGTAAAGCTCATACAAAAACAATTCAATAGGAAAAAGGATTATAACAGTAATTTGCTATTAGAAACAAATAATTTGGCTAATTTTTCTTTTTTGATTTTTCAATCTGAATCTTTCTTCTACACAATACCCTAAATACAGCTTTTATAGACAAGTATGCTAACACTAGTACAACTGCTATAGCCACTATTAGAAACGCCATAACATCTAAGAGGAAATATTGGCACCATGACAGGTTAGCTGCAGCAGTACGCAAGTGTGGTGCTCCCTCGTGGCGAATTACATATTCAATCCAATACACTGCGGTGTCAAGAGGCGATTTTGGGTTGTCACGAAATATGGCTGACTGTTTCTTTGCTGCTGCTAGGTAGCTGCAACGTTTTAGAAAAGGAAACTGTAATGTCGGGCTCCTGATATATTTAAACCTATAAGGGAATACCGAAGAGTAAATGTGAAGAAAGTGTATTGTATTCCACATCATCTAGAATGTCCTTGTGTTACCTGTAATGGTGTGCTGTAAAGTTTTTTGTTTTTTCACCACTAACAAGAGCATCCTGTAATATTATCCTCTTACACTTTAAAAGAATAAAAAGATATTGAATTTTGTAGTCAATTATGTACGGTGAATCTCAATTAATCCCTTTAACATTAGTTTACAACTATCCGAATTTTAAATTTTGTAAACTTGTAAAATTTAGTGTCTCAGTAATTTTTACAAATTTACAAAATTTAAAGTTCGGGTAGTCATAATCTAATGTTAAAGGGATTATAGATAAAGAAAAGGTGTACTTATATTGATGCAATATGATACATCTCAACCAATAATTAGGCTTTGTAGGTGTCAAACAAAAGAGTTAGTTGACACCTAACTATATTGTCAACTGTAGTTAAGACAAATTAATACAATATTTGACATAAATAATTTTTTATAAATAAAGAAGGATTTATAATTAAATTAATATTCCTGTACAGAAAATTAAAATATAACTATAGTAAAACAATACATAACTAAGTCAATATTTAAGAGTTAAAGTTCTTGAGTATGAAAGAAGTGAGGCTTAGTTTGAAGTGTGAGGTAGATCTTAAATATATAATGAGATACTATAACACATTGAGTAATGATCAAAGTTTATAATAGAACGTCTCCCAAAATGGTCATTATCGTTTGGACAAAAACCTGAACGGTACTATAGGTAAGTGTTTATATATTTATATTAATGCATGTTAAAATGTACATGTGTAAATTTAGCTTAAGTTAAGGATACAAGTAAATACAAAAAAAAATAAAGTTTTCTTCTAAACCACAAAAAAATTCATGTTTCAATATGAAGATATTTTTTGCAATTATAAATTTTGTGGACTGTAAGAATCCAAGATTTAATGTGAACTAGACACACTGAAATGTGAACACAGGAAACTGTGACTTTATTAGAAATTGATTTCAGGTTGGGTGCCAACTTTAAACTTCTATCAAATATTAAGTTTCTGAGATACAAATTAATAAAAACAATAACATATTAGGACTTTTTATATCACTTGGGGAAAAACTACTACTTACTGATATTATTAAGCAGACCCCTACTGCACTAGGTCAATTCATTGTTCAATGACATAAGTCATAGACAAGACTGTGACTCTTGGTCAATGCTTGAGAATTGTCTGTGACTCACAGCTTTGAACAATGTACTGACCTAGTGTGTTATGTGTTTGCTGAAAAAATCAGTAAGTAGCGATTTTTTTCATGTGATACCAAAAGTAGACATTTATAAAAACCTCAAGATATACAACACAAAAACTGTAAGTTATAAAATATTAAATACTAGATCATTTAAACATTAATTCAAATAAGTACATGCAACACATTTCTAATGATTTGGCAACTGTTTTTGCCTCTTGAAGTGTCACTATAAAGAATGATATTTATATTCGCCATTGGAATGACAAGATAAATAAAAAATCATTTTTATATTCATCTCAATGGATTCTTGTAACCAACTTATCAGCTCCCATTTAGGTCAAGCTACTAGTCTAGCCTTTATCATTTAGTTAAATTCTGGTTGTGTATCACAATGGCTAATTTGATAACGTCTAGTTAATTTGAGTTGGATTGCATGTTACCCGATAATGATAGTGAACTTTGTGATATAGATAGTGCAATGATAGGTTAGTTGTTCCCATGTCCTATCTCTTATGTAATTAGTGTAAAAAATTATTTTAGCTTTCTACAATTGGAAAGTAAACAATTAGTTGTTGTGCTGTAAGGGGGATCCTTACAAATTCTAATAATGTATTTCTTACAATTCATAAGTAATATAATAAACCCTCAATTAACTTAATTATTTTACATAATGATTATTTTTTATTAATAATCATTACAAAATAATCAATTAATATTTTACTTATCACAATTTTGCTATTACTTGCGACCAGACCTTTTGTTAACTAAAAGTTGTTAAATTGTTAACTTACACTTGGAGGAAATGTTTTTGTCTTACGACTTCTTCAGGCTCGTATTTTTGCTGCTAGGAATGCTGCTGCTGAGGAAGTTGTAAGACAAAAATGTTTCCTCCAAGTGTAGATTAATAATTTAACAACTTTTTGTTGACAACAAGTCTGGTTGCAAGTAATAGCAAAAGTGTAATAAGTAATTAACAACCGGCTCGTCATGAACAGCAACAAGATTTCGATATTTAATATTTTACCTTCAACTATTAAATATTATTACTTTATTTAATTAAGTAATAGTATTTAATAACATAATACTTTATAACTCCATTATTTAAATTAATACTTATGAAATGATTGAAGGGGTATTCATCATAACTTGAAGTCAACTTGTTGTGACCACTGAATTAGAAGTTAATTTGTACCCGCTGGGTCGTTCTCGATGTGAATAATTTAATCAACGAGGGGTTTAAAGATAGGTTGTGTGGTTAAAAAGTGTATGTGATTTGTATTGGGTTACTTCAATTATTATTTAATTACATTATTTTTATAAATTTCATCTTACTCCATTGTTAAAATGTAGTCATTTGTTGATGTGAAGAGCTGCTAGGTTTTGGTTGAACCAGTTAACATGTACCCTGTTGCTATTAAGTTGTAAAGGAAAAGATGAGTTAGCACCACTTTTAAGAGAGTATATCTGTTCTTTGAACTTTAGTTTGAACTGTTGCTTGTTTGTCCAATGTAGAATGTTACTGTCTGGATTAGTTTGAATATGCCTGAGGCTTGGAGATGACTTTCCTTAGTTTGTGTTTTGTTGGTAGTTTTCAATGCTAGCCTGGTTTATAAAAGTTGTTTAACATTTTGTTTGCTCATCTGAGTGTTCTAAATTTCATTTGTATACTATTGTGTTCAGTTCTTGTATTTTGTGTCATAGGTACAAAATATTTTGTTATGGTATCCATTTCTGATTGCTAGGTATTCTTTGATAGTGTTTTCAGCTGGTACCGGAATGTTTGAAAAATTGAGGATAATATTGTATCTGTCACTGTAGATTTCTTATAGGTGTTGAAGATCTGTTTTAGTATAGATCTATTTGTTACTGTCAGGTTAAGGAAAGGATTGGTCTGCTTTAAATTCTATATAAAGCAAAAAGAATAAAAACAGTTACTGCCTGGTGATCAACTGAGACACTGATGAGGATCACTTACTACGAATGAAAACTTCTTGCCTGAATAAATCTTTCATAAATTTAAATTAAATATAAGTTCAGAACATCATTATTTTACTTCATTCGAATATAAAAAGTTTGGCAAACATTGAGGGCATAAATATCCACAAACCTAAATTTTATTTTTTTAAAAGCTTACTTAAAAATATTTTAAAATTTATACTATCTCTTTTATAACCTTAATTTAACTCGTACCAAAATGTAATAATAATTGCCATTATATATAACTGATGGTACAATTAATTACTAAAATTCGCTGACAACTAAAATCATACTTACAAGGGCTTTGTCATCTCATTTATAGCCCAAAGTATTGACTTTTCAGTGATGTTATCAAAATCTAGGACCAAGCCATACCCTGCTGCGTCTACTTGCTTACTATTCTTGTATTGGTCACCAAATATAGGTATGGTTACTAGAGGCACTCCAATGTACACAGCCTCTATGAGACTGTTAAGCCCACCATGTGTGATAAGACCTTTTATGTTTTTGTGAGCTATAAACGGTATTAATTAAAATATTATTCAATTACAATAATAAATTACATAGAATAGCTTTGCTTAAGATTTCATGTTAGATAATTTATACATACAGATAAAATGAATATGTAATTCACTAATATTGCTAGCTACTTATTACACTTTTGCTATTACTTGCGACCAGAATTTTGTTAACTAAAGGTTGTTAAATTCTTAACTTACACTTGGATGAAACGTTTTTGTCTTACGACTTCTTCAGCCTCCTTATGACCTACAACCAACTCGTCATGAACAGCAACAAGATTTTGATATTTAATGAAGACCGTTAAAGAGTAATATATTTTTGAAATCGGTATTTTATCTTACCATGGTCTAATTGAAATTTTGTCAAGTTGAAGTTTACTTTTTCTAAACAATACCAGATTGATAAAATATACTTTATTTTTAGGACAGTTATGGATTTATAATTTATATATAAATGAAAATAGGAATTCTTTTACAATTTTTCTGGTAGAGGACAGGCTTTAAGAGGCTAAATAGTAGCATTCTAGCATACATGAGCTAAATTTTCCTCCAATTTATGAGGCCAGTGAAGTTTTATATTTATAGATAAGTTCTTTTATAACATATATACAGCATTGTGAGTGACAGAATGGATTTTGGTAGGCAATGATAACCTTAATAGGTTTTTCGCCTGGAAAAAACAGAATGGATTTTAGCGGGATGTTGAAATGAAATCTCACATGAAAATTTTGGTCATAAATTTATTCTTTAAAGATATTCATATAAATATTGAGAAAAGGCTTTGGACATAAACAAACACCATCGTGCTCATTCCCGAGTAATTTCAAAAATATTGATGAAAGTATAGAACATTAGTTAATTTGCTAATTTCATTGGTTAATACTTCAATCATAGTAATAATGTATAATTATTTTATCCTACTAATAATTTTGTGTTTTAATACCTATATTAATGAAAATACTTTTAATTTGAACTATGAGCCCTGAATCACAGGCCATAATAAAAGCTTGTGATCTACTGATCTACTTTAAGGCCAAAGTTCATATTTATTGTTATTTAAAAACAAAGTAAATTCAGAAATTATTTTAAAATATTATAAAGTATTATGTTACAGAATTTTTCACTCAGTACAATTTAGTTTATTCAGTATAACTTGCTTAAAACTCTGTGTTAATTTTTTTCTCTGTTGTGTTTTGTGTTTAAATAAAGTGAAATTAGTGATTTATTTAAATAAAAAAATTTCCAGAGGAACAACAAGAGGAAACCTAAGAAAGATTTCTTAGTACAATCAAAAATGTTTTGAGGAAAAGATTTTTAAAAAATATACTAAACACTTTTAAAATGTTTATAAACTGGCCTATAGTAGCACTTACTTATGTTTGTTGAGGACAGCCATTTCGGGAGATTTGTCAAACTGTCAGTTACGGTCTGAGTTGACAATGGGACACATCTCCTGAAATGGCCGTCCTCAACAAACATAAGTAAATGCTACTATAGGCAAGTTTATAAACATTTTAAAAGTGTTTAGTGATAACTAGTAGCTCACGTAAAGATGGAATCAACATATATAAAAAATATACCTAAACTTTAATTTTGGTGAGACATTATTTGTTAAGTTCAAAGGTATATAAAAAAAATGTATTAATATTATTTCATTCCAGCTACTAGTTTTACATTAAAACAGTTGAATATATATTCTTACATTACATTAGTATATAGCAGCAATTACGTTTTTGGTTATTGAGAAATTTTTGAGGGAGCCTTCTTTTTGGCCTATTTGAGAAATGTATCCCGTTCGCAACTCATACAGTAACGTTCAATTCAGGCAGTAATCAAAAGAGTACCTCAATAAGAAAAAAATTTACCTGAGTAGCTCCTATTTTTGTTATATGTATCCTTAATTGTTAGTATACTTTATTAGAATATTGAATGCACACCAATCTTTACCATCTATTCCAAGTGCTATGTGTTTGAATTAGAAACAATCTAATATTTAAACTATGAATTTAAGCCCAATTCCAAAATGTAAAAATAAAGGCTTGAAAAACAAAACCATAACCCTATATCCAGGCTCAAAAATAAATAGCTTCATGTAAAATATATCGTACTACTGTAAATATTAAAATTTGATTCCCTGGGAGAGAGTTTTACCTATTAAAAGTGAGTGTAGCATTCCATTGCTCCTATTTTTGTTATTTGTAAATAATAATAATAATAATACAATAATATTTGTTTACTTTATTGATGGTAATATTGAATGTACAAAAATGTCTATCCTCTATTCCAAATGCTAAGTGTTTGAATTAGAAACAATGCTATATTGGTTGATGTAATTAACCTTGACATAAACTATAAGCTTAGTGCCTTTGATCTCTAGTTAATGACAAAGCATTTGAAAAACAAATTAAATACTATATAAAAAAATGTAAAGCAGCAAATATAACTGAAAGAAAGAAGTCATCCGAAATATAACTAATGTTGTATTATATTTTTACTGTAAATTGAAATTTTTATACTGTTTTATAGGAAACTTAATTTTTTTTTAGTTCTTGATTGTTTGTAAAATTAAAAATTATTTATTGTTAAAAGAAAAAGTCAAAATGGGAAAATAAATTATGCTAGGTATGAAAAACTTCATATGAAGTGGAAGAATTGGAAAATAACAGATGTTCGGTGACATCAACATATATTGACAAATAAGATTGTTTTTAAAACAATTGTATATAAGAGAGTATTATTGCACATACCTAAAACATCTCTCTGTGGAAACCATTTTGAAATTTTTACATTAACAGGCTTATCAGGCATAGAGTCTACTTCCCACTTCCACAGGATCTTGTAAGGCAGCTTTGCAAATGCTGAAATAAAGGCCTTTTTTGTAGCTTCTGGAATAACGGTGGCATTTAACAAACTTCCAAAACTGAAATAAATAACTCCTTCTGAAGCATTGTCCATGAATGTTTGCAAATCCTGGAATTATTAGTAATTGTAACACTCTTAAAAATAAGGTGTTACATATAAATTCATTTATATATTTAATTTTTATTTAATAAATATATCGCCCTAATATAAAAGAAAATTTTTGTTTTATTGGTGCACATTGTGAAGCTAGCGTAGGTAGTAGCACCCCTAGCGGGCGAAATAGAAAAATATCGTACGAGTTAGTAACTTAAAGGTAATTAACTACCTCACGCCATGTGACGTAAGCATGAGGCGATACTTCTGAATCAGAATATTCAAAATAATAAGTAAGGGTGGGAAATTTCAGTTAGCGTGTCCTTGCAATGACCCCACTTCTCAAAAAGTCTCCGAAAGAGACGGACGTGATGGCATTTTCGGAAGTAACCTAGAAATTTACAAGCTTCCACTATTCAAAATTTAAGATGTCAAGGCCGGTATCAAATTTATTTAACGCAGCTAAAGAAGAAGTCAGAAACGATTATTTGTGTGTTTCAAATAAGTAAAAGTTTATATAATTTTTGTTTAAGAGCGCTGATTTGTAAGAGCCATGTGTTAAGTGATTAGTGTACTAAGCAATAATTAATTATATGTGTTATAGTGTTTTACAAGTGATGTGCACAACTAGGTACGTTTTAGATAATAATAAAGAAAATGTATTTTAATGTTAACTAACTTGAGAATTATAAATGATAAACTTTAAACACATGAACGGTATAAATTGTCCTTTGAATATTCATTTCTAAAATTGAATTGGAAAACTTAAGTTACTATCTTCTCGATATATATAAAATTTAAAGGTTAATGAGTAATCAGAATGTATGAAATAGTTAGCAGTAATTAAAACTTATATACTTGACACATTGGTGTCATTTGTTCTTTTGTAATTTTCAATTGATTAATAAATTTTATAACTTTGTATTTTAAAGCTTTAAATTATCATTTCAAGTAACCTAGTTCTACCTTCCGAAGATATCAGAAGACCGTTTACAGAAAGACATTATTATGCCTGGCTGTAACGAAGAACTAGAAGCCCTGGTAAGTAATTAATTATGTTGGTAATTAACAATTAATAACACATTTCAAATTAAAGTAAACTTACCCCAGGAAAAAGGGCTTGAGTGTTACATTATATATATATATATATATATATATATATATATATATATATATATATATATATATATATAATGAAAACCTATTTTGAAAATAACATCTAAAAACGTTTTCCAAATCACTGTTACCTCAATAACGTAAATTACATTAATAAACAATGACCACTAGACTACAAGTATTATCCTAGAATACCAGAAGCATAAAATTTATAACAATAAAGTTATTGTTTATTTATAAAAAAAACTATAAGATAGGTCTAATTATACCAATACATATAATTCCTCAATAAAATTTACCAATTTACTAAGCCACTTTTAACACTTTCTACCATTGTTTTGGTGGTAAAGCAATATAAAAATATAAATAAAAAATATATAAAAATATATTAAAAATATATTAATATATATATATAAATATAAAGTATCATGTGCTTAAAGATGTACATAATTACAAATTATAGTGATGAGAGTTTATTGAATAGTTCTTCAACAACTCTCTCCTCCTCTCTCTCTCTCACACACACACACTGTGACAGGCAGTTGAAAAACTTTCAATTTTAAGAAATAAATTAAATGAATAATTATCATTTTTATATTTAAGAAAAAATAAAACAATTATATTTGTTGATTCCATCTTCACGGGAGCTACTAGTTTTCACTAAACACTTTTATATGTTTATAAACTTGCCTATAGTAGCAGTTACTTATATTTGTTTTGAGGATGGCCGTTTCGGGAGATGTCTCCCATTGTCGATCTGACTTGACAATAGGACACATCTCTCGAAACGGCCGTCCTCAACAAATATAAGTAAACATTTAAATGTTTATAAATAAAACAACAAATTTTTATAAACATTTAAAAGTGTTTAGTAAAACAATTAATTAATTGAGTGAAAAAAACAAGTATTCTATTTTAATAAAAGAGATGCTATTTAATTAATAAATTTGACCCAGGGAATGAAAAAAATTGATAGAAGAATAGAAAACTGGAACTGAAACACTAACTAGTGAACAGGGCCCCCTACAACCACAATTGACTTTTCTATTGAATGAGTAAATTGTGAGAAAATTCATAGTGTGAAATAGAATCATAAAACTTTATTAAATAAAAAAATAGAGGGAAATTAGTAAAATAGACAGTTTAAAAATTTATAATGCAATAGTAGGTGATATGCAAGATGGATCACATACAGAAAAACCCCGCTACGACCGGTTCATGAGTTACAATAAACTTTAAACCAAGGAGCTGGAGGAAGAAAAGAGGGTCAAATCACGGTTAATCCTTATACTGTATAAGGAAATGAGGTAGTGTTTTGTGGAGTACCAAAAAATAAATATTTGATGGTTGCCGGACGTTACTATGATGGTTTGTGGCTAGGCAGTTTGGTCCAGAGGCCAGATAGGGGTCTTCAAGTTTGTTACTATCGTCAGTTTATAATGAAACTTATAAATTGTTAGGCGGTACTCAGTACTTCAATTTTAAACAAAGTAATTAAATTCTGTGCGACAACCCAGAGGAGCCAAAAAAAAGAAGGAATCCATCCTCAGCAAGGTTTATGGGACAGGAATGGAAGACAAAGGCACTGAGAACTTTGGCAAATCATTTTTCAGTCAAATTTATTAGTTAAATTTTAGTAAACGTTTTTTAGAAAAATATATTTCAAAATTTTTGAATTTTAATTGGATAAGGAATGACTTTATTCGAAATACTGTTTGTTAATTAGATTTAAAAAAAAGGAAAAAAAATAATATATACAATTGGAATAAATTTATTGCCATGAAATAAGTCTCTTTTACGGAAAGGAAAATGTTAACTAAATGTCGATTTCTTAAAGGTGAACATATAAGAGGGAATAAATTAGTAATTAGAGATTACA
This sequence comes from Prosapia bicincta, assembly GCA_036971475.1. NCBI lineage: Eukaryota > Metazoa > Arthropoda > Insecta > Hemiptera > Cercopidae > Prosapia > Prosapia bicincta. Next base: position 70,545,643 of record JBAIZL010000001.1, read on the forward strand.
TTTGATTTAAAGAGCTGGAACAAAAAACAGTTATAATTAAAGCAATAATTATTGTATTATAATGTTGTAAGAAAATTCAAGAGAAGAAATTTTTTATTTTTCAAGAAATCGTAAACATTATTTAAAAATTAAAGTAGATTAAATATATCAAATAAATAATTTCTGTTTCAATGTTTTCTGCAAATTATGAAATGCAGTTTAAGTTAAGAAAAATGTACTTGTGTTATATTTTATTTTACTAGTAAGCTTTAAATGCTTCAAATTAATAAAGTTACTATGCAAAATCTTTAAAACTTTATTTCTAAAATATCCTGTTAGTAAATAAATAAAAATTGAAATTTTTTTCCAATCAGAGAGTTAATGGTTGCCAAATTATATATAAATAGTATTTAAATTCATAAAGTATTAAATGCAATAAAAAAAATACCTAGTGTTACACCAGGAGAGCTCCCCCCAAGAGTAAATAAATTAGAAAATATTGAGCTAGTTTAAAAATAGTTGGTTTTTAAATAAGTCAGGGATGAGTTCTACAGACACGTCCTGCTTAAAATTAACACAGGAGCCTGGAAAAAGGTAAATTAAGCAAGATCATACCCTACTAGGATCAATTAAAAAAAATGGCACATGGTAAGATTTCATATATGATATATTGTTAATATGTATGTTTTCAGCTGACAATTACTATACTCATATGTGACTACAAAGCCCTGACAATACCATGTTACCAGTAGATGGGTTTTGAAAAATAAACAGGTCATTTTCGTGTCATTGTAAGTTTAGTGGTGTTTAAGGGAGGTTCGTTGCAACATACACATGAAAAACATATGACATTCATATGACCCTATAAATAAAATTATTATTTTGATAGGTCACACAAGAAAAGATTCGAAACAAACTGTCATGAGCGATGTTTGTAACAATATCTCCTCAGAATTGTAATCTAGTCATTATGATCTAGGATCAATGTTATAACTCTAGTTTTATTTTTTCCTTAAAGAATATACTACAGAACTTCGTCTGGTGGATTACAGGAGAGATATAGGGAACTATGGAAGCATTAAATTATGGAACTCGAATCGCAGTTCCTTTATGGAGAAAAGATATCAAACATGGGTAATATGTAGAGTTTGTGAAATAGGCTTAATATGTTAAGAGTATTATTTATTTAAGGGAGTATTAAGGGTATTTAAGAGAGAACAAGCGATTTTATTATTTTCATCTAAAGTCTCCATATTTTAACGTTTTTAACCAATGACATTAAAATTAAAATAATGTAAGTATATGTGGAAATGTTTGTAAACATAAATCTAGCTATTTTATATCCCACACTTTTAATTTTTAGCAAGTTATTTAATTATAAATATAACTTATTTCTTTTACCTGAGGCAAATCCTTTATTGGTTGTATTTGTACCCCTCCCACTTGAATTATATTTGGGTTGTCAGGATAAGCATAAGTGACCGCTGTATGAGAGCTTATTATTGCTAGAGAGATATTTGATAGTAGCTCTATTAATGGTGGCCGTGTTTCCCAACCTGGATACTTCAAGTACTTATCTATCAGTGATTGATGAATTGGTAGATTAGAGAATCGTTAGTAATAAAGTACATTAACATAATGAAAAACATTTCCCAATCTTTCCCAGAAATTCATTTTGTCAGTAATAGGAAGTAATGAATCCATGCGATATGACAATGAAGATGGATTACTGAACAAATAGTTTAACCAAAAAGTTGCAGGAAGTGTTTGCAACTCTATAGCTGGAGCATTGAATCTGTGCGCAAAAGTTATAAAACTTTCTTGAAATAATGTGGATTCAGTCAATATCAAATCATATTTCAAGTTGTTGGAATGAATCAGTTGTTGGACTTGAGTAGAACGTAGAACATAATCTGTAATTGGTATAAAAAACTCTGTTCCCATTGCAAATACCTTACGCCAATTATCCTTTCTATAATCCCAAAAATCAACTTTTACTACTTCTGAAAACAAAAAAATATTATTATTATTGTAAAATGTTCATTCTATTCCATGAACATACATATATGTCATCTCTGTTTTTATTAACATGTCAAATGTAAAATGCATTAAATATGAACTCTATGATTCAATCAGTTATAGAATAATTTATACCGAAGGAATAGACATCAGACATTAAAGTGTGACTCTTAGAAAAACATAAATACAAATTACATATTATAAACTTTTTTATAAATGTAATTCACATATAGAATATTCATTGCAACAATAGTTAAATTAAAAGCAAATGAATTTCAAAGAACAAAAAAAGTCTGAGAATAAAAAAAAAATTTGTGTTATTTTTTGAAAAAAAAATTACAGTAGAGCCTTAAAATTCCGATTCTCAATATTTCGAGCTTCTGTTAAATTTGAGCCTATTTCTAATTGAACTTATTTTTAACATTTTTTAAAAAAATGATGGGTTGGGCTTCCAATAAATGTTTATATCAATACAGTATCCAAAGGAAATGAGTTGGGCTTCCAAGAAATGTTTATATAAAGTTATATAAACTTATTTAGTGAATTTTTGATTACTTATAGTATTAGGGTTCATTAAAACTCCTATTTTTTCTTGTGCCCAGAAACGTACTTCCATGTAATCCGAGTTTTCGGTAAACCGATGAGGAATCGAACCCATCTACCTCGAATTATCGAGATTCTACTGTAATAGTTTTTGTTAAAATTAATACATTTGTTATTATTGCTTTTAGATGAATTATTTAAGTTTTAAATCATACGTTATTAAATGAATGACAATGTCAATCAGAAGGTTGGTTTATTTACATCAAGATTTAAAAATACGCAAATTGCATGGATATATAAATTATAAATCATTTTTACGATATTTATTATACATATTTGTTGATTCCATCTTCATGTGAGATACTAGTTTTCACTAAAAACTTTTAAGTTTTTATAAACTTTACCTTCAACGTTTGGTAATCTATAAAGTTTCTCTCTGAAAACGTCATTCTCTCTTTAGCCATGATACCCAAGAAAGACTTCACCTTCTTAAAGCTAAGACAGTTGAAAGATCGCACAGAGTGATCACTATCACAGTTCGTGCACTTTGGAGAATTAAGGCACTCCTTTTCATCATAAACTTTCATGCTACACTGACACCATACAACCTCCTTCGAAATGAAAGAACTAATGTACCAAAAATGCTGACCCTTAAACCATCTTCTGGGATTAACTACATATGGTCTCACTGAGAGGCTTTGATTACCTGGATACATATATTCAGATTTCTCAGGTTCACTAAAAATTAAAATAAAAGAGGTCGTTGCAACCTTCTTACCTTTGTAAGTCCTCATCATAGGCATTATATGATCTCTAACCGACTGAGATGACAGTTCAGATTTTATTTCATCTGTAGAGGTGTGCATTAAATCCTTGTATGTGATGACGCCCATTGAGAAATTCAGAGATCTATGTGGAGCCACAGATACCACAACATGGTCAAAAAAGGGGTCATTTTCAGGAGAGAATGTGTTTACTTCTCATTACAGGTCGCAACAAGCAGTGTCCCATTTCTAAGTTTCTTTTTGGATGTGACAACACTGTAGAACATGTAAGGTTCACCTTATTAATAAGGAAAGGAGAACCTTTCTAAAGATCCTTTCCTTCTTCAGCACTTGAAATTATTAATATTTTTCCGATGGCAATGACGATGATGTTGCTAGCATCAACTTCTTACTTTCATCTTCAATGCCAGGCTCCTCAGGTGAATTATGACATGGCCTCTTTAAATCAACAATGTTTGATGGGTTTGTAGTTTCCAAAAAATTGGTTTAAGCCAACCATTGTATCAGGCATTACAGGCATGACTATAGAAATGGGTAAAACCATGGATCACATAAGGTCATTTCCATCCCTTAGAAGTTTGGGATCTATAATTTTTTTCCATAGATGGATATGATGGGCATCAGTCGAGTACTCAAAATACCATCCCCTGTGAACTGCTGACACTTCCTGAGCAGTAACAGCGTTTAAATTTTTGACAAAGCAAGTTCACTCCAGCTTCTAAGATCAGAGTTTGTCAAGATAAGACCTTTTCAGCACTCCCAATGCACAAGGATTCTGACTAGTCAAAAATCCTTAAAAAAAGATGTAAGTGTTGATATGTATTAAGATTATATTGTAAATGTAGCATATGTATAAAGTGTATAGCGTGTATAGTAGTGATGTTAGTGTTGTCAGTAATGTTTAGACTGGGGTACATCAAGGGACGCCAAACCCCTCTTAGTAAGTATGGCTAGTCGACATCCCCTTGCAGGTACTTATATTTAAAATCTGGGTGTGACTGATGTACTACATATTCTAACACACAAAGTGGGCTGTGATGTTGTGATCAAAGTTATACAAGTGACAATCCCATCAAAGTTTCTGGTAAAAAAATACTCTATTATATCATTAAAAACTAAATTTATTATTTATTTATGATTTATTAAATCTATAGACCTAGATGTTTATTATTATTTTAATTTTTTTACAGAGAAATTTTATTAATATTTGTATTTACATGTCAATATAATTGTTTTAATTGACAATGGCCCAAGGAAATACTGTAAACAGTTTTTGGAAAACTCAAATATAAAATCTGTGTAGTTTTTGGGCTGTATATCTTGAAATTGTTTTAATATATAATTTACTCTTGAATTTTGTGGTCCATTACTTTCAGTCAAACTTAATTTATCACTTTAAGATTAGTTTATGACTATCCGAACTTTAAATTTTGTAAAAACTTACTGAGATATATTGTTTTTGATCTCCACATAGCAATCGAAAACATTCTGTCTTAGTAAGTTTTTACAAATTTACAAAATTCAAACTTCAGATAGTCGTAAACAAATGTTAAAGTGATTAATTATTATTTACTTACTAATTTACTTTCGCAAAAAGTCACTTACCGATATTCCTGAGCAGATGTGTTTCACACTTGTATCAGTGCATTGCTCAATGCTGTGAGTTATGGACAATGCACTGATGAAGTGTGTAACATATCTGCTGAAAAATATCAGTAAGTTATAGTTTTTTGCTACAGTGAATTAATGAGTAAGTGCTAATTAAAATGTTTGCTTGTCTAATGACCCAGTTAGTTTTACATGCCTTAAATGTTAAAAAATTTAATTAATGTAGATTATGAAATTAAAAGCTTTGTTACCTTTTAGAAGTGGACATTCCAATACAATCTGAGCATAGTTAGCTTTGTCATCAGGAATTGTAGTAACTAAAGTAACATTGTGACCTCTCCTTGTCAGTTCTCTTAAAATTGGTCTGAACGTTTGCTGATGACTTGGAAAAGGCATTGGTAGGAAAGCCAAAATGTTAGCTGCATTGCATTCAAATAAAGGAATAGCTAACAATATTAGAGTCCACAGTTTCTAAAACAAAGTTTGAAATATGATTTCAAGAGGATTAGAAAATATGTGTCTATAATGTATGCTTTGTGGTAAAATAATGATTTATTATAAGTTATTATTTGGGTAATTAAGTGACAACTATTAAGTTAATTGTGTATCGAAACAGCCGTTTCATTGATGAAGCTAACTTGCTACTTTAGGAAATCCTTCTAGGTAGCAAGTGTATGATTATGGTTGTGTACAGGTGTGGGATAGGCGATATTTTAAAATTAAATATCTTTAATGACCATGCACACTTCGAATCTAACACCGTTTTCCATTACATAGTGCAAAACCAACGTATCCTACACCTCACCACACCCATAAATCATACACTTGCAGTCTTGAGCGATCGCTGTCAGTACTGGGTTAACTTTTTCAATGAAACGACGGTTTCGAAACATATTGTTAAGTAAGTTTGTAGTTTTCACTTAGTTACTCTAATATTTACGTAGGAGTTATTCACTGAATCCAAAATGATTACAACAAGCAAATTTTATTTATTATTTTTAGGTAAATTATTCAGACTTTAAAAATATTTGAAATATATTTAAAAATATGTTTCTGTAGTAGATATAATTTATAAATATACTCAATTCAAACTGTTTTTTTAGAATGATGCCTGATATTGTATTTTATTTTGTTCAAACCAGCTGGACATAACAATAAAAATTATTAACAAAAATGAATTCGGAAAATTAAACTAATATACGATAAATAAGAATAATATTTAAATTCTTAGTGTAATTAAAAACATATTGTATTCCTTTGGTTTAAAATTTTTTAAATTAAACATTTTTTGTTTTCATTTACTTGTATATTTTTATCCTCTATTAGTGTTTATTCTTCTTAAAAACCTCTTACTGAAAATATAATGTTTAATCATATGACAATACTTGATGTATGATACTCGTTTCATAGATTTCCTTCCACCAGTCTTTTTCGCTATTTGTTATTCAAAAATTCACAGCATATTTGTTTGACATAACAAATCTTGGTTTATCTCATATCCTATTGTTGGTTCAGAAAGTGATAATGACTCTAATAGAGTTATAAACATGATCTATTACAGAAATCATGGAAATGATTTCAGGAAATGAAATAAGGATATGTACTAATCATTCTACTATATTTTTGCATAAATTGAGTGGTATTCCTCTCTGATCTTGGATATTTACAATTATTTTTTTACAATAAATTTATTGATAAAAGTATAAAAACGATCCAATAAATGTATTAGAAAAATAATAAAAATACTATATTAAACCTTGTGTGTGTGTGCATGCATGCATGTGTGTTTGTGTGTGTGTGTGTGTGTGTGTGTGTGTGCATGCATGCAGTGTGTGTGTGTGAACAGTGTTTAAACCGCAAATTACAAATAGTACCACTACTCCCTTCAACCTTAGATTACTCATACCTTGTCAAAATAAAGATACGCCATTAAAAAATTGCTGTATCTGATAAATTAACGCATCGCATGCATCCATCTTCTCAGTACCTTCGTACCTACAGTATCTGATGTCAGTTGAACAGTTTCACCACTAAAGGTCACGTACATCCTAGTGTGACAGAGCTTGTGTCGTCATTTTGACGATAGGTAAGTGATCTTATAACTTTTTTATTTTGTGTTCTCTTTACATATTTTAGATATTTACTCATGTAGGCTTTTATTACTAATGGTTTTACTTGCTGAATTTATTAAGGCTGCATTTATAACTGACATGAGAAAATAGCTGATGAGTATGATTGTAGGGACACTCTAATAAGACAATATCTCAAAGAGTCTAGTGATAAAGAGTTCTGTGAATGTGTTTCTATCTCAAATAGGTATCCAAGTGATAACAAAGATGAAAATGTAGTAAGAGATAATCATGTCAAATATACAAACTTTGAGACTATACAGATAAATGTGACTTACCGTCCAGGAATTGGAACCATAGACACGAGTGAATCATCAAACATTGATACTGAGTATTGAATACACAGAAATAAAAAAAATGCCTCAAAGCACTTACACCAAGTGATTCTAAGTGTAACACTGAACATCCAAATATCGCCGACACCTCACGTGACAGCAATTCCCCACCTAATGTAGTTTTCCTAACTGCGATCCTCCACCTAACACCGATGTTTTCCCTATTGTCAACCCTTAGTCAAGTGGTAGAGAAATATGGAATATCACTATGTTTAACACACTAATAAAAAAAATCATATTTTGGCAAATAAAAAAAAATGGAGGAGTAAAATTGACGACAAATAAGTAATCATGTGACAAAATTTAGACATAAGTAATACGTGGTCAAGAGGTGACCTGTTACTTGTTAGGCCTAGATTTAAACCTTAGTTACTATATTTTAAGCAAGATATTAGGAGCTGCCAAATATTTACCATGCCTTAAGGTGAGGTTTTAGTTTCAAAATTGATCAGCTCTAAGTTTAGAAATTTACCTAATACCCCACATATTCCTCCATTTCCTTCAAATTGAATGACTTTTTGTTCATTATCTGGCATGAAACATATTTAGTAAAACTGTCAACCTTAGCTCAATAATACAATACTTTAAAATTTGGTAAATTCAACAACAAATTATACCAAAGGGAAAGTGGAATTGAAACTTTTTATCTAAAATAGATTAATCTAGGACATTTTATTACCCTACAAAATGTCTTGCAAATTATTGTTGTTTAGTGACTGTGTTAAAGTTGTATTGGGGATATGCTTGGAAACATTTAAAGAAAAACACAAAAACCATGTTTTAAATACTCCATGAAGATTAAATTTGGTATTTGTTGATTCCATCTTCACGTGAGCTACTAGTTTTCACTAAACATTTTACTAAACATATCACTAAATATTTTCAAGTGTTTAGTTAAATTTGGTATTTAAAACAGTAATTCTTTGATATGTTTTTCATTTCAAACAAGTCCTTACAGTCTATTTATAACAATGACCTTTTATTTGAGTTATAAAGCATTTTCTAAAGATTGATTACTATTTTACCTTCAATGGCTTTTAAACTGATTTTATGGTAGCATGTGTTCAGTGATTGCACAGTACATAACAGTAAAACCTAATAGTAAAATCTCAAGACCACAATGTTTAACTTCAACTCTTTTAGTTAACTATTTCAATCACAGAACCTATACTACGTTGAAGATGGAATCTGTTTGATTGTTTTTACATTTTAATTACTTGAGTAAATACAAATGCAAAAAACAACTTAACATAAGATCAACCTGATAGAAAATGAGAAATAAATGATTTTATTTAAGTTTCTCCCCCAAAGGAGAATAAAAGAAAGAAGACTTAGAAAAAAATCTGTAATATGTTTGAGAATAATAACATTTGCAAAATATCATCTATCAATAGGAAGTATGTGCATCAAAGCAGTGCTATGTCTGAGTGACTGCAATATAAACCACCACAAGTAAAACGTGTGATAATTAATATCTTTGTTAATTAATCATCATGTTTACAGTAATAATTTTTTTTATCCTAATAGAGGGGATGGGATAATTATGTTTATATTTGTTAATTCCATCTTCATGTGAGCTATTATTTATTTATTTATTTCAGGAATTCACTGATTAAACTAACATCAAATAATACTTAACTAAGTGAATACATAAGGGCGTACGAAGTAAAAAACTAACAACTTTAGAAAAATACGAAATATACAAACACTATGCAACAGATAAAGAACATATTAACTGACCACGCACATTTTGAAGTCAACACCCTGTTTCATTACATAGCACACAACCAACTTAACCCACCCCCTCTACACTTATAAATCTCTTATCCACAACCTTTGTACCTAGTGGGACGCCGCCAGTAGAGACTTTGATTCGTAAAAGGAACAATTGTTTCGAAACGAGTCAGCAAGTAAGTCTTTACATATTCACTTAGTTAAGTATTATTTATTCATATTTTTTAAGTATGAATTTTAAAGTCAATGATCTTTGTTAAGTAGATTATATTTTAAAAGGTAGCGTGTGAAATATTAATATTAATTAGACATAAATATTAATTATAGATATTAATTAATATCTTTGTTAATTAATCATCATGTTTACAGTAATAAAATTTTTTATCCTAATAGAGGAGATGGGATAATTAGGTTTATATTTGTTGATTCCATCTTCATGTGAGCTACTAGTTTTCAGTAGTACTGAGTTGACAATGGGACACATCTCCCGAAACGGCCGTCCTCAACAAATATAAGTAAATGCTACTATAGGCAAGTTTGTAAATATTTACAAGTGTTTAGTAATTAGGTTTATTTTTTCTGGTTACTTCTTCAGATGAGTTTTTGTACCTACTGATTCCTACTGTAACTTAATGATGGATTAGTAACAACTTTCTAAAAGTATATCAAGATCTAAGATAGGGATAATATATATAGGTCTAGAAGTCAATGGATTTTAGATTGAGTAATATCATAGATGTAGTCTTTGAATTTATAATAAGAATATCCCAATTTTTTAGTGGTTGATAATCTACCAAACTGGACTAGCACAGGTTTAGAATTTGGAGATGGACTAATATGCTTACAGTAGGCACCAAGGTTACCTAGGCTCATGCTAGTTAATATAAACAGATTAAGAGGTATCAGTGACCTATTAAGAAAATAACCTGAAGAGCTACTGATATTTCCATAATTTTCCTTACACCATAATCTTCATTCCTAAGATGTTTGTATATTATTTCCCAAATGAGAACCTAACACATATACTGGCAGTTATATTCATAAAATATTAAATAATACTAAAAGGTTGATTAAGTCATGGCTTTTAAGAAAAAGTCATGATAAAACTTTATTTAAATGTAAGAAAACTTTAAACATGTTTTATACAAAATTATTAGTTCCATCTTGCCACAATTCATCTTCATCCTAAATCTGCTTACTAGATTGTACACTAATAAGTGATTTTAAAGGACTGTGCTGACACTGCACTATAACATGATCAAAAAATATTGTCTAAAATGCTACATATAAGTTTAAAATCATATTTTAGCAACTTTTTGTTAACATTACACAGGACCCCCCCCCCTACAGAAAACAAGGCTCTATAAGCCTTCAATGAAATGTTTTCAATTACTGGCTATTGGTTTGTAACTTTGGTCAATAATATGTCTTGCTAGTGATTACACTAGGATTTTGAGAACGACAGTTGAGATTACTTATTGAGATCATTTTCTGATTTTACTTTTGAAATTTTGAAAGGATGCTTTAATATCCATAAAATTTCTTTATCTGAGAAAATTGCCATTGTGACCTGTTAAGGCTTCCTGGCACTACAATGTCCCAAAGCCATTGCTGTTTTATAATCCAAGTTAAAATAAAAAAACATGGCAAATGCTTTTATTAAAACTTGCTTTTTTACAGGGCACTGGATGGGTTTCAGAAATGCAATAATGACTACCTTTAACTAATATTTTTATATAATGTCTGTTAATAATTATTAATTTTTTATTTAGGCTAATAACAGATTAAAGACAATTAATTCATGGTTTTTTAAAGAGTGTTAAAAAGCATGAACTAATTGTCTGTGATCTGTCACTAGCCTATATAAAAAAGACTTTTTTAATTTAAGGAACATTTTACAAATCATAAGGGAAAGAACAATCATCAACCATAAATGTGAGTAAAAGTTCCCATTTCATCAGAACAATTCACTTCAGGTTTTCATTTGACATTTTCACAACCTAGACAAGAATTAAAAGCTATAAGGGAAACTACATTTGGGTACAAGAGAGTCGAACTCATTACTCATTAGGCTCAAACTTGAGCCCATAAGTGGGTGCTCTTTCTTTGGAACCAACCATAAAAATGTTACAGCTGGAAAAGTTTTTAACTAGCGTTATATACAATTCTAATTTTTATAAAAATAATTAATTGTTAAAATAGTTTTATAAATTTTAAAAACTTTATAAACTTTGTAAATTTGTAAAAATTTACAAAAGTAAAGTGTAAAATTTACTATCCTGCTGTTTTTAGAAAAGTATTTTAAACAAATGGGATGAAAATAAAAACTGTATAATTATAACCTTGATTTTTGCTCATTCTCTGACGACTTCAATGTCCTTGGGGTAAAGTCTCTAAACCACCATTCCTAAACAAGCAAACAGCCTAAGGAAAATACAACTACCCCAAGATGCAGTGATCAATTAATTTGAGGGTGTAAAAGTATATTATGTGGTACTTAATTAAAATTTTTCATCAAATTGAATTTAGCTATACAAGTTTTATACTTATTACACTTTTGCTATTACTTGCGAGTAATAACAAAAGTGTAATAAGTAATTAATAACCAGCTCATCATGAACAGCAACACAATTTCGAAAGTTTTAAAAACGATTATAGTCTGATTTTTGGCCTTAAAGTAAAGCGTGCACTTTGTAGTTAAATTTGGTATCTATGGCCAGTACTTTCCTGATTCTACACAATATTAAAATAAGATATTGATATATATTCAATTCGAGTGAAATACACATAAACTATTAAAACTAATATTCCATATAACTGCTAAATGTTGACTCTAAGCGATGCAGATATATAACCTTTAAATGGTGTCTAAATAGTCCCCATTTCAATTGTTTTTTTTTTGACAACTTATGGATTATCTTATGGCTAATTTTCATTAAATAAAAACAATGCCATAGTAATGATCAATTAAAGCTGTGAAATGGTTTACATGGTTTTTGAAAGATTTTGCCAAATGCCACTCAGTGATGAGAAATTGACAAACTATGTTTTTTATTATAGTGATTATAGCATATACATGGGAAATCCAGTAGTACAATTATAAAACTGCTATGTTAAAAAAAATTAATCTTTTTAATAAAATGTTATAGTCAGAGATGTTAGAAATAGGTCAGTGGTTTTACTCAAATACTTAATATATATATATATATATATATATATATATATATATATATATATATATATATATATATATATACTGTAACATTTTGAAGTAGTATACATATAAAAGGCACTTACCAAAATAAGATAAATATATAAAAATAAATTCAGTATGTAAAAATTACTAAAATATACCAGGAACGAATTGTAAACATAACCTAATTTCACTTGTATAGAAAATGCACACGGCCACATTTTAATTCTAATCACAAGATTTTATATAAAAGAAAAAAACACACAAATCACTATTTATAAAAAAAATGTATTAGAAATAATTGATAGGTAACAATTTAATTAGAACTATGTAAAAATACACGTAAAACTTTCACACGGCAAGCTAGTGAAATGTGCTGTAGTAAACACGATGCATAACGGATTTGTGGAGTTGCGTGCGCATTGACCGGCAAAAGATATTCGTTTTAAATATTTCTCGTTTTAAATATAATCTAAAACAGTTTTGGATTTAAATGCAAAGAAATTTAAGTGCAGTTGTTAAGAAGAAGAAGTGTATCCGTAAAGAAGAAGAACATGACATCCGTAAAGCTGTTACTTGCAAGGAATAAACGAAAAAATAGCGGAAATTCACGACTTGGCCATTTTTTTCTAACAAAGGTAGCGTCAGTAAGCAGTTGGAACAAAGCATCGGAACGAGGAAGACGTATTCAGAATTGGCTGTAAAAATTTTATTTTTAACTGGTGCGGAAAGTGCAGTATCGTATTTAAATCATAATTACAGAGTAACAATAAGCCAAACCATTGAACTGATCAATTAAGAAGACATTATTCAGGAAATTATTTAATTAGGAACTAAAATAACTTGTAAAAATTTTAACTTGTAAGAATTGTAATTTAGATATTTTTTTGAAAGTGCCAACTCAAAATTTATTAGTCAAAATTTAGAAAACCCACCTATTTAACCCGAGATAAAGAGAGCTCAAGCTCAAATTGAAATAATTAAATCAATTTCAATTCATATTAAATTTTATAACTAAACTTCTTGCTGCCATAACAAATTTTAGACTTAGGCTAATAAAGCTTAATTTTTGTAATTCTTTGTAGAGGAAATAAGAATTTTAATTAGTAAGTGACTTTGTAAAAGATAACAAGGAATGTCATTTTAAGATATTAAAAGTTTATTGTAACAAAAAGCAGCATTGAATTGTTATTTCTTTTAAATTATAACTTTTATTAAGACTTGTATAAAACAAAATTACCAATTAATTACATTTGGCACACAAACGTGGGGCTCGATTATAAAAAAATTTAAGAATTAACCTCAAGGCACTTTAGATAAGATTATTAATTAAATATTTGTATTAATATTGTTTACTTTTCAGGACTTTGCAACCATAAGTCAATAATTTTTTTAATTTTCAAAATTTAAATAGAATAAAGGGGAATTTTGAAATTTTAGATAAAGAAATAAAAAAAAATGGAATCTGAAACAGGTACATATAATTTAAGGAGGGAGAAAGCGAAAAAAACAGAAAAATTAGAGGAATATAACAAACATAGTAGGTCTAGGAAGGGTACAGCAATTGAGGAAGCTGCAAAAGGAAAATATGTGACATTAAAAGAAAAAATAGATGAAAAAGAGGAAGAAGCTACAATAGGCCTAATAGAATTGGAAGAAGGGACAAGCCTAGAAATACAAGAGTCAGAAATGGAAGGCACAGATATGCCTATAGAAGAGAGTGAGGTGGAAACCCAAGTAGATGAGGCTAGGGGATTACCACTGATGCAAACCCAACAGAAAAAGGGAAATAATGAAAATGAAGATTTAAGGGAGATGATGAGAACTCTCATGGAAATGAGTGAAAAAGGGAGAGAGGATCTAAATAGACAATTAAATATAAATAATGAAAAAATAAATAAACAATTAAATATAAATAATGAAAAAATAAATAGACAATTAGATAAGATGGACGAAATAAAAAAAGAGTTAAAAGAGAATATAAATGAAATAAAAGGGGAAATGAAAGAGATGAGTGAGGATATGAGGGAAATAAACAAAAAATTAGAGGAAAATAGAGACGAAATGAGAGAGATGAAGGAAGATTTCAAATTCATAACACAGGAAATAAGGGAGGAAAGTAAGAAAATGATAGAGGATATGAGGGAACAGTTGAGAACAGAGAATAATGATGTAATAGGAGTTATGAGAAGAGACTTAGAGGAGAAGATTAAGGAGAATTTAGAGGAAACAAAAGAAATAATAGCTGATGTGACAGAGATTAATAAGAAAGAGATAGAGAAGGTAGAAAAAATGACAATACAGAACAGGGAAGAGTTAAGAGTTTTAAATAAGGAGATAGCGATTGAGAAAAACAATAATAATGATAGAATTGATCGATTGGAAACAGAAGGAAGGAGGAATAATGAGAAACAAGGGGAATTGACCCAGAGAATGGAAAAGGTAGAAAAGAAGGTGGAAGAAAATAAAGGAGGAGAAGGCCTAAGGATAATACAGGTGTCATGCGGGAATCAGGAGGAGATGCCAAAATTTAATGGTAGGAATGGTAACCCTATGGAGTTCCTAAAAAGACTGGATAGGTATGTGGAGAGAAAATTTGGATGTAGGACAGGGGAAAGATTTGAAAATGAATGGAGAGGAATCATAGATAGAGCCTTGGAAGTAGGAGCGGCAAGATGGTGGGAATCAATCAGAGAGGAGGTGGAAAATTTCGCGGATTTACAAGATAGGTTTATAGAAAGATACTGGGCCAAAGAAATACAGGAAGGCATCAAAGAGAGAATAGAAAATGAAAGGTATATAGAGGGAAATGGAAGAGCCAGAGCAGATTATTTCATAGAAAGAGTCATAGTTTTAAAGAACATGACACCACCGCAAAATGAGGAAGAGATAGTCCGGAGATTAAGCCGGCATTTTAATGAAAGGATACAGTTGTCAAGAAGAGTACAAAATATAAAAACGATCCGAGAGATGGAAAGGATGCTAAATGAGGAGGATATAGAGGAGAGAAATAAGGAAATAAGACAGAGAAACAGGGGACCATGGAATAGGCCTACCCCTAGAGAGGAACAGAATGGAAATAGATTTCCACCCAGAAGGGGTGAGGAAGGGATGAGACAGCAGGGAAATAGAAGATTTCCAGGACCAGGAGAATTGTATAGAAGGAATGAATATAGAAGTGAAGGACGGCCATATGTCCAGTTTTTTAACAGAAGAATAGATAATCATATGAGGGGGAATATTGAACCAAGACCAGGGCAGGAAAATAATCGAGAAAATAGAGGAGACAGGAATTACAGAACAAATGACAGGAGCCAGAAGGAAATAAATCAGATAGAGACAAGGAGATGTGTGGGGACAAGGAAGGAGGATGGTGCACATAGTCAAACGGAAAACTAGAGAACACTGGTATCGTCGCCTTGGATCAGGAAAAGGAGCATCAAACAGAACAAATGAGGTTGCCAGTGATAAAATTTGATAAAAGCTCCTACGATAAAATTAAGTTAACTATAAATAATGTATTAATCAGTAGAAAATTTTTAGAACAAGAAGATGAGGAGAGAAATTATAATTTAGGAATTGAAAAAAAAATAATAAACCCAGAGATAGAGATTAAGATGGAAGATACAAGTTTACTAGCATTAATAGACACAGGCAGTAACGTAACATGTATCCAGGAGAAATGGATGGTAGAGAATAAAAATAAAATAGGAAAAATAGAAATCTTACCAATAAAAAATTTAACCATTCGGACTGCAACAAATAAGAAAACTAAAAAGATAAACAAAATGATCATGGTAATAGGAGAAATAGGAGGGGTAAAATATCCGTTTCAATGCCTAGTGGTGCCAGGCTTATTGAGAAAATTTATTATAGGTACGGATATGTTGATGGATGTGGAGGCACAACTTGATTTTGGAAAATGGGAGATGGAGTTTAAATATGAAAACAAATTATATAAATCAAAAATGAGTGTAGATGGGCAGACAAAATTTAAAGGGGAGATGAATAATTTTGAAAATGAGATGGAGGAGGAATTGAGTTGTGATGAACAGGAAGGAATGAATGATATGGAAAAATGGGAAGAATTTGAAACTTTTGGAAACCAGAGTCAAAATTATATTAAAATTGTACAAGAGGAGGGAGAGATAAAAAAAGAGGATATTTTTGAAAGAATAGGGAATGAAGAGGTAACTGAGGAACAAAGACAGGAGATGAGTGATTTAATAGAAAAGTATAAAGAAGTATTTTCAGACCAGCCCGGTTTATGCACTGCATATAAACATAAGATTAAAGTTAGGGAAGATGTACCATTTTACCAAAGAAATTACCCAATTCCTACAAAGTACCAAGATCAGGTACAAGAAGAGATAGAGAAAATGTTGAGGTTAGGTATAATTGAAAGAAGTACTAGTCCATATATTAATCCGATAGTCCCAGTCATCAAAACCAATGGGAAAGTTAGATTATGTTTAGATGCAAGAAAACTAAATGAAATTATAATTCCGGATTATGATTGCTATAGAGGAATAAATGAGATTCTACACAGAGCAAAGAGAGTTAATTGGTTGAGTACCATGGACCTCACTAACAGTTTCTGGCAGGTTGAATTGGAAAAGGAGTCAAGAAAATATACTGCATTCCAACATAGAGGGAAAACATACCAGTTTGTTGTTACACCCTATGGATTGAAAACATCTCTAGCAGCATTGGCAAGAGCTATGGACAGTATTATGAGGGAGGAATTAGAAGATTTCACCTTAATATATGTAGATGATATAGTCTGTATGTCTGAGACATTTGAGGAGCATAAAAAACACCTAGAAAGGATCTTCCAAATTTTTTTAAAAAACAACATGACCATTAAATTTGATAAATCAGAGTTCTGTAGAAAAGATATTTCATTCTTAGGATATAGATTGACTACAAATGGAGTAAAAATGGATGAAGAGAAGGTTAGAGCTATATTAGAATTTCCCTCACCTAAAAATCCTCGACAGTTAAAAGGTTTTATTGGAATGGCTAATTATTATAATAAATTTATAGAAAAATATTCAGAATTTGTACAACCATTATTAAAATTATTATCTAATAGAAACAAATTTATTTGGACAGAAGAGGAGGAGCGAAATTTTATTAAATTAAAGAAAAAATTTTTGGAAACAAATGTACTTACTCACCCAGATTACCAGAAAACATTTTACCTACAAACAGATGCCAGTGAATATGCCATAGGAGGACACATCTATCAGATTGATGAAAAGGGGGAGAAAAAGGCAGTAATGTTTATGAGCCGCACATTAAAAGGAAGTGAAGTTAAATATTATACCACTGAGAAGGAATTACTTGCTATATTGTTTTGTCTGCAGAAAGCAAGACAGATCATCCTAGGAAGAAAAATTGTGATCCAGACTGACCATCAGGCCTTAACTTTTATTAAGACTTGTAAAATTTTAAATTTAAGATTGCATAGATGGATATTACTAATGCAAGAGTATGATTATACTATTGAACACTGTAAAGGAAAAGAAAATGTAGTTGCAGACCTATTGAGCAGGAACCCTTGTGACAAAAAGAAGTTTGAAAGGAGAGACCAAAATTCAGAATTACAAATAAATTATATAGAAAGAGTTATGGATATGGAAATGTGTACAAAATTTAAAGAATTTTGTAAATTACAAGTAGAAGATTTGGAAGTTAGAGAAATAAAAGAAAACATTCAAAATTATCTTCAAAATTATAAAATTATTAATGACTTAGTATACAAAAGAAATAGGGAAAGTTGGAAAATAGTAGTACCAAAGGGAATGATTAAAGAAATAGTGGGTACTTGTCATGAATATTACCTGCATGCAGGAGCTAAGAAATGTCATACCATATTATCAGAGAGCTTCACTTGGAAGAAGATGGGAAAAAGCATTAGGGGAATTATTAAAACATGTAATATTTGTCAAAGAGCTAAAAATGTAACCCAAGGTAATTTTGGAGAGATGAAAGGGATCCAAGTGGAAAAACCAAAGGAGCAATTGTCAATTGATTTTATAGGACCATTTCAAAGAACTGTAGGAGGCTATAAGTATTTATTAGTAATGTTAGATGTATTTACAAAATTCGTTCAAATCTATAAATTGAAAAAGGCAACCACAGGGGAGGCAATTAAATGTTTAGAAAATTATATAGAAAATTTCGGGAGAGTAGAAAGAATACAGACTGATCATGGAACCCAGTTTAATAATAAGAAATGGCTGGAGTATATAAAAAATAGAAAAATGAAACCAATATTTTCTCCAATAAGGAGGCCACAAAGCAATATCGTTGAGAGGGTGAATAAGGAGATCATTAGATGTTTGAGAACATATTGTCATCATAACCATAGAGAATGGGGAAAGTATGTAGAGGTTATTAACCAGGCAATTAATGAAATTCCTCATGAGACTACAGGATACACACCTAACCAGCTACAACTAGGAATTCAGGATGAAAGGTTTTGGCAAAAGGAAATAAAAAATTTTGGCTGGAGTTCAAAATTAATAAATTTAGAAAGACATTTAGAAATTGCTAGGAGTAGAATTAAGAAGAAGGCTCATAAGAGAGCAGAGAAATTTAATAAAACTCATAAAATAGAAGAATTAAATGTTGGGGACAAGGTATTAGTAAAAGAAAATTGGCAACCACAGGGTATAAGAGGTGAGATGGCAAAATTATTTTATATATATGATGGACCTTATGTGATCACCAAGAAATATGGCAAAGCGACTTATGAAATCAAAGATGCTAGAAGCAATAAAATTAGAGGAATTTTCCATATTAGCTTGTTAAAGAAATTTTATGAACCAAGGGAGGCACACCAGGGAGAATCAGATAAATTTCAGGTAGAACAAATTAAATAAATAAAGGGAGAAGTCGAGAGAAAGGAAAATAACAAGGGATAATAAGATGGTAACAACAGGAATGACTCAGGATATAAAAGTATTAGGAGAAGGAAGCGAATGTAGGAGGGATAGATAACAAATAAACCGGAAATGACAATGGACCAGAAATGACTTAATAATTAAACAAACACTTGAAAAAAAAAATATAAAGAAATAAAAAAATATGTAAAAATAAATAAAATAGGAAGGGATGAATGAATAAGAACAAGGACCTAACCTACAAACAACCTAGACATGCTATGACTCGGTTAGGCTAAAAAAAAAAAAAAAAAAAAAAAAAAAAAAAAAAAAAAAAAAAAAAAAAAAAACACACTGTGTCAGAAGATAGATTATATAGATAAATAAAAAGACTTATGATTGGAAGGATCCCATTCTATTAAAATTAAAATAAAGAAAGAAAAAGAAAAAGTTTATAAAATAGATTCTAAGAATCAGAAAATGATTAATGTACGAGATGTTAAGAGTAAGAGGATTGTTGATTAAATGTTAATTGTTAATTTATTGTATTGTTAGGAGTTAAGTATATCATATGTAATTAGATGGCAGCAGACAAGCAAGAAGGATAGAGTAAGAGTTTACTCCCAAAATGTGAAAATTGAGATAAAAAAAAAGGGGAATTTTGGAATCAAAATTTTTTTAATCTAAATTTGGGGACTATGTAACATTTTGAAGTAGTATACATATAAAAGGCACTTACCAAAATAAGATAAATATATAAAAATAAATTCAGTATGTAAAAATTACTAAAATATACCAGGAACGAATTGTAAACATAACCTAATTTCACTTGTATAGAAAATGCACACGGCCACATTTTAGATCTAATCACAAGATTTTATATAAAAGAAAAAAACACACAAATCACTATTTATAAAAAAAATGTATTAGAAATAATTGATAGGTAACAATTTAATTAGAACTATGTAAAAATACACGTAAAACTTTCACACGGCAAGCTAGTGAAATGTGCTGTAGTAAACACGATGCATAACGGATTTGTGGAGTTGCGTGCGCATTGACCGGCAAAAGATATTCGTTTTAAATATTTCTCGTTTTAAATATAATCTAAAACAGTTTTGGATTTAAATGCAAAGAAATTTAAGTGCAGTTGTTAAGAAGAAGAAGTGTATCCGTAAAGAAGAAGAACATGACATCCGTAAAGCTGTTACTTGCAAGGAATAAACGAAAAAATAGCGGAAATTCACGACTTGGCCATTTTTTTCTAACAAAGGTAGCGTCAGTAAGCAGTTGGAACAAAGCATCGGAACGAGGAAGACGTATTCAGAATTGGCTGTAAAAATTTTATTTTTAACTGGTGCGGAAAGTGCAGTATCGTATTTAAATCATAATTACAGAGTAACAATAAGCCAAACCATTGAACTGATCAATTAAGAAGACATTATTCAGGAAATTATTTAATTAGGAACTAAAATAACTTGTAAAAATTTTAACTTGTAAGAATTGTAATTTAGATATTTTTTTGAAAGTGCCAACTCAAAATTTATTAGTCAAAATTTAGAAAACCCACCTATTTAACCCGAGATAAAGAGAGCTCAAGCTCAAATTGAAATAATTAAATCAATTTCAATTCATATTAAATTTTATAACTAAACTTCTTGCTGCCATAACAAATTTTAGACTTAGGCTAATAAAGCTTAATTTTTGTAATTCTTTGTAGAGGAAATAAGAATTTTAATTAGTAAGTGACTTTGTAAAAGATAACAAGGAATGTCATTTTAAGATATTAAAAGTTTATTGTAACAAAAAGCAGCATTGAATTGTTATTTCTTTTAAATTATAACTTTTATTAAGACTTGTATAAAACAAAATTACAAAACATTACAATATATATATATATATATATATATATATATATATATATATATATATATATATATATATATATATATATATATATATTAAAACGGACACTGGTTTAGATATGTAGATGATGGATTATACATATCAAATAATAATGGTTTAAATATTGACAAAATATTAAAATGTATAAATAATATACACAAAAATATAAAATTTACTCATGAATTTGAATAAAAAAATAAACTAAATTATTTAGATATTACAATTACTAGAAATATAGAATCATTTGAATATAATATATATAGAAAACCAATGCAGACAAATCAAATAATACCTAATTATTCAAATCATCCATACAACCAAAAAATGGCAGCGCTTTATAATTTACTACATACAATGCACAAAATACCAATGAACTTGTATGATCAAATAAAAGAGAAAAATATAATATATCAAATTGGTTTAGAAAATGGATATAAAAGAAAAACTATAGATAAATTAAATAATAATATAATAAGAAAACAGAAACTCAAAAATAACTTTGTACCTAATTAGAGAGAAAATATTTGGACAACTTTTACATTCACTGGTAACGAAATAAATAAAATTACAAGGTTATTTAAAGAAATAAATTTACAAATTACATATAAAACTGATAATAAAATTTTAATAAACAATAACAAAAACCAAAATAATATGCACGAAAGAAATGGAGTATATAATATAAAATGTCAAACTTGTAATAAATTATATGTAAGACAAACAAAAAAGAAATTAAAAGAAAGATACAAAGAACATTTAAACGCTTATATCAAACCAAACATATACAAATCAAATTTAGCTATGCATTGTATTAATAATGGACACGAATTTCCGGAAATAGAAAATATGAAATTAATAAAAGAATTAAATAAAGGATTAAAAATTAATATGTTTGAAACATCTGAAATTTATAAGCATAAAGTTGAAGACAAATTATTTGATGAACAAATTCAAGTGAGATCAAGGCACCATACTATTTATAAGGTCATTGATGTTATAGAAAAAATTACATAAAGTGCAATACTTATAAACATATGATCATTTGTAGCACATATGATTTAATTTTGTAAAAATATTTTATTAGATAATTATTTTCCTGAAGATACTGGTATTATTTTATCAGCGAAAAGCTTTGAATAAATATATTCATTAAAAGTATTATTGTTTTGAAATATTTTTAACTTATTAACTATATTACAAGAAAACATATCACCATATTTAATATATTATATATATTTATATATATATATGTATATATATATATATATATATATATATATATATATATATATATATATTTTTTTTTTTTTTTTCTTTTTTTAGGTTAGTTTTTGTTGGTAAAGATTATTTAGATTTTTACAATAATTTATTTTACAGACAATCTGTGATTACAACTTATACTTATTTTATTTCATTCTCTCATATTTCTTTTTGTGTTTTCTCTTCGATTGACAAAGACCACTGTGTGGTTGAAATATATCATTGTTTAAGTGCTTTTATATGTTTCTATTTCAAGACTACAGAGTGGACTCTTACCAAGGTAAGTCTGTCAGTCTCCTAGTCCAAAAAATCTACATAATCTTTACCAACCAAAACTAACCTAAATATATGTATATATATATATATATATATATATATATATATATATATATATATATATATATATATATATATGAAATTGGTAGCCTATATAAAGAATCTCAATATGACCAACACACCATATTATTTGAAGATGTTGGAAGATGACTGTTATTGTAGGTGTAACTCTTAATACATTAAAATAGTAAATGTTTCTAATAATATTGTTTCAATAACGCTTATCTTTTTTTTTTTAATTGCTTGCCTTTAATAAACATGACTAAACAGTTCTAATTTGGCATATCTCTTGTTTTTACTCTCATTATTATGATAAAGAAAAAATAATGACTTTGTAATATTATTCAACATGATTCTACAATAAAAAGAATAGCTCTTGTATTCAAAACATTTCTGGTAATCAAATTTGTGAAGTTGGATTAGTAAAATTCATAGTTATAAAAGCGTCAAAATACATTACAAAGAACCAAATGGCATTACATTTGACTGAACCAAATGGGCAAAATAATGTGTGACTTGTGTCAAGTTTTAACTGAAAACCTTGATAGTTGTCATTGTAAATATTCTATTTGTTTTGATAAACAAACATTTAAACAAATGCTTAACGATCTATATCCAGAAAGTAAGTATACTGAGGATCTCACAGCCAGAGGGATTTTACTTTTGACATATGGGATACACTTCCGCGTAGACAGACTTCTCCCCTTTGCAATGAAACAGTAAGAGGTCAGTACATTAAGAACTGTAGTTGCGACGTGTTTTGTGAAAAATGTCAATCCAATCTCCTGTCAAATGGGATATATGCAGCACCATCCATTTTCTTGTTTAAAAGTGAAAACCTCTGGTTGTGATGTGTAGTGTGAAACCCAAGTTTCATTTTCAGCAATGATGAAGTGGAGAAATTCATCCCCTTGTAGTTGGAGCACCTCATAAACTCTTCCCCCAGCTCCAATCGATTCAAATTGATCTGGCCTGTCACCAAGAATCTTACTTGGTATTTTGCGAATTAACTTTCAAAGATTCATAATACCTTCATTGTCGAGCATAAACTGAACTGGGTTTAACAACAACTGAACTGGGTTTAACAACAACTGAACTGGGTCTAACAACAACTGAACTGGGTTATAACACAAACTATCAGCTAAATGGTTTTGCCTTTGAGATTGCGTGCGGGCATCGAATTCCTCCTCCTGTTCTCTCTGCTTAGAAGACTAACGTACGGCTTATCATCTGGCTATCTGTTGCGCTCTAGATGATGATAAAAACCTTGCATAGTTGGGGAGGATTTATCACCTATCATCGATGATACAGCGTTCAATGACAGCACTATTACAGACGAGCGTTGGCTGAGTACGTAAATATGTACTGTCACTCCTACGAAGATTTGAAAAGTACAGAAAACAAATGAAGGATTACTATAGAGACATGAAAACCTTGCACAGTTGGGGAGGATTTATCACCTATTATTGATGATATCGCGTTTAATGACATTACGGACAAGCGTTGGCTGAGTACATAAATATGTACTGTCACTCCTACGAAGATTTGAAAAGTACAGAAAACAAATGAAGGATTACTATAGAGACATGAAAACCTTGCACAGTTGGGGAGGATTTATCACCTATTATTGATGATATCACGTTCAATGACATTACGGACAAGTGTTGGCTGAGTACATAAATATGTACTGTCACTCCTACGAATGTTTGGAGAGTACAGGGGACAAATGAAGGACTAGCCTACTATAGTAGCATAAAAACCTACCCGGTAAAGGATATAAAGGAGATATCGTGTTATCATGTTTACTTGAAATTAACCTTCTCTCTATGGGAGTCATAAATACATATATAACTTATATCAAAGTGAGGATATTGCATGTAGTAATGGGGGGGGGGTAATAATGTCACTGTCATTGCTAGAAGGCCTAATGTCACGATGTTGAGTGGGACAAAGCGTAAGGGATGCCAGAAAGACGTTTCGAAAATTATATATGTGGCCTACCTTGTACAAGCAGCATGCAGTCCAACAATGGGATGTGGGCGTGACAGGTGTTAAACTGTCAGAATATTTCGGCAAGGGAAGGTGGCGGTGGACACGGTGGGCGGGCAGATGGGAGACAAATTGTTTGTGAATAATACATTCGACATTTTTTTTTTGGTAGCCCCTAATGAATCCAGCCCGTTTAATATTCCGAATATCCAACGGCTGATTACATTCAAGTAAGTACAAGTTTTTGTTTTACAAGAACATCCTGTGGCCATGTCAGATCCTTCACTTCGCACAAGCAGTTACAATGTTTATAAGAAATTAATAGATTAGAGACTATAATATTGGACAAGTAGCTGCAAAGACATACATAGTAAAACCGGTCTTGTTGAAGTATTCAAAACATAAGTTTCCAACACAATTTTTAAACAAATCTAGAAATAGTTTACGTAAATCAATTAAAAACCCTATCCACAAGTGTGGATGACTGGGAATGGAATTTAAAACAAAGTAAAGCAAGAATATGAAGTTCCGATGCCGTGTTTAGATTTATTAAAAAATCTCGTACTTATTGGCCGTAAATTAAATTACAAGTAGTATTTTACCCGCCCGAGATTCGGATTGAAAAAGCACAATTTTATAAATACCCAATTAAAAACAAAAACAATTAAATGGGATTACAATTTTCAAATTCGAGTTCATTATTGTATTAAGAGCAAGAAAAGGTTTAATGTTAGAAGCAAAACCAGGCTATAATGAAGCCTAGAGTTGTAGGTATTGCCCTCCTCTCAATATATAAATGGACACTGTCTTGTGCCCTAAGAGTGTGGACGCTAGGTTGGGTCGTTAGGTAGTGTTTGTATTATACATTAGGTTAAACCCAAATATTTTTACTAGCAACTACGTGTTTATGGTAGGCTATTACGTTTCCTAGATTAGACAAACATTAAAAATTAAGGGTCAAGAGGAAAATAATTAACAGTTTTTGACATTTATTCATGCCCTCGATCACAATAGGCTTATTCTTGACGCTACAATATGTTAAAAATCACCAACAACGCACAAATATCAATCTATGCAAATTCACGCAATTCTAATTTTTTGTCGGAAGGGTTGGTCTTTTCATATCCTGCTCGGCAGAGGTTGTTTGCTGAGGGTGAGAAATGAGAAATTATAGGGTTATATATAAACGCCCTTCAGCTGCAATATGAAATTACTAGTACATGTCTAGCTACTCAGAATGGGTTTTATTTGAAACTTTGTCAACTTTTGGTTCACAACATTGCAGGTACAATATTATATACCTGACATTAAGACAAAATGTTCTGGTACAAAAAGAAACATATTTCTACAAATTTATAATTATATCTTTTCTTGTATGAGGTGATGTGACAGGTTTACATTATATAGGGTGTTATTAACATTTATTTATGGTCTATTAATTATTATTCAATTCCTTTTATCAGCTCGCACTCTCCTTAGATATATTGTACAGATTTTCAGTCTTTAATAAGATAGCTTTTTATTCATCCAATTAAATTCAAATGTATTTTTAAAAACCTGTAGTAGATGACAAGTAATGTTAATACAGTTTTTCAAAATATTTATTCATTAATTAAAATTTAAAAAGCTGATATCTCGGTAGGATTCGAATTGAATGACAACATGTTTGAAAGCCAGCACTCTGGCACTGAGCCAACTTTACCGTTGCTAAAAATCTATGACTTAAAGATATATATGAAATTATAAGAGAAAGGTTTCTTGCAATAATGAAATAATACAAGAGATGGATAGAATGAGAAATATAGATACCATCGTCTTCATAAATTAGAAAAGAAAAAAGTGAATAAATAATCAAAAACAAAAATAACAATCCAACAACGTATTATCCTTTATAGAGAGGAAAATGGAAAATTGCAAGGGAATTCGCCTTATATTTTGGCACTTAGTATTGTAATGCTATCATATGCATATACATATTTATATTATTTGTTTTTATAACATAAAAAGTAACTAAAATAAAACTTTTCTTTGGTGATCTCAGTAACAATTAACTACATTTTTTTTAATGCTACCTGTTTTAAAACTAAAAATTCATTTTAATACAATTATTTACATTTGTTGTAAATACAGTCTCTTTCTACATGCTTCAAAAACTACTGAGTTTAAAATATAATCAACCACAGTCGCAGTAGGGCTGCGAAAGGCCTCTAGCGTAAAGTTCATGAGGTGCTGAAATTTAAAAAAATTTATTCTGATGGTTTTGCTTTAGAAATAAAAGACTATGACAATAAAAATTAATTTTGAGCCTTGAAAATGGAAAAATACTAGGTCTATCGGAGACGGCAGCAATTTGCGAGCATCCCATGATTATCAGATTTTATTTTTTATGTTATGATGTAATTCACATTTGTAACTGTAATAAATATTAAATAATAATCAAATAAATAATAAATAAACATTATTTCATAAAATAAAAACTACAAATTAGCTTTTACAATATTTAATAAAAATTATATACAAATTTTTGTGATCCCATATAAATTAGTAGGCCTTTGAGTGTTTTCAGTTTAGCCACTGTCAACTCTTTCCAGTTATTTATTCTTGACAATGGCAGGAGATTTGGATTAGCAAACAAATCCCATGCATATATATTTTAGTAGCTTTCATAATATTCTCCAAAAATATGTCATCAGGAAGTAGTCTGAAACAGTCATAGGGTCGATTTTCTCTTGGGAATGGAACGATAAATTTATTTTTCTTTTGAAACAGAAAGCTGCAAAGGCTAATGGGCTAGGTGTCCATTGAGGATTATAAATTTCTTTTTCCCAATTCGGAATCAAACAGTTCGTTGCTATCGTAATCGACTTCATCTGTAGCTGGATCCAGGTCACTGTCATCGTCGCCGTTTGCCTCAGACTCAGCATACTCAGAAGCCCAATTTGTAGGGTCCCTAGTACACTATACTGCATCATTGGAGTTAATTAAACATTCCTTAAAAGTCTCAGGCACACCTTCCATGTCACGAATCGTGTCACTCACAGCCACAGACATGCAATAAACTCTCACTAACACTACTGACACAAAAAAATGGCAAGTAATCTCAACCAAACTAAAACAAACATCCGACATACGTCACCTTGACGCTGCAACACTCAACTAAGTCTCTTGTACAACGCTGGGGTAGATAACAACATATCCGAATAAAATGCTAACTGTCTCTGATCGGAGACGGCCGCAGTGAATGTGTAAACTCAGCAAATTAATTTTTTGAGAAACCTGCTTTCTAAAACAGCTTAATATCGCTATCACAGTAACGTCAGATCGTACTTTGTCAACAAGACAAAAGGAGTCAAGTAGATTAATGTCATTTAGTGTTCCTTGTTTGAATTTTGCAATAATGCCAAAGTGTATAGGTTGCAATTTAAATGTTGTACTAGCATGATATACAACTGTTACTGCCTTAAGTTGTTCTAAAACGGAAGAGTGAGCTGTGCAATTATCTATGAACAGAATAACATTTCTTATTTTATTTTTGTATCTTCGGTCTATTTTGTGAAGCCATGATTCAAAAAGATTAGATGCTTTCCATTATTACAATTTTCCCCATGAAAATCATTAGTTTAAATTGTTTTCCCTGACAAATTGGGAGTAATACGATGATTTGAAGTTTAATACATTTACCTACTAAAATGATCTTATCTTTAAACACTAACACTTTCGTGGTAAACATCTAAAATATAGCCCATTTCATCAGTGTTGAATGCCCTTCTGCAGTTTGCACTATAAACTTCTCATAGATTTGGTAAAATCGTTTTTTAATAATTGTTACATATTTTGTCCCAAACTGATACACTTCCACCACGAACAATTTTGTGTACAATCATATTACAACTCTTAAATTTGTCAAGATGTTCTGTACTGTGCTTAAATGTCACGTGTCCTAAATTTTCTCATAATTTTTCGGCATTGAATATGGCTACCAGTAATTGGATTTTTTTATCTCGAGCTTCCTTCATCAACCTGGTTATCATAGGCTTAAACCTTTTTATATGTCTTGAAATCTAAATCTTCACCAGTGTCTTCTGTTTGGAGATGTTGGGTTAAGCAGTGGCGATTTTAAAGGCAGGTTTTAGATAGTATTAACGAGTATGTGTGATTTGTATTGTGTTTGTTTGTTTAATATGTTTTTACTTTGTGTTTTTGTGTGCCTGTAAATTTCATATTGTTCTAGTGTGTTGAGATGTGGTTTTTTTGATGTGTTCCTCGATTCTTTGTTTGAAGCTACGACCTGTTTGCCTAATGTTGAATTTGTTACACTTGTTGCAGTTTAATTTGTATAAGGCTGGTGCTTGTAGTTTATCTTTGTTGTTTGTGTTCTGTTGTTTTATTTTGTATTGTAGCTTGTTATTAGTTTTGTATGCTATTTTGTATCCTGTTTTTTGAAATTTGTGGGCTGTTTTATTTGATGTTCTATTTATGTATGGCAATGTGATGTATTTTTTTTCTGTCTGTATTGTTAATTTTAGTGTTTTTTTGAATATTTTGCAATAGTTTGTCTATTATTGTGGTGTTGTATATATTTGTGTATGCTAGATATTTAATGCTGTCTAGTTCTTTGTTTATGTTTTCTGTGGTCATTAGAACTTCTTTAAGTATATGGAGCATGGAACATGAGGTAGCATGTTTGTGTTGGATAGAGTGGTTCGAGGTGTTGTAGATGAGTGTGTCTGTCCTTGTGGGTTTCCTGTAAATGTTGAAGCCGTGTTTTTGTGTGTGGCTTTTTGTTATGGCTAGGTCTAGGAAGTTTAGAGATTGGTTGGTTTCAATCTCTGATTTGAAGTGGAGTTTTGAACATATTTTGTTAGTGTAGGTTAGGCGTTATTTTCATTGTGAGGGTGTTGCCCCTGTATAGGGTTATGATATCATCGACATATCTGTGTCAGTAAATGATTTTATGTGCATATAACCATAACCTACAAATCTTACACATCAACAAAAACAGTCCACATCTTAACACACTAGAACAATATGAAATTTACAGACATACAAAAACACAAAGTATAAACATACTAAATGAACAAACACAATACAAATCACACATACTCTTTGATTATATCGAAAACCTGCCTTTAAAACCGTCACCGCTTAACCCAACATCTCCAAGCAGAAGAAATTAATGAAGATCGCCACATAGCAATCGAAAACGTTCTATCTCAGTACGTTTTCACAACTTAAAAAATTTAAAGTTCCGATAGTCATAAACTATTGTTAAAGTGATTAATTAAGATTCACCGAATGTAATGGACTACACAATTCAAGACAATTCTTAAATTTGTCAAGATGTTCTGTACTGAGCTTAAATGTTTCATGTTTAAATTTTCTGTTACTTTTTCGGCATTGAATATGGCTACCAGTAATTGGATTTTATTATCTCAACCTTCCTTCATCAACACTGGTTATACACAATATCAAAAACACAGTAGTACAATATATTACAATGAACAGAACCCCAACACCACAAAAATTAACAAATAAAACAAGTTACTTAAGATTAAACCCTTATGTACATTTCGATGACACATTAATCATTCTAGTTTATAACTTCTTGTTTGCTAGATTGTAATTTTGTAATAAGACCCTCTGATGGTGATGGCATGGTCATCGAAATGTACATAAGGGTTTAATCTTAAGTAACTTGTTTTATTTGTTATTTTTGAATATTTTTTGTGGTATTGGAGTTCTTTTCAATATTTTCATTGTAATCTGGTTATCATAGGCTTAAATATTTTTATATCTGTTGGTACATACTTAAAGTTCCTGCATAATTCTACCTTTATTTCTCAAAATAGTGAGCTACAGTATATACTGCTCATAATCCCAATTTACTGCAATATCTTTCTTTTTCCTTATACTCCTTCCTACTTCTTTAATAACTAGACATTTTCCCTAAAATGTTAAACTGTGACAATGATACAAGTAACAAAAACACTAAAATGGCAAGAGAATAACTATAACCACATTCAAAGCAAAGATGAACTTTATACCATTAAGTAGTCACTAGTATAACTCACTAGCAAGGCCACACTATCTGTACTTGATGAGCCACTTACTATTGTGTGTATTATGTGTGCTAGAAGAGATGAAGGGCACTCGATGGCATTTACCCTTGAATTTAGGAGTTCTACTAATAATAAGTTTTCTGTCTTCTATATCATAATGTTTTTTTCTGTTCTATATATATATATATATAACTGTGGTGTTTCAACAACTATACGATTACTGTTAATTAACCAATTTTATTTTTGTTTGGAGATATTGAAATATATGTTTTATTGAAAATATTTATATATATCCTACTTAGATAATTGAAGGTAATGAAATTTTTTTTGAAATACAGAAAATTTCAGTTCAGTTCATCAAAAATAATGTACAATATAATTGGGTGACAAATTTTGTTTATGCATAACATATAAATTTAGCAGGCAGACGAGTTTATAGAATTGTGGTAAAGAACTGAACTACACAAGTGAAGGAACTTTGGCCTCTACACTACCAAAGATCCATATGCTATGCCACATTGATCGTCCAAAAGAAGCATGCCTTTCTTACACTATTTTCACACTCTTTAAAACACTTTCTATTCACCAATTCTATACAAATAAGTTAAAATGAATAAATTTCATGGATGAAAAAAACTACACCAGCTTTATTTTTGTAATGAATATTACATTTATAAAATAAAGATGAAGGAAATTAATCAATAAAAAATAATTATATTTCTATATTTCTTAAAATTTTGTTAAGGTCATACAAAAACAATTCTATAGGAAAAGGGATTATAACAGTAATTCACTATTAGAAACAAATAATTTGGCTAATTTTTCTTTTTTGAATTTTCAATCTGAACCTTTCTTCTACACAATATCCTAAATACAGCTTTTATAGACAAGTATGCTAACACTAGTACAACTGCTATAGCCACTATTAAAAATGCCATAACATCTAAGAGGAAATATTGGTACCATGACAGGTTAGCTGCAGCAGTACGCAAGTGTGGTGCTCCCTCGTGGCGAATTACATATTCAATCCAATACACTGCGGTGTCAAGAGGCGATTTTGGGTTGTCACGAAATATGGCTGACTGTTTCTTTGCTGCTGCTAGGTAGCTGCAACGTTTTAGAAAAGGAAACTGTAATATCGCCCTCCTGATATATTTAAACTTAAAAGGGAATATCGAAGAGTAAATGTGAAAGAAGTGTATTTTATTCCACATCATCTAGAATGTCCTTGTGTTACCTGTAATGGTGTGCTGTAAAGTTTTTTGTTTTTTCACCACTGACAAGAGTATCCTGTAATATTATCCTCTTATACTTTAAAAGAATAAAAAGATCTTAAATCTTGTAGTCCATTACGTTCGTTGAATCTCAATTAATTCCTTTAACATTAGTTTATGACTATCCGAATTTTTAATTCTGTAAATTTGTAAAATTTAGTGTCTCAGTAATTTTTACAGATTTACAAAATTTAAAGTTCTGATAGTCATAATCTAATGTTAAAGGGATTATGAATAAAGAAAAGGTGTACTTATATTGACGCAATAAGATACATTTTAACCAACAGTTAGGCTTTAAAGGTGTCATACAAAAGAGTTAGTTGACTATATTATCAACTGTAGTTAACAAAAATTAATACTATATTTGACATAAATTATTTATTATAAATAAAGATGAATTTACAATTAAATTAATATTCCTGTACAGAAAATTAAAATATAACTATAATAAAACAATACATAACTAAGTCAATATTTAAGAGCTTAAGTTCTTGAGTATGAAAGAAGTGAGACTTAGTTTGAAGTGTGAGGTAGATCTTAAATATATAATGAGATACTATAACACATTGAGAAATGATCAAAGTTGATAATAGAACGTCTCCCAAATGGCCATTATCGTTTAGGCAAAAACCTGAACGGTACTATAGGTAAGTGTTAATAAATTTATATTAATGCATGTTAAAATGTACATGTGTATGTTTAGCTAAAGTTAAGGGTACAAGTAAGTACAAAAAAAAAATAAAGTTTTCTTCTAAACCACAAAATAATTCACGTTTCAATATGAAGATATTTTTTTCAATTATAAATTTTTTGACTGTAAGAATCCAAGGTTTAATGTGAACTAGACACATTGAAAGTGAACCCAGGAAACTGTGACTTTATTAGAAATTGATTTCAGGTTGGGCGCCAACTTTAAACTTCTACCAATAAGGAAAAATTCTTTTCATTTTACTAGGCAACTTTTTTTTTACTTCACTAATATTAAACAAATTAATATATAAGTATAGTAAATAACAAGAATAATTTATCAAATATTAAGTTTCTGAGATAGAAATTAATAAAAACAATAAAATATTACGACCTTTCATATCACTTGGCAAAAAACCCACTACTTACTGATATTATTCAGCAGACGCCTACCCCACTAGGTGAATTCATTGTTCAATGACATGAGTCACAGACAAGACTGTGACTCTTGGTCAATGCTTGAGTTTTGTCTGTGACTCACAGCATTGAACAATGTACTCACGTAGTGTGATATGTGTTTGCTGAAAAAATCAGTAAGTAGCGATTTTTTTCATGTGATACCAAAAGTAGACATTTATAAAAATCTCAAGATATACAATACAAAAACTGCAAGTTATAAAATATTAAATACTAGATCATTTAAACATTAATTCAAATAAGTACATGCAACACATTTCTAATGATTTGGCAACTGTTTTTCCTCTTGAAGTGTCACTATGAAGAGTGATATTTACATTCGCCTTTGGAATGACAAGATAAATAAAAAATCATTTTTATATTCATCTCAATGGATTCTTGTAACCAACTTATCAGCTCCCATTTAGGCCAAGCTCCTAGTCTAGTCTTTATCACATAGTTAAATCTTGGTTGAGTATCACAATGGCTAATTTGATATTGTCTAGTTAATTTAAGTTGGATCGCTTGCTACTCGATAATGAGAGTGAACTTGGAGATATAAATAGTGCAATGATAGGTTAGTTGTTCCCAGGTTCTATCTCTTATGTAATTAGTGTAAAAAAATATTTTAGCTTTATACAATTGGAAAGTAAACAATTAGTTGTATTGTTGTAAGAGGGATCCTTACAAATTCTAATAATGTATTTCTTACAATTCATAAGTAATATAATAATTTCAATTAACTTATTTATTTTACATAATAATTATTTTTTATTAATAATCATTACAAAATAATCAATTATTATTTTACTTATTACACTTTTGCTATTACTTGCAACCAGACTTTTTGTTAATTATAAGTTGTTAAATTGTTAACTTACACTTGGGGGAAATGCTTTTGTCTTACAACTTCTTCAGGCTCGTATTTTTGCTGCTGCTGAAAAAGTCGTAAGACAAAAATGTTTCCTCCAAGTGTATATTAACGATTTAACAACTTTTAGTTGACAAAAAGTCTGGTCGCAAGTAATAGCAAAAGTGTAATAAGTAATTAACAACCAGCTCGTCATGATCAGCAACAAGATTTCGATATTTAATATTTTACTTTCAACTATTAAATATTATTACTTTATTTAATTAAGTAATAGTATTTAATAGCATAATACTTTATAACTCCATTATTATTATTGTATGTGATTTGTACTGGATTTCTTCAATTAATATTCAATTACTTTATTTTTATAAATTTCATATTACTCCATTGTTGAAATGTAGTCATTTGTTGATGTGAAGAGCTTCTAGGTTTTAGTTGATACCAGTTAACATGTACCCTGTTGCTATTAAGTTGTAAAGGAAAAGATGAGTTAGCACCACTTTCAAAAGAGTATATCTGTTCTTTGAACTTTAGTTTGAACTGTTGCTTGTTCTTCCAATGTATAATGTTACTGTCTGTACGGATTAGTTTGAATATGCCTGAGGCTTGGAGATGACCTTCCTTAGTTTAAGTTTTGTTGGTAGTTTTCAATGCTAGCCTGGTTTATAAAAGCTGTTTAATATTTTGTTTGCTACATCTGAGTGTTCTAAATTTCTTTTTTATACTATTGTGTTCAGTTCTTGTATTTTGTGTCATAGGTATAAAATATTTTGTTATGGTATCCATTTCTGATTGCTAGGTATTCTTTGGTAGTGTACCTAACGTACACTTTAACGTAGCTTTCAGCTGGTTTGAAAAATTGAGGATAATATTGTATCTGTCACTGTAGATTTGTTATAGGTGTTGAAGATCTGTTTTAGTATAGATCTATTTGTTACTGTCAGGTTGAGGAAAGGATTGGTCTGCTTTAAATTCTATATAAAGCAAAAAGAGTAAAAATAGTTACTGCCTGGGGATCAACTGAGACACTGATGAGGATCACTTAGTTGAATGAGGGCATCACGAATGAAAACTTCTTGCTTGAATAAATCTTTCATAAATTTAAATTAAATATAAGTTCAGCACATCATTATTTTACTTCATCCGAATATAAAAGTTTGGCTAACATTGTAGGCAGAAATATCCACAAACCTAAATTATTACTTTTTTAAAAGCTTACTTAAAAATATTTTTAAAATTTATACTATCTCTTTTATAACTTTATTTTAACTCTTACCAAAATGTAATAATAATTTCCATTATATATCACGGATGGTACAATTAAATACTAAAATTTGCTGACAATTAAAATCATACTTACAAGGGCTTTGTCAACTCATTTATAGCCCAAAGTATTGACTTTTCAGTGATGTTATCAAAATCTAGGACCACGCCATACCCTGCTGCTTCTACTTGCTTACTATTCTTGTATTGGTCAGCAAATATAGGTATGGTTACTAGAGGCACTCCAATGTACACAGCCTCTATGAGACTGTTAAAACCCCCATGTGTGATAAAACCTTTTAAGTTTTTGTGAACTATAAACAGTATTAATTAAAATATTATTCAATTACAATAATAAATTACATAGAATAGCTTTGCTTAAGGTTTTATTTTAGAAAATTTATACATACAGATACAATGAGTATGTAGTTCACGAATACTGCTAACGACTTATTATAGTTTTGCTGTTACTTGAGAAGGTTGTTAAACTTTTAACTTACACTTGGGGGAAACGTTTTTGTCTTACGACTTCTTCAGCCTCCTTATGACCCACAACCAGCTCGTCATGAACAGCAACAAGATTTTGATATTTAATGAAGACCGTTAAAGAGTAGTATATTTTTGAAATCGGTATTTTATCTTACCATGGTCTAATTGAATTTTTGTCAAGTTGAAGTTTACTTTTTCTAAACAATACCAAATTGAAAAAATATACTTTATTTTTAGGACAATTATGGATTTATAATTTATATATCAATGAAAATAGGAATTCTTTTACAATTTTTCTGGTAGAGGACAGGCTTTAAGAGGCTGAAGCATTCTAACATACATGAGCTAAAAGTTTCTCCAATTTATGAGGCCAGTGAAGTTTTATATTTATAGATAAGTTCAAGATATAATTAGTCTATCTTTTTATACTCTTAAAATCACACACACACACACACACACACACATATATATATATATATATATATATATATATATATATATAGCATTAATTGTGAGTGACAGAATGGATTTTAGCGGGATGTTGAGATGAAATCTCACATGAAAATTTTGGTCATAAATTTATTCTTTAAAGATATTCATATAAATATTGAGAAAAGGCTTTGGACATAGTTAAAAATACAAACAGCATCATGTTCGTTCCCGAGTAATTTCAAAAATATTGATGAAAGTATAGAACATTAGTTGATTTGCTAATTTCATTGTTTAATACTTCAGTCATAGTAATAATGTATCATTATTTTATCCTACTAATAATTTTGTTTTTTAATTCCTATATTAACGAAAATACTTTCAATTTGAACTATAAACCCTGAATCACAGCCCATAATAAAAGCTTGTGATCTACTGATCTACTTTAAGGCCAAAGTTCATATTTATTGTTATTTAAAAACAAAGTAAATTCAGAAATTATTTAAAAATATTATAAAGTATTATGTTACAGAATTTTTCACTCAGTACAATTTAGTTTATTCAGTATACCTTGCTTAAAATTCCTTGTTAATTTTTTCTCTGTTGTATTTTATGTTTAAATAAAGTGAAATTAGTGATTTATTTAAATGAAAAAATTTCCAGAGGAACAACAAGAGGAAACCTAAGAAAGATTTCTTAGTACAATAAAAAATGTTTTGAGGAAAACATTTTTTAAAAATATACTAAAC
This sequence comes from Prosapia bicincta, assembly GCA_036971475.1. NCBI lineage: Eukaryota > Metazoa > Arthropoda > Insecta > Hemiptera > Cercopidae > Prosapia > Prosapia bicincta. The sequence continues at coordinate 70,582,625 of JBAIZL010000001.1, forward strand.
ACTTTTAAAATGTTTATAAACTTGCCTATAGTAGCACTTACTTATGTTTGTTGAGGACAGCCATTTCGGGAGATTTGTCAAATTGTCAGTTACGGTCTGAGTTGACAATGGGACACATCTCCCGAAATGGCCGTCCTCAACAAACATAAGTAAGTGCTACTATAGGCAAGTATATAAACATTTTAAAAGTGTTTAGTGATAACTAGTAGCTCACGTAAAGAGGAATCAACAAATATAAAAAATATACCTAAACTTTAATTTTGGTGAGACATTATTTGTTAAGTTCAAAGGTATATAAAAAAATGTATTAATATTATTTCATTCCAGCTACTAGTTTTACATTAAAACAGTTGTAGATATATTGTTACATTACATTAGTATATAGCAGCACTTACTTTTTTGGTTATTGAGAAATTTTTGAGAGAGCCTTCTTTTTGACAAATTCGAGAAATGTAGCCCGTTCTCAACTCATACAGTAACGTTCAATTCAGGCAGTAATCAAAAGAGTACCTCAATAAGAAAAAAATTTACCTGAGTAGCTCCTATTTTTGTTATATGTATTCTTAATTATTAGTATACTTTATTAGAATATTGAGTGCACACCAATCTTTACCATCTATTCCAAGTGCTATGTGTTTGAATTAGAAACAATCTAATATTTAAACAATGAATTTAAGCCCAATTCCAAAATGTAAAAATAAAGGCTTGAAAAACAAAACCATAACCCTATATCCAGGCTCAAAAATAAATAGCTTCATGTAAGGTATATAAAAAAATGTATTAATATTATTTCATTCCAGCTACTAGTTTTACATTAAAACAGTTGTAGATATATTGTTACATTACATTAGTATATAGCAGCACTTACTTTTTTGGTTATTGAGAAATTTTTGAGAGAGCCTTCTTTTTGGCAAATTCGAGAAATGTAGCCCGTTCTCAACTCATACAGTAACGTTCAATTCAGGCAGTAATCAAAAGAGTACCTCAATAAGAAAAAAATTTACCTGAGTAGCTCCTATTTTTGTTATATGTATTCTTAATTATTAGTATACTTTATTAGAATATTGAATGCACACCAATCTTTACCATCTATTCCAAGTGCTATGTGTTTGAATTAGAAACAATCTAATATTTAAACTATGAATTTAAGCCCAATTCCAAAATGTAAAAATAAAGGCTTGAAAAACAAAACCATAACCCTATATCCAGGCTCAAAAATAAATAGCTTCATGTAAAATATATCGTACTTCTGTAAATAATAAACTTTGATTAACTGGGAGAGAGTTTTACCTATTAAAAGTGAGTGTAGCATTTCATTGCTCCTATTTTTGTTATTTGTAAATAATAATAATAATAATAATAATACAATAATATTTGTTTACTTTATTGATGGTAATATTGAATGTACAAAAATGTCTATCCTCTATTCCAAATGCTAAGTGTTTGAATTAGAAACAATGCTATTTTGGTTGATGTAATTAACCTTGACATAAACTATAAGCTTAGTGCCTTTGATCTCTAGTTAATGACAAAGCATTTGAAAAACAAATTAAATACTATATAAAAAAATGTAAAGCAGCAAATATAACTGAAAGAAAGAAGTCATCAGAAAATAACTAATGTTGTATTATAATTTTACTGTAAATTTAAATTTTTATACTGTTTTATGGGAAACTTAATTTTGTTTAATTCATGATTTTTTGTAAAATTAAAAACTATTTATTGTTAAAAAAAGCCAAAATGGGAAAATAAGTTATGTTAGGTGTGAAAAACTTCTTATGAAGTGGAAGAATTGGCCAATAACAGATGTTCGGTGACACCAACATAGATTGACAAATAAGATTGTTTTTTTTTTTAAAAATTGCATATCAGAGATTATTATTGCACGTACCTAAAACATCTCTCTGTGGAAACCATTTTGAAATTTTTACATTCACAGGCTTATCAGGCATAGAGTCTACTTCCCACTTCCACAGGATCTTGTAAGGCAGCATTGCAAATGCTGAAATAAAAGCCTTTTTTGTAGCTTCTGGCATTGCAGTGGCATTAATTAAACTTCCAAGACTAAAATAAATAACTCCTTCTGTAGCATTGTCCATGAATGTTTGTAAATCCTGGAATTATTAAATTCAATTACAATTCTTGTATTTGTATTTTGACTTATGTTCTTTATTAATACACAAGAATACATATTGCGATATATATATATATATATATATATATATATATATATATATATATATATATATATATGTGTGTGTGGTGTGTGTGTGTGTGTGTTTGTGTATGTATGTGTGTGTGTGTTTGTGTGTGTGTGTGTATGTGTGTGTGTGTGTATTTGTGAGTTGGAGGAGGGGAGAGAGTTTTTTAAGTACTATTCAACAAACTCTCATGTCTATAATTTGTAATCATGTGCAACTTTAAACACATGATTTGTGTTTTCTATTTGATTGACAAAGACCACTGTGTGGTTGAAATATATCAATGGTTAAGTGCTTTTATGTGTTTCTATTTCAAGACTACAGAGTGGACTCTTATCAATGTAAGTCTGACAGTTTCCTAGTCCAAAATATCTAAACAATCTTTACCAACCAAAACTAACCTATATATATATATATATATATATATATATATATATATATATATATATATATATATATATACATATATATATATATGTATAAATTGAAAGCCTATATTGAAAATAACATCTCAAAAACTTTTTCCAAATACCTGTTACCTCAATAACGTAAATTACATCAATTAACAATGACCACTAGACTACAAGTATTATCCTATAATTCCAGAAGCTTAGAATATATAACAACAAAGTTATTGTCTATTTATTAAAAAAAAAAAAAAAAACTATAAGATAGGTCTAATTATAGCAATTAATATATAATTTACCAATTTACAAAGCCACTTTTAACACTTTCTACCATTGTTTTGGTGATAAAGCAATATAAAATACATAAATATAAAGTATCATGTGCGTAAAGTTGCACATGATTACAAATTATAGACATGAGAGTTTGTTAAATAGTACTTCAAAAACTCTCTCCCCTCCCCCATCTCACATTGACACACACACACACACACACACACACACACACACACACTGCAACAGGCAGTTTGTCCTTGCAATATAGAGAAATTTTAAAACTTACAATTTCAAGAAGTAAATTAAAACAATAACTCTTAAAATTTTTATATTTGAGAAAAAGTAAATTAAAACAATTTATTAATTGAGTGAAGAAAACAAGTATTCTATTTTAATAAAAGGAATTCTAATTAACTAATAAATTTGACCCAGGGAGTGAAAAAAATGATAGATGAATACAAAACTGGAACTGAAAAACACTAACTACTGAACAGGGCCCCTACAACGATCATTGACTTTTCTATTGAATGAGGAAAGTGTGAGAAAATTCATAGTGTGAAATAACCATAAAACTTTATTAAATAAAAAAATAGAGGGAAATTAATGAAATAGACAGTTTAAAAATTGATAATGCCATAAAGGGTGATATGCAAGACGGATCACTTACAGAAAAACCCAGCTATGACAAGTCCATGAGTTACGATAAATGTTAAACCAAGGAGCTGGAGGAACAAAAGAGGGGAAAGTCACGGTTAATCCATATAACAGAAACAAGGTAGTGTTTCGAGGAATACCAAAAAATAAATATTTGATAGTTGCCTGACGTTACTATTGATAGTTTGAAGCTAGGCAGTGTGGTCCAGAGGCCAGATGGGAGTCTGCAAGATTGTTTCTATCATCAGTTTATAATAAACGTTATAAATTGTTAGTTGGTACTCAGTACTTCAATTTTAAACAACGTAATTAAATTCGTTTATGACTCACCACAGTTTCACTGTGCGACAACCCAGAGAAGCCAAAAAAAGAAGGAAATCAGCCTTAGCGAGATCTATGGGATAGGAATGGAGGACGAAGGCAGTGAGAACTTTGGCAAATCATTTTTCAGTCAAATTTATTAGTTAAATTTTAGTAAACTTTTTTTAGAAAAATATAATTCAAAATTTTGAATTTTAAATGAATAAGCAATGACTTCCCTCGAAATACTGTTTGTTAATTAGATTTTTAAAAAAGAAAAAGAAAATAATATATACAATTGGAATGCTTAAAAAAAATTAATGCCACCAAATACGTCTCTTTTACAGAAAGGCAAGTTTTACCACATAAATTATTCAAAATTCAATTTAAAGTATCTAGAAAGGTTTAATTAAAAAAAACCACCAAAAGAAAATTTAATTAAAATAAGTTAAATAGTTTTGACCAAAAACTAAGTCATCTTCAATAAAATTAAAAGAGAATAAATTTTTTTAAAATTTTAAATAAAGAAAAATAATAAATGTAAGTGACAATTTTATACCATACTAGTCAATAATTGGAAACTTGTAAAATAGCTATTAGTATAACTAAATGTCGATTTTTAAAGATGAACAAATAAGAGGGAATGAATCAAGAATTAGAGATTACATTTGATTTAAAGAGCTGGAACAAAAACAGTTATAATTAAAGCAATAATTATTGTATTATAATGTTGTAAGAAAATTCAAGAGAAAACATTTTTTATATTTCAAGAATTCATAAACAGTATTTAAAATTACAAGTAGATTAAATATATTTAAAATTAAATATAACACATAAATAATTTCTGTTTAAATGTTTTCTGCAAATTATGAAATGCAGTATAAGTTGAAATTGTACTTGTGTTATATTTGATTTTACTAGTAAGCTGTAAATGCTTCAAATTATTAAAGTTACAATGCAAAATCTTTTTAATTTATTTCTAAAATATCCTGTGTTAGTAAATAAATAAAAATTGAAAGTATTTTCCAACCAGCGAGTTAATGGTTGCCAAATTATATATAAATAGTATTTAAATTCATAAAGTATTAAATGCAATAAAGTAAAAGCCTAATGTTACACCAGGAGAGCTTCCCCCCCCCCCCCGAGAGTAAATAAATTAGAAAATATTGAGCTATTTTAAAAAATAGTTGATTTTTAAATAAAGTCAGGGACGAGTTCCACTGACAGGTCCTGCCTAAAAGTAAAACAAGAGCCTGAAAAAGGGTAAATTAAGTGAGATCATATTTTGCACAACCCTACTAGGATCACTTAAAAAAGTGGCACATGGTAAGATTTCATATATGATATATTGTTAATATGTATGTTTTCAGCTGACAATTTACTGACATATGTGACTACAAAGCCCTGACAATACCATGTTAACAGTAGGTGGGTTTTGAAAAATAAACAGGTCATTTTTATGTTGTTGCAAATTAGTGGTGTTTAAGGAAGGTTCGTTGCAACACACAAATGACTTACTTTACTTTACTTTATCCAATGCCCGCCCTTGGCTGTTGAACCATTCGGCGTCGAGCCTCCCAGTAACGGCCGGTTCTGGACAGCTGGTCGTCCAGTTCAGGACAGGTTGAAATGTGGTCCCCATTATAATATCATTGAGACAGAGCGGACACGTATCGGACTCTGCTTGGCCAAAATGGTAGAGGTGGGCCTGGAGATAGTCGTGTCCTGTCAGAAATCGAAAGTCAGCCACTGCAGTTGCTCTATCGCTTGTGGGCACCAAAGGACCGCGACTGCTAAGTGATGCCCACTGTTTCCCCCTGCTGGCTTCCTCATGCTCTTGTTTAATGGAGCGTTTAAGGATTGCATCAATAAGGTGTTTGGCAGAGGTGAGGTTTCTGAATATGGTTGTTGCATCTGCGTTCCATTTTTTGCAAGGTCATCTGCTCTTTCGTTACCTGTGATGCCGACGTGACTTGGGATCCACTGAAGGCTAATTGACCATTCATTTTGCAAAAGATGTGAGATTGTTTCTCGGCAATGGAATATGTTCAAACAGTCTGTTGAAGAGTTGTCGGATATTGCAATTATGGCGGCTTGGGAGTCTATAAAGAAAACAGCTCGTTGGTGGTTCGTTAATGGGTGATGCGCAGAGACACACACATGAAAAACCCATGACATTGATATGCCCATATAAATAAAATTATTATTTTGATAGGTCTAAACACACAAGAAAGGATTCGAAACAAACTGTCATGAGCGAAGTTTATAACAATATCTCCTCAGAACTCTAATCTAGTCATTATAATCTAGGATCTAGGCTATAACTTAAGTTTTATTTTTTCCCTCAAGAATACACTACAGCACTTCGTCTGGTCGATTACAGGAGAGATATAGGGAACTATGGAAGCATTCAATTATGGAACTGGAATCACAGTTTCTTTACGGAGAAACGATACTAAACATGAGTAATATGTAGAGTTTGTGAGGTAGACTTAATATGTTCAATGCTTTTAAGGGATAATAATACAACAGATTTTATTATATCCATTTAAAGTCTCCATATGTTAACGTTTTTAACCAATTACATTAAATTTAAAATAATGTAAGTACATAGTGAAAATTTTCATAAAAATAAATCTAGCTATTTTATATCCTATACTTTTAATTTTTAGCAAGTTATTTAACTATAAATACAATTTATTTCTTTTACCTGAGGCAAATCCTTTATTGGTTGTATTTGTACCCCTCCCACTTGAATTATATTTGGGTTGTCAGGATAAGCATAAGAGACAGCTGTATGAGAGCTTATTATTGCTAGAGAGATATTTGATAGTAGCTCTATTAATGGTGGCCGTGTTTCCCAACCTGGATACTTCAAGTATTTATCTATCAGTGATTGATGAATTGGTAGATTAGAGAATCGATAGTAATAAAGTACATTAACATAATACCAAACATTTTCCAATCTTTCCCAGAAATTCATTTTGTCAGTAACAGGAAGTAAGAAATCAATGCGATATGACAAGGGAGATGGATTACTGAACAAATAGTTTAACCAAAATGTTGCAGGAATTATTTGCAACTCTATAGCTGGAGCATTGAACCTGTGCGCAAAAGTTATAAAACTTTCTTGAAATAATGTGGATTCAGTCAATATCAAATCATATTTCAAGTTGTTGGAATGAATCAGTTGTTGGACTTGAGTAGAACGTAGAACATAATCTGTAATTGGTATCGAAAACTCTGTTCCCATTGCAAATACCTTACGCCAATTATCCTTTCTAAAATCCCAAAAATCAACTTTTACTACTTCTGAAAACAAAAAGATATTATTATTATTGTAAAATGTTCATTCTATTCCATGAACATACATATATGTCATCTCTGTTTTTATTAACATGCCAAATGTAAAATGCATTAAATATGAACTCTATGATTCAATCAGTTATAGACTAATTTATACCGAAGGAATAGACATCAGACATTAAAGTGTGACTTTTAGGAAAACTTAAATACAAATTACATATTATAAACTTTCTTAAAAATATAATTCACATATAGAATATTCATTGCAACAATAGTTAAATTAAAAGCAAATAAATTTCAAAGGACACAAAAAAAAGAGAATAAAAAAAGATATTGTGTTATTTTCTGAAAAAAAAATTACAGTAGAGCCTCAAAATTCCGATTCTCAATATTTCGAGCTTCTGTTAAATTTGAGCCTATTTCTATTTGAACTTATTTTTGACATTTAAAAAAAAAATGATGGGTCGGGCTTCCAATAAATGATTATATCAATACAGTATCCAAAGGAAATGAGTTGGGCTTCCAAGAAATGTTTATACAAAGTTATATAAACTTATTTAGTGAATTTTTGATTACCTATGGTATTAAGGTTCATTAAAACTCCTATTTCTATTTTTTCTTGTGCACAGAAACGTACTTCCATGTAATCCGAGTTTTCGGTAAACCGACTAGGCCTTGAACCCATCTACCTCGAATTATCGAGATTCTACTGTAATAGTTTTTGTTAAAATTAATACTTCTGTTATTATTGCTTTTAGATAAATTATTTAAGTTTTAAATCATACAGTATAAAATGAATGACAATGTCAATCAGAAGGTTGGTTTATTTACATCAAGATTTAAAAATACCCAATTTGCATGGATATATAAATTATAAATCATTGTTACAATATTTATTATATATATTTGTTGATTCCATCTTCACGTGAGCTACTAGTTTTCACTAAAAACTTTTAAGTGTTTATAAACTTTACCTTCAACCTTTGGTAATCTATAAAGTTCCTCTCTGAAAACGTCATTCTCTCTTTAGCTATGATACCCAATAAAGACTACACTTTCTTAAAGCTAGGACAGTTGAAAGATCACACAGGGTGATCACTATCACAGTTCGTGCATTTAGGAGAATGAAGGCACTCCTTTTCATCATAAACTTTCATGCTACACTGACCGCATACAACCTCCTTCGAAATGAAAGAACTATAATGTACCCAAAATGCTGACTTTTAAACCATCTTCTGGGATTAACTACATATGGTCTCAGAAGCTACATATGGCCTACTGAGAGGCTTTGATAACCTGCATACATATATTCAGATTTCTCAGGTTCACTAAAAATTAAAATAAAAGAGGCTGTTGCAACCTTCTTACCTTTGTAAGTCCTCATTATAGGCATTAGATCTCTAACCGACTGAGATGACAGTTCAGATTTTATTTCATCTTTAGAGGTGTGCATTAAATCCTTGTATGTGATGACGCCCATTGAGAAATTCAGAGATCTATGTGGAGCCACAGATACCATAACATGGTCAAAAAAGGGGTCATTTTCAAGAGAGAATGTGTTTACTTCTCATTACAGGTTGCAACAAGCAGTGTCCCATTTCTTAGTTTCTTTTTGGATGTGACAACACCTCTAGAACATGTAAGGCTCACCTTATTAATAAGGAAAAGAGAACCTTTCGAAAGATCCTTTCCTTCTTCAGCACTTGAAATTACTAATATTTTTCCGATGGCAATGACGATGATGTTGCTAGCATCAACTTCTTAATTTCATCTTCAATGCCAGGCTCCCCAGGTGAATTATGACATGGCCTCTTTAAATCAACAATGTTTGATGGGTTTGTAGTTTCCAAAAAATTGGTTTAAGCCAACCATTGTATCAGGCATTACAGGCATGACTATAGAAATGGGTAAAACCATGGATCACATAAGGTCATTTCCATCCCTTAAAAGTTTGGGATCTATAATTTTTTTCCATAGGTGGATATGATGGGCATCAGTCGAGTACTCAAAATACCATCACCTGTGAACTGCTGACACTTCCTGAGCAAAGACCAAAGCGATTGGCAGACCAGTAACAGCGTTTAAATTTTTGACAAAGCAAGTTCGCTCCAGCTTCTAAGATCAGAGTTTGTCAAGATAAGACCTTTTCAGCACTCCCAATGCACAAGGATTCTGACTAGTCAAAAATCCTTAAAAAAAGATGTAAGTGTTGATATGTATTAAGATTATATTGTAAATGTAGCATATGTATAAAGTGTATAGCGTGTGTAGTAGTGATGTTAATGTTGTCAGTAATGTTTAGACTGGGGTACTGCAAGGGATGCCAAGCCCCTCTTAGTAAGTGTGGCTAGTCGACATCCCCTTGCAGGTACTTATATTTAAAATCTGGGTGTGACTGATGTACTACATATTCTGACACATAAAGTGGACTGTGATGTTGTGATCAAAGTTATACAAGTGACAATCCCATCAAAGTTTCTGGTAAAAAAATACTCTATAATATCATTAAAAACTAAATTTATTATTTATTTATGATTTATTAAATCTATAGACCTACATGTTTATTATTATTTTAATTTTTTTACAGAGAAATTTTATTAATATTTGTATTTACATGTCAATATAATTGTTTTAATTGACAATGGCCCAAGGAAATACTGTAAACAGTTTTTTTAAAACTCAAATTTAAAATCTGTGTAGTTTTTGGGCTGTATATCTTGAAATTGTTTTAATATTTTATTTACTCTTGAATTTTGTGGTCCATTACTTTCAGTCAAACTTAATTTATCACTTTAAGATTAGTTTATGACTATCCGAACTTTAAATTTTGTAAAAACTTACTGAAATATATTGTTTTCGATCTCCACATAGCAATCGAAAACATTCTGTCTTAGTACGTTTTTACAAATTTACAAAATTCAAAGTTCAGATAGTCGTAAACAAATGTTATAGTGATTAATTATTATTTACTTACTAATTTACTTTCGCAAAAAGTCACTTACCGATATTCCTGAGCAGATGTGTTTCACACTTGTGTCAGTGCATTGCTCAATGCTGTGAGTTATGGACAATGCACTGATGAAGTGTGTAACATATCTGCTGAAAAATATCAGTAAGTTATAGTTTTTTGCTACAGTGAATTAATGAGTAAGTGCTAATTAAAATGTTTGCTTGTCTAATGACCCAGTTAGTTTTACATGCCTTAAATGTTAAAAAATTTAATTAATGTAGATTATGAAATTAAAAGCTTTGTTACCTTTTAGAAGTGGACATTCCAATACAATCTGAGCATAGTTAGCTTTGTCATCAGGAATTGTAGTAACTAAAGTAACATTGTGACCTCTCCTTGTCAGTTCTCTTAAAATTGGTCTGAACGTTTGCTGATGACTTGGAAAAGGCATTGGTAGGAAAGCCAAAATGTTAGCTGCATTGCATTCAAATAAAGGAATAGCTAACAATATTAGAGTCCACAGTTTCTAAAACAAAGTTTGAAATATGATGGTTTCAAGAGGATTAGAAAATATGTGTCTATAATGTATGCTTTGTGGTAAAATAATGATTTATTATAAGTTATTATTTGGGTAATTAAGTGAAAACTATTAAGTTAATTGTGTATCAAAACAGCCATTTCATTGATGAAACTAACTTGTTACTTTAGGAAATCCTTCTAGGTTGCAAGTGTATGATTTATGGTTGTGTACAAGTGTAGGATAGGCGATATTTTAAAATAAAATATCTTTAATGACCATGCACACTTCGAATCTAACACCGTTTTCCATTACATAGTGCAAAACCAACGTATCCTACACCTCACCACACCCATAAATCATACACTTGCAGTCTTGAGCGATCGCTGTCAGTACTGGGTTAACTTTTTCAATGAAACGACGGTTTCGAAACATATTGTTAAGTAAGTTTGTAGTTTTCACTTAGTTACTCTAATATTTACGTAGGAGTTATTCACTGAATCCAAAATGATTACAACAAGCAAATTTTATTTATTATTTTTAGGTAAATTATTCAGACTTTAAAAATATTTCAAATATATTTAAAAATATGTTTCTGTAGTAGATATAATTTATAAATATACTCAATTCAAACTGTTCTTTTAAAATGATGCCTGATATTGTATTTTATTTTGTTCAAACCAGCTGGACATAACAATAAAAATTATTAACAAAAATGAATTTGGAAAATTAAACTAATATACGATAAATATGAATTTCTTAGTGTAATTAAAAACATATTGTATTCCTTTGGTTTAATATTTTTTAAATTAAACATTTTTTGTTTTCATTTACTTGTACATTTTTATCCTCTATTAGTGTTTATTCTTCTTAAAAACCTCTTACTGATATTCGTCCTGAAAAATATAATGTTTAATTATATGACAATACTTGATGTATGATACTCGTTTCCTAGATTTCCTTCCACCAGTCTTTTTCGCTATTTGTTATTCAAAAATTCACAGCATATTTGTTTGACATAACAAATCTTGGTTTATCTCATATCCTATTGTTGGTTCAGAAAGTGATAATGACTCTAATAGAGTTATAAACATGATCTATTACAGAAATCATGGAAATGATTTCAGGAAATGAAATAAGGATATGTACTAATCATTCTACTATATTTTTGCATAAATTGAGTGTATTCCTCTCTGATCTTGGATATTTACAATTATTTTTTCACAATAAATTTATTGATAAAAGTATAAAAACGATCCAATAAATGTATTAGAAAAATAATAAAAATACTATATTAAACCTTGTGTGTGTGTGCATGCATGCATGGGTGTTTGTGTGTGTGTGTGTGTGCATGCATGCAGTGTGTGTGTGTGAACAGTGTTTAAACCGCAAATCACAAATAGTACCACTACTCCCTTCAACCTTAGATTACTCATACTTTGTCAAAATAAAGATACGCCATTAAAAAATTGCTGTATCTGATAAATTAATGCTTCGCATGCATCCATCTTCTCAGTACCTTCGTACCTACAGTATCCGATGTCAGTTGAACAGTTTCATCACTAAAGGTCACATACATCCTAGTGTGACAGAGCTTGTGTCGTCATTTTGACGATAGGTAAGTGATCTTATAACCTTTTTAATTTGTGTTCTCTTTACATATTTTAGATATTTACTCATGTAGGCTTTTATTACTAACGGTTTTACTTGCTGAATTTATTAAGGCTGCATTTATAACTGACGTGAGAAAATAGCTGATGAGTATGATTGTAGGGACACTCTAATAAGACAATATCTCAAAGAGTCTAGTGATAAAGAGTTTTGTGAATGTGTTTCTATCTCAAATAGGTATCCAAGTGATAACAAAGATGAAAATGTAGTAAGAGATAATCATGTCAAATATACAAACTTTGAGACTATACAGATAAATGTGACTTACCGTCCAGGAGTTGGAACCATAGACACGAGTGAATCATCAAACATTGATACTGAGTATCGAATACACAGAAATAAAAAAAATGCCTCAAAGCACTTACACCAAGTGATTCTAAGTGTAACACTGAACATCCAAATATCGCCGACATCTCATGTGACAGCAATTCCCCACCTAATGTAGTTTTTCCTAACTGCGATCCTCCACCTAACGCCGATGTTTTCCCTATTGTCGACCCTTAGTCAAGTGGTAGAGAAATATGGTATATCACAATGTTTAACACACTAATAAAAAAAATCATATTTTGGCAAATAAAAAAAAATGGAGGAGTAAAATTGACGATACATAAGTAATCATGTGACAAAATTTAGACATAAGTAATACGTGGTCAAGAGGTGATCTGTTACTTGTTAGGCCTAGATTTAAACCTTAGTTACTATATTTTAAGCAAGATATTAGGAGCTGCCAAATATTTACCATGCCTTAAGGTGAGGTTTTAGTTACAAAATTGATCAGCTCTAAGTTTAGAAATTTACCTAATACCCCACATATTCCTCCATTTCCTTCAAATTGAATGACTTTTTGTTCATTATCTGGCATGAAACATATTTAGTAAAACTGTCAACCGTAGCTCAATAATACAATACTTTAAAATTTGGTAAATTCAACAACAAATTATACCAAAGGGAAAGTGGAATTGAAACTTTTTATCTAAAATAGATTAATCTAGGACATTTTATTACCCTACAAAATGTCTTGCAAATTATTGATGTTTAGTGACTGTGTTAAAGTTGTATTGGGGATATGCTTGGAAACATTTAAAGAAAAACACAAAAACCATGTTTTAAATACTCCATGAAGATTAAATTTGGTATTTGTTGATTCCATCTTCACGTGAGCTACTAGTTTTCACTAAACATTTTACTAAACATTTCACTAAATATTTTCAAGTGTTTAGTTAAATTTGGTCTTTAAAACAGCAATTCTTTGATATGTTTTTCATTTCAAACAAATCCTTACAGTCTATTTATAACAATGACCTTTTATTTGAGTTATAAAGCATTTTCTAAAGATTGATTACTATTTTACCTTCAATGGCTTCTAAACTGATTTTATGGTAGCATGTGTTCAGTGATTGCACAGTACATAACAGTAAAACCTAATAGTAAAATCTCAAGATTACAATGTTTAACTTCAACTCTTTTAGTTAACTATTTCAATCACAGAACCTATACTACGTTGAAGATGGAATCTCAACACACATACATTTTATAGAGAAATTGGCAGCTATTTTCATAAAGTAATAAACAATACTAAAAGGTTTATTAATTCATTGCTTTTAAGAAAAAGTAATGATAAAACTCTATTTAAATGTAAGAAAACTTTAAACATGCTTTATAGAAAATTACTAGTTTCACCTTGCCACAATTCATCTTCATCCTAAATCTGCTTACTAGATTGTACACTAATAAGTGATTTTAAAGGACTGTGCTGACACTGCACTATAACATGATCAGAAAATATTGTCTAAAATGCTACATATAAGTTTAAAATCATATTTTATCAACTTTTGGTTAACATTACACAGGACCCCCCCCCCCTACAGAAAACAAGGCTCTATAAGCCAGCCCCTTCAATGCAATGTTTTCAATTACTGGCTATTGGTTGCATAGCTATAACTTTGGTTACTAATATGTCTTGCTAGTAATTACTCTTGGATTTTGATTACTATTTTACCTTCAATGGCTTCTAAACTGATTTTATGGTAGCATGAGTTCAGTGATTGCACAGTACATAACAGTAAAACCTAATAGTAAAATCTCAAGATTACAATGTTTAACTTCAACTCTTTTAGTTAACTATTTCAATCACAGAACCTATACTACGTTGAAGATGGAATCTGTTTGATTGTTTTTACATTTTAATTACTTGAGTAAATACAAATGCAAAAAACAACTTAGCATAAGATCAACCTGATAGAAAATGAGAAATAAATGATTTTATTTAAGTTTCTCCCCCAAAGGAGAATAAAAGAAAGAAGACTTAGAAAAAAATCTGTAATATGTTTGAGAATAATAACATTTGCAAAATATCATCTATCAATAGGAAGTATGTGCATCAAAGCAGTGCTATGTCTGAGTGACTGAAATATAAACCACCACAAGTAAAATGTGTGGTAATTAATATCTTTGTTAATTAATCATCATGTTTACAGTAATAAATTTTTTTATCCTAATAGAGGAGATGGGATAATTATGTTTATATTTGTTAATTCCATCTTCATGTGAGCTATTATTTATTTATTTATTTCAGGAATTCACTGATTAAACTAACATCAAATAATACTTAACTAAGTGAATACATAAGGGCGTACAAAGTAAAAAACTAACAATTTTAGAAAAATACGAAATATACAAACACTATGCAACAGATAAAGAAAACATATTAACTGACCACGCACATTTTGAAGTCAACACCCTGTTTCATTACATAGCACACAACCAACTTAACCCACCCCCTCTACACTTATAAATCTCTTATCCACAACCTTTGTACCTAGTGGGACGCCGCCAGTAGAGACTTTGATTCGTAAAAGGAACAATTATTTCGAAACGAGTCAACAAGTAAGTCTTTACATATTCACTTAGTTAGGTATTATTTATTTATATTTATTAAGTATGAATTTTAAAGTCAATGATCTTTGTTAAGTAGATTATATTTTAAAAGGTAGCGTGTGAAATATTAATAAAAATTAGACATAAATATTAATTATAGATATTAATTAATATCTTTGTTAATTAATCATCATGTTTACAGTAATAAAATTTTTTATCCTAATAGAGGAGATGGGATAATTAGGTTTATATTTGTTGATTCCATCTTCATGTGAGCTACTAGTTTTCAGTAGTACTGAGTTGACAATGGGACACATCTCCCGAAACGGCCGTCCTCAACAAATATAAGTAAATGCTACTATAGGCAAGTTTGTAAATATTTACAAGTGTTTAGTAATTAGGTTTATCTTTTCTGGTTACTTCTTCAGATGAGTTTTTGTACCTACTGATTCCTGCTGTAACTTAATGGTGGATTAATAACAACTTTCTAAAAGTATATCAAGATCTAAGATAGGGATAATATATATAGGTCTAGAAGTCAATGGATTTTAGATTGAGTTATATCATAGATGTAGTCTTTGAATTTATAATAAGAATTTCCCAATTTTGTAGTGGTTGATAAAATACCAAACTGGACTAGCAAAGGTTTAGAATTTGGAGATGGACTAATATGCTTACAGTAGGCACCAAGGTTACCTAGGCTCATGCTAGTTAATATAAACAGATTAAGAGGTATCAGTGACCTATTAAGAAAATAACCTGAAGAGCTACTGATATTTCCATAATTTTCCTTACACCATAATCTTCATTCCTAAGATGTTTGTATATTATTTCCCAAATGAGAACCTAACACATATACTGGCAGTTATATTCATAAAATATTAAATAATACTAAAAGGTTGATTAAGTCATGGTTTATAAGAAAAAGTCATGATAGAACTTTATTTAAATGTAAGAAAACTTTAAACATGTTTTATACAAAATTATTAGTTCCATCTTGCCACAATTCATCTTCATCCTAAATCTGTTTACTACACTAATAAGTGATTTTAAAGGACTGTGCTGAAACTGCACTATAACATGATCAAAAAATATTGTCTAAAATGATACATATAAGTTTAAAGTCATATTTTAGCAACTTTTTGTTAACATTACACAGGACCCCCCCCCCCCTACAGAAAACAAGGCTCTATAAGCCTTCAATGAAATGTTTTCAATTACTGGCTATTGGTTTGTAACTTTGGTCAATAATATGTCTTGCTAGTGATTACACTGGGATTTTGAGAACGACAGTTGAGATTACTTATTGAGATCATGTTCTGATTTTACTTTTGAAATTTTTAAAGGATGCTTTAATATCCATAAAATTTCTTTATCTGAGAAAATTGCCATTGTGACCTGTTAAGGCTTCCTGGCACTACAATGTCCCAAAGTCATTGCTGTTTTATAATCCAAGTTAAAATAAAAAAACATGGCAAATGCTTTTATTAAAACTTGCTTTTTTAAGGGCACTGGATGGGTTTCAGAAATGCAATAATGACTACCTTTAACTAATATTTTTATATAATGTCTGTTAATAATTATTAATTTTTTATTTAGGCTAATAACAGATTATAGACAATTAATTCATGGTTTTTTAAAGAGTGTTAAAAAGCATGAACTAATTGTCTGTGATCTGTCACTAGCCTATATAAAAAAGACTTTTTTAATTTAAGGAACTTTTTACAAATCATAAGGGAAAGAACAATCATCAACCATAAATGTGAGTAAAAGGTCCCATTTCATCAGAACAATTCACTCTTTAAATGGTGTCTAAATAGTAACCATTTCTATTGTTTTTTGTGTGGATTATCTTATGGCTAATTTTCATTAGATAAAAATAATGCCATAGTAATGATCATTTAAAGCTGTGAAATGTTTTACATGGTTTTTGAAAGATTTTGCCAAATGCCACTCAGTGATTAGAAATTGACAAACTATGTTTTTATTTTAGTGATTATAGCATATACATGGGAAATCCAGTAGTACAATTATAAAACTGCTATGTTAAAAAAAATTAATCTTTTTAATAAAATATTATAGTCAGAGTTGTTAGAAATAGGTCAGTGGTTTTACTCAAATACTTTATATATATATATATATATATATATATATATATATATATATATATATATATATATATGAAATTGGTAGCCTATATAAAGAATCTCAATAAGACCAACTCACCATATTATTTTAAGATGTTGAAAGATGACTGTTATTCTAGGTGTAACTCTTAATACATTAAAATAGTAAATGTTTCTAATAATATTGTTTCAATAACACTTATCTTTCTTTTTTTTTAATTGCCGGTCATGTTTTAAATAAACATGACTAAACAGTTCTAATTTGGCATATCTCTTGTTTTCACTCTCATTAATATGATAAAGAAAAAATAATGACTTTGTAATATTATTCAACATGATTCTACAATAAAAAGAATAGCTCTTGTATTCATAACATTTCTGTTATCAAATTTGTGAAGTTGGATTAGTAAAATTCATAGTTATAAAAACGCCAAAATACATTACAAAGAACCAAATGGCATTACGTTTGGCTGAGCCAAATGGGTAAAATAGTGTGTGACTTCTGTCAAGTTTTTACTGAAAACCTTGATAGTTGTCACTGTAAATATTCTATTTGTTTTGATAAACAAACATTTAAACAAATGCTTAACGATCTATATCCAGAAAGTAAGTATACTGAGGCTCTCACAGCCAGAGGGATTTTACTTTTGACATATGAGATACACTTCCGCGTAGCCAGACTTCTCCCCTTTACAATGAAACAGTAAGAGGTCAGTACATCAAGAACTGTAGATGCGACGTGTTTTGTGAAAAATGTCAATCCAATCTCCTGCCAAATGGGATATACGCAGCACCATCTGTTTTCTTCTTTAAAAGTGAAAACCTCTGGTTGTGAGGTGTAGTGTGAAACCCAAGTTTCATTTCCAGCAATGATGAAGTGGAGAAATTCATCCCCTTGTAGTTTGGAGCACTTCATAAACTCCTCCCCCAGCTCCAGTCGATTCAAATTGTTCTGGCCTGTCACCAAGAATCTTACTTGGTATTTTGCGAATAACCTTTCAAAGATTCATAATACCTTCATTGTCGAGCATCAACTGAACTGGGTCTAACAACTTAACTGGGTTATAACACAAACTATCAGCTAAATGGTTTTGCCTTTAGGATTGTGTGCGGGCATCGAATTCCTCCATCTGTTCTCTCTGCTTAGAAGACTAAGGTACGGCATATCATCTAGCTATCTGTTGCGCTCTGGATGATGATAAAAACCTTGCATAGTTGGGGAGGATTTATCACCTATCATCGATGATACGCGTTCAATGACAGAACTACTACAGACGAGCGTTGGCTGAGTACGTAAATATGTACTGTCACTCCTACGAAGGTTTGGAAAGTATAGGAAAAAAATGAAGGATTACTATAGAGGCATACAGTTGGGGAGGATTTATTACCTATCATTGATGATACCGTGTTCAATGACATTACAGAGAAGAGTTGGCTGAGTACGTAAATATGTACTGTCACTCCTACGAAGATTTGAAAAGTACAGAAAACAAATGAAGGATTACTATAGAGACATGAAAACCTTGCACAGTTGGGGAGGATTTATCACCTATTATTGATGATACCGCGTTCAATGACATTACAGACGAGCGTTGGCTGTAAATATGTACCGTCACCCCTATGAAGGTTTGGTGAGTACAGGGGACAAATGAAGGATTACTTTAGAGGCATAAAAACCTACCCGGTAAAGGATATAAAGGAGATATCGTGCTATCATGTTTACTTGAAATTAACCTTCTCTCTATGGGAGTTATAAATACATATATAACTGATATCAAAGTGAGGATATTGCATGTAGTAATGGGGGGGGGGTAATAATGTCACTGTCATTGCTAGAAGGCCTAATGTCACGATGTTGAGTGGGACAAAGCGAAAGGGATGCCAGAAAGATGTTTGAAGATTACATATGTGGCCTACCTTGTACAAGCAGCATGCAGTCCAACAATGGGATGTGGGCGTGACAGGTGTTAAACTGTCAGAATATTTCGGCAAGGGAAAGTGGCAGTGGACACAGTGGGCGGGCAGATGGGAGACAAATTGTTTGTGAATAATACATTAGACATTTCTTTTTGGTAGGGTCTAATGAATCCCGCCCGTTCAATATTCCGAATATCCAACGGCTGATTATATTCAAGTAAGTACACATTTTTGTTTTACGAGAACATCCTGTGGCCGTGTCAGATCCTTCACTTCGCACAAGCAGTTACAATGTTTATAAGAAATTAATATATTAGAGACTACAATACGGGACAATCAGCTACGGAAAGACATAAATAGTAAAACCGGTCTTGTTGAAGTATTCAAACAAAAGTTTCCAACATAATTTTTAAACAAATCTAGAAATAATTTACCTAAATCAATTAAAAACTCTATCCACAAGTGCGGATGACGGGAAACGGAATTTAAAACAAAGTAAAGCAAAGAATATGAAGTTCCGATGCCGTGTTTAGATTTATTAAAAAATCTCGTCCTTATTGGCCGTAAATTAAATTACAAGTAGTATTTTACCCGCCCCGATATTCGGATTGAAAAAGCACAATTTTATAAATACACAATTAAAAACAAAAACAATTAAATTGGATTACAATTTTCAAATTCGAGTTTAATATTGTATTAAGAACAAGAAAAGGTTTAATGTTAGAAGCGAAACCAGGCTATAATGAAGCCTAGAGTTGTACGTATTGCCATCCTCTCTATATATAAACGGACATTGCCTCTTGCCCTAGGAGTGTGGACCCTAGGTTGGGTCGTTTGGTAGTGTTTGTATTATATCCCTTTCCATACATTAAGATTACACCCAAATATTTTTACTAGCAACTATTTGTTTACGATAGGTTATTACGTTTCCGGTCTAGATTAGACAAACATTACAGATTAAGGGTCAAGAGAAAAATAATTAACAGTTTTTGACATTTGTTCATGCCCTCGATCACAATAGGCTTATTCTTGACTCTACAATATGGTTAAAGTCACCAACAACGCACAAATATTAATCTATGCAAATTCACGCGTTTCTAATTTTTTGTCAGAAGGGTTGGTCTTTTCATATCCTGCTCGGTGGGCGTTGTTTGCTGAGGGCGTGAGATGAGAAATTATAGGGTTTTATAGAAACGCCCTTCAGCTGCAATATGAAATTACTCGTACATGTCTAGCTACTCAGAATGTGTTTTATTTGAAACTTTGTCAACCGTTGGCTCACAACATTGTAGGCACAATATAATATAGCTGACATTGAGACAAAATGTTCTGATATAAAAAGAAACATATTTCTACAAATTTATAATTATATCTTTTCTTGTATGAGGTGATGTGACAGGTTTACATTATATAGGGCGTTATTAAAATTTATTTGTGGCCTATTTATTATTATTCAATTCCTTTTATCAGCTCGCACTCTCCTTAAGGATATATTGTACAGATTTTCAGTCTTTATTAAGGTAGCTTTTTATTCATCCAATCAAATTCAAATGTATTTTTTAAAACCTGTAGTAGATGACAATTAATGTTAATATAGTTTTTCCAAATATTTATTCATTAATTAAAATTTAAAAAGCTGATATCTCGTTCGGATTCGAATTGAATGACAACATGTTTGAAAGCAAGCACTTTGGCACTGAGCCAACTTTACCGTTGCTCTATGGCTACGTTAATCTATGACTTGAAGATGTACGAGTATATGAAATTATAAGAGAAAGGTTTCTTGCAATAATGAAACAATACAAGAGATGGATAGAATGAGAAGTTATAGATACCACCGTCTACATAAATTAGAAACGAAAAAAGTGAATAAATAGTAAGAAACAAAAATAACAGTCCAACACCATAGTATACTGTATAGAGAGGAAAATGGAAAATTGCAAAGAAATTCGCTTTATATTTTGGCACTTAATATTGTGATGGTATCATATGTATATACATATTTATATTATTTGTTTTTATAATATAAAAAGTAACTAAAATAAAATTTTTCTTTGTTAATCTCAGTAATAATTGACTACCTTTTTTTTAAAGCTACTTGTTTTAAAACCAAAGATTCATTTTAATTATTTACATTTGTTGTAAATACAGTTTCTTTCTACTTACTTCAAAAACTACTGAGTTCATAATACAGTAAACTCCCGATTATCCGTGGGCGGATTAACCGGTTTGCGGATTATCCGGGGTCTGCCATTGTTTTACAAATATCCAATTTTTATTCCAAACAGATTCATGTGTTTAAATTTCCAAACGGTGAATTACGACGTAAATACATATAAGGCTTAATAGAAGTTAAGATGAAGGGAATAGATATGTAAATATGTACTGTAACATTTATAGAATGGGCTATATAATATTCTTTAAGAATTGGAAAAATGAATTAGAAATAACCCACACAAAATTTAAAAAAAGAAATTCATTAAAAGATTGGTTAGGTTAAAATTGAAACTAAATTTAGGTAAAAGCCTAGAATAGTAAACAGGATATTTGAACTGTAAAATCTATTAGGAAATGTGTTATATCAAAACCCCTAACACATAAATTAAAACAAGATAATCTAATAATAATTATATTCAAACAAAATTGTAAATATTAGTAACATAGGGCATAAGTAATTACTTGAAGGAGAAAGTGAAAAAACGGTAGTAAACAAATTGAAAGGTTATGTTCTATGAATTCAGCTCAAAACAAACACAATTCGGAAATATTACAAAAGTAAAACACAAAGACACTTCACACACTAATAATAATAATTAAATAAACACTGGAAGGTTTGTTAAGGATCGGAAAATTGAAACAGTATGTTAACCAAATTAAAACGGTGAAAATAGTTCGTTGACATTAAGAGATGTGAAAGTAAAGAAATAGGTCAAGTGTACAGTCGACTCTAGTGGGAAGGAACGGAACTTCGTTAAATTAAAGCATATGATTTCTTTTTGAAGAAGGAGGCCGCCATATTTGTAAAATATAAAAAAAAAAATTTTAAACGAAGCCTTAGTTGAGTTGGAGATAGCGTGGGGGACGCTACTAGATCGGAGCTGCGATGACCAGTCAAAATTTTACATTGGAAGGAATTCGTCAAAATTATACCGTTTTGTGAAGAAACTTGGCAATTTTAAATAAGGATAAGAGAATTTAAAGATAAAGTACAGTGGTAATATAATTTGAAGGAACTAAAACGAATTTAAGTGTGTAAAAAGTGAAATTTGAAGAGAACGGAATCTTACGTAAGCGACCTGCAGAATTTCAGTATTTGATAAGTTAAGTATGTATAGCGCTATAAAAAATAAACTTTAGTGGACTCTTAGGATAATAGGGAAGTTTAATTTTGTACATTAGAATATCTTGTGATTAATAGTAATAAGAACATAATCCAGTTCAAATAGTTTCGCCTTTTTGCTTATTCCAAATTAAAGTTTTTCCATCAGGAAAATATTCATTAAAACTAATTTCAAAATTTAGTATTGTTTTTCAAAATTTATTTAATTAACCAAAGAGTTAAAAAAATATAGCCCATGCTATAAACCCCGAGATAGTAAGAGATCTTAAAATTAGCTTAGGGTATATGAAAATTTGTAACTAAAAATCAAAGAAAGTGAGTTTAGTATATTGTGTTAAAATTTGTTAAGTTTATTTTTGTTCTGTGTATTGTTTTAATGTTGAAAGAAAAAATTGTGATAATAAAGAATTATGAATTGTTCCTGAGTAGTTTTTTTTGTTTAAATAGAAATTTGATATCATCAATAAAATAAATATTTAATACAAAAAAAAATAATAATTGTAAAGCGTTTTATAAATACATTACAGTACGTACTAATTTTTACATTGAAAGGGAAGCATCCTGATGTGAGCCAGCGAAATAAAAGGGGCGAGCAGACTACTGTATATAAGAGACAATGACAAAATGCTTGGACGCCCGAAAACCTAACGTGTATCATAAGATTGTAAACAAATGTCAGCTAATCTCGGCTATAAATAGTCTAGGACGTGACATATGCATTATCCATGTCTGTCATATACATTATCGATCTTTATGGCTTTGTGACACAACTAGACACTGTGCGACAAAATGGTTCTCAAGAAGTTTAGATCGCACATTAAAGATAAATTAATGCTTACAAAAAAAACAGACGAAAGTGAAAGATTTTGTTGTTAAAAAGTGAGAGTATTATGTGTAAAGGAAATTAGATGTGTACATACATACTTACTTTTGATATATACTTATGTACGTATTGTAAATAGTTAGACATATAAATTTACATGTTATAATCCGTCAATCAACGAATACATCGACATTTTAAATTATTTTCAGTATTTATTTTGTCCTCTGAAGATTATTTGTGAAATGCATTAACCGGGGTCATTATTTGTGTAACTTATGGTATAATAATCGATCGTTTTGCGTATTCTTTGTTCAGAGCAGATTATCCGGCGTTGCCGGGCCACCCTATTCCACGGATAATCGGGAGTTTACTGTATATTCAACCACAGTTGTAATATAACACGTTTGCTGTGAAAGGCATCTAGCGTAAAGTTCATAAGGTGCTGAAATTTTTAAAAATTTTTTCTGATGGTTTTGCTTTAGAAATAAAAGACTATGACAATAAAAATTAGTTTTGAGCCTTGAAAATGGAATAATAGTAGGGTAGATCGGAGACGGCAGCAATTTGCGAGCGTCCCATGATTATCCGATTTTATTTTTTATGTTATGATGTAATTCACATTTGTAACTGTAATAAATATTAAATAATAATCAAATAAATAATAAATAAACATTATTTCGTAAAATAAAAACTACAAATTAGCTTTTACAATATTTAATAAAATTTATATACAAATTTTTGTGATCCCGTAGAAATTAGTAGGCCTTTGAGTGTTTTCAGTTTAGCCACTGTCAACTCTTTCCAGTTATTTATTCGTGACAATGGCGGGAGATTTGGCTTAGCAAACACATCCCATGCATATATTTTAGTAGCTTTCACAATATTCTCCAAAAATATGTCATCAGGAAGTAGTCTGAAACAGTCATAGGGTCGATTTTCTCCCGGGAATGGAACGGTAAATTTATTTTCCTTTTTAAACTGAAAGCTGCGAAGGCTAATGTGCTAGGTGTCCATTGAGGATTATATATTTCTTCTTCCCATTTCGGAATCAAACAGTTCCTCACGATCGTAATCGACTTCCTCTGTAGCTGGATCCAGGTCACTGTCATCGTGGTCGTTTGCCTTAGACTCAGCATACTCAGAAGCCCCATTTGTAGGGTCCCTAGTACACTCTACTGCATCATTGTAGTTAATTAAACATTCCTTAGAAGTCTCAGGCACACCTTCCATGTCACGAACCATGTCACTCACAGCCACGGACATGCAATAAACTCTCACTAACACCTAACACTACTGACACAAAAAAATGGCGGGTAATCTTAACCAAACTAAAACAAACATCCGACATACGTCACCTTAATGCTGCAACACTCAACTAAGTCTCTTGTACAAAGCTGGTGTAGATAACAACACATCCGAATAAAATGCTAACTGTCTCCGATCGGAGACGGCCGCAGTGAACGTGTAAACTCAGCAAATTAATTTTTTTAATAAACCTCCTTTCTAAAACAGTTTAATATCGCTTTCTCAGTAACGTCAGATCTTACTCTGTCAACAAGACAAAAGGAATCAAGTAGATTAATGTCGTTTTGTGATCCTTGTTTGAATTTTGCAATAATGCCAAAGTGTATAGGTTGCAATTTCAATGTTGTACTAGCATGATATACAACTGTTACTGTTTTAAGTTGTTCTAAACCGAAAGAGTGAGCTGTGCAATTATCTATGAACAGAATAACATTTCTTATTTTATTTTTGTATCTTCGGTCTATTTTGTGAAGCCATGATTCAAAAAGATTAGATGCTTTCCATTATTACCATTTCCCCCATGAAAATCATTAGTTTAAATTTTTTTCCCTGACAAATTAGGAGTAATACGATGACTTGAAGTTTAATACATTTACCTACTAAAAAGGTCTTATTTTTAAACACTCACATTTTCGTGGTAAACATCTAAAATATAACCCATTTTCATCAGTGTTGAATGCCCTTCTGCACTATAACCTTCTAATAGATTTGGTAAAATCGTTATTTAATAATTGTTACATATTTTGTCTCAAAACTGATACTTTCACCACGAACAATTTTGTGTACATCATATTACAACTCTTAAATTTGTCAAGATGTTCTGTACTGAGCTTAAATGTTTCGTGTCCTAAATTTTCTCATAATTTTTCGGCATTAAATATGGCTACCAGTAATTGAATTTTTTTCATCTCGAGCTTCCTTCATCAACCTGGTTATCATAGGCTTGAACCTTTTTATATGTCTTGAACGTTGTAGTTCATTACTATCAGTGAATGAATATTAATTAATCCCTTTAACGTTATTTTATGACTATTCGAACTTAAAATTTTGTAAATTTGTGAAAACATATATATATATATATATATATATATATATATATATATATATATATGCTTATATCTTGAAATGTGTAGTCCATTACGTTCGGTGAAACTTAATTAATCACTTTACCGTTAGTTTATGACTATCTGAACTTTAAACATTGTAAGTTTGTGAAAACTTACTGAGACAGAACGTTTTCGATCGCTATGTGGCGATCTTCATCAGTGTCTTCTGCTTGGAGATGTTGGGTTAAGCGATGATGGTTTTAAAGACAGGTTTTCGATAGTATTAAAGAGTATGTGTGATTTGTATTGTGTTTGATCGTTTAATATGTTTGAACTTTGTGTTTTTGTGTGTCTGTAAATTTCATATTGTTTTAGTATGTTGAGAAAAGGAGGTTTCTTTTTGATGTGTAAGATTTCTAGTTTATGGTAAATGTCTATGTATTTGTGTCCTGTTTCTTTTATGTGATTTTAAAATGCTGAGTTGGTGTTCTGTTTGTGATCCTCGACTCTTTGTTTGAAGCTACGTCCTATTTGCCCAATTTGAATTTGTTGCACTTGTTGCTGTTTAATTTGCATAAGCCTGGTGCTTGTAGATTATCTTTGTTGTTGGTGTCGTGTTGTATTTTGTATTGTGAATTGTTATTAGTATTGTATTCTATTTTGTATTCTGTTTTTTGAAATTTGTGGGCTATTTTTTTGATGTTCTGTTTATGTATGGCAATGTGATGTATTTCTTTTCCATGTCTGTAGTGTTAATTTTAATGTTTTTTTTGTATATTTTGCCATAGTTTGACTACTATTGTGGTATATTTTGCCATAGTTTGACTACTATTGTGGTGTTGTATATATTTGTGTATGCTAGATATTTAATGGTGTCTAATTCTTTGTTTATGTTTTCAGTGGTCATTGGAACTTCTTTAAGTCTATGGAGCATGGATCTGAAGGCAGCGTGTTTGTGTTGGATAGAGTGGTTTTAGGTGTTGTGAACGAGTGTGCCTGTCCTTGTGGGTTTCCTGTAAATGTTGAAGCCGTGTTTTTGTGTGTGGCTTTCTGCTATGGCTAGGTCGAAGAAGTTTAGGGACTGGTTTGTTTCAATCTCTGATTTGAAGTGGAGTTTTGGGTATATTTTGTTAGGGTAGGTTAGACGTTATTTTCATTGTCAAGTGTTGCCTCTGTATAAGGTTATGATATCATCGACATATCTGTGTCAGTAAATGATTTTGTGTACGTATAAACATAGCCTACAAATCTTACACATCAACAAAAAAGGTTCACATCTCAACACACTAGAACAATATGAAATTTACAGACACACAAAAACACAAAGTACAAACATACTAAACGAACAAACCCAATACAATTCACGCATTCTCTTTGATACTATCGAAAACCTGCCTTTAAAACCGTCTTCGCTTAACCCGTCTCCAAGCAGAGACACTAATGAAGATCGCCACATAGCAATTGAAAATGTTCTGTCTCAACAGGTTTCCTCAATTTAAAAAATTTAAAGTTCGGATAGTCATAAACTGTTGTTAAAGTGATTAATTAAGATTCACCGAACGTAATGGGCTACAAAATTCAAGACAATTCTTAAATTTGTAAAGATGTTCTGTACTGAGCTTAAATGTTTTGTGTTTAAATTTTCTGTTACTCTTTCAGCATTGAATACGGCTACCACGAATTGGATTTTTTTATCTCAAACTTCCTTCATCAACACTGGTTATCATAGGCTTAAACCTTTTTATATCTGTTGGTACATACTTATAGTTCCAGCATAATTCTACCTTTATTTCTCAAAATAATGAGCTATATACTGCTCATAATCCCAATTTACTGCAATATCTTTCTTTTTCCTTATACTCCTTTCTACTTCTTTAATAACTAGACATTTTCCCCGATATGTTAAACTGTGACAATGATACAAGTAACAACAAAAAACTAAAATGGCAAGAGAATAACTATAACCACATTCAAAGCAAAGATGAAATTTATACCATTAAGTAGTCACTAGTATAACTCACTAGCAAGACCACACTATCTGTACTTGATGAGCCACTTGCTATTGTTTGTATTATGTGTGCTAGAAGAGATGAAGGGCACTCGATGGCATTTACCCTTGAATTTAGGAGTTCTACTAATAATAAGTTTTCTTTCTTCTATATCATAATGTTTTTTTCTGTTCTACATATATATATAACTGTGGTGTTTCAACAACTATACGATTACTGTTAATTAACCAATTTTATTTTTGTTTGGAGATATTGAAATATATGTTTTATTGAAAATATTTACATATATCCTACTTAGATAATTGAAGGTAATGAAATTTTTTTTGAAATACAGAAAATTTCAGTTCAGTTCATCAAAAATAATGTACAATATAATTGGGTGACAAATTTTGTTTATGCATAACATATAAATTTAGCAGGCAGACGAGTTTATAGAATTGTGGTAAAGAACTGAACTACACAAGTGAAAGAACTCTGGCCTCTACACTACCAAAGATCCAAATGCTATGCCACATTGATCGTCCAAAAGAAGCATGCCTTTCTTACACTATTTTCTCACCCTTTAAAACACTTCCTATACACCAATTCTATACAAATAAGTTAAAATAAATAAATTTCATGAATGAAAAAAACTACACCAGCTGTATTTTTGTAATGAATATTACATTTATAAAATAAAGATGAAGGAAATAAATCAATAAAAAATAATTATATTTCTTTATTTCTTAAAATTTTGTTAAGGTCATACAAAAACAATTCTATAGGAAAAGGGATTATAACAGTAATTCACTATTAGAAACAAATAATTTGGCTAATTTTTCTTTTTTGAATTTTCAATCTGAACCTTTCTTCTACAAAATATCCTAAATACAGCTTTTATAGACAAGTATGCTAACACTAGTACAACTGCTATAGCCAATATTACAAATGCCATAACATCTAAGAGGAAATATTGGTACCATGACAGGTTAGCTGCAGCAGTACGCAAGTGTGGTGCTCCCTCGTGGCGAATTACATATTCAATCCAATACACTGCGGTGTCAAGAGGCGATTTTGGGTTGTCACGAAATATGGCTGACTGTTTCTTTGCTGCTGCTAGGTAGCTGCAACGTTTTAGAAAAGGAAACTGTAATATCGTCCTCCTGATATATTTAAACTTAAAAGGGAATATCGAAGAGTAAATGTGAAAGAAGTGTATTTTATTCCACATCATCTAGAATGTCTTTGTGTTACATGTAATGGTGTGCTGTAAAGTTTTTTGTTTTTTCACCACTGACAAGAGCATCCTGTAATATTATCCTCTTATACTTTAAAAGAATAAAAAGATCTTGAATTTTGTAATCTATTATGTTCGGTGAATCTCAATTAATCCCTTTAACATTAGTTTACGACTATCAAAATTTTAAATTTTGTAAACTTGTAAAATTTAGTGTCTCAGTAAGTTTTTACAAATTTACAAAATTTAAAGTTCTGATAGTCATAATCTAATGGTAAAATGATTAAAGAATTAAAAAAATATCCGCATACTGTATTCCACATCAACTAATGACATGTTCTTCTGTTAAATATAGTTAATGTTGCACTGTTATTATATTTTCTCATTACTAAAATTAAAAATTTTGCTAGCACAAACTTACACACATTAACACACCCTAAGATGGATAATATTTATGATAAAAAAATATAACTATTTCTTATGTTTTTTAAAAAAATTTTATATTAAAATGTCCATTAGAACTTCAAGCTCAGTCATGTAAAGTATGGATAAAGAAAAGATGTACTTATATTGACACAATAAGATACATTTCAACCAAAAGTTAGGCTTTGTAGGTGTCACACAAAATAGTTAGTTGACACTTAAGTATGTCGTCAACTGTAGTTAACAAAAATTAATACTATAGTTGACATAAATTAATTATTATAAATAAGGAGGAATTTACAATTAAATTTAATGTTAATATTCCTGTACATAAAATTATAATATAACTATAATTAGATAATACATAACTAATTGAATACTTTAAAACCTACTTGCTGACACATTTCGAAACAATCGTTTCTTTTACGAAGCTAAGCCTCTACTCCTAAGCAAGTAAGTTATTAAGTATGAAATAAGTGGGGCTTAGTTTGAAGTGTTAGGTAGATCTTAAATTTATAATGAGATACTATAACACATTGAGTAATGATCAAAGTTTATAATAGAACTTCTCCCAAAATGGTCATTATCGTGCGGACAAAAACCTGAATGGTACTACAGGTAAGTGTTTATACATTTATATTAATGCATGTTAAAATGTACATGTGTAAATGTAGCTTAAGTTAAGGATACAAGTAAATATATAAAATAAAATAAAGTTTTCTTCTAAACCACAACAAAATTCATGGTTCAATATGAAGATATTTTTTGCAATTATAAATTGTTTTTGACTGTAAGAATCCAAGGTTTAATGTGAACTAGACACATTGAAATGTGAACCCAGGAAACTGTGACTTTATTAGAAATTGATTTCAGGTTGGGTGCCAACTTTAAACTTCTACCAAAAAGGAAAAATTGTTTTCATTTTACTAGGTAACCTTTTTTTATGTCACTAATATTAAAAAAATTATTATATCAGTATATTAAATAATGAGAATAATTTATCAAATACCAAGTTTCTGGATACAAATTAATAAAAACAATAAAATATTACGATCTTTTACATCACTTGGCAAAAAAACCACTACTTACTGATTTTATTCAGCAGACACCTACCACACTAGGCCAATTCATTGTTCAATGACATGAGTCACAGACAAGACTGTGACTCTTGGTCAATGCTTGAGTTTTGTCTGTGACTCACAGCTTTGAACAATGTACTGACCTAGTGTGTTATGTGTTGGCTGAAAAAATCAGTAAGTAAAGGTTTTTTCATGTGATACCAAAAGTAGTCATTTATAAAAACCTCAAGATATACAACACAAAAACTGTAAGTTATAAAATATTAAATACTAGATCATTTAAACATTAATTCAAATAAGTACATGCAACACATTTCTAATGATTTGGCAACTGTTTTTGCCTATTGAAGTGTCACTATAAAGAATGATATTTATATTCGCCCTTGGAATGACAAGATAAATAAAAAATCATTTTTATATTCATCTCAATGGATTCTTGTAACCAACTTATCAGCTCCCATTTAGGTCAAGCTCCTAGTCTAGCCTTTATCATATAGTTAAATTCTGGTTGTGTATCACAATGGCTAATTTGATATCGTCTAGTTAATTTGAGTTGGATTGCATGTTACCCGATAATGATAGTGAACTTTGTGATATAGATAGTGCAATGATAGGTTAGTTGTTCCCATGTCCTATCTCTTATGTAATTAGTGTAAACAATTATTTTACCTTTATACAATTGGAAAGTAAACAACTAGTTGTTATGCTGTAAGGGGGATCCTTACAAATTCTAATAATGTATTTCTTACAATTCATAAGTAATATAATAATTTCAATTAACTTATTTATTTTACATGATAATTATTTTTTATTAATAATGATTACAAAATAATCAATTAATATTTTACTTATTACACTTTTGCTATTACTTGCGACCAGACTTTTTGTTAACTAAAAGTTGTTAAATTGTTAACTTTCACTTGGAGGAAATGTTTTTGTCTTACGACTTCTTCAGGCTTGTATTTTTGCTGCTAGGAATGCTGCTGCTGAAGAAGTCGTAAGACAAAAATGGTACCTCCAAGTGTAGATTAACAATTTAACAACTTTTTGTTGACAACAAGTCTGGTCGCAAGTAATAGCAAAAGTGTAATAAGTAATTAACAACCAGCTCATCATGATCAGCAACAAGATTTTGATATTTAATATTTTACCTTCAATTATTAAATATTATTACTTTATTTAATTAAGTAATAGTATTTAATAACATAATACTTTATAACTCCATTATTTAAATTAATACTTATGAAATGATTGAAGGGGTATTCATCATAACTTGAATTCAACTTGTTGTTGCCACTGAATTAGAAGTTAATTTGTACCCGCTGGGTCGTTCTCGATGTGAATAATTTAATCCACGAGGGGTTTGAAGATAGGTTGTATGGTTAAAAAGTGTATGTGATTTGTATTGGGTTTCTTCAATTAATATTTAATCACTTTATTTTTATAAATTTCATCTTACTCAATTGTTGAAATGTAGTCATTTGTTGATGTGAAGAGCTGCTAGGTTTTGGTTGATACCAGTTAACATGTACCCTGTTGCTATTAAGTTGTAAAGGAAAAGATGAGTTAGTGCCACTTTTAAGAGAGTATATCTGTTCTTTGAACTTTAGTTTGAACTGTTGCTTGTTTGTCCAATGTAGAATGTTACTGTCTGGATTAGTTTGAATATGCCTGAGGCTTGGAGATGACCTTCCTTAGTTTGTGTTTTGTTGGTAGTGTTCAATGCTAGCCTGGTTTATAAAAGTTGTTTAACATTATGTTTGCTACATCTGAGTGTTCTAAATTTCTTTTGTATACTATTGTGTTCAGTTCTTGTATTTTGTGTCATAGGTATAAAATATTTTGTTATGGTATCCATTTCTGATTGCTAGGTATTCTTTGATAGTGTTTTCAGCTGGTACCGGAACATTGAAAAATTGAGGATAATATTGTATCTGTCACTGTATATTTCTTATAGGTGTTGAAGATCTGTTTTAGTATAGATCTATTTGTTACTGTCAGGTTAAGGAAAGGATTGGTCTGCTTTAAATTCTATATAAAGCAAAAAGAGTAAAAACAGTTACTTCCTGGTGATCAACTGAGACACTGATGAGGATCACTTACTACGAATGAAAACTTATTGCCTGAATAAGTCTTTCATAAATTTATATTATATATGAGTTCAGAACATCATTATTTTACTTCATTCAAATATAAAAAGTTTGGTAAACAATGAGGGCAGAAATATCCACAAACCTAAATTTTATTTTTTTAAAAGCTTACTTAAAAATATTTTAAAATTTATACTATCTCTTTTATAACCTTATTTTAACTCTTGCCAAAATGTAATAATAATTGCCATTATATATAACGGATGGTACAATTAATTACTAACATTCGCTGACAATTAAAATCATACTTACAAGGGCTTTGTCATCTCATTTACAGCCCAAAATATTGACTTTTCACTGATGTTATCAAAATCTAGGACCAATCCATACCCTGCTGCTTCTACTTGCTTACTATTTTTGTATTGGTCAGCAAATATAGGTATGGTTACTAGAGGCACTCCAATGTACACAGCCTCTATGAGACTGTTAAGCCCACCATGTGTGATAAGACCTTTTATGTTTTTGTGAGCTATAAACAGTATTGATTAAAATATTATTCAATTACAATAATAAATTACATAGAATAGCTTTACATAAGGTTTCACGTTAGATAATTTATACATACAAATATAATGAATATGTAATTCACTAATACTGCTAGCTACTTATTACACTTTTCCTAATAAGTAAGTGCTACTATAGGCAAGTTTATAAACATTTCAAAAGTGTTTAGTGATAACTAGTAGCTCACGTAAAGAGGAATCAACAAATATAAAAAATATACCTAAACTTTAATATTGGTGAGACATTATTTGTTAAGTTCAAAGGTATATAAAAAAATGTATTAATATTATTTCATTCCAGCTACTAGTTTTACATTAAAACAGTTGAAGATATATTGTTACATTACATTAGTATATAGCAGCACTTACTTTTTTGGTTATTGAGAAATTTTTGAGAGAGCCTTCTTTTTGGCCTATTCGAGAAATGTATCCCGTTCTCAACTCATACAGTAACGTTCAATTCAGGCAGTAATCAAAAGAGTACCTCAATAAGAAAAAAATTTACCTGAGTAGCTCCTATTTTTGTTATATGTATTCTTAATTATTAGTATATTTTATTAGAATATTGAATGCACACCAATCTTTACCATCTATTCCAAGTGCTATGTGTTTGAATTAGAAACAATCTAATATTTAAACTATGTATTTAAGCCCAATTCCAAAATGTAAAAATAAAGGCTTGAAAAACAAAACCATAACCCTATATCCAGGCTCAAAAATAAATAGCTTCATGTAAAATATACCGTACGACTGTAAATATTAAACTTTGATTCCCTGGGAGAGAGTTTTACCTATTAAAAGTGAGTGTAGCATTTCATTGCTCCTATTTTTGTTATTTGTAAATAATAATAATAATAATAATACAATAATATTTGTTTACTTTATTGATGGTAATATTGAATGTACAAAAATGTCTATCCTCTATTCCAAATGCTAAGTGTTTGAATTAGAAACAATGCTATTTTGGTTGATGTAATTAACCTTGACATAAACTATAAGCTTAGTGCCTTTGATCTCTAGTTAATAACAAAGCATTTGAAAAACAAATTAAATAGCATATAAAAAAATGTAAAGCAGCAAATATAACTGAAAGAAAGAAGTCATCAGAAAAATAACTAATGTTGTATTATATTTTTACTGTAAATTGAAATTTTTATACTGTTTTAGAGGAAACTTAATTTTTTTTAGTTCTTGATTGTTTGTAAAATTAAAAATTATTTATTGTTAAAAGAAAAAGTCAAAATGGGAAAATAAATTATGCTAGGTATGAAAAACTTCATATGAAGTGGAAGAATTGGAAAATAACAGATGTTCGGTGACATCAACATAGATTGACAAATAAGATTATTTTTAAAACAATT
The DNA here is from genome assembly GCA_036971475.1 of Prosapia bicincta. NCBI lineage: Eukaryota > Metazoa > Arthropoda > Insecta > Hemiptera > Cercopidae > Prosapia > Prosapia bicincta. The sequence continues at coordinate 70,617,079 of JBAIZL010000001.1, forward strand.
GTATATAAGAGAGTATTATTGCACATACCTAAAACATCTCTCTGTGGAAACCATTTTGAAATTTTTACATTAACAGGCTTATCAGGCATAGACTCTACTTCCCACTTCCACAGGATCTTGTAAGGCAGCTTTGCAAATGCTGAAATAAAGGCCTTTTTTGTAGCTTCTGGAATAACAGTGGCATTTAACAAACTTCCAAAACTGAAATAAATAACTCCTTCTGAAGCATTGTCCATGAATGTTTTTAAATCCTGGAATTATTAAATTCAATTACAATTCTTGTATTTGTATTTTGACTTATGTTCTTTATTAATACACAAGAATTACTTATATATATATATATATATATATATATATATATATATATATATATATATGTATATATGTATAAATTGAAAATAACATTTCAAAAAGTTTTTCCAAATCCCTGTTACCTCAATAACGTAAATTACATCAATAAACAATGAGCAGTAGACTACAAGTATTATCCTAGAATGCCAGAAGCATAGAATTTATAACAATAAAGTTATTGTCTATTTATTAAAAAAAAAAAAAAAAAACTATAAGATAGATCTAATTATAGCAATTATATAATTCCTATAATTCCTCAATATAATTTACCAATTTACAAAGCCCCTTTTAATACTTTCTACCATTGTTTTGGTGATAAAGCAATATAAAATACATAAATATAAAGTATCATGTGTTTAAAGTTGCACATGATTACAAATTATAGACATGAGAGTTTGTTAAATAGTACTTCAAAAACTCTCTCCCCTCCCCCATCTCACATTGACACACACACACACACACACACTGTAACAGGCAGTTTGCCCTTACAATATAGAGAAATTTTAAAACTTACAATTTCAAGAAGTAAATTAAAACAATAACTGTTAAAATTTTTATATTTGAGGAAAAGTAAATTAAAATAATTTATTAATTGAGTGAAGAAAATAAGTATTCTATTTTAATAAAAGAATTCTACTTAACTAATAAATTTGACCCAGGGAGTGAAAAAAATTATAGATGAATACAAAACTGGAACTGAAAAACACTAACTACTGAACAGGGCCCCTACAACCACCACTGACTTTTCTATTGAATGAGGAAAGTGTGAGAAAATTCATAGTGTGAAATAGAACCATAAAACTTTATTAAATAAAAAAATAGAGGGAAATTAATGAAATAGTTTAAAAATTGATAATGTTATAAAGGGTGATATGCAAGACGGATCACTTACAGAAAACCCCAGCTATAACAACTCCATGAGTTACGATAAATGTTAAACCAAGGAGCTGGAGAAACAAAAGAAGGGAAAGTCACGGTTAATCCATATATACGGAAACGAGGTAGTGTTTCGAGGAGTACCAAAAAATAAATATTTGATAGTTGACGGACGTTACTATTGATAGTTTGTGGCTAGGCAGTGTGGTCCAGAGGGCAGATGGGAGTCTGCAAGATTGTTTCTATCGTCAGTTTATAATAAACGTTATAAATTGTTAGTTGGTACTCAGTACTTAAATTTTAAACAACGTAATTAAATTCGTTTACAACTCACCACAGTTTCACTGTGCGACAACCCAGAGAAGCTAAAAAAAAAGAAGGAAATCAGCCTTAGCGAGATCTATGGGATAGGAATGGAGGACGAAGGCAGTGAGAACTTTGGCAAATCATTTTTCAGTCAAATTTATTAGTTAAATTTTAGTAAACTTTTTTTAGAAAAATATAATTCAAAATTTTGAATTTTAAATGAATAAGCAATGACTTTCCTTGAAATACTGTTTGTTAATTAGATTTTTAAAAAAGAAAAAGAAAATAATATATACAATTGGAATGCTTAAAAAAAAAATTAATGCCACCAAATACGTCTCTTTTACAGAAAGGCAAGTTTTACCACATAAATTATTCAAAATTCAATTTAAAGTATCTAGAAAGGTTTACTATTTATTAGGAATATAAATAATACAGACACATAATAAGACACAGTCTTTGTATGTTATCCCTCTGAGGATGGTTACTTTGTAACTGAAATGTACATTAGGGTAAATTAAAGAAAGTTTGTGGTTAAGAGGTTTTTGTGTATTTATTATTAGAAAGGTTTAATTTAAAAAAACCACCAAAAGAAAATTTAATTAAAATAAGTTAAATAGTTTTGACCAAAAACTAAGTCATCTTCAATAAAATTAAAAGAGAATAAATTTTTTTTAAATTTTAAATAAAGAAAAATAATAAATGTAAGTGACAATTTTATACCATACTAGTCAATAATTGGAAACTTGTAAAATAGCTATTAGTATAACTAAATGTCGATTTTTAAAGATGAACAAATAAGAGGGAATGAATCAAGAATTAGAGATTACATTTGATTTAAAGAGCTGGAACAAAAACAGTTATAATTAAAGCAATAATTATTGTATTATAATGTTGTAAGAAAATTCAAGAGAAAACATTTTTTATATTTCAAGAATTCATAAACAGTATTTAAAATTACAAGTAGATTAAATATATTTAAAAATTAAATATAACACATAAATAATTTCTGTTTAAATGTTTTCTGCAAATTATGAAATGCAGTATAAGTTGAAATTGTACTTGTGTTATATTTGATTTTACTAGTAAGCCTTAAATGCTTCAAATTATTAAAGTTACTATGCAAAATCTTTTTAATTTATTTCTAAAATATCCTGTGTTAGTAAATAAATAAAAATTGAAAGTATTTTCCAACCAGCGAGTTAATAGTTGCCAAATTATATATAAATAGTATTTAAATTCATAAAGTATTAAATGCATAAAGTAAAAGCCTAATGTTACACCAGGAGAGCTCCCTCCCAGAGTAAATAAATTAGAAAATAATGAGTTAGTTTAACAAATAGTTGGTTTTTAAATAACGTCAGGGACGAATTCCACTGACAGGTCCTGCTTAAAAGTAAAACAAGAGCCTGAAAAAGGGTAAATTAAGAGAGATCATATTTTGCACAACCCTACTAGGATCACTTAAAAAAGTGGCACATGGTAAGATTTCATATATGATATATTGTTAATATGTATGTTTTCAGCTGACAATTTAATGACATATGTGACTGCAAAGTCCTGACAATACCATGTTAACAGTAGGTGGGTTTTGAAAAATAAACAGGTCATTTTCGTGTCTTTGCAAGTTTAGTGGTGTTTAAGGGAGGTTCGTTGCAACACACACATGAAAAACCCATGACATTCATATGCCCCTATAAATAAAATTATTATTTTGATAGGTCTAAACACACAAGATAGGATTCGAAACAAACTGTCATGAGCGATGTGTGTAACAATATCTTCTCAGAATTGTAATCTAGTCATTATAATCTAGGATCTAGGCTATAACTTAAGTTTTATTTTTTCCCTCAAGAATACACTACAGCACTTCGTCTGGTGGATTACAGGAGAGATATAGGGAACTATGGGAGCATTCAATTATGGAACTGGAATCACAGTTCCTTTACAGAGAAAAGATAATAAACATGGGTAATATGTAGAGTTTGTGAGGTAGACTTAATATGTTCAATGCTTTTAAGGGATAACAATACATTAGATTTTATTATTTCTATATGTTAGCGTTTATAACCAATTACATTATATTTAAATTAATGTAAGTACATAGTGAAAATTTTCATAAACATAAATCTAGCTATTTTATATCCTATACTTTTAATTTTTAGCAAGTTATTTAACTATAAATACAATTTATTTCTTTTACCTGAGGCAAATCCTTTATTGGTTGTATTTGTACCCCTCCCACTTGAATTATATTTGGGTTGTCAGGATAAGCATAAGAGACAGCTGTATGAGAGCTAATTATTGCTAGAGAGATATTTGATAGTAGCTCTATTAATGGTGGCCGTGTTTCCCAACCTGGATACTTCAAGTATTTATCTATCAGTGATTGATGAATTGGTAGATTAGAGAATCGATAGTAATAAAGTACATTAAAATAATGCCAAACATTTTCCAATCTTTCCCAGAAATTCATTTTGTCAGTAATAGGAAGTAAGAAATCCATGCGATATGACAATGGAGATGGATTACTGAACAAATAGTTTAACCAAAAAGTTGCAGGAAGTGTTTGCAACTCTATAGCTGGAGCATTGAACCTGTGCGCAAAGGTTATAAAACTTTCTTGAAATAATGTGGATTCAGTCAATATCAAATCATATTTCAAGTTGTTGGAATGAATCAGTTGTTGGACTTGAGTAGAACGTAGAACATAATCTGTAATTGGTATCGAAAACTCTGTTTTCATTGCAAATACCTTACGCCAATTATCCTTTCTAAAATCCCAAAAATCAACTTTTACTACTTCTGAAAACAAAAAGATATTATTATTATTGTAAAATGTTCATTCTATTCCATGAACATTCATATATGTCATCTCTGTTTTTATTAACATGCCAAATGTAAAATGCATTAAATATGAACTCTATGATTCAATCAGTTATAGACTAATTAATACCGAAGGAATAGACATCAGACATTAAAGTGTGACTTTTAGAAAAACATAAATACAAATTACATATTATAAACTTTTTAAAAAATATAATTCATGTATAAAATATTCAATTAAAAGTTAAATTAAAAGTAAATGAATTTCAAAGAACAAAAAAAGTCTGAGAATAAAAAAAGAGTTTGTGTTATTTTTTGAAAAAAAAATTACAGTAGAGCCTCAAAATTCCGATTCTCAATATTTCGAGCTTCTGTTAAATTTGAGCCTATTTCTATTTGAACTTATTTTTAACATTAAAAAAAAAATGATGGGTCGGGCTTCCAATAAATGTTTATATCAATACAGTATCCAAAGGAAATGAGTTGGGCTTCTAAGAAATGTTTATATAAAGTTATATAAACTTATTTAGTGAATTTTTTATTACCTATAGTATTAGGGTTCATTAAAACTCCTATTTTTTCTTGTGCACAAAAATGAACTCCCATGTAATCCGAGTTTTCGGTAAACCGATGAGGCCTCGAACCCATCTACTTCGAATTATCGAGATTCTACTGTAATAGTTTTTGTTAAAATTATTCAGAAGGTTGGTTTATTTACATCAAGAATTAAAAATTACCAATTTGCATGGATATATAAATTATAAATCATTGTTACAATATTTATTTTATATATTTGTTGATTCCATCTTCACGTGAGCTACTAGTTTTCACTAAAAACTTTTAAGTGTTTATAAACTTTACCTTCAACCTTTGGTAATCTATAAAGTTCCCAGATAGCTTACCTTAGCAACTGGGCAGGTCCACGGGTGGCGGATAGTGGAACAGCCTACAGATATGTAGGTTACTTATGAATAAGGATTCCGGAAGGTGTCTGAATAAGCAGGCCCGGACCAAGGCAATGGTTCAAAGGTGAGGAATTATCCCTCCTCGTCAGTCAACCAGTTGGGTGTGGTAGAAATAACTGCTCTGACTGGGGACTAGGGTAGTTGGGAATTAAATCCTCACAATGCTACTCTCACCTTCCAGGTGAACCAAGGGCAATGCGGCTATGAAGTATGGGCGGGAAACTACCCTAACGGCACAGTTGTAACAAAAGAGAGTAAAGCAGGCTGTTCGCTCCATGAGCAACAGTTAATAATGTCCTGAACTTGGGGTGTGCTTCAAGGTCAGTGACTGAATACCCAATCCAAAGTGGAAGGCATCGTGCTGATGGATGAATGGCTGCAGGATATAAAATGCAGTAGCACACGATCCCCTTGAGGAACCAGACAAAACCTCATTGTATGTTGTCTTGCCAGGGCAGTGGGGGTTCTGCTCTGGTTGACCGTTCTTTCCCCCATACTCGTGGGAAGCTAATGGACCAAGTAAGTACACAAATTGATGTTGAGTCTGCACAGACAGCGGGAGCCAATGAGACGGCAAACCGTGAGTCTGTAGCAGATGTGTCAACGGCAACCACCACTGGGGGTGCGGGGGTGGCTACCAAGCTGCCGACTGCAGAAACCAGTGAAATGGTTGTAGAGTTGAGCACAACGCAGGGGAGGCCAAAATCGAGCCGAGCATGTTACCGTCCAGGGCTTGGATGTTGTGAGGGGTGAGGTGCAACAGGTGGGAAGCAATCAACCACGAGCACCAAACCCCAGCATGGAGATTGCATAACTCGAACAACTGGGCTAATCTCCCAGATGTTTCGGGACATATGAGTATCGAGTGCGTGGTCAAAGAACCTGTCTTGGAGATGGGCAGTGACCACCTTACTCGGACGTTTACACCTGACCAGGCCCACCAAACTATGATGGAATGGTGAGGGTCAGTAACATCGGGAGCTCAGATCTGGTACACAGATGGCTCTAAGATGGACTTTGGCACTGGAGTGGTGTATTGTAAAAACCCAAAGGTGAAACTAGTTTTTTTCTTGGGGAGGCATACCTCTGTCTTTCAGGCCGAAATATATGCTATAAATGCCTGTCTGGGAGAGATAGCGAGAAGGGGAATACACAGAACCCGGATTGCTATTTTCTCTGACAGTCAGGCAGCAATTAAGGCACTAAATGGACATGTGGTCACATCGGCCATAGTAGATAGGTTGGGTGCCAGGGCATAGGGGAATATTTGGAAATGAAGCCGCAGATGCACTGGCCAGAGAGGGGTCTTCAACTCCCCTAATTGGACCGGAGCTGGCGGTAGGTATTTCCAAATTCATGGTCAAGATTTCAGTGCAAAGGTGGATGGCTGAAAGACACTGTGAGCACTGGGTCAGGGCTGAAGGAATGAGACACAGTAAGCTAACCCTTAGGAAACCTTCCTTGGGGCTGCAGGAGAGTCTCATCTATCTGTATAGGCAGGAATTGAGGATAGCCACAGGTCTCCTCATGGGACACTGTGGACTAAGGAAACATCTGCATAATACGGGTATCTTCAAAGATGAACCAGTGTGCAGGTTATGCGGGCAAGAACTGGAGACCGTCCCACACATCATTTATGGATGTGAAGCACTTGCCGAGAGGCCCTTCAACCTCTTTGGTGATAGCACAGCTCTGAAGAGGATGCTGAAGGTAAAACACTAGTCAGGAAACGTCTAAACCTGGTAAGAGGGAAGGGGCTCTTTGACTAGATCAGGGAGGTAAGTACAATATACCTAAGGTAGCAGGGCTTCGGGCAGTTTAAACCCGCTCCAAGTTATTAAAAAAAAAAATCTATAAAGTTTCTCTCTGAAAACGTCATTTTATATTTAGCCATGATACCCAAGAAAGACTTCACTTTCCTAAAGCTAGTACAGTTGAAAGATCACACAGGGTGATCACCATCACAGTTCGTGCATTTTGGAAAATTATGGCACTCTTTTTCATCATAAACTTTCATGCTACACTGACACCATACAATCTCCTTCGAAATGAAAGAATTAATGTACCCAAAATGCTGACTCTTAAACCATCTTCTGGGATTAACTACATATGGTCTCACAGAGAGGCTTTAATAACCTGCATGCATATATTCAGATTTCTCAGGTTCATTAAAAATTAAAATAAAAGAGGCTGTTGCAACCTTCTTACCTTTGTAAGTCCTCATTATAGGCATTAGATCTCTAACCGACTGAGATGACAGTTCAGATTTTATTTCATCTTTAGAGGTGTGCATTAAATCCTTGTATGTGATGACGTCCATTGAGAAATTCAGAGATCTATGTGGAGCCATAGATACCACAACATGGTCAAAAAAGGGGTCATTTTCAAGAGCGAATGTGTTTACTTCTCATTATAGGTTGCAACAAGCAGTGTCCCATTTCTAAGTTTCTTTTTGGATGTGACAACACCTTTAGAACATGTAAGGCTCACCTTATTAATAAGGAAAAGAGAAGCTTTGGAAAGATCCTTTCCTTCTTCAGCACTTGAAATTACTAATATTTTTCCGATGGCAAAGACGATGATGTTTAACTTCTTACTTTCATGCATCAACTTCTTACTTTCATCTTCAATGCCAGGCTCCCCAGGTGAATTATGACATGGCCTCTTTAAATCAACAATGTTTGATTTGTTTGTAGTTTCCAAAAAATTGGTTTAAGCCAACCATTGTATCAGGCATTACAGGCATGACTATAGAAATGGGTAAAACCATGGATCACATAAGGTCATTTCTATCCCCTAGAACTTTGGGATCCATAATTTTTTTCCATAGATGGATATGATGGGCATCAGTCGAGTACTCAAAATACCATCACCTGTGAACTGCTGACACTTCCTGACCAAAGGCCGAAGCAATTGGCAGACCAGTAACTGCATTTAGATTTTTTACAAAGCAAGTTCACAGCAGCTTCTAAGATCAGAGTTTGTCAAGATATGACCTTTTCAGCACTCCCAATGCACAAGGATTCTGACTAGTCAAAAATCCTTAAAAAAGATGTAAGTGTTGATACGTATTAAGATTATATTGTAAATGTAGCATATGTATAAAGTGTATAGCGTGTGTAGTAGTGATGTTAGTGTTGTCAGTAATGTTTAGACTGGGGTACAGCAAGGGACGCCAAACCCCTCTTAGTAAGTGTGGCTAGTCGACATCCCCTTGCAGGTACTTATATTTAAAATCTGGGTGTGACTGATGTACTACATATTCTGACACACAAAGTGGGCTGTGATGTTGTGATCAAAGTTATACAAGTAACAATCCCATCAAAGTTTCTGGTAAAAAAATACTCTATAATATCATTAAAAACTAAATTTATTATTTATTTATGATTTATTAAATCTATAGACTTACATGTTTATTATTATTTTAACTTTTTACAGAGACATTTTTATTAATATTTGTATTTACATGTCAATAATTTTTTTTTTTTTTTTTTTTTAATTTACAATGGCCCAATGAAATACTGTAAACAGTGTTTGGAAAACTCAAATTTAAAATCTGTGTAGTTTTTGGGCTGTATATCTTGAAATTGTTTTAATATTTTATTTACTCTTGAAATTTGTGGTCCATTACTTTCAGTCAAACTTAATTTATCACTTTAAGATTAGTTTATGACTATTCGAACTTTAAATTTTGTAAAAACTTACTGAAATATATTGTTTTCGATCTCCACATAGCAATCGAAAACATTCTGTCTTAGTACGTTTTTACAAATTTACAAAATTCAAAGTTCAGATAGTCGTAAACAAATGTTAAAGTGATTAATTATTATTTACTTACTAATTTACTTTGGCAAAAAGTCACTTACCAATGTTCCTGAGCAGATGTGTTTCACACTTGGTCAATGCTATGAGTTATGGACAAGACTGTTGCTCTTGTGTGTTATGTTATTGTGAATCTGTGGTGTTTTGGTCTGTGAGTAATTTATAGGGTTGCTGTGTCACTATATTCAAACTAATAATTAACAACCATTCTATAAACAACAGACCATAAGAATACAAAAACACCACAGATTCACAATGACATAACACATAAGAGCAATAGTCTTGTTCATAACTCACAGCATTGAACAATGCACTGATGAAGTGTGTAACACATCTGCTGAAAAATATCAGTAAGTTATAGTTTTTTGCTTCAGTGAATTAATGAGTAAGTGCTAATTAAAATGTTTGCTTGTCTAATGGCCCAGTTAGTTTTACATGCCTTAAATGTTAAAAAATTTAATTAATGTAGATTATGAAATTAAAAGTTTTGTTACCTTTTAGAAGTGGACATTCCAATACAATCTGAGCATAGTTAGCTTTGTCATCAGGAATTGTAGTAACTAAAGTAACATTGTGACCTCTCCTTGTCAGTTCTCTTAAAATTGGTCTGAACGTTTGCTGATGACTTGGAAAAGGCATTGGTAGGAAAGCCAAAATGTTAGATGCATTGCATTCAAATAAAGGAATAGCTAACAATATTAGAGTCCACAGTTTCTAAAACAAAGTTTGAAATATGATGATTTCAAGAGGATTAGAAAATATGTGTCTATAATGTATGCTTTGTGTTTAAATAATGATTTATTATAAGTTATTATTTGGGTAATTAAGTGACAACTATTAAGTTAATTGTGTATCGAAACAGCCGTTTCATTGATGAAGCTAACTTGCTACTGGAGGCGATCCCTCTAGGTTGCAAGTGTATGATTTATGGTTGTGTACAGGTTTGGGATAGGCGGTTCATACACTATGTAATGGAAAAGTTTGTTAGATTTGAAGTGTGTGTTGTCATTTAATCCGGTTAAATAAATCCAAAATCCAGTAATGTAACTCATATACAAAACAGACAATACGGATATACAAACAACCAGACTAATTTAAATAGTCTCCACATACAGAAAACTCCATAGTTAAATATTCTCCACAGTGAAAAACTAACCATTACAGAAAGATTTAAAATATGCAGACATCACACAACAAAAAAATAAAATACCTTAAATGACCACGCACACTTCGAATCTAACACCATTTTCCATTACATAGTGCAAAACGTATCCTACACCTCACCACACCCATAAATCATACATTTGCAGTCTTCAGCAATCGCTGTCAGTACTGGGTCAACTTTTTCAATGAAACAACTCTTTTGAAACGTATCCTCAAGTAAGTTTATATTTTTCACTTAGTTACTCAAGTAGTTACGTAGGAATTATTCACTGAATTCAAAATGTTTACAACAAGCAAATTTTATTTATTATTTTTAGGTAAATTATTCAGATTTTAAAAATATTTGCAATATATTTAAAAAATATGTTTCTGTAGTAGATATAATATATAAATATACTCAATTCAAACTGTTCTTTTAAAATGATGCCTGATATTGTATTTTATTTTGTTCAAACCAGCTGGACATAACAACAAAAATTATTAACAAAAATGAATTTGGAAAATTAAACTAATATACGATAAATATGAATTTCTTAGTGTAATTACAAAAATATTGTACTCCTTTGGTTTAATATTTTTAAATTAAACATTTTTTTGTTTTCCTTTACTTGTACATTTTTTCCTCTATTAGTGTTTATTCTTCTTAAAAACCTCTTACTACATTTGGTATTCATCCTGAAAAATATAATGTTTAATCATATGACAGTACTTGATGTATGATACTCGTTTCCTAGATTTTCTTCCACCAGTCTTTTTCGCTATTTGTTATTCAAAAATTCACAGCATATTTGTTTGATATAACAAATCTTGGTTTATCTCATATCCTATTGTTGGTTCAGAAAGTGATAATGACTCTAATAGAGTTATAAACATAATCTATTACAAAAATCATGGAAATAAATTCAGGAAATGAAATAAGGATATGTACTAATCATTTTACTATATTTTTGCATAAATTGAGTGGTATTCCTCTCTGATCTTGGATGTTTACAATTATTTTTTTACAATCAATTTATTGATAAAAGGAAAAAAACGATCCAATAATTGTATTAGAAAAATAATAAAAATACTATATTAAACCTTGTGTGTGTGTGCATGCATGCATGTGTGTTTGTGTGTGTGTGTGTGTGTGTGTGTGCATGCAGTGTGTGTGTGAACAGTGTTTAAACCTCAAATCATAAATAGTACCACTACTCCCTTCAACCTTAGATTACTCATACCTTGTCAAAATAAAGATATGCCATTAAAAAATTGCTGTATCTGATAAATTAACGCTTTGCATGCATACATTTTCTCAGTACCTTTGTACCCTACAGTGTCCGATGTCAGATGAACAGTTTCACCACTAAAGGTCATATACATCCTAGTGTGACAGAGCTTGTGTCGTCATTTTGACGATAGGTAAGTGATCTTATAACCTTTTTAATTTGTGTTCTCTTTACATATTTTAGATATTTACTCATGTAGGCTTTTATTACTCATGGTTTTACTTGCTGAATTTATTAAGGCTGCATTTATAACTGACATGAGAAAATAGCTGATGAGTATGATTGTAGGGACACTCTAATAAGACAATATCTCAAAGAGTCTAGTGATAAAGAGTTTTGTTAATGTGTTTCTATCTCAAATAGGTATCCAAGTGATAACAAAGATGAAAATGTAGTAAGAGATAATCATGTCAAATATACAAACTTTGAGACTATACAGATAAATGTGACTTACCGTCCAGGAGTTGGAACCATAGACACGAGTGAATCATCAAACATTGATACTGAGTATTGAATACACAGAAATAAAAAAAATGCCTCAAAGCACTTACACCAAGTGATTCTAAGTGTAACACTGAACATCCAAATATCGCCGACATCTCACGTGACAGCAATTCAACACCTAATGTGGTTTTTCCTAACTGCGATCCTCCAACTAACGCCGATGTTTTCCCTAATGTCAAACCTTGGTCAAGTGGTAGAGAAATATGGAATATCACCATGTTTAACACACTAATAAAAAAAATCATATTTTCGCAAATAAAAAAAATGGAGGAGTAAAATTGACGATACATAAGTAATCATGTGACAAAATTTAGACATAAGTAATACGTGGTCAAGAGGTGACCTGTTACTTGTTAGGCCTAGATTTAAACCTTAGTTACTATATTTTAAGCAAGATATTAGGAGCTGCCAAATATTTACCATGCCTTAAGGTGAGGTTTTAGTTACAAAATTGATCAGCTCTAAGTTTAGAGATTTACCTAATACCCCACATATTCCTCCATTTTTTTCAAATTGAATGACTTTTTGTTCATTATCTGGCATGAAACATATTTAGTAAAACTGTCAACCTTAGCTCAATAATACAATAATTTAAATTTTGGTAAATTCAACAACAAATTATACCAAAGGGAAAGTGGAATTGAAACTTTTTTTCTAAAATACATTAATCTAGGACATTTTATTACCCTACAAAATGTTTTGCAAATTATTGTTGTTTAGTGACTGTGTTAAAGTTGTATTGGGGATATGCTTGGAAACATTTAAAGAAAAACACAAAAACCATGTTTTAAATACTCCATGAAGATTAAATTTGGTATTTGTTGATTCCATCTTCACGTGAGCTACTAGTTTTCACTAAACATTTTACTAAACATTTCACTAAATATTTTCAATTGTTTAGTTAAATTTGGTCTTTAAAACAGTAATTCTTTGATATGTTTTTCATTTCAAACAAATCCTTACAGTCTATTTATAACAATGACCTTTTATTTGAGTTATAAAGCATTTTCTAAAGATTGATTACTATCTTACACTCAATGCTTCTAAACTGATTTTATGGTAGCATGTGTTCAGTGATTGCACAGTACATAACAGTAAAACCTAATATTAAAATCTCAAAACCACAATGTTTAACTTCAACTCTTTTAGTTAACTATTTCAATCACAGAACCTATACTACGTTGAAGATGGAATCTCAACACACATACATTTTATAGTGAAATTGGCAGCTATTTTCATAAAGTAATAAACAATACTAAAAGGTTTATTAATTCATTGCTTTTAAGAAAAAGTAATGATAAAACTCTATTTAAATGTAAGAAAACTTTAAACATGTTTTATAGAAAATTACTAGTTTCACCTTGCCACAATTCATCTTCATCCTAAATCTGCTTACTAGATTGTACACTAATAAGTGATTTTAAAGGACTGTGCTGACACTGCACTATAACATGATCAGAAAATATTGTCTAAAATGCTACATATAAGTTTAAAATCATATTTTATCAACTTTTGGTTAACATTACACAGGACCCCCCCCCCCCCCTACAGAAAACAAGGCTCTATAAGCCAGCCCCTTCAATGCAATGTTTTCAATTACTGGCTATTGGTTGCATAGCTATAACTTTGGTTACTAATATGTCTTGCTAGTAATTACTCTTGGATTTTGAGAACAACAGTTGAGATCATGTTCTGATTTTACTTTCGAAATTCTGAAAGGATGCCTTAATATCCATGAAATATCTTTATCTAAGAAAACTGCCATTGTGTACCCTGTTAAGGCTTCCTGGCTTTACAATGACCCAAAGCGGTTTTATAATTCAAGTTGAAATTTAAAATCATGCTAATTGCTTTTATTAAAACTTATTTTTTTACAAGGATGGGTTTCAGAAATGCAATAATTACTACCTTTAACTAATAATTTAATATTTGTTGATTCCATCTTCACATGAGCTACTAGTTTTCACTAAAACACTTGTAAATATTTACAAACTTGCCTATAGTAGCACTTACTTATATTTGATGAGGACGGCCATTTCGAGAGATGTGTCCCATTGTCAACTCAGACGTAACTGATCTCAAGGTCTTTGTAGGTTAGGGTATTAGGGTGGGGTGGGATATTATGGTGGGGTGGGGGTGGGATATTATGGTGGGGTGGGTGTACTTTGTGAGTATTAGGAGTTATGATGTCAAAAAGTGTGTGTGACTTATAATGTAATTGTGTGTTGAGTATGTGTGTAGGGTGTAGTTTGAAGTATCTGTATATTTCGTATTGTTCGGTTGTATAGCGTTGGTTATTTCTGTGTTGTTTATGAAGAATTTGTAGGTTAGATGTTATGTCTATGTAGTCATGTTTTGTGGAGTTGAGATGATCAGCATAGTTTGACTGGCAAACGCACTAACAAACAATAATTACCAATGTATGTTAATAACTGTTATTATTTTATATAGGGTAGTGAGAATTAATTGTCTGTGATCTGTCATTAGCTTATATAAAAAAGACTACCTTTAATTTAAGGAACTTATTACAAATCATAAGGGAAAGAAGAATCATCAACTATAAATGTGAGTAAAAGGTCCCATTTCATCAGAACAATTCACTTCAGGTTTTCATTTGGAAGCACAACTACAGCATTTCTAGCGGCAAAAATATGAGGCTGAAGAAGTCGTAAGACAAAAACGTTTCCTCCAAGTGTAAGTTAACAATTTAACAACCTTTAGTTAACAAAACGTCTGGTCGCAAGTAATAGCAAAAGTGCAATAAGTAATTAACAACCAGCTCATCATGAACAGCAACTCAATTTCGAAAGTTTTAAAAAACTATTATTGGAATGCATAGTATGATTTTTGGCCTTAAAGTAAAGCGTTCACTATGGAGTTAAATTTTGTATCTTTGGCCAGTACTTTTCTCATTCTGCATAATATTAAAACAAGACATTGATATATTCAATTCGAGTGAAATACACATAACTATTAAAACTAATATTCCATATAACTGCTAAATGTTGACTCTAAGTGATGCAGATATATAATCTTTAAATGGTGTATAAATAGTCCCCATTTCTATTGTCTTTTTTTTGACAACTTATGGATTATCTTATGGCTAATTTTCATTAGATAAAAATAATGCCATAGTAATGATCAATTAAAGCTGTGAAATATTTTACATGGTTTTTGAAAGTATTTGCCAAATCCCACTCAGTGATAAACTATGTTTTTTTCTATTATAGTGATTATAGCATATACATGTGAAACCCAGTAGTACAATTATAAAACTACTATCTTAAAAAAAAAAATTTAATCAAATGTTATAGTCAGAGTTGTTAGTAATAGGTCAGTGGTTTTACTCAAATACAAAAATATACGATGTGAAATAGGTAGCCTACATAAAGAATCTCAATTAGACCAACTCACCATATTATTTGAAGATGTTGAAAGATGACTGTTATTGTAGGTGTAACTCTTAATAAATCTTTCTGATAATATTGTTTCAATAACGCTTATCTTTTTTTTTAATTGCTTGCCTTAAATAAACATGAGTAAACAGTTCTAAATTGGTATATCTGTTTTTTTTTTACTCACATTATTGTCATAAAGATAAAAAGATGACTTTGTAATATTGTTCAACATGATTTTACAATAAAAAAAATAGCTCTTGTTTTCATAACATTTCTGGTAATCAAATTTGTGAGGTTGGCTTACTAAAATCCATAGTTACAAAAGCGCCAAAATACATTACAAAGAACCAAATGGCCTTATATTTGACTGAACCAAATGGGCAAAATAGTGTGTGACTTGTGTCAAGTTTTTACTGAAAACCTTGATAGTTGTCATTGTAAATATTCTATTTGTTTTGATAAATAAACATTTAAACAAATACCTAACGATCTGTATCCAGAAAGTAAATGTACTGAGGCTCTCACAGCCAGAGACGTTTTATTTTTAACATATGGGATACACTCAGCGTAGCCGGACTTCTCCCTTCTGCAATGAAACAGTACGAGGTCAGTACATCAAGAACTACAGGCGCAACAACGCGTTTTGTGAAAAATGTCAATGCAATCTCCTGCCAAATGGGACATGCGCAGCACCATCCGTTTTCTTGTTTAGAAGGGAAAACCTCTGGTTGAGATGTTTAGTGTGAAACCCAAGTTTCATTTCCAGCAACGATGAAGTAGAGAAATTCATCCCCTTGTAGTTTGGACCACCTCATAAACTCTTCCCCCAGCTCCAATCGATTCAACTTGTTCTGGCCAGTCAGCTGTATTGGGAACTACCTCTCGGACAGATCCAGAGGCTTAGGAATGCTAGATGGGAGAGTAGTATTAAACATACATAAAGTGGGCATAGCAAATTTTTGAAAGATCTGGTGTTCATTTAAGTCTGATCTTGGAAACTTTTATCATACCTGGTGTAATCGAGAAAAAAAATAAATTACTAGCAACATTCTTGACCAATCCTTACATAAGTGGAATGGGACAACCACATGATGAGTTTATTGCATTTGAAAAAAGATGCATTAAAATAAGTCCAGTATTTTCGGAATAGTTACTGGGCAAATGTAAACAAATAAATAGACACAGGACGAATTAAAAACCATCTTTTTTAAAGCTGGTAAAAATATTTAATTTTTAAAAAAGTTTTCTATAAAATCATAATATTAAATATAAAAATAATTTAATAAAAAAACAGAAGATAACAATTAGTCACACTTAAATAAAAATAATAATTTGGCTAATTTTTCTTTTTTGGATTTTCAATCTGAACACATCTTCTACACAATATCCTAAACACAGCTTTTACAAATAAGTATCCTAACAGTAGTAGAACTATTATAGCCACTATCAGAAATGCCATAACATCTAAGAGGAAATACTGGTACCATGACAGGTTAGCTGCAGCAGTACGTAAGTGTGGTGCTCCCTTGTGGCGAATTACATACTCAATCCAATACACTGCTGTGTCAAGAGGCGATTTTGGGTTGTCACGAAATATGGTTGATTGCTTCTTTGCTGCTGCTAGAAAACTGCAACATTTTAGGGAAAAAACAATGTGATATTGTCATTTTGTACTTTATTCATTTCCAAAGTCAAATATAAAATTTTTACTCGTTTACTTTGTTAATGTAACAACAGGAGACATTTTTTTGTGATGAGTGCTCAAGAAAATATTACTTAGAATACAACCCATAAAACGTTTTATAGTTGAATTTTATCAAAACCTCGGTCACATCCCTTTATGAAATAACAAAGTAAAAACAATTACCACAATAAATACATGTTTAATGCTTTTAATCATACAGCCTTGTAAATATCAGGTACAATATAGTACAATAAGTACAATATACCTTAAGGTAGCAGTGCTTCGGGCAATTCAAACCCGCTCCCAAGTTAAAAAAAAAATATCAGGTGGCAAGGCTTCTGATTTCACAGGATTCAAGTTTTGCATTGATTTTAATTGTACTACAAAAGATCCACTACAAATTACCATGTGTGGATCCTTCTTATATTATGAATCCACTAGCTGTTCATCCACATTTAAAATTTTCCATATCAAAAAGATATTATATTAAGAATGTATGTGTCTTAACCCTTTTTGTACAACCTCCTTTTTTTCAAATCATATGCAAATGATAAAATCATTAAAAGCCTGATTTTAGCAATTTTGCCAGCATTTGAGAAGATATCATTGAAAAACTATTTAACTAATTTGCATTATTCATTCTCTTTTTCATAAATAAAACAATATATAAAAAATGACAGTAAGAGTAAAATGACAGAAAAAAATTAAAATCATTTATAATTCATTACTTTACACAAAAATAAAACATTATAGCTTAATACACTAATAAAAACAAAATGCTGGAGTAATAACTTACACTGCAAACTGCAAACATATACAAGAAATATTGTTACTGCCCTATTCACTGTTTACAATTATTCATACTAATAAGCAGCATTATATACTTATATAAACAGTAGTTTTTCAAAAATAAATGTTTCACTTTTGTCACATGTATTTCTGAAATAATAACTTTCCAAAAACATTTAACTATCAAAACTTTTATTTACAGATGCATATATTTACATTATACATCTAATAATAAAAAGAAAATGTTGAAACAGTATGGTACAATACAAACTAGTAATATATAGAAGCTATATTGTAATTTCCATATTGACTAGTGATGATAAATACTATTAGTTAGCATAGAATACAGATATAAATAGTAGTTTTTTTTTCATAAATGAATTTTTCACTTTCATCAAATATTTTTTTAAAGATTGATCCACATTTAACAATTAGCAGACAAAGATAAGTTTAAAATCTTTGACTCCTTGCACCACAATGCTTCCTAACAGCTAACCTAGAAACTGATAAAGATTGCTTGGTGTGATTTATATCTCTATCAGTTTTTTAAAATGAAAACAATTTTCTTAAAATAAAGGATAAAAAGTTACTTTTATTAATAATAATTATTCCAAATGTGTATTGCTCAATAACTACCTGTGTCAGTTGTAATGTAAATGCAACATGTGGGCTACTATTGACAACTTTTGGGAGAAATACAACTAACTTAAAACTAAAAACAAAAAAATTATATTTGCTCTAGAACATGGGCTCCCAAACTTTTTGAGTCCAAGCCCCCTCCTCTTTATATGAAATCATCTCACGCCCCCTCCACTTTACACTTTAAATAAATTGTATAGACATATGAAACCTGGCAAGCTGGCCTGAGCAACCGGGCGGGTCCACAGGTGGCGGATAGTGGGACGGCCTACAGAAATGTAGGTTACCTGTGAATAAGGATTCCGGAAGGTTTCTGAATGTTCAGGCCTGGACCAAGGCTATGGTTCAAAGGTGAGGAATTATCCCTCCTCGTCAGTCAACCGGTTGGGGGTGGTAGAAATAACTGCTCTGACTGGGGAGACTGGGGTAGTTGGGAATTAAGTCCTCACAATGCAACTCTCACCTCCCAGGTGAACCAAGGGCAATGCGACAGTGAAGTATGGGCGGGAAACTACCCTAATGACACAGTTGTAAAAAAGACAGTAAAGCAGGCTGTTCGCTTCATGAGCAACAGTTAATAATGTCCTGAACTTGGGGTGTGCGTCAAGGTCAGTGACTGAATACCCAATCCAAGGTGGAAGGCATCGTGCTGAAGGATGAATGGCTGCAGGGTATAAAATGCAGTTGCAGACGATCCCCTTGAGGAACCAGACAAAACCTCATTGTATGTTGTCTTGCCAGGGCAGTGGGGGCTCTGCTCTGGTCGACCGTTATTTCCCCCATACTCGTGGGACGTTAATGGACCAAGTAAGTAAAAGAATTGATTTCGAGACTGCACAGACAGCGGGAGCCAATGAGACGGCAAACCGTGAGTCTGTAGCAAATGTGTCAACGGTAACCATCACTGTCAAGCTGCCGACTGCAGAAACCGGTGAAGTGGCTGTAGAGTTGAGCACGCTGTCTAGTCCTGGGGCTGCTCTGCGGACCCAGGCGACTGCAAATTAAGCAGAACAATGATCAAGATCCTCCAAGTGAACCTACAGCATAGCAGGGCGGCGAGTGCTGTCGTGTGTAGGATGCTGGACAGGGGAGAGGTGGACTTGGTTCTCATCCAGGAGCCATGGATTTCTGGAGGACGAATATGAGGGATGGCGACATCTGGAGGTAAGTTGTTGTACGCTAAGGACTCCGGTGTTCCCAAGACGTGTATCCTGGTTAGGAGGGGGTTAAGTGCTTTTGTACTAACGGACTTCTGCTGCAGGGACTTAATAGCAGTGACGGTGGAGCTGCGGGCAGAGGGGAGGATGAAGAGGCTGAACCTTGCCACGGCATATCTCCCCTTTGACTACGCGGGGGCTCTACCAACACAAGAGCTGAGGAGGCTGGTCGAGCACTGCGGGGCTGTGGATGAGGAGCTGCTGGTGGGGATGGATGCTAACTCCCATCACACTTCGTGGGGAAGTACAGGTACCAACACTAGAGGTGAGGAACTTTTAGCTTATCTTAGCTCTAAGAATTTACTAGTCTTAAATCAGAGGGAAGAGCCGACGTTTGTTACTAGGGCCAGACAGGAGGTCCTGGACATTACGGTGGCATCAAACCAGACGGCTAGGTATGTACTAAACTGGCATGTGTCGGATGAACCATCTTCTTCTGACCACAGACATATTAGGTATGATATCTCTCTAAATCCAGCCATGCTTCGGCCAACCAGGGATACAAGAAGAACAGACTGGGACTCCTACAGGAGGGACCTGGGAGTTCGGATTGAGGAGGCTGGATTCGAGTATGGTGGGAGGAGAGAGCTAGAAGACTCTGCCGCATTGGTTGGCGAGGCTATAGTAGAATCCTTTACTGATAACTGCCCTCTCAGTGAGGGGAGAAAAGTAGGGGATCCGTCATGGTGGAACAAGAAGCTAGCCAAACTTCGGAAGACCACCAGGAGACTCTTTAATAGAGCAAAAAAGAACGGGGAGTGGGACCAGTATAGGAAAACACTAACCGAATACAACAGGGCAATTAGAGAAGCACGCAGGAAGTCCTGGAAGGAGTTTTGTCAAGAGATTGACAAAACTCGGGAAGGGGCACGACTGCATAAAGTGCTCTCTAAGGACCCAGTTAACCCGGTGGGGATGCTAAGAACCCCACTGGGAAATATAACAAAAACTGCAGGGGAAACTGTGGAAGAATTAATCAGAACACATTTGCCTTCCAGTACTCTGAGGAAACTTGGGGGAGCAGACACTGAACCAGTTGCCAAACTCTCCACAAGACGTGGTAAGAGGGAGGACTGGGAAGTGGCAAGGAGGATAGTAACTCCACAAAGGGTAAGATGGGCTATTGGCACATTTAAACCCTACAAATCTCCAGGTCCAGATGGGATCTATCCTGTGCTGCTGCAGCAGGGAATGGATTTGCTGGTACTGGTACTTACTAAATTATACAGGCTAAGCATTGCTCTAGGGCATGTGCCGGCAGCCTGGAAATCTAGTAAGGTGGTCTTTATACCTAAGCCCAACGGTAACCAATCGGAAGGGAAAGGATACAGACCTATTACACTCATGTCCTTTGTTCTTAAGGGACTTGAAAAACTGGTTGATAGGCATATTAGGGGGGGGGGTGCTTTGGCCATAAAACCACTGCATTGGAACCAGTATGCTTATCAACCGGGGAAATCCTGCAAAGGAGCTCTCCATCAAGTGGTTGGTAGGATTGAGCAAATGATCGCCAAGAAAGGTTGTGCCATAGGTGCCTTCCTCGACATTGAAGGGGCTTTCAATAACCCCTCAGTGGAGACGATGGTAAGTGGTGCAAGTCGTCATGGAGTGGATGCAACCACTTGTGGTTGGATAAGTTCCATGTTAACAAACAGAAGCATTTCTGTAGAGGTGGCAGGGGAGGTCAGAAGGGCGGAGACAAGTCTGGGTGCACAGGGGGGAGTTCTCTCTCCTCTGTTGTGGCGCCTAGTGGTTGACAACCTTATTGAACTCCTGAATGAACAGGGGTACTTCTGTCTAGGATATGCGGACGACATAGTTGTTCTGATCCTGGGCAGATTCCCTGATACAGTTCTTGAGGTAATCAGAAATCCTCTACGACTGATTGAAGAGTGGTGTAAAAAGGAGAACCTTAGGGTAAATCCAAAAAAGACTGCTCTCATTAACTTCACCAGACAGCGAAAAGATCTGACGACCAGGATGCCTCGCTTGTTTGGTGAATACCTTGAGTTTGTGGGGGAGGTGAAGTACCTGGGAGTTACTGTGGACAGGAAACTCACCTGGAACCCACATCTTGAGAGGACAGTTAACAGGGCCAAAAGGGCACTGATGACTGTGAGAAGAATGGTGGGTAAGAAATGGGGACTGAAGCCATCAATGATGCACTGGATGTATCTGAGGGTGATAAGACCTATGATTACCTATGGAGCTCTGGTGTGGTGGACAAAGGCCAACCAAGCACAGACAAGAGCTAAACTGAGCTCTATCCAGACATTGGCCTGTCTGTGCACACTGGGAGCGATGTCAACTACACCAGGTGCAGCAATGGAAGTAATGCTTAACCTCCCTCCCCTTGAGCTTGTCCTTAGGGGAGAGGCGAGGCTGGCGGCATGGAGATTGCGCAACTCGAGCAACTGGGCTAAGTTCCCAGATGTCTCGGGACATATGAGTATCGAGTGCGTGGTCAAAGAACCCGTCTTGGAAATGGGCAGCGACCACATTACTCGAATGTTTGCACCTGACCAGGTCCACAAAACTGTGATGGAATGGTCAGGGACATTAACATCGGGAGCTCAGATCTGGTACACAGATGGCTCCAAGATGGACTTCGGCACTGGAGCGGGGGTGTATTGTAAAAACCCAAGGGTAGAACTAGTTTTTTCCTTGGGGAGGCATACCTCTGTCTTTCAGGCCGAAGTATATGCTATAAATGCCTGTCTGGGAGAGATAGTGAGAAGGGAAACTCATGGGACCCGGATTGCTATTTTCTCCGACAGTCAGGCAGCAATTAAGGCACTAAACGCACACGTGGTCACCTCGGCCATAGTCAGGGAGTGCCTAATTAACCTACAAGCTCTGGCAAGGCACAATCAAATCAAGATAGGTTGGGTGCCAGGGCATAGGGGAATACTTGGAAATGAAGCCGCAGATGCGCTGGCCTGGGAGGGGTCTTCGACTCCCCTGATTGGACCGGAGCCTGCGGTAGGTATTTCCAAATCCATGGTCAAGATGACAGTGCGAAGGTGGATGGCTGAAAGACACTGTCAGCACTGGATCAGGGCCGAAGGGATGAGACACAGTAAGCTAACCCTTAGGAAACCTTCCTTGGGGCTGCAGAAGAGTCTCATCTATCTGTCTAGGCAGGAATTAAGGATAGCCACAGGTCTACTAACTGGACACTAAGGAAACATTTGCATAAAATGGGTATCTACAAAGACGAACCAGTGTGCAGATTATGCGGGCAGGAACTGGAGACTGCCACACACATTATTTACAGAAGTGAAGTACTTGCTGAGAGGCGCTTCAACCTCTTTGGTGATGGAACGGCTTTGGTGGATGCTGAAGGTAAAACTCTAGTCAGGAAACTCCTAAACCTGGTAAGAGGGAAGGGGTTATTTAACTAGATCAGGGAGGTAAGTACAATATACCTTAAGGTAGCAGTGCTTCGGGCAATTCAAACCCGCTCCCAAGTTTAAAAAAAATAATAAATAAATAAAATAGACATATGACAAAGAATCAAATATATAGTTGTATACAAATACATATTACCAATATTATATATATATACATGCTGATACGTATTCTTCACGGATGGTAAAATATGATCAATAGTCATTAACTGCACTTCATTCTGCAGTCCATAAAATCGCAGTTTTGCCAGAATCTCATCTAGCATGGACGAGATGAACCCAACAACAGTTGAACAGCAAGTAGATTGTTGTTGGGTTCACTTTGTCAATGTTAGATGACATTCTATCTAGCAACAATCGGAACTGCGATTTTATGCACCGCAGAATGTACTCTAGATAATAACTATTCATCATCATTATCTTCATCATATATATATATTTATTGTAACATTTTGAAAATAGCAAATAAGAAATTGACTAGATTAAAATTGAAACTAATTTTAGGTAAAGGCCTAGAAAAGGTTGTAACATGTAAACAAGATTTTTGAACTGTTGCATTAGGAAATTTGTTATATCAAATAACCTAACAAATAAGATTAAAACAAGATAATCTAATAATAATAATTATATTTAAACAAAATTGTAAACTTTAGTAACATAGGGCATAAGTAATTATTGGAGAGATAAGAGGTTAAACGCGATTGTAAACAATGACGTCAAAGGTTATGTTTGGATAAATCCAACCCAAAAACACACACATTTCGGAATTATTACAAAAGTAATACGCAAAGACACTTCACACAAAAATAATAGTAATTAAATAAACACTGGAAGGTTTGTTAAGGATAGGAAAGTTGAAACAGTATATTAACAAAATTAAAACAGGTAAAAACAATTTTGTTGGCACGTTAGCAGATGTAAAGCCAAGAGGTAGGTCAGTGCACAGTCAACTCTAGTGGGAAAAAATCGAACTAAATTACATGGAAGATGAGATTTGGAAAAGGAATTGTCGCCATATTTTAAACATTTTAAAAGAAAAAAACGAAGCGTTAGTAAATAGAGCGTGGGGACGCCAAGGTAGCGGACCTTCTCTGAGAAGTCAAAATTCCATTTGAAGAAATTCATCAAAATTATACATATTTGTGAAGAAACTTGGCCAAATTAAAACAAGGATAAGTGAATGTAAAGCTATAATACAGTGTTAATATAATTTGAAGTAACTAAAAGGAAATTAAGTGTGTTAAATATCAAATTTAAAGAGAACTGAATCCTACGTGAACAGCAGCCAATCACTGATATTGTAATTGTCAGGTATGCCCCAGAATATCAAAACTGTTATTTCTCCAATTTACAAAAACAACTCTTTCCAAATTACACGTTTGGTCTTACAGTGTCACAAACAAGAACAAGTCAAATTATCTGAATTACTAACCTCAACTGCCAAATTAATTACCTCCAATTTTCCATATCTAATAAAACAAATGGAAGATACTCTCAATAAAGCATACATACTGCAAGACAATCTTGCAAAGAATAAAATACATAAACTTTCAAAACTCTGCATTCAAGAAATAAATCTTTTTGGCCAAATCAAAAAATATGATAATCCAGTTTTACCTGCCGACAAACCACCTCTTGTTTGTGACAAACCTAGCCTAAGTTCTCTCTTCAAGATACCAGTACCCTGTGGACAACTCCCTAAACTGCCAACCCAATCATTATTGCTAAATAACAAAAATAATAATAATAACAGTCCCGATATAAGAAATAACCCTTCACCAAAAACAGTTGCCATGCACAATATTTCCAACCACACACTCTCGGAACATGAACTACAAGTAATTTCTAAGGACCTGTCATTCACACCAACTAAGGAAATAGACCAATTCAAGTTAGGAAAAGATGTTTTCAGCTTTGCCAGAAAACTTAGGATAAAAAATTATATAGCTCAGACACCAACTTTCAAAACGGATACAAACATAGACATATGTCTTGCAAAATTCAAACCACCCTCCAACTGGGATCCACCACCACTACCACCTGATCACCCCATTGAACTTTACATCAACTTTATCATGCAAAGCATCACCGATATAAATTTCACTAAAAATCTGAAGACTAAACCTAACCTTACCAAATTAGAAAAAGCGGCAATATTTTCGTTGAAAAACAATAAAGATATTATGATTCTTCCAACAGATAAAGGTTCAACCACTGTCATCATGAACAAAGAAGACTACATCAAAGAAGCAAATAAGCAACTGTCAGACATCACAACATAGAAAATACTTACAGATAGCCCTACTACAGAATTCAACAATTTACTCTCGGACCTACTCAAATATACAGCTCCTGAACAAAATAATTCGGAAACATCTTTAAAATTATTATATAATGAAAACCCCTCTACTCCTCAATTTTATATATTACCAAAGATCCACAAAAACATAATCCCTCCACCTGGTAGACCAATAATTGCTGGCTGCAATTCAGTAACGGAAAAAATTTCAGCTTTCCTCGACTCACACCTTCAACCCTTAGTAAAGAACCTTCCATCACATACCCAGGACACCAATCACTTCATAGATCGACTCTCACAAATATCTGTACCTCTACCCCCGGTAACTATTTTGGTCACCATAGATGTCACCTCTCTCTATACCAACATCCCTCGTGCACATGGGCTATCTGCAATAGACAATTTTCTAAACAAACGCCCAGGCAAGCCTTCTCCAACTACACCTTTTCTTGTGAACCTGACCAGGTTCATCCTCGAGAAGAACAACTTTCAGTTTGAGGGAAGGAACTACCTTCAAATAAAGGGAACAGCAATGGGTACCAGAATGGCACCATCGTACGCAAATCTGTACATGGGATTGTTGGAAGAAAGTTTTCTAAAGACACAAACACACCAGCCATTATGTTGGTATAGATATATTGATGACATCTTCCTAATTTGGACACAGGATGCTTCAACACTTGAGACATTTTTAGACAGCCTGACACAATTCTCCACACTTCAATTTACGTGGGAGAAATCTACATCAGCCATCACCTTTTTGGATGTAGAGGTAACACTCCAGAATGGAAATATCAACACAGGAATTCACATCAAACCTACAAACCACCTACAATATCTCCATTTCGACAGCAACCACCCAATAAACATAAAACGATCCATTCCATACAGTCAAGCAATCAGGGGTAAGAGAATCTGTTCGAATGATAGGGAATTGAAAGATTTTAATAGAAAGATATCAACAGCCTTCCAGAGAAGAGGATATCCAAAAAAACTCATTGAAAACCAAATTCATTCAGCACAATTCTCGGTTCACCATAAACCACAAACAGAACAAAATAAACTGTCTTTAATAACAGACTACCATCCTGGTCTACATAAACTCAACAAGATATTGAGAGATGGCTTCAAAATTCTTCAAGCTTCCGTCCACACCAAAAATCTTTTCACCGATCCACCGCAAATTTGGTACAAGCAACCTCCCAACTTGAAAAACATCCTAGTACATCCTAAACTACCAGACCCTGATGTAGAGAAACCACACAAACTTCCTCATGGCTCCTTCCCATGTAATAGACCTAGATGCAAGACGTGTCCAATACACCCCTCAGCAAATAGTTTCAACAGCCAAACAACAAAAATGGTCTTCAAAACACAGGGTCATCATAATTGTACATCGAAAAATGTCATATACCAGCTACAATGTAAACTTTGCTCAGCACAGTACATAGGCCTGACCACGGATGGTCTGAATATCAGAATGAATGGCCACAGACATGATGTTAAAATTATGAATATGAATAGACCAACAGCTCAACATGCTGCGAGTCACATCACAACTTTTGATGACTGCTATACCACAAAAATAATTAAATCACTCCCCCCCTGATTGCAATCCCTCAGAACTGAGAAGGTGGGAACTATCATACCAGTGGTATACCAAGTCCAGAGAATCCCCTAAACTCAACATCAGATAATTCCATTCATTTCTTTTTTTTTCCAAATAAATAGCGTTATTTCTTTTCCCCTGACAGACTTATATAAACTATAATCACTCATATGTTCATGGAAACAATATATATATATTTTTAATCTGTGCATCTGTGACATCTGATTTCTACTCTACACAATCTGTGATTACAATTATTTTATTTCATTCTCTCATATTTCTTTCTGTGTTTTCTCTTCGATTGACAAAGACCACTGTGTGGTTGAAATATATCATTGTTTAAGTGCTTTTATGTGTTTCTATATCAAGACTACAGAGTGGACTCTTACCAAGGTAAGTCTGTCAGTCTCCTAGTCCAAAAAATCTAAATAATCTTTACCAACCAAAACTAATCTAAATATATATATATATATATATATATATATATATATATATATATATATATATAAACAAATATAAAATACGTTTTCTTATTTAATAATTTAAAACAACATAGGTAATTCAAATACAAGAATATTTATATGGATTATAAATTTATAATTATCCATAAATAATTGACTATGCAATTAAATAAGTATCCAGTATTTCCTCTTAGATGTTATGGCATTTCTGATAGTGGCTATAATAGTTCTACTACTGTTAGGATACAGTAAAATTTTCCTCACTTAGAAAGTTTAAATATACTCATAACCACAACAACAGATGCTATAAATGTTATTTTTATTTATGGATATAAAATAATAAATATTTTTGTATTTGAATAACCTATTGGATATAAAATAATAAATATTCTTGTATTTGAATAACCTATGTTGTGTTAAAATATATATATATATATATATATATATATATATATATATATTATATATATATATATATATATATATATATATATATATATATATATATATATATATATATATATATATATGAAGTTAATATATTATTATTGTAAGTAATTTTATCCACCATTAAGTGCAATAATTTTACCTTGAGTGATGAGGCACCTTTCGGTCACTTGACCATTGTCGAATCAATGGATAACGTAAAATATCAAGAATATATATATATATATATATATATATATATATATATATATATATATATATATATATAGAGAGAGAGAGAGAGAGAGAGAGAGAGAGAGAGAGAGAGAGAGAGACTATATATTGAAAACAATATAGTTATACATACTTTCACAAGAAACATGTTAAAATATTTCAAGTTTTAATTTGCAAGGTAAATTTTAACTGATAAGAGAAAAATCTGTTATTGAGATGCTTGAGCTTGTATTTTTTATACTAGCATGCCTATTTGACGTTGTACTTTAGTAAGGGGACAACCCAAGTCAATAACAAGATCAAGTTTGTTCCTATAATATTAAATATATCTAATTTATCTTATTATTTTCCAACTGGTCTTGTGCCCCCCAAATTGCCTTCACACTCCCAAGGGGGGTGTGCCCCCCAGTTTGGAAACCTATGCTCTAAAATGTAATAAGCATCCTTAATCAGCCTAAAACTATTTTAAGGAATATGATTCATTTAAACTGCATAGATACAAGCTCATAATGATGACAAAAATCTAATCAAGATGTTTGTATAAAAGTGTCTTGGTTTTCAAAAATTATTAACTTGTAAGATAATAATACAAAGGAAGTGTACACAGATATTCATTTGTATAAGAAATTATGTGATTTTGGAAATTATGTAAGGAAATCATTAAATATTTAAATTTGCTAATATATTTTAAATTATGCACATTTTAAAAATTGGTACTTACTGGGGGTTTGTTATCTCTCTTAAAGCCCAAAGTAGGGATGATTCAGTGATGTTATCAAAATGCAAGATCAAACCATACCCTGATGCTTCTGCCTGCTTACTGTTCTTGTATTGGTCAGAAAATATAGGCACAGTTAATAGAGGCACTCCAGTATATACAGCCTCAATGAGACTGTTCAACCCTCCATGTGTGATGAAACCCTTAATGTTTTTGTGAGCTACAACAATATAAATCAAACCAAATTAAAATATCATACAAGTCTATCATAATAGTAAACTATAACAGTTAAATTTTCCTCACTTAGAAAGTTTAAATATACTCATAACCACAACAACAGATGCTATTAATTAAATCACTAACATAGCTAAGAAGAAATATGAAACTTGTTGTTTCTGAAACAAGTGCTGTCTGTACAACTAGAATGAATAAAGTTTTTTTGTAGAAATAAAGGTAAGGTTTACTGAAAAGAAAAAAAAAATCTGAATACACCAGATTTGGTTATAAAAAGTTTAATTATTAAAAGTTTTATTTCAAAATTTTAATTAATTTAATTTTATTGAATATTTTCAGTAACAACTCATCAATTAACTTTCCATTGCTGAATAGTTTCAAAGTTATTTTAGTTACAAAATTCCTTTCTATATTCACAGCCTAATAGAGGAGAAATAGTTAAACAAAATTAAGCTAATTATTTTAAATAAAATTGTTTTAAGAAATTTAATAAATGCATTTCATTAAAAATTATATATTCTTTTAATCATCTATAAAGTAAAATTAGTACACTTTAAAATTTAAATTTTACAAATTGTGGTACAATATCATGGAACACTGCACTGTGAGCCTTCATTCATCCCAATATAACAGACTCAGGAAGTATTATATTTCTACATTTGATACACTATATTATTTGTGCTCTTAAAATGCCAAACAAAAATATTAGTAATAACTGTCACCCTTAATATAATATTCATATTTGTTGATTCCATCTTCACGTGAGCTACTAGTTTTCACTAAACACTTGTAAATATTTACAAACTTGCCTATAGTAGCACTTACTTATATTTGTTATAGACGGCCGTTTCGGGAGATGTGTCCCATTGTCAACGCAGACTAACCCGAAACGGTCATCCTCAACAAATATAAGTAAATGTTACTATAGGCAAGTTTGTAAATATTTACAAGTGTTTAGCCTTAATATAAATTTATCACAAATTCTATTTCAGTTGTTTTATACATAAATTATGGCACAGAATTTGAAATAAGTTGAAATGTAAATATATTTTTAACAAATGTTTTTAAGAAGATAAAATTGACAAAGGAGTTGATATTTTTTAAGTGTCTGATGAGATAAAAATGCAAAACAATAATCTTCTGTTTCAGTCACAAGCATGTAATGATGAACTAAAAGCATTCAACTACAAAAGCATTCAATGCCAAAATGTCACCTCTACATTAGAATTCAAGTAAGTTAATAGTTTTAGTCACATAGTTAAATTTACTGTTAATAATTGTAAAGTACAGAAAAAGGCTTTAACCTTCAATCAGATGCGCCAACTACTCGGACATAAACACACGCGCGGGGTATTTTCCACCCAATTTCCTATCTAAAAAAAAGTTAATCATCACTAAATTTTCATCTTTATAAAATTGTGTGTGTGAATGTTGTTGTTTATAAAACGTTTTATAGAATTTGTATGGGTGTATCACTTGTAGATTTTTTTGTAGTACTATAGGCTAAATGCATGTAAATTGACTTTATAAATTGTATCTTTTTTTTCAAATTAAAATTAGACATTTATTCATACATTTTAGTAAGTTGTAATGGCTAGATTCTTTAGACAACTTTTCAAAAAGTTAGGCAACATAAATACAATAACATGTTTATTTGAAAAAATATTATGTAAATTCAGCTTGAAAATCGTCAAAATTTGCCACACTCAAAATTTAAAATTACTCGTCATAATGAAAAAATATACTTATTACTATGCAATTTTCTTCATATTTAGTCAAGTAAACATTAGTAAATAACATTTTACATTGGAAAAAAATACTTCAAAAAATATACACATTTTATTAGGTGAAAAAAAATTAGCTAAATTCATAACTGTGTACAGAAGTATTGGTTTAGAAGTAATCATTAGTTCAGTCCAAATTGAAAAGTCAAAAAAAATTTAAAAAGTTGATATTTGTTTTAATTAATATTTTCAAAATGTATTTTTTATTCAGGTGCACATTCTTCACAGTATATAAAGGAATGTTCCCTACAAAGTAATTTGTTGCAGTTGCAGCATGAAGTATTTGTCTTCCGGTCTTTTTGCCACGGGCAAACTTCGCATTGTCCAGAACCTCCTTTTATTTTATTTCTCGAGTTTCCTCAACACCACTTATGTGTTTTACACCTGCTTTTATATGCAAAGTTAGTCCTGGCAGTAAGGCTCTTGATGCAATATGGGGTTTTGAAAGTTCTTGACCAAGAATTTTAATTTTTTTTATGACAAAAAGACAAAATTACAACAAAAAAGATAAATAAATATGTTAAACACCAATAAAAGACTCACACTAAAAAAATATACTAATTAAAGAGCAATAACTTAAAAATGTACCCAAAAAAATTTTGAACGAGATCACACGCACTGGGTTGAATTCACCCCGCAGTTAAAACAACGATCTAAACACAATGACTGGTACACCACAACGGGTTGACCATGAGTGACAGTGTGAAGGGAGAAGTGAAAAACAACTACCTAGCAGGAGAGCGAGAACAAAAATTTTTTGTAGTTGCCTCAGAGAGAAATGAATGGTGTGGGGTGCTTTACACCCCGGCGCGTGTGTTTGAAGGTTAAGAATGTTTTTCCTCTTCATAAACATTAAAAAAATTAAAAGTTTTTGAGTCATATGTTGATTTGTTGAATCATGTAAAAGTTTATTCTACTGGTGAATCATGATTATTAGAAGAATGTGTAAATAGAACATCCTAAATTAGAAATCAGATTTAACTTTAAATATCAAAAGCAGCCCTTGCCATTAAAAGCAGAACCTGACTTTGAATCTTTTTGAAAATAATTCTAAAAATTAAAAAAAATTGTTCACTAAAGCACTTATAAATATTTTACAAACTTGCATATAGTATCACTTACTTATATTTGTTTAGGACAGCCGTTTTCGATCCCATTGTCAACTCAGACCGTAAATGATCTCAAGGTTTTTGTAGGTTAGTGTATTAGGATGGGGGTGGGATATTAGGGTAGGGGTGGGATATTATGGTAGGGGTGTGGGTGTACTTTGTCAGTATTAGGAGTTATGATGTCAAAAAGTGTGTGTGAGTTATAATGTAATTGTGTGTTGAGTATGTGTGTAGGGTGTAGTTTGAAATGTCTGTATATTTTGTATTGTTCGGTTGTGTAACGATGGTTATTTCTATGTTGTTTATGAAGAATTTGTAGATTAGATGTTATGTTTATGTAGTCATGTTTTGTGGAGTTGAGATGATCGGCGAAGTTTGATTGATAATTATGGTTTGTTAGTGCGTTTATCTGTTCTTGGTATCATGTGTATAAAGACCTCCCTGTGTGGGCCATGTAAAAACTGGGGCACAAACTGCAAGTTAGTTTGTAAACTGCAGCAGCGTTGTAAATGTCGTTGATTTTGTTGTTGAGTTGTAATTGGGTTTAAATAACAACAAAATCAACGACATTTATAACGCCGCTGGAGTTTACAAACTAACTTGCATGCCTAACTGTTGACTGCAGAATGCGTTCTAAGTGCTTGATGATCTGGAGTGGAAGAATTCTAATTCAATGATGCAACAGGTTGTTATATATAACTGACTTCTTTAGTTAAATATAAACTATTAGTGAGTCTTATGTTTGGTTAATAATACTACAAAACTACATAGAGAATATTACCTTTATTTATATATTGTAACTTTAATTACACTTTGTAAAAAATTAAAGTTATCAACAAAGGCCAGTAAGGTTTTTTGTTTTTGTTTTTATAAGGTGTTATTTTTAAGATTTATGTTTAAACAACTCTTATAAATAGATTTCATTATGTAGAAGCTGAGATAAAAATGAACAAAATGAGGCCTTTCAGAAATTTTTAGAACCATAACAGCAGCATAACCAGGAAAAAATGTCTATTGAAAACAGCTTAACTGCTGCACAACTCCCAAGCCAGATATACCAGGTAAATACTGTTTCCTCACCACTACTGCAGTCAACCAGTTAAGTAGTGATATTTTATTGCATTCTTATTGTAATTTAAATTTTTGTATTATTTTAGTATTAATGGAAAAAAAAGTATTGCTGTATTTTGTCAAGACATTTATCAAAAATATTTTGTTATTAAAAAAGAAATAAAAACTAAAAAAACTAACTTATGTTATAGAGAATGAGACTTCAAATCAACACAATTAAAAAATCAAAACAAGTGTATAACAGATAGTAAGCTACACCTAACAAAATTAAGGTACACAAGTAAGGTTTATTTTGGAAATTTTTCCACCAGATGGTTGTAGTTCACATACCTAAAATATCTCTCTGAGGAAACCATTTTGAGAGTTTTACATTAGCAGGTTTATTAGGCATAGAGTCTACTTCCCACTTCCATAGGATCTTGTATGGCAGCTTTGCAAATGCTGAAATAATAGCCTGTTTTGTATCTTCTGGCATTGCAGAGGCATTTACCACACTACCAAAACTGAAGTAAATTATTCCTTCTGAAGCATTGTCCATATATGTTTGCAAATCCTGAAAATAAAACAAATTTATTTATAAAACTCTTAATATACTCAATTTCATTTCTGTTAGAAATATTTATATATATTTGAGAACAGTTTTCTGCCTTCCCTAATGTTACAATATTCTCCTCTGTTGACGCATTTCGAAATGACTCCATTTTCAAAACTCAAATCGTACTATGAGTATGATTTAAATTTTTAAAATAGAGCCAAAACGCGTCAACAGAGGAGAATATTGTTACGTTAGGGAAGCCAGTAAACTGTACTCAAATATATATAAATTTATTTATAGTTACAACAAACAAAAATTGAAATCTTGTACTCTAGATATCTTTATATAAAATG
The DNA here is from genome assembly GCA_036971475.1 of Prosapia bicincta. Lineage (NCBI taxonomy): Eukaryota > Metazoa > Arthropoda > Insecta > Hemiptera > Cercopidae > Prosapia > Prosapia bicincta. The sequence continues at coordinate 70,651,131 of JBAIZL010000001.1, forward strand.
TGGGAGAAACATTTCAAATATAAAAGAGGTATGTTTTATTCTCTTAGACTTTTATCTACTTTTTTAAAAATTACTTTATTTAATTTTTAACTAAAATTAGTTACACATATGTTACAATTGCCTAAAGTACCATTTACTTTTATGATTGTTGAAGACGTCCGTTTCGGGAGATGTGTCCTATTGTCAAGTTAGACCATAACTCTTCTTCCTTCCGTAACTAAGTGACTGAAATAATGAAACAATAATTTATTCACCTGTTTGACAATCAGTTCTAGGAAATTGACATAATTATTCATCTCCTATAGTCTGCAGCTCTACTATAGATAGCGATCCTCACCAAGCTTCCCCACATTCAGTTCAGTCCTATCTTAATACCACAAATTCTTTTTTTGCTGTTCCTATAGCACCATGTAGTGGTTAAACACTGTTAGATAGTACATCTACTTCAAGGATGTAATCTTGTAAACATTGGTAATGATAATTACACATATATCCCAGAATAATATATTTTATTTTTTGATTTCAATCCTGCCCATTATTCACAATTCTTTCAACTTCCCCCATAACCTTTTTACATTTAAAAAACCAAAACGGGCTCTCCAAGATCATTGGGACAAACTCTTTATTGACTATCTATCTATTGATATTTACCTATTTATTCCATTTTAAGATAACCTTACCGTTATATCATAATTCTTCCTGATTTGGCCTAACCCGTCTCCTCTTTTTTTATCATTGTTTTTTAAAACTATCACTTGTCTCTCCTACAGGTCTTGGTTATGCAATATATATTCAAATATATTTCTAGCATACATTTATAACACTTTGTAGAAATAAAGATGTTACTTATTTCTAACAGCTTTGACATGTTATAGTCTTGAGTTGACAATGGGACACATCTCCCGAAACGGCCATCCTTACAATCATAAAAGTAAATGCTACAATAGGCAAGTGTAACATATATCTACAAGTGTTTTTAGTTAAATACTAGTAGCTCAGGCAAGGTTGAAATCAATTAATATCAATTTTTAAATTGCACAAGTAATATCAAAGTGTAATAAGTAATTTTTAAATAATATTCAGGTAAACAAACACGCTGAATAAGGATTTCCTGTGTTTTAAAGTGTAAAGAAAATATTTGGTAAAACTTTATTCCAATTATTGATAAAACTTTAGACAATTTCATTATCTTAACTTATAAAACCCCAAACGCCATTAAAATAAATTAGTGTTATCCCTCTGTTTTTACATTTATAGAAAAACAAAAGTTATAAATAAAGAATAAATATGCTACAACTCACAAATATAAAAACTTTATTTTCATACGCGTTTCAACGACAATTTGTCGTCATCCTCAGTGATTCTACAGAAATTAAATTAAGCTTAACCTTCAAACACACGCGCCGGGGTGTAAAGCACCCCACACCATTCATTTCTCTCTGAGGTGACTACAAAAAATTGCGTGTGTTTATGTCCGAGTAGTTGGCGCGTGTGATTGAAGGTTAACTAAAAAAACACTAAACATAACCTATAAAGTTTTAGCAAAAGTAAAAACCAGACCTGGACATTGTCAAATTTACAGCCACAGCTACTAATATAATTACATTAAATAATTACAGTAGCTGTGGCTGTAAATTTGACAATGCCCAGATCTTATTTTTTACTTTTGTTAAAACTTTATAAGTTATGTTTAGTGTTTTTTTTTTTTTAGTTAAGCTTAATTTGATTTTTTTTTAGCTGAGCTTAATTTGATTTGTGTAGCATCACTGAGGATGACGACAAATTGTCGTTGAAACACGTATGAAAATAAAGTTTTTATATTTGTGAGTTGTAGCATATTTATTCTTTAATTATAACTTTCACTCACAAGCCAGCTCGAATATTATTTATTTAAAAGTTATAAAGAATAATAATGTTCATGCAACCTTATAGATGAGTAAAAATGCCTATGTAGGGCACAATTTTTAAAAACCATTTGGAACTGCAATAAAATATCGATTTTCAGAAGAATATTTACACAATTAAGATACTGTTTTGCCAGGATAAACAGATTTGGTCGAGTTACTGAAATCAATTGAAATGGTAAAAATCCTAATAATTGCTGTATTAGGGAAGTGCTGTACGTATTTCTGCTTGTGTGTGTGTGTGTGTGTGTATTGAAAAGGTAAGTGTATAGAATGTTATGGTGAAATAGTATTATGAAAGAAAACATTAATCCTCAAGATAAATTTACTGCAAATAATTTTAAACCTCACTTCACTTTCTATTATTACAATATTTTTAAAATTTAAATATTTGCTAAACACTTTTAAATGTTTTAAACTTGCCTATAGTAGCACTTACTTTAGTTGTTGAGGACAGCCGTTTCGGGAGATGTGTACCATTCTCAACTCAGACCGTAACTGATCTCAAGGTTTACGTAGGTTAGGGTGGGGGTGGGATATTTTGGTGGTGTGGGTGTATTTTTTGTGTATTAGGAGTTATGATGTCAAAAAGTGTGTGTGAGTTGTAATGTAATTGTGTATTGAGTATGTGTGTAGGGTGTAGTTTGAAGTGCCTGAATATTTCGTATTGTTTGATTGTGTAGCATTGGTTACTTCTGTGTTGTTTATGAAGAATTTGTAGGTTAAATGTTATGTCTATGTAGTCATGTTTTATGGAGTTGAGATGATCAGCGAAGTTTGATTGGTAGTTATTGTTTTTTAGTGATTTTATATGTTCTTGGTAACGTGTGTAGAAGGACCTCCAAGGCGTGTAGAAGGTAACCTGTGTCTGGCCTATGTAAAAACTGGGGCACGAACTGCAAGTTAGTTTGTAAGCTCCAGTGAAGTTGTAAATGTCATTGATTTTGTTGTTGGGTTTAAATTGATTGTTGAGAGTGTTGTGTGTGGAGTAAGCTATTTTGTAGTTGTATTTCCCTAGTGTGTTGGTTAGATTGTGGGTTTGGGATGATCTGTATGGTATTGATAAGTATTTTGTGTTTGTATTTGGGTTATTAGGTTTATTTTTTAGGCAGTTTTATAATTTGTCAATCATTGTTGGGTTGTATCCGTTAGTTTGTGCTATATATTTTATGGTGTTTAACTCCTGGTAGTGTTCTTCTTTGTCTAACGGTGTTTTAAGCAGGTGTTTTTGTCTGAGATGACAATGAGACACATCTCCCAAAATGGCTGTCCTCAACAAACAAAGTAAGTGCTACTATAGGCAAGTTTAAAAAGTGTTTAGCGATTACTAGTAGCTCACGTGAAGATGGAATCAACAAATGTTAAATATTTAATTAAGACTATAGTTTATTTCTATTACCTGAGGCAAATCCTTTGGTGGTTGTATTTGAACCCCAGCTACTTCAATTATGTTTGGGTTGTTAGGATATGGATAATTTATAGCTACGTGAGAGCTTGTTATTGCTAGAGAAATATTCGACAGGAGGTCTATTAATGGTGGTCGTGTTTCCCAACCTGGATACTTTAAGTACTTATCTGCTAAAGACTGTTGCGTTGGCAGACTAATATAAAGAAAGGAATAGATGGAATGGACATAAACCCAAATATTTTCGAGTCTTTCCCAAAAATTCATTTTGTCGGAAACTGGGAGTAAAAAATCCATACGATATGCCAATGGAGTTGGATTTTGCAACAAATAGTTTAGCCAAAAGGTTGCAGGAATTGTCTGTATCTCTACAACAGGAGAATTGAACCTGTGTGCAAGTGCTATGTAACTTTCTTGAAAAAATAGTGATTCAAGCAATATCAAATCAAATTTCAAGTTGTCAGAATGAATAAGTTGTTGGACCTGAGTAGAACTTAAAACAGAATTTGTTACTGGTAACATCATACTATATACTTGTTCAAAAAACTTCTGCCAGTTTGTCTTTCTGAAGTCCCAAAAATTTACTTTTACCGGATCTGAAAAACAAAATAAATTACTAGAAATTATTGTAAATTATTAAATAAATCATACATTAAACTAGCTGCAATATAGTATGTACCCGTCTAAATATATTGTGTCAATTTATATATATATATATATATATATATATCATTTGTTGATTCCATCTTCGCGTGAGCTACTTCTTAAAGAATGTTTTAACTTGCCTATAGTAGCACTTACTTTGCTTGTTGAGGACGGCCGTTTCGGGAGATGTGTCCCTTTGTCAGTCCCTTTGAGTTACGGTCTGAGTTGACAAAGGGACACATCTCCCGAAACGGCTGTCCTCAACAAGCAAAGTAAGTGCTACTATAGGCAAGTTAAAACATTCTTTAAAAAGTGTAAGTATATATATATATATATATATATATATATATATATATATATATATATATATATATATATATAATATATATATATTTCCAGGCAAAAAGCCAATTTTATTTTGTCAATTTAAAATGGTCTGGCACTTGAGAGATATAAAAATTACTTAAAGTAGAATCCCTGTAGTCCAGATTATGTTCTGCACATGCCAAATTAACGAGATTTCTGGATTTTTATAGGTTTTTGGAAACCTGTTATAGTAATAAACTAAAGTAGGTTAAAAATTATAAATTTGGTACTTTTACAAAAACACACTTCAGTAAGAATATTTTACATCTCACTATGAGTATGTTTCATTATAATATAGTAACATTATTAATACAAAGTATAAGTAACTTGCAAAGTAATTATACAGCTTTATAAATCTACTATGCTTAAGTTTATAGCTTACTCAAATTAGAATGTTTAAAGTAGACCAGTAACATGATTCCTGAGAACCCCCCAAACAATTTTCATAAACACAAATAAAACTGGACCGTTTTGACTGAAAGGGTATTTTCCAACTTTTGAAATTAAAATTTTTGGTTAATTCTAATGTTTTTATTGCTCCCTTCAGATTGGAATTATCCAAGTTTTACTGTAGTCGGTTAAAAAAAAATCCTATGTAAACTTATTTCCTAGATCTATTTTTTTTGCAGACTGCCAGTCATAATATACTGTTTATTTGACTTTATAAGCATTGCAAAGATGTTGATTGTACTTGTTGCCATTATGACTCTGACCTATAGAGTTCCCAAATATGGAAGTGTTCTGTAATCTATTTTTTATGTAAATCCTAGCAACACAAGTAGAATGGAACAATAGTTAAAATGATAAAGTTCAAGTAAGAAGCAGATAAATTTATACTAGTAGCTCAGGCGAGGTTAAAATCAATTAATATCAATTTTTAAATTGCACAAGTAATATCAAAGTGTAATAAGTAATTTTTAAATAATATTCAGGTAAATAAACACGCTGAATAAGGATTTCCTGTGTTTTAAAGTGTAAAGAAAATATTTGGTAAAACTTTATTCCAATTTTTGATAAAACTTTAAACAATTTCATTATCTAACCTTATAAAACCCCAAACTCCATTAAAATAAATTAGTGTTATCCCTCTGTTTTTACATTTATAGAAAAACAAAAGTTATAAATAAAGAATAAATATGCTACAACTCACAAATATAAAAACTTTATTTTCATACGCGTTTCAACGACAATTTGTCGTCATCCTCAGTGATGCTACACAAATCAAATTAAGTTTAACTAAAAAAACACTAAACATAACCTATAAAGTTTTAGCAAAAGTAAAAACCAGACCTGGACATTGTCAAATTTACAGCCACAGCTACTAATATAATTACATTAAATAATTACAGTAGCTGTGGCTGTAAATTTGACAATGCCCAGATCTGGTTTTTACTTTTGTTAAGACTTTATAAGTTATGTTTAGTGTTTTTTTTTTTTTAGTTAAGCTTAATTTGATTTTTTTTTTAGCTAAGCCTAATTTGATTTGTGTAGCATCACTGAGGATGACGACAAATTGTCGTTGAAACGCGTATGAAAATAAAGTTTTTATATTTGTGAGTTGTAGCATATTTATTCTCTAATTATAACTTTTACTCACAAGCCAGCTTGAATATAATTTATTTAAAAGTTATAAAGAATAATAATGTTCATGCAACCTTGTAGATGAGTAAAAGTGCCTATGTAGGGCACAATATTTAAAAACCATTTGGAACTGCAATAAAATATCGATTTTCAGAAGAATATTTACACAATTAAGATACTGTTTTGCCAGGGTAAACAGATTTGGTTGAGTTACTGAAATCAATTGAAATGGTAAAAATCCTAATAATTGCTGTATTAGGGAAGTGCTGTACGTATTTCTGCTTGTGTGTGTGTGTGTATATTGTGTCAATTTATATATATATATATATATATTTCCAGGCAAAAAGCCAATTTTATTTTGTCAATTTAAAATGGTCTGGCACTTGAGAGATATAAAAATTACTTAAAGTAGAATCGCTGTAGTCCAGATTATGTTCCGCACATGCCAAATTAACGAAATTTCTGGATTTTTATAGGTTTTTGGAAACCTGTTTTAGTAATAAACTAAAGTAGGTTAAAAAGTATAAATTTGGTACTTTTACAAAAACTCACTTCAGTAAGAATATTTTACATCTTACTATGAGTATGTTTCATTATAATATAGTAACATTATTAATACAAAGTATAAGTAACTTGCATAGTAATTATACAGCTTTATAAATCTACTATGCTTAAGTTTATAGCTTACTCAAATTAGAATATTTAAAGTAGACCAGTAACATGATTCCTGAGAACCCCCCAAACAATTTTCATAAACACAAATAAAACTGGACTGTTTTGACTGAAAGGGTATTTTCCAACTTTTGAAATTAAAATTTTGGTTAATTCTAATGTTTTTATTGGTCCCTTCAGATTGGAATTATCCAAGTTTTACTGTAGTCGGTTAAAAAAAAATCCTATGTAAACTTATTTCCTAGATCTATTTTTTTTGCAGACTGCCAGTCATAATATACTGTTTATTTGACTTTATAAGCATTGCAAAGATGTTGATTATACTTGTTGCCATTATGACTCTGACCTATAGAGTTCCCAAATGTGGAAGTGTTATGTAAAATGATAAAGTTCAAGTAAGAAGCAGATAAATTTATGTAAAAATATTCACACTCTCCTCACACACACACACACACACACACACACACACACACACACACACACACACACACACACTCATACAAAAGTTTTTAAATTTCAAGCATTTTCAATATTTTCAGTTGAAATTCAAAACCATACTGTTTTTTTCTTAATTATGAGAAGCATTTGGTTGGTTTCAGGAATAGAACAATGAAATACCAATAGTTTAAGGAAGTTTGAGCAAACATAAGAAAAAAATAATAAACTGCAAGACAACGGGAATATCTTTTTTTAGATCAATTCACTTTATCTTTTCATATAACACTTTCTGTAGAACACATTTTTAGAATCTGCAAACAAAGTTGGTAAAAATGGTTAACTAATAAGCAGTAAGAAAGATGATTTACCACTATCATCACTTATTACTCAACTAGTAAAAATATTCTTTCTGCCAAATAACATAAATACAGTCAGCTAACAACAATGATAAATAAGTGAATGGCTGTTGTATATGGCAGTGTATTGTGAAACTGGCTAATGTTTCAAGTTAGGAATTTCAGTAATTTTCAAATATGTAATTTTGTATTATACAATTAGTAAAATGTTGTAAAAAACTCGCCTCAGGTAAAGATAAAGTACAAATATCAACCTTCAAGGCTAAACAGCTAATAGATATGGACACACTTTGAGATAAAGCTATTTCTAAACTTTGGGAGGAATGTAAACAACATACTTTGATGACACTGCAAAATTGTTGTTTACCATCCCTAGCAATTAATGATCATGGAAAGGCAGATGTTAGTAAAATTTTTTTAAGGTATAATAGTTTTTCCTTGAACATTTGTAGTTTCCTGTTAGAAATTTGTGATAATGTTCTCTGGAAATGATTTCTAACTTGTTTTCTTAAAACTTTTGATGCTTTTATACTTTGTATAAAATATTTCTTAATATTCAATTCATAAAAGCACAAAGAACAATCACAACTTATACTCTAACAACTTGTACTTGCTTGACAGGGATTACATGTGTATTTTACATAGGGCTTTATGTGTAGGGATTTACATGTCTACATAAAAAGAAACAAAAAATTTGCATTGTTTTATTTATTAATTTTTTTTAATGAACAATTATTAGCGGTGTAAATTATCTCCTGAAACAGTCATTAAAACAATGGTTTTACATTTGTTGATTCCATCTTCACGTGAGCTATTAGTTTTCACTAAAACACTTGTAAATATTCTTCATAAACAACACAGAAATAACCAATGTTACACAACCGAACAATACGAAATATACTGACATTTCAAACTACACCCTACACACATACTGAACACACAATTATATTTTAACTCACACACACTTTTTGACATCGTAACTCTTAATACACACAAAATAAACCTACACCAACAAAATATCCCACCCCCACCCTAACCTACGTAAACCTTGAGATCAGTTACCGTCTGAGTTGAGAATGGGACACATCTCCCGAAAAGGCCGTCCTCAACAAAGTAAGTGCTACTATAGGCAAGTTTAAAACATTTAAAAGTGTTTAGCAAATATTTAAATTTTAAAAATATTGTAATAATAGAAAGTGAAGTGAGGTTTAAAACCTTGAAAACAGTTACAGCCTGAGTCAACAATGGGACACATCTCCCGAAACGGCTCTCCTCAATAAATATAAGTAAATGTTACTATAGGCAAGTTTGTAAAATATTTACAAGTGTAATAATTTTTTTATGTTATAATATAAATCTTTATGTATTTTGAAAAAAATATATCATCCATATGGAAACATTACTACTTAGCTTATAGATTATTTTTCAGTTTATACACATTTCTTATTTATAAAAAATATAATAATTATGAATTATGTGTGTGGGGCAATCCAAGCAAAAGATTGACAGCCACAAACTCATTGGTGAATAACAAATGAAATTTACTCCTCAATTGTAATTTATCATAAACACTTTTAGTAAACCCTAACATTTTCCCTTGGATTTTTATTTGTATTTGTGTTTTATTGTACTATAGTTTTACTATTGATAACAGCCCAAAGAAGGAAACAGTATCCAGTAAAACTGTTATTTAAAATTTTGTGTCTTTTAACAGATATTTATTGCCCATTCTTTATGAACTAATGTATTAAACAAATGTGTTTTTACTTAACTAAGATATTTAAAGTTACCTTTTTCAAAAGTATTTTCCAGTACAATCTGGACATAGTTAGCTTTGTCATCAGGTAATGTGGTAAAACATGTGACATTATGACCTTTGTTTGTTAGTTCTCTAAGAATTGGTCTGAATGTATGGTGATGACTAATAGCATGTATCGGCAGGAAAGCCAAAATGTTAGCCCCATCACACTTCAGCAAAAGAGATGCTAACAATATAAGTGTCCACAGATTCTGAAACAGAGGTTATAACTAGACCATTCAAGATTAAAGGAGACCATAAACTAATATTTATATATATATATATATATTATATCTTTCTGTTATTTAAAATTGTTATTAATGATTTTTTGTGTAGTTTGTTAAGACTTTTTAAAGCAAATGAGATTTCAAATATTTCTATACATGTATATATTGTCATCCATGACATTCAGCAAAAAAACCTATATTTTAAAGCTTGATAAAGCTACTAACCAAAATTAAACTCAAAGTAAAAACCTACTTTGACACAACATGTATGGCACTTTGTGACCTTCATGAGTGATCATGAGTGCAACAGTAACATAGTTACAATTAGACAGGATTAAAATGTACTGACTGGAGATAAATTATAAATTAAAAGTAAACATAAAACACTATATAAAGTTCTACAGGGTTTAAAAACACAATACAAATGTGAATATAACAATGATTTAACTTTGTCACATTTTTTTTCAAAATGGGGTTGTGGGTGTATTTGGTGAGTATTAGGAGTTATGATCTTGAAAAGTGTGTGTGAGTTATAATCTAGTTGGGTGTTGAGTATGTATGTAGGGTGTAGTTTGAACTATTGATATTTTATTGATAATGTAGTTTGGTGTTGATAGTGTGTGTAGGGTGTAGTTTGAACACATACTCAACACCCAACTACATTATCAATACAATATCAATAGTTCAAACTACACCCTACACACATACTCAACACCCAATTACATAATAACTCTCACACACTTTTCGACATCATAACTCCTAATACTCACCAAATACAACCACACCCCCACCATACTATCCCACCCCCACCCTAACCTACAAAAACCTTGAGATCAGTTATGATCTGAGTTGACTATGGGACACATCTCCTGAAACAGCCGTCCTTAAGAAATATAAGTAAGTGGTACTATAGGCAAGTTGTAAAATATATTCAAGTGTTTTAGTGAAAACTAGTAGCTCACGTGAAGATGGATTCAACTAAAATAGATTTGTATCATTTTATATATATATATATATATATATATATATATATATATATATATATATATACATTCTTGATATTTTACGTTATCCATTGTTTTTCCGTTGCACTGACTTTATGAAGTTAATATATTACTATTGTAGTAATTTTATCCACCATTAAGTGCAATGATTTTACCTTGTGTGATGAGGCATCTTTCGGTCACTTGATATGCAGTGATTCGACAATGGTCAAGTGATTGAAAGGTGCCTCATCACACAAGGTAAAATCATTGCACTTAATGGTGGATAAAATTACTACAATAGTAATATATTAACTTCATATATATATATATATATATATATATATATATATATAATCTCTTGGAAATAAATAGACACATATAAAAACTTTACACACTATTGAAATATTTCAATCAAAAATGATCTTTGTCAATCAAAAAAGAAAAGACTGAAGTGAACCACAGATGTGTATAAATATCCAAAGTCACCGATTCACAGATTTATAGTTTATAAAATAGTGCTATGTGATTTGTATAAATATTGATTATTTGAAACTAGATATTCTGTCAGAAGGAAGGTAAATAGAGTTGTTAAAAGTCATTGTTGTGACTAGCCAAAAATCCAAAAATGTAATATAACAGTTGCAATATAAATTTTGCCCAGCACAGTACATAAGCCTTACCACGGATGGTCTGAGCATCAGAATGAATGGCCCCAGACATGACGTTGGAACCATGAACATAGACAGGCCAACCGCTCAACACGCTGCTAGCCACAACATTATATCTTTCAATGATTGTTATATCACCAAAATAATTAAGGCCCTCCCCGATGATTGTAACCTTTCAGAATTGAGAAGATGGGAGTTATCATACCAGTCGTACACCAAATCTAGAGAGCCTTCTAACCTCAATATCAGATAAAACTCCTTTTACCTTCCCCCTAACTTCTACCATTTTTAACAACTCCATTCATCTTCCTTCTGACAGACTATTAATATCTAGTTTCAAATAATCAATATTTATACAAATCACATATAGCACTATATCATAAACTATAAATCTGTGAATCTGTGACTTTGGATAATTATACACATCTGAGGTTCACTTTAGTCTTTTTTTCCTTTTTGATTGACAAAGATCGTTTTTGATCGAAATATTTCAATAGTGTGATATGTTTTTATATGTGTCTATTTATTTATTTTCAAGAGATTGCAGTTTTGGACTATTGCCATTAGGTAAGTCTGTCAGTCTTCTATCTAGTCCAAAAATTCCTATATATATATAAACATATATACATAAATTGGACTTTATTTTTAAAATTTTCTTAAAATTCAGTCTTTTCTTTTGTAGATGTGTTAAAAGTTACGTTATATATTTAGAAATATTCCATTAACATACGAAAATTATAAATAGGAACATATTTATTAAAGCTATAAGTTTTTGATTGAAATTCAAATAGTATCTACCTGCACATAAATTTAGAGATTAATAGTTTTATCCTAAGTAAAAAAAGTTGATGCTCAATGTTTTTTTGAATGTTCTTTAGAATATAATAACTTTAAGATTAGATATAGGCCTAACATTTATCAGGTATAGTATGACATTTGTGACTAAGTTTGGACTAAAACAAGTTTAAATTTATATACATAAATATATAGTAATATGTAAAACTTGCCCAATATTAGCATAATCATTTTTTTTATAAATGAAGTAACAGTTTCCAAAGAAGTTTTGTGTTTTCAGCTTTCTTGAAGTTAATTCTTGGTAAATGATGTTTAGAAATTTCTCATTTCTATTGTTTTTTTGACAACTCTTTTGGTAATTTTCATAAGATAAAAATGATGCCATAATAATGATCAATTAAAATTATTAATAAAATAGTGTGTAAACTTTATAAAAAACACATGACGACAAATATATTTATAAACATTGCACCTTTTCCTTGTAGGTAATTTATTATATGTTCTAACTGAAGAGAAATGGTAGGCAACAATAGTTATACTGGATAGAGGAATACAAGAGAAAGCTATATAAGACTCACTGTTGAGACAAATATGCCACAACAATAACATCAAAATTACCGCCCTTTCACTCAAAAACAATTATTGAAATAATAGTTTGCACTATAGGTAATATGCTGAGGTCAAAGAATAAACTGATATAATATAGTGGTGAATATGACATCTATATACCAGTATTACAAATTTCTGTCTGCTTGTTATGTATGTTTCCTGACAGATTTTTGTAAGCTGTGAAATGTGTTTCATGATTTTAGAAAGATTTTGCAAAATCTTACTCAGAGATGACGAATTGACAAACAATTATTGGTGTTTTTATTGTGTTTATAGCATATACATGGGAAATTCAGTAGTACAATGAAAAAACTCCAAAGTTTGAACACAATAATATTTTTAATCCTCTCAAACAGATGTTATCGTCCAGTGTTTTGAATGATAGGTCAGTGGTTTTACTCAAATATTTAAAATATATAAAATAGTTATATAAACAATCTTAATAATACCAAGACTCACCATATTACTTGAAGATGTTGAAAGATTACTGTTATCGTAGGAGTAACAATACTCTTAATGAATTAAAATAGTACACTGTTCTCAAAATATAGAATCAATGACTCTTATCTTTTTTTTAATTGGTTGCCTTTAAAAAACATGACTAAACAATTTTGTTTAGTCATATCCATTGCTTTACTTACATCACTATCATAAAGATAAAAAAATGACTTTGCAATATTATTCAACATGATGTGAATAAAACATTGGCATGGTGATTGTGTCATTGCATTTTTGGTATTCAAGTTTGAAAAACTGGTTTAGTAAAATTCATTGCTACAAAAACATAAAAATACATTACAAAGAATCAAATGGCATTAAATTTGGCTGAACCAAATAAATGGGCATAGTTTTTGTATGAATTGTGACAAGCTTTTAATGAAAATCTTGATAGTTTACCATGCTAACGCAGATTGCCATTGTAGATATTTTATTTAATTTTGTATAAACAGACATTTAAAAATTTGCTTAAATATAAGATAAAAAATAGCACAAGATTTTCAAGAAGCTGTTTATACTCGTATAACAATACTCACAACTATATTATCTTACCTTGGTATAATATTTTTATTGAAATAAAATTATCCCACCCTTTACTCATAACAGAATATTTGTTTTTTTTAAAAAAATGTTTTAACTTGCCTATAGTAGCACTTACTTTTTTTGTTGAGGACGGCCGTTTCGGGAGATGTGTCCCTTTGTCAACGTCCCTAAAGTAAGTGCTACTATAGGCAAGTTAAAACATTTTTTTAAAAAAAAAGTTGTAAGTGATTACTAGTAGCTCACGCGAAGATGGAATCAACAAATGAGAATATTTGTGTTCTCTCTATTTCTCAGTTCCTGAGAAATAAATAAATGTTTTACCACAAATAAATGTTTTCTATGAGAAAAAAAGGTTTCGGTTTTTTTAAACCAGTCTTTTTGGGAGATTATTTTGAGCATAGTATTTAGGTACAGTTTAACTTTTGGTTTCAACTTTTTTTTGGCAAAAAACCCTCTAGTGCACTAGGTCACAGACTCACAGCGTTGAACAATCCATTGACCAAGGGCAAAAAACCTCTGAGGAAAAATATTAGTAAGTAGTGTTTTTTTCACCAAGTCGATACCAAAAGTGTAATTACAAGAATAACCTCAAGATGTACAACACAAAAACTGCAAGTTTAGTTACAGTATTTTGAATCTTGTGTTAGAAAAGTAAACATTATTTTGGATAGCGCTTAAAGCTTATGAGATTTTTTTGATTTTATAGGAGACTGACAGACACATTTTTAGGGTCCCTGGTTAACACATAGGCCTATTTTTATTTAGAAATTTCATCAGGCCACCACCCCACTGGCTCTGAAACTCCCTTAAAACTCAATTATCTATACTCCATTATATGCTTGACTTAATCAGTTGATAGTAATTGTGGTTTTAACAACCTGTAAAAGTCACTTTTAAACACATTTAAACAGGTGATAGTAAATGATTGTTCATTCATCTTTCAAGTTTATCTATACTTTACAAATGTCATGTTACAAGCAGAGCAGTAACAAGCAGCTTTTAATTCTCTAGGGTTTTCAAGACAATAATTGGTAAGTTTATAGTTTATTTATTGGGATTAATTATTGTAATTAAATAAAATTCTTTTTACATACTTGAAAGATATATCCAGCATTGCAGCTGTTCTACATTTTTTTGATGTACAGGGTTGATGGCCCTATATCTTGAAGTCCATTTTGGTTGTTTACTTGCTCAAGTGTTTCAAGCTGAAGGAACCTACATATTTACATTATAGAAAACAAAGCTGTAAATATTGTTTATAAGTCTGTTTTATTAAAATGTTTTTTGTGTAAACAAGTTCATATTAAAAATCGTTCAACAAGCTAGAGTTAACTTATTTTACCACTTTTTTGTATTTCGAAATGCAAAAAGCACAATACAAATGAACATCACCTCAGTGCGAAGAACAAGAACTTGCTAGTACTTAATATTAAAAGAGGTTCAATTTTACAGATAAGTAATATTATTTATTTTTGAAGTATAACATTTTTATTTCAAATGATGTTTGTAATACAAAATTAAAAAGTTCAAGCAATCGAAATTAGAAGTAAAATTATAATGGTAAGATTTCATTTAGAATGCTTCAAAGCATTCTAAAGCATGTGAAAAAAATGTACCCTATATAATAAGAAGAAAAGGATTGAGCTCAACCTTTAAAATTTCTGGCAGAGCCCCTATTTATTAGTAATTTTCAAACTAAATTTCTTTACTTCATATTGCAAATGAACAAATATCCAATAATTATATTATTGTTCAAAATGAAATGATTTCTGTTTTTAAACCTTCTGCAACAAAACTCATAGGTGCCTAACCCAATTCCTTGAACATAAAATTGTATGTAAAATATTTAATTTCAAATTAGCGAATGTAGAGAGACTGAGATAAATTGCATATTCTGTTTTATTTCTTAAGCTCTATAAGTTTTTTTTTCAATAATGTAGTTGACTTGGCAAGAACAGGTGCAATCAAATAAATAAAACAAACATTTTCTAGCCCTAATATTTTTTATTGACTTTAATAACTTAAATTATTTACCGTACAAAGCAATTAAAAAACTCTTTAAATATTTTACTGATAAATATTAAGGTGAAAATATGTATGTTTTGTTAAAACCAAATGTATGTTTTCTTAAAACCAAATGTATATTTTGTTGAAACCAAATGTATGTTTTGTTAAAACCAAATGTATGTTTTGTTGAAACCTAATGTATGTTTTGTTAAAACCAAATGTATGTTTTGAATGTTTAAAACAAAAGCAACTTTAAACAAGATTTGATGGCAACATTAATTTAAAACATATTTAAACTAGATCAATTTAGCAATAAATATATCTCTAAATTATCAACTAGTATAACTTCTAGATTCACACACTACAAATATTTATAATTATGGTTAACTATGGTTGAGTTATGGTTATAATTATGGTAAATTAATATGCAAAGTGATAACGCTTGTTTGTATTATCTTGGCAAAAAACCACTACTTACTGATTTATTCAGCAGACGTGTTTCACACTAGGTCAGTGAATTTTTAAATGCTGTGAGTTACTGACAAGACTGTGCCTCAGGTGTGTTGTGTTGGTGTATTTCTGCTCTATAATGTGTTATTGTTCATAGAGTAGTTGTTATTTATGTGCTCAAATATAGTGCATTATTTGACTGCCCAACCAAAAGCCACCACAAACTGTCACTCTCTGTGCATACATTTCTCTTTTTTTATTCATGCGAGGATTTCCTGAACTCCAGATACGGCAATTCTGTTTGTTAACCAATCCATTTAAGTGGAAGTGAGCTTTATCACTGAAAATGATTTTATTTGCGAAGCTCTTATCATCCTGCCATTTTTCAATACCAGGTCAACAAACTGTCGTCTTTTCTGGTGATCTGGCATTTTAAAATGTTGTGTCAACTAAATTTTATAGGGGTTATAATGAAGGTCATACCGAAGAATTCTCCATACCAAAACAGATCCTAAACTCAATTGTTGAGTATGGTGACATATTGATTTCGCTGGGATTACAGACACTCTGTCTAGAACCAACGCACTGTTCTGCTCAGTTTGGCCAGAACGACAACATCCAGGACTTTTAAGGTTGACTGTTGAACCCGTCTCAATGAACTTTTTTATGAGTCTGTGAACTGTTGATTCATTCGGTCCTTCATTACTTCCATGAGTACCGCAAAGTCGCCTGACAGTAGCTGCATAACTCTTCACTCTGATGAAACTTTTTAATGATTAACACTCACTGCGCACAAGTAAACTTTCCATGGTTAGACACATAATGAAAGAATGAAAGAAGTACCAACTGTGTCAACAATCGGAATGTTTCCAGAAATAGAAACAAGGTCAAACATTGTACCTCGCCGATAAACGAAAATTTATCCGTTGTTTAAAAAAAAGCTCTGTTTTAATCACTCTATAGTTTATATCACTTGGCAAAAACCACTACTTACTGATATTTTTCAGCAGACACGTTCCACCCTAGATCAGTTTACTGTTCAATGCTGTGAGTCAGGTATAAGTCTGTTACTTACATGTATTGTAATTATGATTTAATAAGGGTAATGAAAGTAGGATCGAGATATTGCTTAAAGGAATTATAAAAAATGGTTCCAGGGTTATACAAAATGCTGTGGTAATAAAATAATAATGGATAGAAATAACTGTAAAGACAAATTAGTTGTGGATTAGAGGCATTGATGGTAGAGGCAGTGACGTCACTTTAAACAAATTATAAAATACTAAGAAGAGGATAATGGCAGAATTCAAACTATGATATAAAATTAAATAAATGGTTTATAATAGGGTAATTTTGTTCTTGGTTATACAGCAAATGGGAAATGTGTAAAAGCATTATAGAAAATGAAAAATACATCAAAACAGTTAGTGAATGCCAAGATATTATTATTAGACAATGATAAAACCCCAGGTAAAAAAGTAACAGGAAAATATGATTTCACAAATATATTTGTTTTATTTATTAAATTCTCGCCTCAACTAACAATAGAATATACATTATAGCGTTCACATAATCTATGGATGTTATACCAATACAGATCACAAACACACAAAACAGGACATAAACTCACAAAGTAGGAACTACTTTTTTATGTTAACAAAGAGCTGATCTATCTCCCATTGCTATTATGTTCTCTTAATAAATCTTAGACATAACCTTTTATAAACAAATGGATTTCAGCAAGTACGGCTAATTATACTGGAAAAAATAAAGATTGCTAACCATACTAGCACAGGTATTGCTCTTTACCCATTATAAGATCAAGGAGTTTTCCTGTCAATTTTCCAACTTGTTTCAATGTATTCACTAGATTGTGTTATGTATCTAGATTAAATCAACAGCTTCCTTACACTTTAAATGGGTTTCCATCATTTATGATTTCCTTAACAGATTTCTTCTGCAACCCCCTGAAATAAATCCTGTATAAAACACTTGTGTTTGTTTTCAATTACTCCCACAATATACTTCCATTTTAGCAGTTAATTCATGTCAAATAGCGCTACAGTTTTAAGGTGTTTGCGTGTTTATGGAACAAACTATGAAACAAAATTGTCATATTTGAAGAAAAATAACATCAAAGAACATTGATCATGTAATTATCATTTATTGATACATAAATCTTCCTTTTCGAGTTTAAAGCAGAAACAGATGTATATGACAGCCTTTAATGCACTGCAAGTTTCTAAACAAATCAGAAAGTATTTGACCATCCCACTCTTCACATTAGAAACATTTCTACATTTACTAATATAAAATAGTAAATAAATATTTTAAGTAGTTTAATGAGCATTACAGTCAAATAATGCACATTCGGGGAAAGTAGTTTTTATATAAATTATTGTGTGAACCATAGAATTAGACATTATCAGATAACAAAAATTTCAGATATATAAATAAATAAAGGCTTGAGTATTAAAAAGATTACTAAATGGGAACAATTTTTCAAAACATATTGTCAAACCTTATTCTAAGTTTTATAGAAATTTGAATAATTAAATGCAAATGAAGCTAAACTTCAATGTTGAAACTATCATTCATTAAACTATATATATATATATATATATATATATATATATATATATATATATATATATATATATTTATATATATATTTATTTATATTTACCTTCATATTTATAATATAAAGTGTTCAATTAAATGCCAAGCTCAGCTATTGGATATTTAAAAAACATACAATATGTTTGTATAAATTATATGTGCATTGAAAATTTAATATCAGCAAACCCAGGGTTATCTTTATAAAATAGCCAGATAAAATAGTCTATCTTATCTTCTTTAACTCTAGACACAAATTATGAACTTCAATAACAACAAACATGATAAAAGGACCCTCAGAAGAAATTCTTAAGTAATTTTGATTAATTAAATTAAGATTCTCCTGCTTTTTTATAATACTATTCAAATTCAATATTTTTGGTAAGTTAATGTGGGAAAGTTTTAAAGAATCAAAGAAAAACTTTTTGAGTTAGTAAAATGTAATTTAAATTAGTTAAAAGTTTCAATTATTTTAGTAATACAAATTCCTATGGAACCAAATTAAAAACTTTTTATAGTGTTACCAACTTGAAACATGATATAAATGTAGTAAAAGCATTTATATAGGGATACTGTTATACATGTATTTTTTAGCTAGTTGTTTTCAGGTGTTCATCATAAGATGCAAACATCGATATTTGACTCTGAGTATATGGAAACCCAGTAAATCTTAACAGCTCACAGACCAAACATTAATATCGAATAAGCAGTGGCAAAAGAAATATGGGTGGAGGGATGAGTCATGCCAGTATGTGCATATGTAATAAAAGTTATGTGATAGATCTGTAGGCTACTTGAGTACTTCAATAATGAAACACCAACACCACCTGTTATTGACTCATCTTTGGTAACTGATTCTGATGAATTGTAAAAGAGTTCACCTTTTTTCGAAATACCAAGGACATAACATGCTTAAGGCATAACTGATCTTTCTCCTATTAGACAGCAACAACCTTTAGCCACACAAGATCATTCATCGACTCCAGTTCAATCTATAAGAGGGCAAAGAAAAGTTATCAATACATCATTGATTTTGTCCCTTACAACACTTTGGTGTAGTTTTTTAAATGATTTGGTGAATACCGATGCTTTGGTCTTGCAGTTCTCTAAGAATATTTCAATTCTAAACTTCAGAATTTTTGTCATAATTCCACTTTCATGAACATGATTGTGGTGTGTGTAATTCTATCAAATGCTACTGTGCTGTGAGCCAAACATCACAGCTATTGTTAACTGCTTATGTCCAAAGCCCTCATATATCTTGTCCAAAATGGGCATATGTGGTGCTCCATTGGCACCGAAATTCAAATTGGTTCGTATTAAGGTGAGTGTCCTTTTCCAGTCTCTAAGAAAGTCTATTGTTTACAAGATATGCCCAAGGCTTTCCCAGGCATAAGGTTAATGTTATAGGTCTGTAGGACTCCAACTTGCATCTGTCCTTTCCAGGTTTCTCAATGGGAATAATGTGTGCTATTTTTCATTTTTGATGAATCTCTTCACCCCTCCTCACCTCATTAAAAACCCAGAATTCTTACAAGCATTTCGTGAGAGCGGTGCTTCAACATATTATTATGGATAACATCATGTCCAGGGTCAGATTGTATCAGCTTGAAGACAATGTTTTTTTAAGTCGCTAAAGGTGAACATCCCACCATCTGGGTTGTATTCCATTAAAAAAACTCAGTGAGACAAGATAAAAATTGTTCCTTTCTAGTAATTTTGTGATGTTATGAATTTGTTGAGTTTGATTACTTCACATATCAACACACATTCTACACACAAAACGATAGTCTGCCAAGAGGTTCCCCCATCTCAGGCATCCTGGCAGAAATATTTCTCCATCAATATCGAACAACAATACATTCTGTAGAACAACAAACAAACACATTAGATAATTTACTACTACAGATATGTAGACAACATTTTACTGTTATACAACGGCAATAAACAACAAATCAAATAATTACACAATCACATCAAAACCTAACAATTACCCTCAAATTAGAAGTCAACAATAAAAAAATTTCCAGGACCTTACTATTACCAAACTGACACACAATTGAAACACAACACACACAAACAAAAACAATTTCAAAATTTACAGAAAACCAACAACCACTGATACTGTCATACACAAAACTAGATCAATCCACACTACACCAAGCAGGTTCCATTTAACCATATGTTACATGGCCTAATCAATATACCTATGCAACAAAAAGACTATGACGAAGAACTTAATACAATAAAATACATCATTCAACAAATCAGTTACCAACACTCACTTATAGACAACATACTCAAAAAAATTTAACATAAACGTCATCAAACAGCCACACTGACTAACTACATAAAAAACAATAAATACATATTCTTCACCTATCACAACAAACACACGCACAAAATTGCTTCCACATTCAAAATCTCAATTACCAAATATCATACTAAACGACAAACACTTAAACGCAACACATACAGCCTTTTCAACAATAAACAGACAAATACAATCTATCTAGTATATGTAACAACTGTCCCAATTTGTACAATAGCCAAACCGGTAGATTATTTAACACACGTTTCAAAGAACACATCAACGGCATAAAAACCATAAATCCAGTTATTTAACACACATACACCAGCATCTATAGTAGCTTAAATGTTCTCCACATATTAAACCATAGTAAAAAACTAATCATTTCAAAAAATATGAAATATTCAAACACTATACAACAGAAAAAGAATATATCTTAAATATCACCCTATTCCATTATATAGTAAACAACCAGCTTAACCTCACCCCCTCTACACTCATTAATCATATGGTTGAAACCTTGTGAGAACGCCGCCAGTATAGTGTCTGCTTTGTAAATAAAACCATTGTTTAAAAACGAGTCAGCAAGTAAGTTTAAAAGTATTCAATTAGTTATGCAATAGTTACTTATAGTTTAATCAGTGAATTCAAAATGATTACAACAAGCAAGTTTCTCTTAAAAATCGCATAAAAGTTGTTTGGCGAAGGTTCTTTATGGAGACCATACTTCTGTTCTGTGAAATTATCCCACTACTCCAGCTCTCATAATATTGGTCAATCTGACATTTCAGCCATATTGATTTATTACTTTGTTGTTTGCTATTCCAAAACAAAACCTTTAAACCTATTTGGATGTTCTGGTCTCTGGCTTGAGACACGTCCTTTTCTCTGAGTAGAGACATGTTAAAAAACCTGAGAAGGACTATTTGTTAGGCTCTTGCTGTGATACATAGGACTTTCCACCTAAGAAAGCTAATGCTGGCATTCAGTTCGTATTTAAGTTATCCAGGGGCAGGATAAGGACCAACCACATCACCTCCACTGATACTTATATATTTCATAAATTAAATGTTTATTCAGGCTAATGCATGTCTATTCTAAACAACAAACATGTCATTTAAAGCTTGGAAAGCAAATGCTGTAAAGTTAGGAGTCTTTATCTGTGTGCATATTCTAGTGAAATTGCTGTTTGTAGTAAATAAATGCAGTGAATTTTTTGTTTTCAAGTACTACAGTTTACATGCACCAAGTTTACCATTTACTTTCTTTATAACCAAATCTACCCTAACTAGATTCTTTGTACACTCTTTTAAACTGTTCTTACTAAGTTTAAACTGCATACTTGATAACAATTTCTTCACGTGATCCTCAAGCAAAGCACCTTCTTTTAAAGAAAGATAGGAAAACATACCTGATGTTTATACAATAGGAGACACATTCTTCAGTGATACAGTCATTTAAAAAATATGTAGATACAAATAAAAAAAAATAATAATGGCAGAGAAAATGAAAGGGAAAGAACCTATGAATGAGACAGTAATATAAAGATAACGATTTGAGAGAGGAATGGAGAGTTATTAATGAATACAAATTTACATATGTCAGAAAGTGTTAGTAAGAACTATTGTTAAAGAAAAATGGTAACGATGATAGAACGGACTTGGATTTATGAAAAGAAAAGAGGCTGATACTGGAACAAAGTAGTGGTAAAGGGAGATGATTGATATGTAATATCATGATCACAGAAAACATCTTTAAAATTATATTGAAAGGATGAAAAGATATAGAATAACACAACATTTCTAAATATTTTCAATCAATAACTTCAAATACAATGAAATATCCCTGTGTCTTGAGTCATTTTAAATCTGTATTTAACAGTTAATACTTTTTATATTTGAGTACAGTTTTCTGCCTTCCCTAACATTACAATATTTTCCTCTGTTAACACGTTTCGGAATAACTCCATTTTCAGAACTTAAATTGTACTGTTCCTTATTAGTAGAAGCTTTTATAGAAATGTGTTGTGAAAAAACTGATATAAAAATATTGTAGACCTAAATAAAAGTTGCATAAAACATAACATAAAAGTTAAGAATTTTAACAACACTTTATATTTTAATTTTTTTACTAATCTCTCTTTTTTGAAGATATTTTTTCCTCTTTACTTCCTGTACACAAACAGCAATAAATAGTTTTAGTTATCAAATACACACTTATAAGTACTAAGATTACAATACTTGCTAAGAACAAAAATACATCTAAGAGGAGATACTGATACCAGGTGAGACCAGCTGCAGCAGTTCGTAAATGTGGTGCTCCTTTGTGGCGAATCACATATTCAATCCAATATATTGCATTGTCAAGAGGAGATATAGGGTTGTCACGCAGAATCGCAGATTGTCTTTTAGATGCTTCTTTATAGCTAAAGCAGATAGAACACTTGTTTGTGATTTAATTAATCAAAATAAATACTTTTTGAATTGTGTAGTCTATTACATTCGGTAAAACTTAATTAATAACTTTAAAAAAGCTACATGACTCATGTGATGTTAGTCTTTGCATGTTATCCATATTAGGAAGGCTACTTGGTAACTGAAATGTACATAAGGGTAAAATTAAAAGCAACGTTATAGTTTATAAACAACGAATATTTATTTGTTGATTCCATCTTCGTGTGAGCTACTAGTAATCACTAAAGACTTTTAAATGTTTTAAACTTGCCTATAGTAGCACTTACTTTGCTTGTTGAGGACAGCCGTTTCGGGAGATGTGTCCCTTTGTCAACTCAGACCGTAACTGCCGTTTCAGGAGATGTGTCCCTTGAGATGTACGTTACGGTATCGATGGATGGTTGATGCTCGGCTTGCAATATTAACATTTGTTGATTCCATCTTCGCGTGAGCTACTAGTAACCACTAAACACTTTTAAATGCTTTAAACTTGCTTATAGTAGCACCTACTTTGCTTGTTGAGGACGGCCATTTCGGGAGATGTGTCCCTTTGTCAACTCAGACCGTAACTGTGCAGTTACGGTCTGAGTTGACAAAGGAACACATCTCCCAAAACGGCCGTCCTCAACAAGCAAAGTAGGTGCTACTATAAGCAAGTTTAAAGCATTTAAAAGTGTTTAGTAAATATTTATTATTACTTTGGAACTTATTTGCTGACGTACTTCAAAATTATCATTTCATTTACAAAGCCGACAATGTATTTTTGACAAGGCCAAAATGCCACTATAAATATTATTTTATTTGATTTGCCGTATTAACCAGAAAATTTACATACAGTTTTGAAGAAATTTACTTATATCAGTTTTCTAAACAACTGCAACTCCAATTTCTTAGCGATTGCCTATAATGCAACATGTACTTTTGTTTTCTATCGATCGATTGCGCTAGCACAAGAACTGTTCATGCTTACACAATATATAGCAAGTTATATTTGGAACTTTTAAACTGTCTTGACCTTTTATAGACACTTGAAGCTACACTATGATTGTTAAGTGTATATAATCTAATTAGCTAACTTGTCGGTGGCTTAGTTGAATTTTGTTGTCTAAAAATTGGTTGTGTTTGGGTTAAAAGAATTTAGAGTTAAAATTTGGATTGATTTTTAAAAAAGCTTAAATTTGACAGTAGATAATATCAACTAAACATAATAAAAATAAGAACCCAATAGCCACAATAAAATCAATTTTACTATAAATCAACACCTTATGTAGATTTTGCTTACAAGGTAACCTTGTATATCTGAATATGCTTACCAAGTAAGCAAAATATAAAACAAATGAGGATTTATAGTAAATAAATACATTTTATTAGGCTTTTATTTTTATTGTTTTGGTTAATTTACTTCCATTATTGTTTAGGAAGTAATTAAGTGGATAATATCAAATAATAACAAAATCTTAAATATACAGAATAATAATTTCATCAAAAACTTTGTCAAGCAAAGTAAGTAGTATCTTTATATCAATTTTTCTTGCAATGATAAACTAATATAGCCTATAATAGCTCTATTGTTGATACATAAAAATATATAGGGTTGTATTGTTTTGAAATCAATAAATTGTTCATTTTTTTATATTGATACATACTTTTCTTTCTAACAAGCAATTTGTATTACAATGAAAATATTGGAAGAACCCCAATACCACAAAAACAATAAAAAATAACAAATAAAACAAGTTACTTAAGATTAAACCCTTATGTAGATTTAGATGACCATGTTATCATCATCATAAGAGGGTCTTATAACAAAATTATAATCTAGCAAACAAGAAGTTACATCACTCTTGTTTGTAACTTCTTGTTTGCTAGATTGTAATTTTGTTATAAGACCCTATGATGATGATGACATGGTCATTAAAATGTAGGCCTACATAAGGGTTTAATCTAAGTAACTGGTTTTATTTGTTAGTTTTGTGGTATTGGGATTCTTTCCAATATTTTCATTGTAATATATTGTACCAATGTGCTTTTGATATTGTATGAAGCAATTTGTAATTTCCTCAAAAAACAAGCAATAGACTGGACTTTATCAATTGTGACATTAGCTTAAAGTCAACATTTTTCGTGTTGTAAAGTTCATTAGCAAAGACTTAAAAAATCTGACAGACAAAACCATAATGCATTTATTCGAACATGCAAGATTGTTGGAAGACTGAGATAAAATATATATTAGCTCTTGCTGTTCAATCTATCCAATTTAATCTTTATATATAGAAGAGCAATAAGGCTTCACTCCATGTAAAATAAAAATATGGGAAAATGATGGGAGAGGAGATACTGAAAGCCTAGGTAATAGCAGTAAAACTGATCTTCGCCTTTTTATTAATGAAAAAGCCTGATCCCATGAGTATAAATAAATCGAGAGATGACCCTTTACATATTTATAAGCATTCATATATAGTTTTCTCTCACAGCAAAGTTTAATTTTTGACATGTGGCTTCTACTAAGGCTTTTGCCTTGTCTCATCATATGTATAACCAAGTTATGTCTGGTACTTCCCCTGTAATATCTTTCCCCTTAAACAACACATCTTTTATACTTTTTTTGCAGCATATCTTTCAGCAGATTTTTTTTACTTTTCAAGGTTACAATGACCAGAGGAAGCAACATTTCTCATATTAATAATAGCTCTTGAAAACAAAAGCACTTATAAATAATGTATACACACAAAATTACATTGTTTGAAAATTATTTTGCATATCTTTAAAACTTTACTTACGAAGGTTTTGTAATTTCCTTCACAGCCCAAAGAACAGAATCCACCGTAATATTATCAAAGTTTAAAACCACTCCATACCCTGCTGTTTCTGCTTGTTTACTATTTTTAAACTGATCAAGAAAAAGTGGAATCACTATTACTGGTATTTCTCGATACACAGACTCTGTAATGCTATGGATTCCTCCTTGAGTGATGAAAGCCTTTAATTTGGGGTGGGCTAAGAACAAAAATTACATTTCATGTCAAATACTTTACAATAAGTAAATGAGAGCCTCAAATACATAACATTTCATTAAGTAATATATACATGCTGTAATATTTTCCACAAAAGTAAATTAAAATAAGATTTTTATAGTAACAATTTTAATTATATTTTACTATTGAATTTTGTAGTCCATTACGTTTGGTGAAACTTATTAATCACTTTAACTCTAGTTTATCTTCATCATATGAAAATCGCCATATAGAGATCGAAAATGTTCTGACAGTAAGTTTTTACAAATTTACAAAATTTAAAGTTCGGATAGTCATATACTGAAGTTAAAGTGATTAATTATGTTTTACCATCTAGTGCTCAACAACTATTTAGTAGCAGCTTCGATATTTCAAATATAAATACAAGTTAGATATAAATTATCTGTTTCAATCTTTAACTTTAGCTACTACTCTATACTTATATATGTTAACATACTATTATCACTAAAACACTTGTAAATATTTTACA
Organism: Prosapia bicincta; assembly: GCA_036971475.1. Classification (NCBI taxonomy): domain Eukaryota; kingdom Metazoa; phylum Arthropoda; class Insecta; order Hemiptera; family Cercopidae; genus Prosapia; species Prosapia bicincta. The sequence continues at coordinate 70,677,963 of JBAIZL010000001.1, forward strand.
AACTTGCCTATAGTAGCACTTGTTTATATTTGTTGAGGACGGCTGTTTCAGGAGATGTATCCCATTGTCAACTAAGACCGTAACTGATCTCAAGGTTTTCGTAGGTTAGGGTATTAGGGGGGATATTATGGTGGGGGTATGGGTGTACTTTGTGAGTACTAGGAGTTATGATGTCAAAAGGTGTGTGAGAGTTATAATATAATTGTGTGTTGAGTATGTGTGAAGGGTGTAGTTTGAAATGTCTGTATGTTTCGTATTGTTCAGTTGTGTAACGTTGGTTATTTTTGTGTTTTTTATGAAGAATTTGTATGTTAGATGTTATGTCTATGTAGTAATGTTTTGTGGAGTTGAGATGATCGACAAAGTTAGATTGGTAATTATTGTTTGTTAGTGTGTTTATATGTTGTTGGTGGGGTGTTTGGAAAGACCTCCCTGTCTGGCCTATGTAAAAACTGGGGCACGAACTGCAAGTTAGTTTGTAAACTCCAGTGGTGTAAATGTCGTTGATTTTTGTGTTGGGTTTAAATTGTTTATTGAGAGTGTTGTGTGTGAAGTATGCCAATAACCATTTCTACAACCAAAAAGATGGCCTACCTATGGGTTTCCCCATAGCTAGCATCTTTGCAGAAATATGGCATCTGACCAAGCTCTAAATGCATCTGTTAAATTAATCAGTAAGTAGTGGTTTTTTGCCAAGTTGCCTCTATTGCTGTTTAAGTGTAAAATGTTGGCATAAGATTTATGAGTGTAGGGAGGGTTGGTAAAGTTGGTTGTTTACAATGTAATGGAAAAGGGCGATGGATTCAAAGTGTCTGTGGTAATTTAAAATATTTTCTTTATCTTTTAATTTTGTGGATCAGCTCTATGTTATTGCATATGGATGTGTAGTTGTTAGAGTTAATGTTGTCTCTGATACTAAGTTTCTCTATATATTTGGCTAGCTTATGTGAAGGTGCAGGGGTGTAGTTGTTAGAGTTAATGTTGTCTCTGATACTAAGTTTCTCTATATATTTGGCTAGCTTATGTGAAGGTGCAGGGGTGTAGTTGTTAGAGTTAATGTTGTCTCTGATACTACGTTTCTCTATATATTTGGCTAGCTTATGTGAAGGTGCAGGGGTGTAGTTGTTAGAGTTAATGTTGTCTCTGATACTAAGTTTCTCTATATATTTGGCTAGCTTATGTGAAGGTGCAGGGGTGTAGTTGTTAGAGTTAATGTTGTCTCTGATACTAAGTTTCTCTATATATTTGGCTAGCTTATGTGAAGGTGCAGGGTTGTAGTTGTTAGAGTTAATGTTGTCTCTGATACTAAGTTTCTCTATATATTTGGCTAGCTTATGTGAAGGTGCAGGGGTGTAGTTGTTAGAGTTAATGTTGTCTCTGATACTAAGTTTCTCTATATATTTGGCTAGCTTATGTGAAGGTGCAGGTGTGTAGTTGTTAGAGTTAATGTTGTCTCTGATACTAAGTTTCTCTATATATTTGGCTAGCTTATGTGAAGGTGCAGGGGTGTAGTTGTTAGAGTTAATGTTGTCTCTGATACTAGGTTTCTCTATATATTTGGCTAGCTTATGTGAAGGTGCAGGGGTGTAGTTGTTAGAGTTAATGTTGTCTCTGATACTAAGTTTCTCTATATATTTGGCTAGCTTATGTGAAGGTGCAGGGGTGTAGTTGTTAGAGTTAATGTTGTCTCTGATACTAAGTTTCTCTATATATTTGGCTAGCTTATGTGAAGGTGCAGGGGTGTAGTTGTTAGAGTTAATGTTATCTCTGATACTAAGTTTCTCTATCTATTTGGCTAGCTTATGTGAAGGTGCAGGGGTGTAGTTGTTAGAGTTAATGTTATCTCTGATACTAAGTTTCTCTATATATTTGGCTAGCTTATGTGAAGGTGCAGGGGTGTAGTTGAAATAAACAACGTCACTCACTCTACACTCGTAAATGATATGCCCACAACCTTGTGTGATTGCCGGCAGTAGGGGGTCAGCTTTGTAAATGAAACAATTCATTCAAAATGCGTTAGCAAAAAGGTTCAAAAGTATTCACTTAGCTACGCAATAATTACATATAGTTTAATCAGTGAATTAAAGATTATTACAAGCGACTTTAAAAAATATATAAGCTACTAACAGTATTATTTTATTTTTTCAACTTAATTTAACAATTTAAATAGAGGCTTAGACAAATTGAAAATTATTTTAGACAATGCTCATTAAATAGTCTATTTCAGAAGCAGCACTCTAAGGGTTAAATTGGTTTGTTTTATAATGCATCTTCACATTAGAGAGGTTATAAATCTTGTCAGAAAACCAAACTCTTGTCTTGTATTACTCTATCCCTCACCTACCACAACAAAAACATACACAAAATAGCCTCCACATTCAAAAAACTCCATTACCAAATATCCTACAAAACAACAAACACTTTAAGACAGCACGTACAACCTTTTAAAAAAGAAACTGACAAATACAAACTCTCAGGTATTTACAAAATAACTTGTAACAATTGTCCCAGCTATTACATCGGCCGAACCGGCAGGTCATTCTACACACACTTCAGAGAACACATTATCCAAAAAAACAAACAAACCCTAAATTCAGCTATGCAAAACACCTAAAAAACACCCAACACACACACACACACACACCGACATACACACTACTTTAAATGTTCTACACACATTAAAACAAAGTAAAAAACTAACAACCTTAGAAAAATATGAAATCTACAAACACTACGCAACAGATAAAGAAAACGTATTAAATGATCACACACACTTTGAAGCCAACAGCCTTTTCTATTATATGACACACAACCAAAACAACCCACCCCATTCCACAGTCATAAGTCCATTTCCGTTAGAGCCTTTACACCTAACCGATGTCGCGAGTAGAGAGTTAGCTTCGTAAAAAGAACGAATGTCTTGAAACGCGTCAGCAAGTAAGCAATTACATTTTTACTTAGTTAAGTACTTTTTAAAATTAGTTTAATCAGTGAATTCAAGATGATTACATCAAGCAACTTCATTTTTATTACATTTCTCTACTTATCATTATTTTAAATATTTTAAAATCTTTGATTACTTTTTCATTGTTTCTTTGGATCAGTGTTAGTTTCCAAATATTTTCAGAAGATATAAAAAAATATTTACTTCCTAAAAGATATTAGAAGATGTAATAAACTAAGAAACTATTCCCTGTCTTTGATAATTTTGTCATAGATTGTTCACATTTAAGACCAAGGTCATGTTTATTTTAAATTTTAATCAATAATACTAGTCAAAACTAGTAATTTATTAGCTAGCTAATTTATTAATTATTTTTAGTGTCTGTTTCCCACATTAACACACTCTTTTATTTTTTTTATTACCACAGTGGTTTAGTTATCGTTTTTTTAAAAATTACATATACCCACCTAAAAGAACTTTTAAAACCATGATATTCAACAGGCTATGCTGATATAATATAATTCTTTGAATGTATCTAGTTTTTAATGACTGCAACAGTTTTTTGTTGTTGTCACTGACCACCACTGTTGAATGACTTAGGATCTTGTTATAATTTGTTTCTTGCTTTTAGAAAGATGTACTATCTAATCTTAATATATACAGGTGAGTGTTTATGAAATCAACAAAGGAAAGTATTTCATCAAATTTAATAAGACCAATTCAGGATAGTGATGGGTTTTTTAAAGATATTGTTCTTGAATAAGTCTTTGATATAATAATCAAAACATCAATTAATTCTGAGATATATGTGGAGAACTAGACGATTTTTGTTGCTAGGAATTCACTTATAAAAATAAATAGCCCCTTAAAAGATTGCAAAGTTTCCTGTGGTTGTAGAATAGAGCCCAAGTTTATCTACACAAAAAGTAGTGGCTACAGTCTAGGTTTAACCTGCACGATTATTAACAGAAATTATATAAATTAAAACTTGCAGTTTTTATGTTGTACATCTTGAGGTTTTTATAGAAATTACACTTGTTTGTCTTATCTTGGCAAATAAACCACTAATTACTGATTTATTCAGCAGATGTGTTTTGCGCTAGGTCAGCGCATTATTCAATGCTGTGTGTTACTGACAAGACTGTTGCTCAGGTGTGTTGTGTTGGTGTGAATCTGTGGTGTGTTATTGTTCATAGAGTAGTTGTTAATTATTTATATTTGAGCACATAATTAACAACTACTCTATGAACAACAACACACCACAGAACAAAAATTCACGATAGACTCACACCAATACAACACACCTGAGCAACAGTCTTGTCAGTAATTCACAGCATTGAAAAATACACTGATCTAGTGCAAAACGTGTCTGCTGAATAAATCAGGAAGTAGTGGTCTTTTTGCCAAGATAAGACAAACATGATATAAATTAGTATTATATGATTCTGTCTTTGCTTGAGCTACTAGTTTTACAATAAAATACTTGAGCATATATTGATATGTTATACTTGCATATATAACACTTACGTTTTACATTATTGAGAATGGCTGTTTCAGGAGAAGTAGCCATTCTAAATAATAAGAATAGTAAGTGTAACTATAGGCAGGTCTAACATTTGAATATATATTTATTCAGGTGTTTCAGGATATAAATTGGACTTCCCAACATACCTACCTAAAAGATCTAACTGTGGACACCATTTTGTCAGCTTTACATTTTTAGTCTGATTTGGTAATGATTCTGTCTCCCATTTCCATAAAACTTTATAAGGTACCTTTGCAAATGCTGAGATAAAAACCTGCTGTACTTGTTCTGGCATCATGGAACTTTTCAAGTTGGATCCCAGACTGAAGTAAATAACTCCTTCTTTGGCATTGTCAAAAAAAGATTGCAGTTCCTAAAATTGCAATTTTTTAAAGCATGTTTACATTTAATTAAAAATTTAATCAAAGTTAATAAAAATTTACTCAGGCATAAAGTAGGCTTTATTTTATAACAATTTATAAATTGTTAATTTCAAGTTACATTGAATTTGATACCTCTATACTCTCTAACAAATTACCTCTATACTCATTAACAAGCTAATGAAATACCTAAATATAATAATAATCATTTCATTAACTGAAATACCTAAGTATAATAATAATTAGGTTTTGATAATTTTTTTTTTTTATATATCAACATTGTTACAGTGCATTTCTCTTCCTCTAAGACCTAGATTATTCATCTCCATTTCAGAAAATTTTATTTATGTCATCCTTAGTTTTTACACTATACAAGTATTTGGAATAACTGATTTGCTCAATACATTTGTCATTTAATATAATACTAATTAGTTCGGGTGTCTAGAATTCGTTTTTTTGTGTAGATTTCCAGTTCCTACTCACTTAATACAACTTCTCTACAAATTTCTTTCACCAGGTTTCTATTATCGTATTCAAGTGCTATCATTCTTTTGTTTAAGATAATATTATAAGGAAATTTAAGGTTTTGTAGATACAGCACTTTACACAGTTTATTGAAATGTTGGTATGACAGTTTTTGTATTTATTTAATGCCTGTCAATCACTATTATGTAAATACACACTATTATCTAAAGTACAAGTGAAGATTCATCCTGTATTCACTATTGATAAATACAGTAAAACAACATTATGCTGTTTCCACTCTGTTACTATGATAATGATTGTGATTAATGTGTTATAATGCCCTGAAATTAGACTGTTACACTAGTAAATTGAGAAAACAAAAAACATAGCGTTTATTTGTAGTAAAAACATTGTAATAATAAAGTATTTTAAAACTATGCTAAAATGAAATTCATAAACACACACTCATATTTACCTGTGGCAACTTCTTTGGTGTTCTAATTTGAACACCCGGTGCGTAAATAATATTGGGATTGTTTGGTTGTGGATAGTGTAATGCAACATGTGTATTTACTATGGCCAAAGAAGTATTTTTCAGTTGATCCATCAGAGGCGGTCTTGTTTCCCAACCAGTATAATTCATATATTGATCCACTAGTGCTTGTTGTTTTTGCAGAAAGTAGTATCGGAACAAAATTATAGAAGATAAACCTAAAACTGTGTTCTTAACCCTTTCAAAAAAATTCATATTGTTTGACGAACTAGTTCTGTAATCAACAAAATATGAAAATGTATAAGGATTGCTCATCAATTCATTTGCCCAAAAGGTAGTACACATTGACTGCAATTCTATCACAGGCGCACCAAACTTATGACCAAACACCACATATGCTTCTTGCACAAAAGTGGTTTCAACCAAAATCAGGTCAAAATGCATATCATTTGAGTGGATTATTTTTTGAACTTCGTAATTTTGTAATGTAGCATGACCAGATACTTCCCCCAAAGTTGATAGGATGTTGGCATAAACATACCAATAGTATTTATGCATCTCAAAAAAATTCACATGACCTGAAAAAAATGATTAAAATCAGATGTAAACAAATGTTTAAAGAATATAACTAAGGCGTAAATATTAAAATATTATTTAAGAAACGATTGTAATTATATATGCAAAGTATGTGTTATGTTGAAATTCCAAAATTCATAAGATAAGATAAAGCAAAACATAAGTGATCGAAAATAAAAATGTTCAAAAGTAGAAAACCAAATGAAACTATCAACTTATTTAGGTCATAAAGCTATAGCAATAACAAAACTGTCTCTTATATGTTCAAAATTGTCTCTTACTTTTTAATTCATCAAATCCCTTTCTATCTATAACAATCTGGTTATAATTTGCATTATCTTCAGGGCACATTGTGATTACAGTGACTTCGTGGCCTTTGTTCACCAGTTCTCTGAGAATTGGTCTGAAGTACAGATGATGACTAATCAGAGGCACGGGCAGAATTGCCAGTATCTTAAAGGCATTGGATTCTGCTATTACAATTACTAATACAGCTATAAACAATAGTTTCTGAAATAAATAACAGTATCTTTATTATAAGTAATTTTTGAGATGGGTTGTGAGTTATTATGAATAAATAAATAACTCTTTACAAACTGACAATTAAAAATACTTTCTCATACCTCTTTTGATGACTCATATGATCATCATCAGTGATACTAATATAATTTACTACAATTAGATGCATTTGTAATTTTTTAGTTGTCTTACTGATGGTTATGACATAAGTTATGGAAACAAGTATGATAATAAAGTATTTTTATGAGTTGTGCAGTTATTTACTTACTATCTTTATTATGTTGGTAAAAAAATTCCAACAATTTAGAAAATTTTGTTCTATGTTTTTAAAATCATCAAATGCATTTAATATATTATCAGTAGCTAATATTTTTAACACTTATTTAAAAGTTTAGTGTGTCAATGTTTTTGTTCTCTAGCAATAAAAATACTTATTGTTCATTACTAAAAAATTCCAGTAATAAATAATTGCTATATAAATTACATGTCATATATTTCCAACTGTTATGTAATTGTGAATAAATAATTGGAAACAAACCTTTTCAAGAAAAAATAAATTTTAATTTTGCCCTTATATATACATACATACATATATATATATATATATATATATATATATATATATATATATATGTATGTATGTATGTATAGACTAATTTGATATGATAATTATAATTAATCACTTAAACAATAGTTTATGACTATCCGAACTTTAAAGTTTGGATAGTCATAAACTATTGTTCAAGTGATTAATAAGATTCACCGATCGTAATGGACTACAAAATTCACGAATAATTATAATTGTTGCCACAAGAGACCGATTGTAACAACTGTGCGGGCAAAGTTAGATATATCCAGTATAGTTTTAAAATGAAATAAGGGAGTCATTGGGAGAGACTGAGATTAGCAAGTCGATAAAGAACACGTCTTCCTGGGAACCGAAGTACTCCATCCGGCCGAATGCTAGCTTCCCGAGGAAACCAGTGAGAGGTAACACTAGGGCATTGTATAGACTCATAACAGGTAAAAGATTTATTTAATGTTCCTTTTTATATTTGTTAATAATTCGTGCATTTCTTTGAACGCACTGTCCACAGCCCTTTGGAGGAATTTATGTCATTTAATTGTCCTTATTAAAATTAATATTGATGACTTCCCGTTTTATTAAATCCTCCGATGGCAGTGACTTAATATATATATATATATATATATATATATATATATATATATATATATATATATATATATATATATGTATATATATATATATATTCTTGATATTTAACGTTATCCATTGTTTTTCCGTTGCACTGACTTTATGAAGTTAATATATTACTATTGTAAGTAATTTTATCCACCATTAAGTCCAATAATTTTACCTTGAGTGATTCGACAATGGTCAATTGACCGAAAGGTGCCTCATCACTCAAGGTAAAATTATTGCACTTAATGGTGGATAAAATTACTTACAATAGTAATATATTAACTTCATATATATATATATATATATATTGTAAGTCAGTGCAACGGAAAAACAATGGATAATATATATATATATATATATATATATATATATATATATATATATATATATACAGTATAGTCTCGCTAATCCAGTCTTCCATGATCTGGACGTCCGGCTAATCCGGACGGCACAAAATTTTTGTTTAGTTATAGTATTTTACAGTGCACAATCAGTCTGCCGTCCATAAAAATATTTATTTTTATACGTCTATATTTGTTATTTTTCAAAGGGGTTTTCCTACTCTAATAGACAAATAATATAATTTATTCATTAAAATATGAATTTACCATATTATTTGTTTCTTTTGCCTATTAAAGTAGGAAAAACGTCTTTGAAAAAATATATTCACATTATATCTCCCAACACTACAATGCACGTAACATCAGAGACATCTTTCGATAAACTAAAGATAAAGGACCGCTGACTAAACGGATAGACAGTCTATCCGTCTGGCATCAGGTCAGTTGTGTTGTAGGACGGATGCCACCTTTACTGCTTCTCGCGAGATATCTGCTCAGTTGTTATTTAATTCAAGTGCGATATTGTTCTGTGTTTTTTATGTACGTCTCGTTCAGTGTTCAATGAAAATGGCGACTAAACGTAAGTCAGTGACAGTGACAATGGAATAAAAACTCCAAGCTTTGTTTCGTATTGATGGAGATGAATCGCTTACTAAAATTGCAAAAGAGTTAGGCGTGGGAAAACAAACTGTTTCCGATTGGAGAAAAAGCAACAGGAAATTGAAGATTTTTGTGCAAAAATGGTTAGTAAAGATAGTTTAGGTGGTAGAAGCACTTTCAAAAAACCAAAAAATGAAACCCTAGATGATGCTTTGTAGGTTTAGTTCTGCCAACAGCTGGAACAGGGTGTTCCATTATCGGGTGTAAATTTGCAAACGATCCCACTGAAACTGAATGAAAAGTTAAAAGGAGACCCTAATTTTACTGCCAGTGCAGGTTGGGTGTCATGGTGGAAGGAACGACACGGCATCCGTCAACTTGGAATAAGTGGTGAAATTTTGTCAGGTGACAGTGATGCCAGTGAAAAGTTCAAAGACAAACTTGGCAAGTTTGTCAGAGGTGAAAACTTACAACGCTGATGAAACCGGATTAAATTATAAAATGTTCCCAAAAAAAACTTTAGCTTCCAAATTAGATTCAGTAGCAAAAGGCCGTTAAGTTAAGAGAGAACGTATGACTTTGCTGCCCTGCAGTAATGCTTCTGGGGAACTAAAATTTCCACTTTTGGTGATAGGGAAATCCGCAAAGCCTAGGGTTTTAAAAAATGTAAATTTAAGTGTTCTATCGGCCCAATACAAGTTTCAAAAATCAGCGTGGATGAACAGTCAAATTTTTAAGGACTGATTTTTTGAAAACTTTGTTCCAACAACAGAAAAGTTTTTAAAAGAGAAAAAACTCCCTCGAAAAGCGGTTTTACTAACTGATAATGCCTCATGCTACCCAAATGAAGAAAAATTATGTCATGGTGACATTTTTGTTAAATTTCTTCCTCCTAACGTCACGGCTCTCATTCAGCTGATGGACCGAGGCGTGATAGAGGCGATAAAACGGCGATATAGGAAAAAGTTAATTTTATCACTTTTGGAACAACAAGAAGCAGATCCAGCTACACAATCTATTGAAATTCTTAAAAAAGTGACTATAAAGGATGTCATTTATATGGCTGCAGAATCATGGGAGGAAATTCAACCGTCTACACTCCAAAAGAGCTGGAAAAAATTGTGGTCTGAAATGCCACAGGAAAGTGAAAAAACCAACAGTCAACCTACTAATGACGACACGGAATTTATTCAGATTTTTCAACAATTGGAGGGTTGTGCCGAGTTGAAAGACACTGATATTTCCAAGTGGATTATCAATGATAATGACATTGGACATCAAGTGCTCAACGGGGACAAAATCGTCGCGGTGTGCACTGTAAACGCAGAAAATGACAGCTCAGAAGAGGAAGACTACACAGACGAAACGGTCAGCCCAGCTCATGATGGGGCGGCTGTAATGCTGGAGGGGTTGATGACCTACGTTGAGAAACAAAGTGATACGTCAACTGCAGAGCTACTGACCTTGAAACGTCTACGAGATCGTACTGTCAAACAACGCCATTAAACGTTAAAACAAAAGAACATTATGTGAAAAACTTTTTTCACTAAGTTTTTTAAAGATTATTTTTGTTTCAGTTTCATTTTTGTTTGACTTTTTTGTGCGTTTATACAGTATAGTGTAAATATCTGTATGTGAATAAATTTATTCAACAAGAAAGATGCTTTGATACTTAATCATGTCATACCTTTTCTGTTACAATTACAGTTTCAAAATTTATAAATCACTGTCCAGTTATGTGACTAGAGTAAGACTATGAATAAGACTAGAGTTGAATATAATTGTACTATGCTCAGTAAACCTGGTCTCAGTTATCCTATCTGTTAGATAAATATACTTCAATATTTCCATTTGTCCTAATCTTTTATTTTTAAAAAGTCATCAAATATGCTGAAGATTGTATTATGTTTTGATTTAATCTGGACTTGTTCCTCTATTAGTGTGTTCTTAATTTTATTTTTATAAATCTCTAAGTTTTCTATTACATTAATTTTTAAGCCTTTTTGTACGTGCTTAATTAATTTCATGTTACTAATATCTGGAAAATCGTGATTTCTTTCTATACAGTGTTTTGCAAGGTTAGATTTATAAATATGTGGTTTTTTAAATGCACTTAAATGTTCCTTGTAACGGTCCTTTATTTTCTTTTTTGTTTGTCCTATATAACATTTTTGATGTGTTGTACAGTTAATACTATATACACCGTTTATGTTAATTTTATTTATTTTAATGTTAGTATTTATTATATTATTAATTGTGTTATTAGTGTAATAAGTTATTATTTTGTAATATATACAATTTAATAATCTAAAACAAAAATTACAAAATAATAACTTATGTACAATAAAAGCAATGCTGTGGTGGTAATAAACAAACAAGATTACATAAATAAAAATGAAAAATATATTAATTACACTTTTTAAAAAATGTTTTAACTTGCCTATAGTAGCACTTACTTTGCTTGTTGAGGACGGCCGTTTCGGGAGATGTGTCCCTTTGTCAACTCAGACCATAACTCGTCAAAAGGACACATCTCCTGAAACGGCCGTCCTCAACAAGCAAAGTAAGTGCTACTATAGGCAAGTTAAAACATTTTTTAAAAAGTGTAATTGATTACTAGTAGCTCACGCGAAGATGGAATCAACAAATGTAAAAATATATTGTAAATAATATGTTTATAGAACTAAAAAAAGATCCTATGGATAAATACCAAAATGAAATAAAAGGTATTGTGAAGAATTCTTATGTATTATTTAATCTGGAAATCAATAACATAAATGATAACCCTAAAATACCATTATTAAATGGTATTATAAAATTACATAAAATAAATAATCCAATTAGACCGCTTATTAATTTTAAAAGTGTACCTTCATATAAAATATCTAAAATTCTCGCAGAACAGTTAAAAGACAAAATGAAATTAAATAACAATCATAATATAAAAGATACATATCACCTTATAGAGAAAATTAAAAATATAAAATTAGACAATAATAGCAAATTAATTTATTCGATATAAAAGACATGTATACTAATATACCTTAAATGGAAACATATAAAATTTTAAAAAAAATAAATTAAATATGTATACGTATGATAAAAAAGAAATTGATGAAATAATTAAAGTACTTAAAATAATATTAAAACAAAATTACTTTTGCTATAATAACAAAATATACAGACAAGAAAATGGCTTGGTAATGGGTTCACCGCTATCAAGTATCATTTCCGAAATATTTTTGCAATAAATTGATGACGAAATAATAAAAATTTTAAAAAAATATGATAATAATGGACAATGGTATAGATATGTAGATGACGGCCTGTACATTTTTACAAATAATGCGTTAAATTTAAACCTAATAATTACCGAAATAAATAATATACACAATAAAATACAGTTTACTTACGAAATAAAAAAACTTAATGCTATAAATTTCTTAGATATCACCATTTATAAGGAAAATAATAAATTAAATTTTACAATGTTTAGAAAACCCACTCAAACAGTAAAAATAATACCTAATCATTCAAACCATCCGTACAATCAAAAAATGGCATGTTTCTATAATTTAATATACAGAATGAACCGAATTCCATTAAAGTCGATAAATAAATTGAAAGAACTAAACATTATTCAACAAATAGCAATACAAAATGGATATAAAAAAGAAACCATTAATAAATTGAATAATAAGATCCTTAAAAGAATGGATAATACTATAAATAAAATTTATTATTCAAATAATAATGAAATTATTTGGTCCAAATTCTTATTTACCGGTTATGAAATCAAACCAATTATAAAATTATTATTTAAAGACACTAACGTCAAAATAGCTTATTACACTAATAACACAATTAATAATATAATAAATACTAACATTAAAATAAATAAAATTAATATAAACGGTGTATATAGTATTAACTGTACAAAATGTCAAAAATGTTATATAGGACAAACAAAAAAGAAAATAAAGGACCGTTACAAGGAACATTTAAAAAACCACATATTTATAAATCTAACCTTGCAACACACTGTATAGAAAGAAATCATCCAGATATTAGTAATATGAAATTAATTAAGCACGTACAAAAAGGCTTAAAAATGAATATAATAAAAAACTTAGAGATATATAAAAATAAAATTACGAACACACTAATAGAGGAACAAGTCCAGATTAAATCAAAACATAATACAATCTTCAGCATATTTGATGACTTTTTAAAAATAAAAGATTAGGACAAATGGAAATATTGAAGTATATTTATCTAACAGATAAGATAACTGAGACCAGGTTTACTGAGCATAGTACAATTATATTCAACAGTCTTACTCTAGTCACATAACTGGACAGTGAATTATAAATTTTGAAAATGCTAATAATGTAAATTAGCGAAAAGCTTCAATCAACAATAAAATGAAGTAATACTCATATATTCTTGTTTATGAAAGTTATTTTATTTTACCACATATATATATATATATATATATATATATATATATATATATATTTAAAGAGCATCTAGCCCATATTCAATATGGGAGACAGGATAAGTCCAGTGTGGCTGAACATATCCTTAATAATTGCCATGAATTGGATATAAATAGTGTTAAAGTGGGTAAAACAGTGTTCTCCAACAGGTTGCTGAATAGTTATGAAAGTATATTCATTGCTAAAACTAAGGGCGATTTGTTGATGAACATTGATAAAGGCCCAATTCCTGGTTCTAGTTTATTCTCTTTGTTATGACCAAATACATGATTTTTAGCCATATTTATAGTTTAGTTCAGTTGGAATGATAATTTATTATTGTTTATGTTACTTTTATAATTTTAGTTTATATTAGTTTGTAATTAGTTTTAATTTAGAACTGTCATGACAAGTCAGTGGTGGGTGTGGTCTTGTTCCACGTGCAGCGCTGGTACAGGTTAACCAACTGGTCGCTAGGCAGAGGAGTGGGAGTAGCCCATCGCGATTTTAGGTGTACTGTTTCTTTTTAGTTCCAGTATGTTTGTAACCTTCTGATGATGCTAACTGTGTTGGCGAAATGTACATCAAGGGTGTTTAAATAGTTGTAGGAAGGATTATTGTTATTTATTTACTGTATAGGCTGTCGAATTTTTTTTGGGGTGTGGTTATTTAGCCGAGATATATAGAGATGGGCTTTAGTGCCATCCTTTCGATAGTCTAAATTAGCAATAAAAGATTTGAAGGCCAATCGTTTGGATTTCTTTACTTCACGGTGTAATTAAGCTTGGTGTTTTCTAAGGCATCTCAAATCTTGTTTTTGTTCTTTCGGCTATTTGCGTTTTTTCTTTAGCGAGGTTAGCGTTGCATTCCAGTAGGGTCTAAACTTTTTGACTTGTTCTCTGGGTACACATTTAAGAGCGCATTCGATACTTATTTGATTTATAAGGCTGGTAGCTTTCTCGGGTATTTCTGGAAGCACTAAATTACCCAGAGCCTTATCTGTAACCTTTTGATATTTGCTCCAGTCTGTTTTCTTGAAATTCCATCTAGGAGCTCAGGTATTTATGTTTTCGGTTTTATTTGTCCCTATAGTTATGAGTATAGCTCTGTGGCTGCAATCCCCTGCATCTTCCAGTAGTTTACATTGGTTGTCAGCAATATTTAGATGGGTTATTACTAAGTCTGGTCTTGATAAATTTCCAGTATATGATAAGAATGATGGAGGGGAATCTATGACTTGGAGTTGATTAAGTTATCGAATAATTCTTGGGTTCTCTTTCTAACCGGTGACAAATGCGTGTAGCCCCATTTCGGTGACAGACTGTTAAAATCCCCAATAATTATGCTATTAGGTTGGATGGTTCTCTCTATTTCTTCAAAATATGGTGTGTTTCCTGGGGAATTATAGAGACTGACGATATTAAAATGTTGTTTGTTTTTCCGTGTTTCAATCAAATCAGCTTCCAGTTTGTGTTTAACATCCATCTCATGTATAATCTTAAAATTTGCTGTGAGACCATCTCTGATCCCTATATAGATACCAGACTCTATTTGTCATGATCTCTTTAAAGTAGTGACTGTGTAGCCCTTTGTCTGATAAAAGTCAGGAGTCTCTGTAGCTCCTCCTGCTTCAATTATAAAGTAAACATCCACATCGGCATGGTAGACGTTTCATTTGAATTGTAAAAATTTAACATTGTTAAGGCCTCCTGCATTCCAGAAGATGATGCGAGGCTAGTGTCGGAGTTCTAAAAGGGTCATTTTGAGTAAGGTTATTCTGATCAGCGTGTTTAGAGGCGAACCTTTGGTTGATTGTATAGATTACGCAGGGTGCACCGCGAGCAGGCGATAAACATCACTCCCCAATATTACTATATGTAATGAAATAAGAAAATAAAATATATACTTGAGACTTAGAGGAAAACTATAAAAAAAGCTTCATAGATCTAGCAATAAACAAAAATATAAACCAATAAATTCAAAAGATAAAAAAATATACTACTACTTCAGATACAGTTATTCATAAAACATACAATCACCCAACGGAACACCATACCCTGCTCTAGGTAACACTAAATTATAATTATATGCATGAATAGCAATGATGAAGCAACTGAATTGTAAACAGTCAAATACTTTCCACTAGAGAATGGATAAAACACACAAAAACAGACAACATATTGTTCAAAGTACAGCAAAAAATTAACAACACATATTATAAACTAGCTCTAATAATAACTTGAATTTTGTAGTCCAAATATATATGTACAAGACACAATGTAATGAGACAAACATATTAGGAGGATACAAAAGCACAAGTAAATAATCACCCCAATTTTAAGATAGAAAGTAAAGGCTGAAATTTCACTTTGTGTTACAATGAATACAGCATTTATTAAAACTATACAACCAATAACATATTCACCAAAAACAGGCACAACACTTACTTACTTATTACGTAGCGCTACAGCCTGGTGTGGGACTTGGCTTCCTTAACAATGTCCTGCTATGTACTTCTGTCCTTAGCCTTCTGTTAGCATTCAGTAATGCCGAGTACCCTTAAATCTTCCTCAAGGTCCTGTAGCCATTTTTTTCTTGGTTGGCCAACTCTTATTTTGCCAATCACAGTGCCATGTAAAAGTTTGTTCGGCATTCTATTGGTGGGCATTCTTATGATGTGACCCAACCATTCTAGACGTCGTGTTTTAATAAAATGGACCACATTTGCATCTTTGTATAAGGAATACAACTCAGCATTAGATCGAAGCTTCCACACATTTGTTTGTACATGATCGACCAGACCATAAATTTTTCTCAAAAGCTTATGCTCAAACAATGTCAACAGATTTTTCATTGCGGCGGTTAAAGTCCACGTCTCCGCTCCATACATTAGGACTGGCCGAATTAAGGTTTTATAGAGTCGTACCTTAGTGGTTTGAGACAATAGCCTACTTTTAAAAAGCTTTATATTTGCGAAGTATCCTCTATTAGCTGCCATCGTTCTATTTTAGACTTCATTTATTGTTTTATTTTCATCATTCACTTCCGAGCCCAAATATGTAAAACCTTTTACTTTTTCAAAGGAATATCCATTCATATCTATAGTCGTACTGCTACGCCCTCTGCTTGTACTCATATATTTAGTTTTTCCCTCATTTCTGCAGAGACCTATCTTTTTGATTTCATTATTGGTTATATTAAAAGTCTCCTTGAGCGATTGAATATTCTTAGCAATCAAGCATATATCATCAGCAAATGCACATATTTGACTTCATGAATGCATGATATTCCCTGAAACGTTAATCCTCCTCAAAACGCCACCTCTGGTCCGGGACTGCTTATTTAGAATTCTTATTCGCAGCTAACCTACATATCTGTAGGTCACTCTACTATCCACCACCTGAGGACCCGCCCAGTAGCCGAGGCAAGCCCTGGGAGGCACAACACTTAAAGAAACAATAATGCAATTTACAAATTAATTCTATAACATGCATATATCAAGGCAAAATACACAACACAACACAAACACCAACCTCAATACATTTTAAAGGACAATGCGAACCTTCAATTCAACGCAATTTCTAAGCATGTAATATAAAACTCATATAATAATTAGGAGCAGATCCAGAATCTCATTTTACTATACAACTAATATTGTGTTTCACCAAAAATATGCAATTAATATACCAATTAATATGCAAATAATAATATTACCAATTTACAAAATAATTCCATAACACATCATATTTTAAAGCAAAATATGCAAGACAAAAATCAACCTCAGTATATTTTACAGCTCAAAGCATACAATAGAGTTTAGCTTATCCGATCTTCTTTCTCGTCCAACACCTGAAAAAAAATATATAATTTGCTCTTGGCAGCAAGAAAACGACAACATCGGTGAAACAGACAAGGATCACAACATTTGTTACAACTTTATAAAGTATGTACATTCTTTTAATATTTACTATCCCAATCAAATCATAAGTAATGTGTTTTCAATCCTGGAAATTATCAACTTGAAATATTAAAAAATTTGTAAAAAATTTAACTTCCTTTGCTTTACCACATTTATTAACTTTCTCTATCACCTGACATTTTTGCTTATGCGAAGTCATGGCTACCGTTTATGACAGATAAACAAGAGTCTACTGTACTTCCAAACAATGCAATTTTTGAACATATTATACAAAACTCATATAATACAAGGTCTGTTAAAAAAATACGCCGACTGAGGTCATAAAAAAAATGTACTTTATTTGAAAGTTACACATCTAGGTCTCCTTCAAAGTACTCTCCTCCCAAACGCACACACTTATCCCAATGGTGTTTCCACTTGTTAAAACAGTCCTGGTACACTTCTTTTATGATGGTGTTCAACTCCTTTGTTGCATTTGCCTTAATCTCCGAAATCGTTTCAAATCTTTTTCCTTTGAGGGGTTTTTTAAGTTTTGGGAATAAGAAAAAGTCACAAGGAGCAAGGTCAGGTGAGTGGGGGGGGGGGGGTAAAGAACAGTGACCGAGTTTTTGGCCAAAAACTCACGAGTTCTGAGTGTTGAGTGAGCTGGAGCATTGTTGTGATGGAAAATCCAGTTATCACTTCTCCACAGTTCTGGTCTTTTGCATCGGACAGCGTCCCTCAGACGTTTCAGTACTTCAATGTAGATAATCTGGTTGACTGTAGAGCCTTCAGGGAGGTACTCGTAGTGAACAACACCCTTAGCATAAAAAAAAACTGTCAGTATCACCTTGACATTCGACCGAACTTTGCGAGCTTTTTTGGGTCTTGGGGACATTTGACTCACCCATTGGGATGATTGGACCTTCGTTTCAATATCATAACCATACACCCATGATTCATCACCGGTTATAATTCTTGACAAAAAGTTCTCATCTTCGTTTGAACGATCAAGCAGTTCCCAACAAACCCGGACGCGATTGGATTTTTGGTCGTCGGTCATCAGGCTTAGCACAAATTTTGCAGCAAAACGGTGCATCTTTAATTTTTTGGTCCAAATCTCATAACAAGATCCAACTGATATAATACACTCTTCAGAAAGCTCCCTAATGGTCAGACATCGATTTTCGCGCACCAGGGTGTTGATTTTGTCTACGTGTGGGTTGTCAGTTGACGTTGAAGGACGTCCCGGACGCTCATCATCATCAATCGACTGTCGGCCACCCTTGAAACGTTCATACCACTTGAAACATGCACTACGCTTCATGGCAACATCTCCGTAGGCCGTGTTAAGCATGGCAAATGTTTCTGTTGCAGATTTCCCTAGTTTTACACAAAATTTCACAGCAATTCGTTGCTCCTTCAGGCTGTCCATTTTAAAATCCGACAAACGAAAAAAACACTCTTTACTAAACTGCGTGTAACTCATCAACAAATGAAGATATCTGCGACTGAAATACCGCGTTTTAATCAGCTGATTTATACGAACCTAGCGATACCAAGCGGATTCTCCTGAAACTAACTTGAGCCGCGTAATTCAAACAGTCCGCTTATTTTTTGAACAGACCTCGTAAATAGGAGTAGATACAGAATTTCATTTTGGGGAGGTACAACAGCTGTGTACCATATATACCAGGTGAGGTCTAGCAGTTGGTTGTCACAACAATAATGTAATGTAAGGAAATATTGATAGTTTCTAAGAAAAAAACTGCCTTTAAACAATCACCTCCTATTTAACAAGTAATTATAAACTTTTTAAGTATCCTCTTATTTTGAAATAATCAAATATATCTCGTGTAACATTTGACGGTCTGTCATCCACACCCTGGATCTGCTAGTGATAATTTACAAACTTTTGTATTGTATTCATTGCTCAAAAAAATAACACTGTAACCATCAATGCATAGCTAGCAAGAGTAAGTAGTACATGCCTCAATTGTTGAAAAATAAATTGAACCACTACGAAACATTTATATTCAGAAATAACAGTAAGTTATTTAATTTAAAATGTTACACATCAACAAAAAGGGACAACATCTCAACACACTAGAACAATATGATACAGACACACAAAAAACAAAGTATAAACATATTAAATGAACAAACACAATACAAATCCCATATACTCTTTGATACTATCGAAAACCTACCTTTAAAACCGTCACCGCTCAACTCAACATCTCCAAGCAGAAGACACTGAAAATCTCCACATAGCGATTGAAAACGTTCTGTCTCAGTAAGTTTTCACAAATTTACAAAATTTAAATTTCGGTTAGTCATAAACAAATGTTTAAGTAATTAATTAAGATTCACCAAATGTAATGGACTACATAATAAAAGAGTAAGTTATTGATTTTAGTTACTGGTTTTAGTAAATTATTTAAACATAGAAATAAAAAGAATAATTTATAGCTAGCTTAAGTTAAGATTGATGTAAAGTTAAAAGCGATTATAACCTTAAAAACCCTAAAATTCTTTTTACAAATATTTCAACATAACATGTTGTTGCAACCCCTTTGAGTTGCAAGAATTCTTATCTCAGATTTTACTAATAGGATTTTTAATTTCATAACATTATAATGAAAAAGAAAATTAGGCAGGAAAAGTTTTTTTTAATCTTTTGAACACTCCTGTTCTTATGATTTAATCTTATAGGGTTAATCATATATAATTATAGGATTTAATCCTATAATCTGTTTGTTTTTTGTCAGCTTCAATCCAGTTAATAACAAAATTATTGTAATTAACTACAATTCTGTAATTATTGTAATTCTGATGTTTTTAGTTCATGTAGATTATTATACGTGAGGGTGTCATAACACATAATAAATAGATAACACACTTATCTAAGTTTAAATAAGGTCAAGATAATTTTAATCATATGGCTCATCTTAGGAATAGTATATGGGTAAATATTTTTTCTTCATTAGACTTTATAGCTTTTAACAGTAGTGCACCTGCAAAACCTGACAGCCACAACATTTATTTCATTAACTCATGCATGTTACTTTTTATTATAATTTCTTATTTGATCCATACACAATTAAAATTTAAATAAACAGCCCTTTAACTAGTAAACTAGTAAAACTTCTTAACCACAAATAATGAGAGATATTATTGTAACAATTTCCTCTGAAGGTGATAAATGAGGCTTTGCAATGAAATGAATGTACCTAAATAAAATGATTTATTTGTGGGTAAGTGGTTTTTTTTTATTTAATAGATTATATATTACAATTGCATTAAATTTTTAAGCCCCTTCTCTACAGAAAACTTAACAATAAGCAATTAGATAAAAATGCTATATCACAGAAATAAATATTTAACAGAAAATATGTTTCTAATATTTAAAATATATAAAAACCACCAATAAGGACAAAAAAAGTCAAAACTTTTAATTGTTGGTGAAACATGATTCATAGCATCAACACCATAATTTTTTACAGTGTAACCATTTTTTTTTTTTTTTTCAATACTCATTATCATAAATGATTCTAATTTGTGTTGACTTGTTAATGCTGTACTACTAATTTACAGGGAAACACACTTTGTAGTTGGAGTGTGAAAGAAGAAATAAATGACAGAACATGTCTTTCCATATCAAGAATTTATATTGAAAGACATGTATCTATTGTTTTCACTTGTAATTCTATACAAAAATTAGGCCATCTAAACAAAGTAAACATGATAGTCTACTATTTTTTGGAAGTTATTGGTCCAGGTTTTAAAATAGGGAATTTCCCTGTTTTAAAGATAAAAACTGAAGTAGGTGTTCATTTTACTTTTTAGCACGATAGCAATGGCTCCTTACAAATTAGGGCAATATAATATTAAAACTTATATTGCTGTGAAAAACTTTGGATTGGAAAGATTTTTTTTAGTTTCTATAAACAGCACATGTTTGATTAAAATGTAAACGTTTCAACCAAGCTTGTAGCACACCAGAAGACCGTTACTAGCCTGATAAACTAAATATTATTAAAAACCCCAAATTAAAACTAATTTTAAATAATACTATTTTTTCAAAAATCATTAAAAATAGTAGTGTAATAACAAAATAGTAGTGTAATTAAAAGAACCGATAAAAAGGGTGATAAAAAATTATGAATCGTATTTAAATATGTTCGACATAAAAACTGTTAAAAACTATAATTCACAAAAGTTTGTAAGGTAAAGCCACTGACAATAAGTCTAAAAAGTCGTAGATTTATATTAGACAATAAGTCTAATAAATATAAGTCTAAATATGTGAATATAAGAAAAAAAGTGGAAAAATTGTCATTTAAACTCGAATAACATTTTATTTAAAGATCAAGAAATGAAAACAATAAATTTATAATTAATTATTCAATAAAACAATATATTAAAAAATTGTATTTCAATATATTTTTGGTGTAATAGACAATCGTTAGATAGTAGGGAGGCTCAAAGGTCAATAGAAGGAGTGGCCTCACTAACTAGTCTACAACTTAGATGGGTAACATCTAAGGAGACTTTTATTGGTTGTCAAATTATTAATGTTCAATCCCATTTTGTAAAACTCCTTTTGAGGAATATATCAAGAGATATTCAATCTAGATCGATGTAAAATAAGCTAAGTAGCACCCTGGATTAATATTAAGCGCTCCTCACAAATTCATACAGGGCATCTTCTTTTAAACTCTCCATAATTTTTTTCTTCTACTGAAATTGCAAGATCTCAAAATACTTTTTTAACTAAAAATAACTTATATTGTAAGTATAAGCATAAATTATACAAAATACAACATGACACCAACAAAGAGTTTGTGTTGCTTTAAACAAAGAGCCGAGGAACACAAACAGAACACTAACTCAGAATTTTACAATCACATAAAAGAAACAGGACACAAATACACAGACATTTACCATAACCTAGAAATCTTACACATCAACAAAAAAGGACCACATCTTAACACACTAGAACAATATTAAATTTACAGGCACACAAAAACCCAAAGTACAAACATATTAAACGAATAAACACAATACAAATCACACATACTCTTTAATACTATCAAAAACCTGCCTTTAAAACTGTCACCGCTTGACCAGACATCTCCAAGCAGAAGACACTGGTGAAGATCGCCTCATAGCGATCGAAAACGTTCTGTCTCAGTAAGTTTTCACAAACTTACAATGTTTAAAAATCGGATAGTCATAAACTAATGGTAAAGTGATTAATTAAGTATCACCTAACGTAATGGACTACACAAGAGATAAGTGTGTGTATATATATATATATATATATATATATATATATATAGATTTTTTGGACTAGGAGACTGACAGACTTACCTTGGTAAGAGTCCACACTGTAGTCTTGAAATAGAAACACATAAAAGCACTTAAACAATGATATATTTCAACCACACAGTGGTCTTTGTCAATCGAAGAGAAAACACGAAAAGAAATATGAGAGAAAAAAATAAAAATATATATATATGGTGATTCGACAATGGTCAAGTGACCAAAAGGCGCTTCATCACACAAGGTAAAATCATTGCACTTAATGGTGGATAAAATTACTTACAATAGTAATATATTAACTTCATATATATATATTTGTTATATTTAACACTGTCCATTATTATTCCGCTGTACTAACTTTATAAAGTTACTGTATGTTAATTTTAAACTATTATTTATCCCACCATTGTGTGTGTATGTATATATATATATATATATATATATATATATATATATATATATATATATATATATATCTATATATGTAAAAATACCTATGAGAATTGTGAATGTACCACAATTCTTCTGCAGTGATGGGATTGCAGCTTGCCATCCTTGAATTCTGATGGGTATCACAAACCATTCATAGTAGCATCTGTTCCTAGGGAGATCCAAGAGGACATGGGGACTCAAACACTATAATGGGAACATTTTACTAAAAGTCAAGTGAAGATTCGTAATTCTTGATCATTTTAGTAATAAAATAAAGTTGTAGGTTTATCAGCAAATATAAAAAAAGTTTGCATAAAGTACTACAATTGCTTTAAAATATTGGGTTAAATTATTTAATCATAAAACATAAAAATGTTAGAATAAATATAATTGTTTATAAATTTAACTTTATAAAATTTGAAAAAATCTGTTTAAACAAGTTCTTATCATGGTCTAACTTCTACATCAAACCTTGTATTCTTTGCTTTACTGTCTGATTTGTTCTAAAGCTTATTTTGTCTAAAATATTACAATTTATTACAGAAATCTAGAGTTAGACATTCTATGAGTATGATAGATGTTTAACATGCTTTAGATATAACTACACACTTTAAACAAATGTTATAAAAGTTCAAATAAATTCAAGAGAATTTTACTCAAATATTTTTCATAGAGATAGATTACTTTGAAATATATTTTTAACACATTTACTGCCTTATGGATGCTCCCGGAGCTACCGTCGGATGTTCCAATGACCATTCAGTTCTCTTAGTGAAGGTTTGTAGCTTGTTTTAGTAACAGAGAACTACGAGTCGAAGGAGATATTATTGTACAAAACATATAGAGGAAGTTTTGCAGTCTCATAAGATTGTTATGTTACAATAGTACACCAAATATGTATTAAGATATTCAAACACATATGTTAACAAAAGAAAATTTATTCTGTTTTTTTATCATAAAACAAAAACACTGTTTTCAAAAATTATTAAAACTGTGTGCAACAAAAATTAATATAACTAATGTCATTAAAGAAAAAGGAAGTACTGTAATTTGATTGAAGATTGTTAAATGGTTGAATTTTGTTTAAGAAGATAGAGGTAGAAAGAGTTTGAGAAAAGAATAAATTCAGTAAGAGATGGCATTAAAATGTAAATCATATCGCACACATTAAATAGAATGCTAACTTGAGTAAAGTTTGAATGAAATTGTAATTTGAGAGAAGTTTGAAAGAAATTGTAATTTGAGAGAAGTTTGAATGAAATTGTAATTTGAGAGAAGTTTGAAAATGGGGGAGAGTACTTAAGCCAAGGACACAATTATCCCTGTAAGAGATATGACTATTTATGATTCAGTTGTCTCTTTATTAAAATTTTGGTTTTTTAATATTAAATTATTAATACAGGTTTTTATTTAAGAAGAGCATTTTAAAACTCAATTGTTGTGGTAAACTCAACTTAAGTTACGGTCTGAGTTGACAAAGGGACACATCTCCCGAAACGGCCATCCTCAACAAGCAAAGTAAGTGCTACTATAGGCAAGTTTAAAACATTTAAAAGTGTAAGTGATTACTAGTAGCTCATGCGAAGATGGAATCAACAAATGTCTCAATTGTTGCTTTTTTCATATTACTTTCCAGAAGTTAACATCACAATTGAGAAAATAATTGTCTTTCTTATAGAATGTGGTTGCAAACTAGGATCAAATTTGAAACAACACACAAATTTTAGTACTACAGCACTTTGCTTGTTTCATTTCTAATATCTATATTATTATTTTTTCATACACAGAGTAGATATTAAAAACATAAAAATAATCATAACCTAACATGTTGATCAAATATGGTTATATAACTTATGTACAAAGTACATACCATTGTTGGTAGTTACACATACTCTGAATCATGTGTGAAGCCAGAGCACACTAGAGACAAGTTCAACAACAGACACAATAGGTTGTATAGTCAAGGTAGGGCTACTGCAATTAAATCAAATTACAGCACAGGTTAACTGCTTAATTGTGCTTTTTATGCTTTTATAGCAGGTTTCATTAGGAGTAATTTAAATCCTAGATTGATAAGGAAATTAACATTATATAAGTTTTTTGAAATTTCAAATTTATTTAGGTAAAATTTATCTTTATTAAAAATTTTAATAAATTATTTCCCTAGGCGGGTTCTCAATGTCGTTTTGTATAGGAATAATATTTACATAAAAATCAATCTCATTTTTTAGAAGTAAACAATATATTTCTTGACAACTTTATCAATTGAAAAATTGTTATATTTAAATACAAATTAATTTACAGTTTTTGTCTTGTGCATCTTGAGATTTTTTAACAGTTATTTTTAATATCGCTTGGCAAAAAAATCACAACTTACTGATATTTTTCAGCAGACACGTCTCACATTAGATCAGTGCATTGTTCAATGCAGTGATACACAGTCAAGACTGTTCCTCAGGTGTGCTGTAATATTGTGAGTCTGTGATGTGTCATTGTCCATTGTTGTTAATTATATCTTGAAATACATTATTTGATTGTGAGTGTGTTTTGTTGTTTAGAATGTGTTGTAAATGATTTTTGTTGTGTTTGTATATTTCAAAGTTTTCTGACATGTTCAGTTTATTGCTTTTTTTCATGAAATGAAGAACTTTTAGTTTTGTTGGTGTGTGTGTATGTAGTATGTCCTGTATATGAATAGAAAAATGTAATTTGGGTTGCGTGTTTTTTATGTTAATGTTATCTATTTTTGTTTTTGTGTATTACTGTTGTTTTTTGTTTTGTGTGTGTTGTTTTTTTGCATATTATGTTGTCAATCAGGGTATTTTTTTATTTGCTTCTATGGGTAATTTTCATGGGTATGTTGATTAGCTTATGTATGACATGCCTCCTTGTTCCACTTTCCATGTTTCCGCACCTTTTGTTGATGGGAAAGCTCTTACATCGCTAACCTCAATGATTTCTTTTCCAAGTAAATTTTGGTACACTTTTCTTCTAAAAGAATTGTTTGTTAGTTGATTTCCAATAAGAAGTTTTTTTACACTTTATTCCTTTTTACTTAGTAATAATGTTAGGACTAGGGTTTTCGCAGCGTGAGGAGTGACAAATTGTTGACATTTCTCTCTTCTCATGTAGTTTAAACAACAACTGATCTGGTGTGGGGCTGGAATAAATATTGGTCTGCTATAGTCATTGGGAATGGAATGAGGAGTTTTTAAAGAACACAAATTTACATCTATCAGAAAGTGTTATTAAGAAGATGAAGAGTAACGATGATAGAATAGACTTAGATTTTCAAAAAGAAAAGAGGTAGAGAAAGAAGAAGGTAGGTAAAGGGAGGTAGTAATATGATGATTACATAAGACATCAATAACATATTGAAAAGAGAAAAAGATGGAAAGATATAATATTTATAAACATTTTTAATCAGTAACTTCAAATACAATGAATGAAATGTGCTTCTATCCTAAGCCATTTTAAATCTGTATGTAACAATTTGTACTTGTTAGTAGAAGCTTTTACAGAAATCTGTTATAAAAAATTGTTTTAGTCTGAAATAAAAATTGTATAAAACATAACATAAAAGTTAAGAATTTTAATAACACTTTAAATTGTAAGTTTTTCCTAGTCTCTCTTTTTGGAAGATGTGTTTTTCTTTTTACTTCCTATACACAAACAGCAATAAATAGTTTTAGTTATAAAATATATACTTGTAAGTACTAAGATTACAATACTTGCTAAGAACAAAAATACATCTAAGAGGAGATACTGATACCAGGTGAGATCAGCTGCAGCAGTTCGTAAATGTGGTGCTCCTTTGTGGCGAATCACATATTCAATCCAATATATTGCATTGTCAAGAGGAGGTATAGGGTTGTCACGCAAAATTGCAGATTGTCTTTTAGATGCTTCTTTATAGCTAAAGCAGTTAGAACACTTGTTTGTAATTTAATAAATAAAAATACATATTTATAAATTGTAATACAATGGAGAATCATAAAGGCATAAAACCAAAGCTAGTAATCTATAGTAATCAAGAAGTTATAATAACATTATTTATATTTCAATAATATCATTAGAGGAGAAAGATCTAAAAATAAGCTGCAATTTCTTAGGGTCAGAAAAGGGTATCAGATAACTGAAAATAAATAAATTTACCTAAATTGTAGGTTCTGCATATTGTTAATTAATTAATTTCAGAGAAATAGTTTTGCTAATCATGGACAACAAAATCTCCAAAAATGAAGTGGAAATCTAAAAATGTGAAAAATTGGTGATCATTCAGTTAGCAGCAAATATTATGTCTTTGGATAGAAAATGAAAATGTTTATAAACATAAACTATAATATTATATGTAGGAAAATATTAGTGCAACCCAAAGTTTAGTTACTTTAAATATTGCTGACCAAAAATAAGAGATAAAAGAGGTTGAAATCTGCAAATAGTTACGACAATAAGAAATTTTGTTAAGGACACGTAAGGGTTTAGGGTAGAGTTTTATTATGATTTAAAAACTAAAAAAGGAGGAAAAATTGGCCAGAAAAAATAATAATAATAATTTATAAGGCAGTTTACTTCAAACGTTCACAAAATAGCTGCTAGTTTGAAAATTCTAACTTACAAATTTAAAATTTGATTGGTAGAAGCCAAAATCTCTATATTTCATTGGCTAGAAAATTTAGTGATAAGGGGAAAGATGCGTAGAGCCGAGTGCAGAAAGGCCGAGTTAGTCTTCCTTCGACCAAAAAAGATGGTAGTTTTCCTTCGACTGAAAAAGGTGGTAAATCTAGCTTCGATCGAAAAATGTAGTAATGTGTAGTGGGAGCCAGGCTCATAGCAATGAAGAAAAAGTGTTGTAGTTGGACATTTCTGTACAAAGTTCAATTTTTTTTAAAAAAATGTTTTCATGTATGGTTTTAAAGAGGAAACAATATATATAAATTTTTTAGCACTTCTATTGTTTTTTAAAATATACATTATCAAAGATTGTTACTGTAGAAATACTGTTATTTGCTCTCACTTATAATATACCCTTATTAAAATACATTTTGAAATAATATTGGTTGAATATAATATAATATTATTGAATTCAGTTAGACTAGTTTCCAGAGTTGTGCTTTCACCTATTGTCAAGTATTTTTTTCAGTGACGAAATTAACTATAGTAATACAGACTGGAGTATAAGATTTCCCAGGTTATTTAGGTAAAAAAGTACTTCATGTAACACTTTAAGGTAAACAAAATAAATATCGTTTTAATACCCTTGATGAATGAAACTGAGAGGAGATTCTCAAAAACTGTTTACACCAAGAAAATTGCAAGAATTCTCATGTAGAGATTTTATAAGCCACAGACTCATCTATTTGACAGTTAATAAATTTAGCTATATCATAAAACACAAAATATATTTCATTCCAGTATTTAGAATACTAGTGTTGCCTGGTGAACGTTGCTGCACCTGAAATCATAATTTTTGCAATAAGAAAAGCAAATCAAACACATAAATAATTATATTTCATTTGCTGCAATGCTAGAGGATAGACAATGTCTTTCTTCATTTCATTAGGCATGTAAATATACAAATTTTAGGTGTTCCAACACGTGAGAACCCAAAACATAATTATCCGTAGTAAAAGTTGGAATGTTTCAAATTTATTCCAGCAATGGTCAATGATTGTCCTTGTGCCTTGTTTGTGGTTATTGCAAATGCAAGTCATAAAGGAAATTGTAGTCGTTTGAAATCAATTGGTAAATCTGATGAAATAATCAGTATTCATGGAATTAAGACCATCTCTCCTTTGAACTTGCCACCTCTGATTTCTGCCTGGATCAAGTTGGGTGTCCGGCAAACAAAAATGTATTTTGTTCTTACATAATGTTTATAATTTTTTTAAATTAATTTTAGTAACGCTAGTATGGATATACATTTTAACATTAGACTTATGGAAGCCTGTACACTGAACCATCCTAAGCCTCTGGGGCTGAACCCTATGGATGGATTTACACTAAACCTCACATGAACCATCCTGGGAATATGTTAAACAATCATTCCTAATTTCATTAACTTCTATTTAGTGGTTTCAGCGTTCATAAGACATTACATACACACATATATATACGTCGGTTTTTGAACAATCCCATGTCTGTAGGGCGGAGCCCTGTGGGTGGATCTACACCAAACTTCACAACACATTCCATGAAGTATGTTAAACAAATCCTTCAAATATCATCAATTTCTGTACAGCGGTTTATGAGTCCATAAGATAGACATATAGACATCAGTTTTTGAATCATCCTAATTCTGGGGCGGAGCCTTGTGGATGGATCTACACCGTACATAACACAGATCATTCTGGTTATATGTTAAACAATTCCTCCAAATTTCATTAACTTATGTTTAGCGATTTAGGCGTTCATAAGACATATACACACATATATACATATATCCGTTTTAAACCATCCTAAGCCTTTGAAGCAGAACCCTGATGATGGATATATACCAAACATTACACACACCATTTTGGAGGTAAGTTAAACAATCCCTCTAAATTATATCAGCTTCTGTTTAGCAGGTTTGACATCCATAAGATACATACATACACAAATCCATATATACATCGGTTTTTGAACCATCCTAAACCTTTGGGGGCAGAGCTCTTTGTTTGGATATACACCAAACTTAACATAAAGCATCCTGGGAATATCTTGAACAATTCCTCCAAATTGCATGAACTTATGTTCAGCAGTTTAGGCATTCATAAGACATATACATACACACACACACACACACACACATACACACACACACACACACACACACACACACACTCACACACACACACACACTCACACACACACACACACACACACACACACACACCCACACACACACACACACACACACACACACACACACATACACATACGAGCATATATATATTAAATATGGTGATTTGTTTTCTTGTGATATAATTAATAAATTTAAAATATTTCAAAAGCAAGAATACTTTTAATGAATATATTTATTCAAAGCTTTTCGCCGATAAAATAGTACTAGCATCTTCATGAAAATAATTATCTAATCTTTAGATAATTAAATATATATATATATATATATATATATATATATATGATGAATAGTTACTATCATAATAGTAATTATGACTCGCTCTTGTACTGTTGTTGGGTTCACCTCGTCAATGCTGGATGAGATTCTAGCGAAACGTCGGAACTGCGAATTTATGGACTGCAGAATGAACGGATGTACTCCAGATAGCAACTATTCATCATATTTTTCCATCCGTGAAGGAATACGTATCAGCATATATATATATATATATATTGATATTTTATGTTATCCATTGATTTTCCGTTGCACTGACTTTATGAAGTTAATATATTACAGAGTGATTCGACAATGGTAAAGTGACCGAAAGGCACCTCATCACACAAGGTAAAATCATTGCACTTAATGGTGGATAAAATTACTTACAATAGTAATATATTAACTTCATATATATATATATATATATATATATATATATATATATATATATGTGTGTGTGTATGTGTGTGTGTGTGTGTGTGTGTGTGTGTGTGTGTGTGTGTGTGTGTGTGTACATACATCAGTTTTTGAACCATTCTGAAAATATGTTAAAGAATTTCTCCAATTGTCATTAAAATATTTAGAGGCTTAGGTGTTCATAAGATACATACATACATCGGTTTTTGAACCATCCTAAGCCTCTGGCGCGGAGCCCTGTGGATGGATCTACACCAAACTTTACAGGAACCATCCTGGGAATATGTTAAACACACCCTCTAAATTTCATAAACTTCTGTTCAGGGGTTTAGGCGTCTATAGCATACATACATACATACATACATACATACAGACAAACATTCATTTTTTTAGGTATAGAATATGAAATTGATTTAAAAGTTAAATAATAACAATATAAAGATTATTACAAAAATTGAGAATGTATGAACAAATACATAAAATGTTACATTGGTTACTCACTTAGTTATATAAATCTGGATTTTCATATCTTTTTAACATAATGTAATTTAAAATTTGACTTTATTTAATTTTCTTAGATAATGTATTCATACACAAAAAAAAAAGACTCAAAAAGCATCAAAAACACAAATTATGAAATCGAGCAAAAGACTAAGAAAATCCAAATGAGATTATTTAGTGCTATATTATAACAAAGGTATAGTATTTAGGTTTGTTTGTAACAATAAATTTCCATTTAGTTAGTCTAGAAAGCCAAAGTGTCACTAGAGAAAATTATAACAAAAAGATTACATTTTTATCAATTTTATGAATACAATGGGTTTGTAGTTATGGTACTTGGAAGCAAAAAGATTTTCTCAGAATGCCAGCAATTAATTATATCCCACATGCCACAGGAACTGACAACCTGTCATGCTAACACAACTAATAGCAAGGTTTATTTGGAACCTTGCTAATATATGGCTATATAGTTATAAAGTATATAAATAGTTCTGTACTTTCACAGCCATTTAAAACTTAGGACTTGAAATTGATAAGGGTACATAATCTAATTAGTTACTTTACTAAACAATTTAAAGTGTGGTTTACTTTAGAAGATTTTTATTGTTATAAAAATTCATTATAAACTTAGTATGGTTTAAAAGCATTTGGTGTTAATATTTAGTATGAATATAAAAAGCCCTTAAATTTAAACAGTAGATAGTACCAACTAAACAGGATAAAAATTAAAACCCAGTAAAATAATTTGTTTACTGTAGGTCCAACACCTGGTGTACAAAGTTACAGGTAACCTTGTTCTTCTGAAGATGGTAACTTTGTAACCGATATGTGATCAGGTGTTGATTTATGGTGAATAAATTAATTTTATTTTTATTCATTTTTCATTAAATAGTTTTCAAGAGGATAATTAAGTATATAATAATGACTAATAAAAATAATTTTAAACAAAGAGAAATAATTTTATTAACAACTCTAAACAAGAAAAATAAATAAAGCACTATCTTTATATTGGTTTCTTTTGTAAAGGTAATTCAATATCTTAGAATATAAATTGATATTTTGTATCTTAGAAAAAAATTGATATTTGTGTAGATTTTCAAAATCAATACATGGTTCGTTTTTTATATTAATATAGATCTTTCTGCCTAACAAAATTATTTCCTCAAAACAAGCAATAGATTACTGTTTCAAGTGTGACTCTGGTTAAAAATCAACATGCTTGATTCTGTAAAGTTTATTAGCAAAAACTGTGGAGAATTTGACAACCGAAACCACAATGCATTAATTCAAACTTCCAAGATTGTTGGAAGAATATAAAACAAAATGATCTTAGTTATTGCTGTTTTGTAAACCGAATTCAATTTTTACGTATGGCTGAGCTATAGGGCTTCACTCTATGTAAAATAAATCCTTGCATTATTGGTGGAAGAATCAGATGAGGAGATTCTGAAGACCTGATTGACAACTGTGACATTGAACCTTGCATTTATATACAGCAATGGAAAAGCTTAGTCTCATGGATTTAAATATAGAGAGAAATGACTCTATACATTTTTTTGTAGGCATTCACATACATTTTTCTGTTACAGCAAAGTCCAATTTCCTATATATGACTTGTACTAAAACTTTTGCCTTATCTCATCATATTTATAACCAAGTTATGTCTGGTACTTATCCTGTAATATCTTCTCCCTTAAGCAGCACACCTATTAAATGCATCTTGCAGCATACCAACAGAAATTTTTGTTTACTTTTCGAGGTGTTAGAAACCACAAAAAGCAACATTTCTCATATTAATAATAACTCTAGTCAACAAAAGCTCATATAAATTATAAATACACACAGAAATAAAGTTTTTGAAAATTATTTTGCATATTTTTAAA
The DNA here is from genome assembly GCA_036971475.1 of Prosapia bicincta. Classification (NCBI taxonomy): domain Eukaryota; kingdom Metazoa; phylum Arthropoda; class Insecta; order Hemiptera; family Cercopidae; genus Prosapia; species Prosapia bicincta. The sequence goes on from JBAIZL010000001.1 coordinate 70,711,049, forward strand.
ACTTTACTTACGAAGGTTTTGTGATTTCATTCACAGCCCAAAGAACAGAATCCACTGTAATGTTATCAAAGTTTAAAACAACTCCAAACCCTGCGGTTTCTGCTTGTTTACTATTTTTAAACTGATCAAGAAAAAGTGGAATTACTATTACTGGTATTTCTCGATACACAGACTCTGTGATGCTATGGACTCCACCTTGAGTGATGAAAGCCTTTAATTTGGGGTGGGCTAAGAACAAAAATTACATTTCATGTCAAATACTTTACAATAAGTAAATGAGAGCCTCAAATACATAATATTTCATTACATAATATATACATGCTGTAATATTTTCCACAAAAGTAATTTAAAATAAGATTTTAATAGTAACAATTTTAAATATATTTTACTATTGAATTTTTTAGTCCATTACATTTGGTGAAACTTAACTATTCACTTTAACTCTAGTTTATCTTCATCATATGAAAATCACCATATAGCGATCGAAAATGTTCTGACTTAGTAAGTTTTAACAAATTTACAAAATTTAAAGTTTGGATATTCATATACTAAAGTTAAAGTGACTAGTTATGTTTTACCATCTAGTGCTCAACAACTATTTAGTAGCAGCTTCATTATTTAAATATAAACACAAGTTATAAGCAAAAGCTTAGGGGTGGGCTAAGAACAAAAATTACATTTCATGTCAGATACCTTCCAATAAGTAAATAAAACCTTCAAATACGTATAATTTCATAAAGTTAATACATAATGTAGTATTTTTCACAAAAGTAATTCAAAACCAAATGTTCATAGTATCAATTAATTATATTTTACTATTAGGGCTCAGGAACTATTTAGTAAAAGTTTTATTATTTGAAATTAGTAGTATTTAGATATTTGAAATTAATCATTGTAGTAAAAAACTAAAGCTTAGTTTTTTCACAGAAAGAAGTGAGAAATTAGGAAAAATGTAAGAAATCGGAAAAACAATTTAAAAAAAAAATCTATTTACAGTAGTGTCACAGACATTAGAACTCAGTCACTTCAACATTTGAAAATTTTATTTTTATTATGATAACAAATCGATTTTATTTTAATTTTAGCAGAATTTGTATTAACAAATAACTGTAATAAAGAGAATTGTTTTAAGTACAACAGATTATCCTGAACTTTATTAATGCTCATCAGGTTTCAATATGTTTCCCCTGTTTCTAAGACTATAAGCTAGCCCTTTGCTGTCAATTTAATAAAAACATACATTTAAATAAATTTCAGAATCTATTAGAAAAAAGTGAATTAAATATGTATTCTAACGTCAAAATTCTATTTGTGCATGAAATAATCCGGATCAATTGGGATCGAGACTCATCAGGACTACACGATTTTCAAACTATCTTTAAACTACTGTGTACTAATAATATTTTATTAACTATTATCTATTTTAATGTGTATAGTATCTTGTAAGTTTGAAATAAACCAGGAATTATAACAAAATAGACATCAGAGGGTATAAAAAAACAAAAAATTTAGTGAAAATGATATGTGGAGAAAATTAACGGAAACAGAGTAGTGATGCTACAATTGGAAAATTCTCATTACAGATGAATATTAATATTAAAAGCATATTGTAACATATTAGCAAAAAATAAAGTTTAATAATAAATTTTATTATTTTGCTGATTGGTTACATACAATACGCGTTATTGGTTAGTGTATAGAACGTACAAATCTAAAAAATTTAGATTATGATAAATATACTGTATGTTGCGTTTTAAATTTAGTTAAGATGCAGTTTTTAGAAATAATTTATCTTCTTTGCATTTATAATTCGAGGTAACACTTAACTTAGATATGTATTGAAATGGTGCCGAGAGCCGTGCTTTTCACACAGAGTGCCGTGCACTGTGAAACAATGATCCGGAATTGCGATGCTCTGGATTTTTTATGTCCAGGTTACTGACATTCTACTGTACCAAGCTTTTCTCAACATATTAGCTATGATTGGAGTGATATTGTTTATTAAAAGGGCAGGGTACCATGTTTGAAAAATTAATTATAAATATTCATTTGTCAGAATTAAATAAAACGCCGATTTTAAAAATTGTAAACCATCTTTCTTATTTTGAATTCGTTATATTTAACATATTTCAGTTAAGATCTACAGAAATATAATTTTAACATTAACTAACTGTTGATAATAAAATATAATTTGGTCATTTGAAAATTTCGCCAAATTTGTAAACTAATCTCAGCATATGCATTTGTAAACTATATATTTAAAAAAAAATGTAAACTATATATGCATTTGTAAGTGTTATATATAATTTCAATTATAGAAATTTGTCTAGCAATTTGATTTAATAATTTTAAGCTTCAACCCTTAGCACACATATGGGCATTTTATGTGAAATTTTCAGCAGACACATAGATTGTGTCATCTCAGATTTACAAGTTTCAGCATCTGCATACTATAGGAATTTGAAAAAAATTTCAATTAAAAAACTGGATAATGTTGGCAAGGTATAAACTTATATGTACACTGAATTTAAGATAAATGGTAACTTGTTATGTACGAGAAATTCATTTTCAAAGTAACAAGCAGCCTTACGGAGTCTGTTTATACACAGTTGAGGTGAACTTTCAAAACCCATTAGACACTGGCAATCGTGTGAGTGTGCTGCGACATTGTTTTTGTATTCTGTGTTTTCCATTATCTTGTAGACTTTCATATTTGTTATAGGATTATAAAACTTCTGTATTTAACAAAAGCTTCCGTATTAATAGAATTATATTAAATGCAAATCTATTATTCTCAATAGAAATTTTAGATATTATATGTATATATATATATATATATATATATATATATATATATATATATATATATATATCGAGTGATTCGACAATGGTCAAGTGACCGAAAGGCGCCTCATCACTCAAGGTAAAATCATTGCACTTAATGGTAGATAAAATTACTTACAATAGTAATATATTAACTTTATATATATATATATATATATATATATATATATATATATATATATATAATGTTTAAAGTGATTCAAAATTTCTATACAATGATTTCCATACATAATTAAATATAAATATACAATTTTTTTTAATATTTTATTTTTTCACCTTTACATACAGGAAGGAATTTGAATATAGATTTAAATAAAATTTATTTTTACACACACCATTAAACAATGCACTGACCTAGTGTGAAACTCGTCTGCTGAAAAATATCAGTAAGGAGTGTTTTTTTTTTTTTTTTTTGCTGAGTGATACTAAAGTAGTAATATATTCAGGTGTTTCAGGGTATAAATTAGACTTTTCAACATACCTACCTAAAACATCTAATTGTGGACACCACTTTGTCAGCTTTACATTTTTAGTCTGATTTGGTAATGATTCGGTCTCCCATTTCCATAAAACATTATAAGGTAGCTTTGCAAAAGCTGAGATGAAAGTTTGCTGTACTGGTTCTGGCATCATGGAACTATTCAAGTTGGTTCCCAGACTAAAGTAAATAACTCCTTCTTTGGCATTGTCAAAGAAATATTGTAGCTCCTAAAATTGGAATAATTGTAAGCATGTTTTTATTTTAATAAAAGTACAACCAAGTTAATAAAAATATACTAGGGCTTAGTACAGAGATTATTTTATAGAAATTTATAAATTGTTAGTTGCAATATACTCTGATTTATGTAGTCCTATAATGTCACTGAATTAACTCCAATATCTAAATACAATAAAACTGAATTTCATACAATTATTCCAGATGGTATCATAATTTTGATAAATTCTTTACAAACCAGTTCTTTATTTTTAAGAGTCAGTTTCAATATAAGAAGGTCTCTTCATAATTAACCACATAATGCTTGCATTACAGATCCTAATTTTAGCAAATCCTAGAATTTGAAATAATGCTCAAAAGTTTTAATAAATTTGTTTATATATATATATATATATATATATATATATATATATATATATATATCAACATTGTTGCAGTGTATTTTATTCTTCCTTTATTAGACATCGATTTTTTTAAATCTTTAATACTCTACTTCATATAATGTTTACTTTTGTAATCCTTGGTTTTTACACTACCCAAGTATTTGGAATAACTGATTTGTTTAATACCTTTGTTATTTAATTTAATACTAATTAGTTGGGGTGTCCAAAATCCTTTTTTGTGTGTGTAGATTTCCAGTTTGTACTCAGTTAATATGACTTCTCTTCAAATTCACCAGGTTCCTATTATCTTGTTCAAGCCCTATCATTCTGCTGTTTAAGATAATATTTAATATTTGTTGATTCCATCTTCATGTGAGCTACTAGTTTTCACTAAACACTTGTAAATATTTACAAACTTGCCTATAGTAGCACTTACTTATATTTGTTGAGGACAGCCGTTTCGGGAGATGTGTCCCAATGTCAACTCGGGCCATCCAAATATTTACAAGTGTTTAGTGGAAACTAGTAGCTCACGTGAAGACGGAATCAACAAATATTAATATTGCAAGCTGAGCATCAACTATCCATCGATACTGCGATGGTCTGAGTTGACAATGGGACACATCTCCCGAAACGGCCGTCCTCAACAAATATAAGTAAGTGCTACTATAGGCAAGTTTGTAAATATTTATAAGTGTTTAGTGATAATATTTAAGTAAATTTAAGGTTTTGTAGATACAACACTTTACACAATTTATTGAAATGATGGTGAAACAGTTTTTGTATATAAAGACTGTTCAAGGTATATTTTAAATAATATTGGAAATTTAATGATGCAACAGAAAAGTGTTGATTAAAACTTGCAGTTTTTGTGTTGTACATCTTGAGGTTTTTATAAAAATTACACTTGTTTGTTTATCTTGGCAAAAAAACACTACTTACTGATTTATTCAGCATGTTGAATAAATCAGTAAGTAGTGGTTTTTTTGCCAAGATAAACAAGTGTAAGTGTTGATTAGTTTTCATAGTAAGTTAATGATAGTAAGACAAAATAATTATAATAGTTAGGCTTTGCATCTTGAGTTTTTTTAAAATATTAATTTGTTTGTCACTCTATCTTAGCAAAAAACCACTACTTACTCATATTGCTAAGCAGAAATGTTTTACACATTGTTAAAAATGTCAGTAAGAAGTGATTTTTTGACAAGTTCAATTATAAATAAATGATTATTATATGCCACTTAAAATATCGCCAAATATTCAAAAATCTAAATATGTCTGTCACGATACGTCAAACAAATCAATTTTTAAGGCTTACACTAAATAAGCAAAAAATAAAATTAGAATTGAATGAACAAGAACAATCATATTATCTAAAGGTACATTGATGAATACAGTAAAACAACATTATGCTCTAGCCACCTCGTTACTGTATGAAAATCCTCATTATTAATGTGTTAAAATGGATTGTAATTGTACTGTTACTCGAGCTTAAGTCCATAATCACTTGTAAATAATGTTTCAATTATCTAAGGAAGGACATATCAGCTGATGTTGGTAATGCAACAACTGAACAAATTATATATAGAATACAGTCTGAAGATCTTATCAAACAACATTAAAACTATTACCTTTTGAAGCAAAATTCCATGATTAAAAATATTTGTTCAACCAAAATCATTCTAAGTGTTGTATATTGAGTACTTGGGTTGATACATGAGATATAATTCTGTTAACACATTCAGCACGGCGGCAATATTGGAGATCTCATCAAACTACTGTCTGTTTTTTTGTTAACTTCCACATATAACGGCAGTAGAATTATTGAAATGCTATGCGGGTTGCATAACTTGTTGTTGTGTCTAATTATTGTGTCTGTTGTTTTCATCTCAATAACTTTATTTCTACCATATACAGGTTTATTGGGGACATCAAAACTGTGTATTAGACATTAAAACATTGTTTTATTTATCGGGTCACATTAAAAAAAAAAATACAAATGATAAAATACTGTATGACAAATAATAAAACTCAATAAAAAAGACAGAGAAAAAAAGATAATCTACATAAAAATCTAAAGTACCTACAACTAAAATATACTACATACTAAAATTAACCACTCAACGTTTAACTCGGAATGTTTGTTTCTGTTTGTGTCATATGTCTCACAAAGCGAGATCAATAATGTAAACGCAGACATGTAAAATGCATATGTCACGTCCGAGACTATTTATAGCCGAGATTAGCTGACATTTGTTTACTACAATCTTATGATGACACATTAGGTATTTAGGTGTCCAAGCATTTTGTTAATGACTCATATTTACAGTAGTCTGTTCCCACCTCAAGTAGGTTAATTCACTTTAACAGGATAATTATCGTTAATTTTTGCGTTAGTTGAGAAAGCTTTTTATGAACGTTATCTTTAACAAATATTTTGCCGCATTAAGTGGTTAAAACTAAAAAAACATTAAAATATAAATGTTAAACCAAATTAAATCTTTACATAAAACTCCCTGAAGCATTGTTTCAGTTGAAGCATCAAAAAGTTGACTTGGGATGGTTGGATTTAAAAATGACTCAGACACAATGTTCTCCAAACTCTTCTGAAGCACTGATGTGAAAATCAAACCTTCATACAAACACTTATCGACACTAGAGAAGTTTTAATTAGACTGCGAGTGAGCATGTTGGTGCGCTCGCTGTCCCTTAGAAGAGAAGCTTGGAGCGGCTCTCAGTGCCTCGTAAGGGAACCCAAAGCATGTCGCTACGCTAGCCGTGCTGAACGTGTTAAAGATATAGACAAGGGGCTTTCCACAGTACTTGGCATTACGTACATACAATTTTAAAAGAAGATAAACTAAAACCTTGCAAGGTATAGCAAAACAACTACATATTTAGGGACAAGACATAGATACACGAAAAGGGGATCTCAGTTTCGTATAAGGAGGACCTCAGTAGCAAGGATTAAGATCCTGAGGTAAGTAAAAATTAGAAATGAGATGGTTGATGCTTTAGATATTAACAATGTCCAATAGAGAAAAATATAATAAGGAATAAAGAGGTAGCATAATGTAAAGTAAATGTGAGATAAGAAGTTGTTAAAATAACCTGGGTTTAATCCAAAATGAAAACGTTTGGTCACTACAAAAATTAGAAGAACAAAAAGCATAATGTCTATTTGTTGAAAAAACATGGTAATAACTATGTATTTTAAAACAAGTCTAAAACGAAATTCATAAACACACACTCATATTTACCTGTGGCAACTTTTTTGGTGTTCTAATTTGAACACCCGGTGCATAAATAACATTGGGGTTGTTTGGTTGTGGGTAATGTAATGCAACATGTGTATTTACTATGGCCAGAGAAGTATTTTTCAGTTGATCCATCAGAGACGGTCTTGTTTCCCAACCAGTATAATTCATATATTGATCAACTAGTGCTTGTTGTTTTTGTAGAAAGTAGTATTGGAACAAAATTATAGAAGATAAACCTAAAACTGTGTTTTTTAGTCTTTCAAAATAATTCATAATGTTTGACGAACGAGTTCTGTAATCAACAAAATATGAAAATGTATAAGGATTGCTCATTAATTCATTTGCCCAAAAGGTAGTACACATTGACTGCAATTCTATCACAGGCGCACCAAACTTATGACCAAACACCACATATGCTTCTTGCACAAAAGTGGTTTCAACCAAAATCAGGTCAAAATGCATATTATTTGAGTGGATTATTTCTTGAACTTCATGATTTTGTAATGTAGCATGACCAGAAAATTCACCCAAGGTTGATAGCATGTTGGCGTAAATGTACCAATAATATTTACGCATCTCAAAAAAATTCACATGACCTGAAAAAATGGTGGAAAAAAAATTTTAAAGAATATAATTGTCAAGTACTAGAATAAAAATATTACTTACACTTTTTAAAAAATGTTTTAACTTGCCTATAGTAGCACTTACTTTGCTTGTTGAGGACGGCCGTTTCGGGAGATGTGTCCCTTTGTCAACTCAGACCGTAACTCATCTCAAGGTTTACGTAGGTTAGGGTGGGGGTGGGATATTTTGGTAGTGTGGGTGTATTTTATGTGTATTAGGAGTTATGATGTCAAAAAGTGCGTGTGAGTTGTAATGTAATTGTTTATTGAGTATGTGTGTAGGGTGTAGTTTGAAGTGCCTATATATTTCGTATTGTTCGGTTGTGTAGCGTTGGTTATTTCTGTGTTGTTTATGAAGAATTTGTAGGTTAGATATTATGTCTATGTAGTCGTGTTTTGTGGAGTTGAGATGATCTGCGAAGTTTGATTGGTAGTTTTGAGGATGTCGATGGTTTCTGGAATGGGGATGTTTGTATATAGATTTGATATATCAAAAGAGACTAAGGTTGAATTGTGTGGAATATTTATGTTTTTAATTTTGTCTATTAGATTTAGGCTAAAAGAATAAAACTTTTTTCCATTGTTGAAACATCTGTTACATAACACACTGATTGTTTGATGTTCATCTTCTTTCCTTTACAGTTAAGTTTTGATACTCTATGCAATAATTCTAGGTTTTGTAAATTTCTACATTTGAAAAACATCAGCTGTTTCCCCAGAATCATAATTATACTAGCCGCCATCTTGGTTTTAATATTTTATGATAACTTTTTTTTAAGTTATGGCTCTTTTAGGTTTACATTTTCTTTATTTGTCCATTTCTAATTCACTTCTATTATATTCCGAATTATTGTTATTTATTGTTTTAGTGTTTTACATAAAAACATTACAATATATTTACAATTTTTTTTTTTTTTTGACAGGTCATTATAATGTTGTGGATATGAACCCCTTCAGAAGAAAATGTAGGTTCATGCACAAAATATTATAGGCTTCATCAAAGTTTTATATTGTCTTGAATACTATTTACAGTGTGTTATACAAAGTCTACAATTAATATACTTTGATTTAAAGTTTGTACTATAAAATGGATATTACAAAGTCAAAAAATAAGAAATAAACAATAAAGAATGTTCTAAGATAAAAAACAAAATAAAGGAAACAACATATTTAGGTCACAAAGCTATATCAGTGACAAAACTATAACTTGTATGTTAAAATTTGTATCCTACTTTTTAGTTCATCAAATCCCTTTCTATCTATAACAATCTGCTTATAATTTGCATCATCTTCAGGACACATTGTGATTACAGTGACTTCATGGCCTTTGTTCACCAGTTCTCTGAGAATTGGCCTGAAGTACAGATGATGACTAATCAGAGGCACTGGCAGAATTGCCAGTATCTTAAAGGTGTTGCATTCTGCTATTACAATTACTAACGTAGCTATCGACAATAGTTTCTGAAATAAATAACAGTATATTTATTACAAGTAATATTTTATTTGGCTATTAGATAAGGTTATAACAAATTGTACACAAACTGACAATTAAAAATACTTTATTTTCATTCTCGTTTCTATGTCTAATATCATCATCATCAGTGATACTAATACAAATTACTACAATTAGTTGCAGTTGTAATCTTGTACTAGTATTTTGAAATAAGTCCTCAAGACTAATTGATATTAAAGGATTAATATTTTTGAAATTGTGTACTGTTATTTCTTTATATATTATCTATATTATGTTGGTAAAAAACACTAAAACTTTAGACAGTTATTAAAATTTTAATTCATGTGTTTAAAACTATCACATACTTTTAATATATTATCAGAAACCAATTTTTTAACACTTATTTAAAAAAATATTGTGTCAATGTCTTCGTTCTCTAACAATCAAAATACTTATTTTTGTATGGCAAATATTATAGATATTATGTTTAACTTTAAAATAATCTTGAATCATTAGTTAAAAATAAACTATAATTCTCAAAAAAAATAATAATTTTAAATTCCTCATACATGTGTGAGTATGTTTTTATGTTTGCTTGATTGTGTGTATGTCATTACAGTCCAAGATGAAAATGAATCATGAAAAATATATACTCATGAACCATTTATCAAAGATCTTTGAAGACCTTGAAATTTAGAATAGTTGTTTGATCATAGACATTTATAATTCAATTTAGTTGAGAGTTTGGTGCCAAGTTTTCAATGACAAAGTCTAATGAATATTAAACAAACCAAACTGAATTAGAAATTTATTGGCAGTATTTGAATTATTTCTCAATACTATAATTTACAATAACCATAAAACAACAACAGCTTATTTATCATAACATCACTTCTCAAACTGAAACAAATTCTTGAAAAAAATCTGAACAATGAAATTTGCAATATAAAATTTAATAACCGTTCTAGTATAAAAAATAGCCTACATCTAATAGGCAAAATAAAAAATGTAAATATCTCACACAATTCCACTTTAGTCTCTTTCGATATATCTATATACTAACATCCCAATTTCAGAAACTATCAACATCTTCAAAAACATGCTTATAGACAGAATTACACCACATACACATATTGATAAAATCATCCCCCTAACAACATTAATCGCATCTCAAAATTACTTCACCTACAATAACACTTTCTACACCCAAAAAGATAGCTATTATACCTCCTTTGCTAGCATCTTAGCAGAAATATTCATACACCGCATTGAACAAAACCACATTTTACACAACAATAAATACTCAGATAACATAATTTACTGGTATAGATATGTTAACGATGTTATAACATTATACAAAAGCAACACACGCTGAAACACAAATTTTTAAAATATCCTTATTCCATACACCCATAACTAGCATACACCATTGAAATAGAACAAAAAACTCTTTTAAATTCTTGGATCTTACAATTAAACGTACAGACAAACAAACACATAAATTCAACATATACCGAAAACCCACCAACACCAATACTACCATTCACAAACCTTCAAACCACCTACACCAACATAAACTAGCCGCTTACAACACCATGATATATTGCCTGCTTAAAACACTGTAAGACAAAGAAGAACACTACTAAGAATTAAACACCATGAAACATATAGCACAAACTAATGGATACAACAAAACAATGATTGACAAATTATACAACCGTGTAAACAACAAACTCAATAACCCAAATAAAAATACACAACACAACAAATCCATAAAATACTTAACATTACCATACAGATCATCCGAAACCCACAGCCTAACCAATATACTACGGAAATACAACTACAAAATAGCCTACTCCACACTCAACACTCTCAATAAACAATTTAAACCCAACAAGAAAATCAACGAAATTTACAACACCACTGGAGTTTACAAACTAACATGCAGTTTGTGCCTCAGTTTTTACATACGCCAGACAGGTAGGTCTTTCTACACACGCTACCAAAAACATATAAACGCACTAACAAACAATAACTACCAATCCAACTTCGCCGAACATCTCATATCCCCAAAGCAAGACCACATAGACGTAACTCCTGACTTACAAATAGTAGTTATAGGCAAATTGTAATATATTTACAAGTGTTTTAGTAGAAAATGTTGTTTGATTATTACCATTTGTGAGAAGCAAAAAAATAATAAGACAACTTGAATGAATGTCAATGGTACACTAATCATAATGTAAAAGCGCCTAAAGTACTCTTTGAAAAACATTTTTTTTGAGTCTTTTTTAGTGATGATTTCCATAAAACATAAGTTTTAGAGTAGTAAAAATTTAATATTTTCTACGGGATGAGCCCCTGGCCAGTAGTTCTGGCCTCCTCCTCGACAAAATCCTGAGTGTGCCACTCGTACTCATGGATTTATTCCTAGAGTTCTTTTCTGCTAGCTTCAATCCAGTTTATGACAACATTAATGTAATTTACCTTTCTGATGTTTGTAGTTATTGGAGATTATACATGAGCTTATCATACCACACAATAATTAGATAACAGATAACTTATATAAGTTCAAAGAAAGTAAAGAGAATTTTAGTCAAGCAATTCATTATAGATCTTAGAAATAGTATACAATATCAAGAGCACTGTGGTAAAATATATTACAATGAAAATATATGAAAGAACCCCAATGCCACAAAAATAACAAATAAAACAAAACTTAAGTAACTTGTTTTATTTGGGTTTTTTTTTTGTGGTATTGGGGTTTTTCCAATATTTTCATTAGTAATAGTATAAATGTTTTGTTTTTATTATTATACTTTATAGCTTCAACAATAGTGCACCAGGAAAATCTGACAGTCACGACATTTATTTGATCGACTTCGGAAATTTAAATGAACAGGCCTTTAATTAGTAAGTAAGTAAAACCTCTTAACCACAAATAATACTAGGTATTATTGTAACAGTTTCTTTTGAAATTGATTGCTTTGTAATGAAATGTAGATTAGAATATAATTAAATAAAATTTTTATTTGCTGTTATATTTTTAGTCCTATACAACAAAGTTGGCAAACAAATTCACTACAAAACTAAAGAGAGAAAGAAGATATAAATGACAGAAAACATTTTTCAATATGAATAATATATTTTGAAAGATTGCATCCACTGTTTTTGATTTTTAATTCAATACAAAAATTAAATACAGTAGAACCCCTCAAATCCGAACATGATTTGATGAAAACCAAATTTTAAAAAAGTATATAAAATTTAATGAAGTATGTCCTGAAGGTTTGCTACTTACATAAAACAGGAATGAGATGTGCAATATATTGCAGTTGACAATGTAAAAATATGATATAATATGAAGCCCTATACTGTACTACTGTATCACTTCATTAACATAGAATTTATTGACAGTAAAATAAAAATGACAAACACTAAACTATATTTATCCCTTAAAAAAGACACAAACAACTAACTATAATTTTCACTTAATCAGTAATCTTTATCTAGCAAGGACACGTAAACGTTCCCGAGAATACGATGTTGAGCTACCGTTGCATTAGCATAACATCATTGGGCGTTGCGTGTGCATGTTGTTTTACAAAACACAACACAATTTCGAGAGTGGTAGCATGAGTAACAGCATTCATAGAGGCATCTTTTTCCTCACTATCATTATCTGCTACACTGTCATTTTAGATCATAGACACCGTCACATATTCTGAATATTCTCCATTGTTATCTAGTCCTGTCCACTATTTCAGGCAACTTTCTTCAGCATTTTCACATCCTGGTACTCTTTGATTAACCGGAATTATCTCAGTTTCATCATACCGTGTTCTAAGTGTTGTTTCCACAAACTCGAGGCTAGGCCAGAGCTTCTTCCAAGATTTCTGTAGTAAAGTGTTACTGATATTATTCCAGGATTCAGCTACTTAGTAAATTACATCCTTTATTGTAATTGTCCTAAGTTTTTCTGGAATTATTATTTGCAGAAGCTTTTTTCTGTAGCTCAGTTTCATGTTCTGCAGCATACCTTGATCCATAGGCTGATGTACCGTTAGGTGGGAGAAAAATTGCTTTTACGTCTTTACATACCAACTGCATATCTGAAGGATGTGAAGAGCATTGCCTCTCAAAAGTAGAATTTTTGGTGGCGGTCCATTTTTTTTTACTAAATTTTGTTACTGATAGAACAAATTCATTTTTGAACCACTCCTTGAAATTATTACCAGTCATCCACGCCTTACACTGATTTTAGTAATGAACAGGGAGAAGATTCAAGTTCATATTTTCAAGGGCTCGTGGCTTGACAGACTCTCCAATCATCATTATCATTATTGGTAGCTTATGTGTTCTCACAGCATTACTGTAAGCCAAAAATGTAAGACGCTGTTTGCTCATTTTAAAGCCTGGCACAGAATATTCCGCTTTAGAAGCAAGACTTTTAGTGGTAAGGGCTTTAAAATTCAATCCAGTCTCAACCGCATTATACACTTGCTGGGGTGAGTAATTTTCAGACGAAATCAAATCTGTGAAGTTGTCTAAATATCCTTTTGCAGCAAGATTATCACATTGCAAGATAACATCCGCCGCTTACTATTAGTTGTCTAATTCCGTGCCTTCTCTTCTATCTATTTCTAACAGTAAATTCCAAATCACTGTTCATTAATTTGCTTAACTTTAATGCCTTTTCTTGTAATAACGGACGACTAAATAGGAACTCCGTTCTGCCTCTCTTGTGTAAACCATAAAAATACAGCTTCATCAATTTTTTTCATTCACAGAAATATTCGAGTTATGCCCTTGTTCCAAAGACTTTTCACTTGTAGCACTGAAAAACTTTAATTTTTGATACAGAAATATGTAATGAATGCTCGCATATTGTTTGTTAATAAAAAACGGAATTCTGTACACAGCAAATCCGAAACCCAAACTTTTTCGGCAAATCCGATTTTTTTCCAAATCCGAACAGGCCCCAATTTGTTCATATTTCAGGGGTTCCACTGTAGTCTAAAACCCAACAAAAATGATAGTTTACTGCTTTAAGCCTTTGACAAATTCAAAGTTATGAATATTTTAACTATTGACTACTATCAGTCAGTCTTAAAAAATCAATGAAAATAGTGAGGTTTAAATGAAAAAGTGAGTTATTTTAAGAAATTAGTACAAATATTTTTCATGTTTAAGATCTTCATATTAATTATAAGTAGGTTTTTCTATATTCATTATTGTGTATTACTATCACAACAATTCTACCCATTGTGGCAGTTCGTCATTGAGCCTCATAGTTAAATAATTCCTACACTTTACTCCTAAAGAAAATGACAAACTGTTTCTTGAGATTGAAATTCTAAATTGCATGTTTCTAAGATTTCATATTAGTGCATGATCACATTTCATATTGTTTTGGACATTACTTCCTTAAATTCCAAAAAGAGATAGAGGAAGGGATTTGCTTCCAATAGTATGTATTTTTTGTAATGTCTAAAGAGTGTAAAAAATGTCCTATATTCTTAGAAATTCAGAAACTATTACTGAGGGCAAGAACTAGAAGTACTTGAAATGTGAATTCGGAGAAAAATTAAAATTTGAACACAGATCATTTAATAAAAGCATTCCTAGTAGGATATTTTGGAACAAAATTAAATAACTGTAATTTTTAAATGACTTTATTTATCCTGTCAGATTCATCCTAAAATTATTGTTTGTGACTAAAATATTACAATTTATCTGAAGTTTAGTTAAACATAGCAACTATGACTAAGATAGATAACACACTTTAAACAAATGTTATCTGACTTCAAATACATATATTCAACAAAATTTTCTGAAGTATTTTTCATAGGGATAGTGTAAGCATTACTTTGGATAGTTTCAACAAATTTGCTACCCTTTACACTCACGCAGCTCTCTTCAGGTGTTACCAGTGACAACTCTCTCAATGGATAATTGTAGTTTGATTTAGTATGACAATTATGAATCAGTTAAATTGTCTGAAAGATATAGAGGAAGTTTAAGCAGTTTCTATAAAAAATTGGATTACAATAGCTGCAGCGAATATGTATTATATTCAAACATGTCTTTGTTGATGGCTTTAAACAAAAAAACATTTTTAACATTAAACAAAATGACAAAAACACTGAAAAAATTATTAAAACTGTGTACAACAAAAATTAATACAACTAAAGAAGAAGCAAGTAATTTAGCAGAAATTCGTTAACTGACTGATTTTAGTGTAAGAAAATAGAGGGTAGAAAGAGTTTCTGAAAAAAAGAAATTCAGTGAGAGATGAAATTAAAATATAGATCATAATTCAGACACTAAATAGAAGGTTGATTTGTGTGAAGTTTGAAAGAAATTATGTTTTTGGCAAAATGATATTTATGAGAGAGCAGTTGTAATGAAAGGTTTAAAAAAGTATTAGATACTAAGTGTGGGGAGAGTCTTTTAAAACAAGGAAACAATTATCTTTGTTAGAGTTATAATTATTTGTGATTCAGCTTTCTCCTTCCTACAATTTTAATACTAAATTATTAATACAAATTTTTAGTTTATAAGAATAAAAATTTATTTTTTGCTTTTTTCATATTACTTTTCTATCACAATTAAGAAAATAATTGTCTTCCTTATAGAATGTGGTTGTGAACTAGGAACAAATTTTAAATAACATAAATTTTAGTGCTACAGCACTTTGCTTGTTTTATTTGTATTATCTATATTATTATTTTTTCATACACAGAGTAGATATTAAAAACATAAAAATAACCATAACCTAACATTTTGACCAAATATGGTTATATAACTTATACAACAATTTACATACCATTGTTTGTAGCTGCACATACTCTGAATCATGTGAGAAGCCAGAACACACTACAGACAAGTTCAACAACAGACATAACAGGTTGTACAGTCAGGGTCAGGGTAACAGTGATTACTTGAAATTAGAGCACAGATTAACTGCATTAAAGTGCATTCTATAGCACAGTTCATTACATGTAGTTTAATTTCATTGATAATAAAATAAACATTATATATTTTTATAAAAATTATCAATAAATACTTTGATAAGTATATAAAAAGTATTCATGAATCATATTCTTAGGAAGGATTTCAGTGTTGATTTGTATAGGCATAATATTTATAACTATAAAGGCTATTAACTTTCTAAAGAAAATTAAAAAAGGTTTAACAACCCATAGGTTGAATAATACATTTAAAAATGTTTCATAACGTTGCCAGATGTTTGGAGATAAAGATGCTTATTATATAGATTTTAAAAAAATCACAATGATTTGCGGATGACAAAATTTGTTGCACTAAGCAAAAAAATAATGAAAAATTCAGAAGATCACCTAGCAAGAAAATTTTAAAAAGTTGCAGAGTAAAATTCCTTAAATAAATGTTTATTTATACATTTGCTATTCAAATGGTAAACTAACATTCTTGCATGGATTTCAAATCTGGCCCTCTTCCAAAGTCAAAGAATAATATAACTGCCCTCCAAAGGAAGTTGATTCCCCCTAATCTATTTCAAGAGGGTGTCCAATTAGGTACAGCTTACAAAAACTTTATTTGAAATTTAAGAAACAGTATTTATGTTAAAAACGTCTAAATATGGCTGTCTTTGGAACTATAAACAAAATTTTCAACTTATATTTGTTAAATAATGAACTATTGTTTATTTTTAAGCATATTATTATTATTTCTTGCTGAACTTGTAATTAAAGTAAATTGTAAAAAACATACCGATTAATAAAGTTTTGAACTGCTAAATTACTTAAGTAACTCTAGAAATTTGTAGTCCATTACATTCGGTGAAACTTAATTAATCACGTTTACATTAGTTTATGAGTATCCAAACCTTAATTTATTTTGTAAATTTGTAAAAACTTACTGAGACAGAATGTTTTCGATTGCTCCATAGGAATCTTCTTCTAGACGGAGAAGGGAGCAATCGTTCTGTCTCAGTAAATTTTTACAAATTTATAAAATAAATTAAAGTTTTGATTAGGGATGGGCCGATTCCGATTCTCGATTCCAGGAATCGTCGATTCTAGGTGGTATCGAGGAATCGTCGATACTCGATTCTTCATCATAAAAGTGTCGATTCCAATTCCTATTTTGTTAACTATTAAGATATGTCTGTGGAGTAATTTATTGGAAAAATAATTAATTACCAACTATATCTTATTTATATATTGGTTGATTTGAATGAATTAAATGATTAA
The DNA here is from genome assembly GCA_036971475.1 of Prosapia bicincta. NCBI lineage: Eukaryota > Metazoa > Arthropoda > Insecta > Hemiptera > Cercopidae > Prosapia > Prosapia bicincta. Next base: position 70,728,567 of record JBAIZL010000001.1, read on the forward strand.
AGTAAACAAAATATAACGAAAATATTATTATTTATGAAGCAACAGCAATCAAGATCGTAACCATTTCTGGTCATTTGACATCGCTCGTCTCTCTCTCTCTCTCCCCCACGTGTCTTACTGCCACTGATTTATATATGTCAGAACAAAACACAAAAAAGTACAGTAAAAACTCGATTAACCGTGGCCATGATGGTTGAGCGAATAGACGGATAACAGAAACACCGTATTATTCCTTCGAAACTTAACCTCAATAAATTATATTATAGACAGATATCACTCTCACAGTAATGTAATATATTTCGGAGCGAAAAGAAAATAAACACGATTGTAATAGCAAATGAAACTATTTATTACATGATAAACAGATCCGCACAGTAGCTAAAAATGTAGCAAAATAATGTACAGTAATATAAACTTACAGGTGAAATAGTTCGTGTAGTTTAACAAACAAAGCGAACACGTCACTGTACTTTAACACTTTAGCTGCCGGCCACAATATTGCGTTTTCATAGAAAATTGCCAACATATTTTAAGCTCATTTTTAAATCATGTGTTCTTATACTTTGTTCCCCTATCATATCTAAGTATGAATATACGTTTCTCATCATAATATTTATAAAAATACGTGTCGGACCAACTGGCCCAACATAGTTTTTTCCTACCGTAAATGAAACGTAAATAAACTCTGTCGGACCAATTTACCCGACATTGTTTTTGATTTAATTAAATTATTATTATTATTATTAAATTATTATTATCTGTGCAACACTGTTTTGATATTTTTTGTGTTTTGTGTTAGCAAGAAACAACAAAACCATAATTTCATGTCCCGGCTACCCAAATAATAAACTGACTAGTGATAAAAGTGTTTTGCGCCTATCACTAAGACACGTAAACGTGTCACATGTGATTGATTTGTGAGTTTATAAATATTTTGAATATAGAACTAAAGTGTAATATATTCTCTCTCTGATAAGTAATGCTACAGGTCCAGTAAATACTATCCAAGATTCATATTAAGTAAAAGTTTTAACACCAAATAATTTACTTGTTAAGAAATTTACGTTATAATTTACTTCCTAGTAAGGATGAGTTTATCTAAGTGTATCAATGTTTGTACTTAACTTTCACAAAGTCTGTTTTTAAGGATTATTTTACAACTAAATATTTAGTCAATATTTCCGACTTACTTTTAAGGTTTTGTGAAACTTTGAAAACAGTAGTGAAAATCATTACAATACGTTATAACAAATATGTGTGTCGGCCCGTAACTACGGACAAAAAGCTCTTAGAATAACATCATGTTTTTAATCCCGTCGGCGTTTATCTATCAAACAAAAATCATCGTAAATACATCTGTAAGTAGTGTGAGCTTGTTGTTAAATAACAACTTTTTTCCAAAAGTAGCAACACCAGCTGAGTAGTACTAATAAACATAAAGCGTTAAGAGGCCCGACGGTATTCGGTTCAGGGTACTGGCCGTCACGTCAATTCGATGACGGTTAACAGAAACTGACGGTGGAAAACCACATAATATATCAAATATGAAAAAGCACTTAACAACATTCATTTTGCCCAAATTTATCAACAAAAAAGATCTATACTTGAAGAAACTTTATCCTCAGACACAGGACCTACAAGTGATAGTCGGTTAAAAATCAACTGGGATTGAGTAATAAATATAAACAAATAGGCCTGAATCAGTTGCACTTGTTCTAGACACCTGCAGAAAAAAAGGTCCCACCAGATGTGGAGAAGGTATGCCCCACTAATCCAGAATGTTGAGGAAGAAGGTACCCCAGGGGAATTGACAGTGCCAAATACCCTCATTTAAATGCAATGGCAATAAAATACCTGTCTGCCCACTCGCGACAGTGTTTTCTGAAAAACCTTTCTCAACTTCAGGAGCTATATGTGACTAGCGATGAAACTAGCTTGACCCACAACGTGTTCAAATGCTTGTGTTTTTGAACAGAAATGTACATTACCTGCCAGACTTTTAAATATTAAAAACTATCCTATTTGTATTAATTTTTTACTTTTTATGTTGTTCGTTTGTTTTTAATTTTTGTTTTGTTTGGGAGACAATGTAAATAGACTTAGGAATTTTTTCAAACATCATAAAATAAGTAAAGTTCACATTTTTAACTTTAAAATAAGTCATTACTTTAATCTGATATGTTGTTATGTTTTAAAAAATTCCTATTGATAAATCAAGTTTGAAGGTTTTGTGTAGCCTATTACTTTAAACCGAACTTTTAAAAGGTTTTGCCATATGACCAAGATGTTAACTAAATTAATTATTAGAGAACTAGAATGTAAGCTAATATAACTTGAAAGAATCGAGAATCGACTAAAGAATCGAGAATCGAACGGAAAATTTTAGAATCGGAATCGGAATCGAAAATTTTAGGAATCGGCCCATCCCTAGTTTTGATAATCATAAACTAATGTAAAGGTGATTAATTACCTAAGAAATTCAACCAGTTAAATTTATTAGGGTAGAGCTGCCTTACTTAGGCCCTTTGGTAAGCAAGGAAGGTAATATGGCTAGCACTACGCTTCATCCATTTACTCTATTACTTTATCACTTTAAGTTTGACCCTTGGTATTCATTTTCACAAACTGATTCGACTTGGAGACTAAAAAAGCACTGGAAAATCGTCCCAATAGTGCCTTTTGGTCTTTGGCGCTACTGGAAAGAATTCAGAACTTTTAGTTTCTTGGGCAAGTGCTCTACTCTTTGCACCTCTAGCAGCCATTTACTCGGGTAAAATTACTACAGTTATAAGAACAGCAACTCATAACATTATTCAGTTAAAACATAAGAGTTTCACAATCTTACAAATATTGGATATTGATAGGTTTTATACAAAAATAAAACAAAAACAAATTATTTTATATAATTGTTATTGAAACAACCCTCTGCACCCCATACAATATAATGGTGTTACAATAACCTTCAACTACAGACAAGACACTAAACTTACTTATTTAAAATATAATACTGAAGCATTACATATACTTAGGCCATTAAGAAGATTGTGTTACTCAGTAGTTTCCACAATCAATTGCACTTTTTTCATGTACTATAAACAAATAGTTCAGAATGGAAGACCAAACTACTACGCAATAAAATCATCTGCAATGTTTCTTAGAAAGCTATGAGGTTTTAAAATATTCTGTTAGTGTTCTTTATAAGCTAAGGTTGTAAATATGTTTAAGCAAAAAATTTGAAAATCTATATCAGTTCTTACTTTGATTTACTGGATTATTACATATTAAAACAATAAAGATTCACCAAAATGAATTCACCATGTAAACTGCTTTTACAGTATAATAATTTGATTTTCAACTGAGTTGATTTATAATTATCTTTTCCATAATTTTAATAGATAATAATAAAGAACATATATAAATATATTTACAATATAAATTATTTTATTTATATTCACAATTACTTCTTAGGGGGATGATTTTTCAAAGAACTGAAAATATTACCCATCTCAGTTTTTGCAAGTTGAAAATAATAATTTTGAAGAAACTCTAAGCTTTTTATTTTACATTTCCACTTATATATTTACACAAATATATTTTACTGAAAAGAAAATTTCTTAATTGCATTTAATATTTACGTACAGATATTTATATACATATATTATACATAGAGGTAAGTTTCATATCAAAACCCTTAAAAGCCTGTGTGTCCATATGGACACACTTGCAGAGAATTTTTGTTTGAATTGTGGGAGTTTTCTTTTTGACCTTGATTAGGTTGCACCCATTTACCATCTGAAAAAACCACGTTTTATTTTACATTTTTTTGTTAGTTGATTTTGTTAGTTATTGTAATACTTATAAGTTGTAATCTGATGATGTTTGCTGCACAACAAAATCATGGATATAAGCGAAATGTGAATATAACAATATTTGTATAAAGCACCTAAATATGACTTTAACTATTTATAACTATAGTATATAAAAGTTGTTGTTTTAATAATCTTAAATTCACTGAATAAACTGTAAGTAATTATTTCGTAACTAAGTGAATAATTTTGACAACCATGTGTCAGATTCGAAATGAATGAAACTATTGTTTAAAAACAATTCAGCAAGTAAGTTCAAAAGTATTCACTTAGTTATGCAATAATTACTTATAGTATAGTATAATGAGTCAACGGGTTTGACTATAGTGTAGGTTAGAGTTTAACATATTATTTTTACAGCTATTTGTACTTTTGTTAGATAACCGTGTACATGTGGACATGCTAGGGTATAATGAGGTCGTTTTCAGTGTGTAGAAATAAAATTATTTCACAAACATTTATTACTTATTAAAAACTAAATTTTCTTGAATTTTTGTTTGATATAATATACATGAAACTAGAGTTAGATATTTGCACTTAATCCAAAATGTGAAAGTTATTTATTTACTATACTTTTACTTGGGATATTTAAATGTACACATAATTGTATTTACTACACACACACTATAATATTTACTTATAATAAAAAAAATTGCTTTTAAAATTAAGACTGCACCCCCTTTTTTTTAAGGCAAGTTGATGATTTAGAGCGAGATTTTACAGGAAAAGAAACACTTGATATTTTATTAATGATAACAATGGCACTCTTGAAACTGAGGAGTAATACATTGCTCCACCTGACCCGCTAGTTGAAAGCGATGAAGATTGTGCTGGTAGAACTGAAAACTTGAATGCCAGACAAGCAACTGCTCAAGCTGAAACTCGGTACAATGATGGTAGGGATGAAGAGATAAATACATACAAAGATGCCAGGTTTCTACAGAGATATCTAGAACATGGTGTTGTAACACATTTGTAGGTAATCTTTGTACCTTCCCTGGTAACTTTAATTACGATAAATATAAACCATCGAATTACGATAAATTCAAATTATGCTTCGAATTGCTTGAGTGTGAAGCCAATTTCAAGTGTTGAGCATTTGTCTCATATTAAGAAAAAATTTACTCAGGTTTCCAGTTCTAGAGATGATTGTGAATTACAATTGTTCAATGGGCGTAGTCAATCGTCTGGATGGAAATGTACCTGGTTAACGGATACATATGAGAAATAAAAAGTGATATTTATTAGCCAATGTTATCTTGGCTACTTTATTCTGACTCAAACTGCATGGTCGATTGCTTGACAAACTATTAAAAAAATCAGTGAACTTGAGTTTCACCAAAAAAATGTTCAGATGTGTCTCAAAAGGTAATGGGTGCCAAACGAAAGTAAGACAAAGGCCTGCACTTTTACAGCAGGTTCTTCAAAAGTTTCTATGGCCTGCAACTTGACGAGAGAAATAACTCAACAAAAAAAATCAAGAAAAAAAGATAGCTACATAATAAAACCATCTGAAATGCTCACACAATGTGAAAAAGATGATACTAGATGGTGAGTTGATTGGTTTGAAGACTTCCATAAACAGAAATAGCTTACTCTGGTCATAATTTTGTTAAAGATTTATTGTGTTTTTTATCTGAATTGGTAAAAATAGAAAAGTTTTAGTTTGCTTACCCCAAAACTTAGCGTGTCCAAATGGTCATGGCTTGTCAGTAGTAAAAGTTATGATTAGAAATTTTCTAAAATAATTTTTAATATTATATTTTTCTCAAACTTAGTCATTTTATTATAAATTATAAAAATTGTCATCAAAAAGATTATTTAAGTAATTTAGGGTTGATAAATTTTAACCTCCTAATAAAATATTTCTCTACATTATGACTGTAAATAATTATATTATCTCATTTTTAATGAAGAGGATTAATTTCAGATTGAGATAAAAATTCCCTTATTACACACATGTAACTTTATTTCCTTAGTTGGATATTACATTTATTAATTAACCAATGTAAAAATATATTTTTTAAATGCATATTCAACTTTTTACCTTAAAAAAATATATATATAAACCAAAATTGAAGTATGTATTTCTGATTAGAATGGATTCAACTCGGTGGGAAAATGTAAGCAATTTGTAAACACTCTGAGATAGTAAAGTTGGTCCTATATTTTATAATGTAAAATTTTTTTTTTTAATCCAAATTATGAGGAAAACCTATGATTATAATCAGAATCTATGAGTACAATCAAGAGCCCCAATATCTATCAATGTAAACTACATCACAATTACTATCAACCATCAGTATAATAATTGATAGCTTACAGTTTTCCAGTATTAACTCAACTGTAATAACAATCAAATAACTGATGTACATGTTATCCTTGTTGAACAGTTTAACTGAGACATTTTCTTGTAAATGCAAAAAGTTTTGATTGGTAATATTATTGCAGACATGTGCAGTGGGATTTAATTTTGTACAGTTTCATCCCAGGTCTCAAACTGAAGATTATTTCTAAAAATTGTTGTCAAAGTTGTTAAAAAGTTTCTCAACCAAAATACCTCACACTACTTTTTGTCAGTAAGTATAAATATTGTTTTCTAAATACATTGTAGGCTAAATTATTGTTTTTATTTTTAAATGTTTTTTTATTAAAAATTCATACAAAAAACTAAACTTTTGTTATAATTTAGATCATAACTATTGTCCAGTATTTCCCCAGTTATATTTTACCCAATTGTTGAGTCATGCTCATGTACTTTTTTATATATAACCTATCTTGGTACTAAATGCCATCAACCTATCTAGTATTTGGGTTACATTCCTAAATATTGGTATGTATATGTATATGGAAATTATTCCATTTATTATTATCCTGAATGTTTTATAATCTAAAGTTTGCGTGGTTTATTTTCCTTTCAGTACTAAATCTATTTATACAATACATTTCATTTTTGTTTGAAAATATAAAATTCCAAAACTATAGACTGCAAAAAATCTGACAATAGATAAGGTTTTTGAACAAGCTGAAGTTGTGTTTAACCATAAGTCAGAGTAAATAAAATTAATGTCCTTGATTTAATATTTGTATTAAACCACGATAAAAAGAAACACATCTTTAATAATACTGTTTTCAGTGATCAGTATGAAAAATATTTTGAATAGAAATAGGACCTAGGGAAATGAGATAAAATACCTTAGTCTATGAAATAATTTATTTTTCAAACCATATTGCCTGATTTATTATTCATTACAATACGGTTGCTTATATTAAATACTGAGTCTGTTTTGATTATGTCAGTTTAGGGTGTTACACTACTGTCTCTAGATCCAGGCAAAGATTAGGTACGCTTAGAAAAAGCAAACTCACTGTCTTTTGCAATGATTTACTTATCTCCTGTTAACAAAGGAGATTGTACGTCCATCCAAATCTTAGTCTCCTCCCCAAGGTGTTAGCAGATTGTTTCAGAGAACTGACCATGAAAATTCATACTGAGATACTTGTCCTTCTCACATTTCTAAGAGATTTATGTCCCTTCATCAATTACTGTATGTAACTCATCATACGCTTAACTGTTAGCATGATTATTAAATCAGTCAGGCAAATACATATCTTGTAATATTTTGTATCTACAAGTTTCAAAACCTGTATCCTACTCACGTTAAAAAAAATCAAATAGAGTGCTGGATAATGTCAGGGTAGTATAAACTGATATCTACACTGGATTTATCATAAAGGTCACTTGCTACTTGTCAGCAATTCTTTCTAACAGGAACAAGGAGCCTTTATGAAAGTTGTTCATTTGCCTGTCGATAAGCCCTGAAGAATGCTTTTTAACCTTATTAGGCTGTAAAAAATACATAAACTAGTGAAATAAAATTTATTTAATTTTTTTTAACCACATCTGCATGTAAGAATTTAAACTAGGCTTCAAACAAATAGAAAATTGATTTTTTCACACTAGTAGAAAATAGTCTATTTCATACTCGGCATGCTAAGGTCAATAACTTCTATCAGGCAATGACTGCCTCCAAATATTATTAACACATTCCATGAAATACCAGATATACATTAAGTAGGTAGCAAGTGGGCACTAGATGTTGAAATGTTATTCCAACGGAACTTAAGTAAATTTCCATTAATTGAAAACAATGTTTCCATCATTTCAGGATATCAAAGTAAGACAATTTAAAAAAAAAACAATCTAAAAAAATACTCTTCAAATCGCATGGAAAACAATAAAAAACAGGTTATTTTTAGAGGACATTAAACAAAAAGTTCTTAAATCATTATTTTATTTTTAAAAATTATATAAAACATAAAAACTATCATTTTAAATGATATTGATATGCATGTTATTCTTTTACCTTACATACAAGAAAACTTTTATACTAAAATACTAAAATATTTAAGCAATTTTTTTAAACTAAAAAAGAAAAAAATGTGTGTTTTTTTTAAAATACAGATTAGTATGGGAATGTGTATTATGATATGGCAATAATAAATATTTGTATGTTTGCATATGTAATGTGTTTTAAGACAAAATCAACCTATTTCAAAAAATGATTATACAACTGAACCTACTGTGGAATCATTTTATTAGATTTGTTCAAAGATATTATCTTGTCCATAAAATTACAACTTTCATACAAATAAGTTCAAGTTGACCATATCTTTACAAATTTAAGATTTTTTCTTAAACAGTCCCTTCCATGAAATATAAGTGTGCCATTACCTTAGTCTTGCATGTTGCTTCTCAAAGGATGATAGAAAAAGTGTCAAGTGAAAATTCTCTCACACAACCGCCTTAATACCGACAAATACCAGGTGCAGTGGCGGTTTGTCCAAAAGGGCTCTGGGGCGCAGTCCTCCCAATTACAAAAATTAATTTTTAATTAATATTCATTTGTCTTAAAATAGGTTAAGAAGAGCTTAGAATTATTTAAGCAATGGTAAAACCATCAAATATTTAGCAGTTGAAGCACGAAAATAGTCGCAAGCTCCGCGCAGGGCTCACAACACAGAGCCCCAGACTAGTGCATTGAGTGTGCATGGAATAAGCTGAAACAGCCAAAACCGTGCGGTGATGTCACTCAACTCGCGTGTTACGGGTGGCCTGGGATGGAGTCCCATCTTCATGCGCATGAGCTGAGAAATGACTAATCAGTGCTGCTACTACAATTCCACCAGCACTGACAATGTAGGCTTATTTGTAATGTTCTCACAAATAAATGTTGGTGCGTTTGACTCAAGTAAACAAATCAAATTTTATAAGTGTATTCATTTCTTTTCGGAAGTTCTGGTGTTAGAGTTCGGAGTGCTCGTTGAGCAGATTAATTGAATGTAATTTACTATTGTAAGTGGGTTAAATAGATTTTCATAGTTTATTAACAATTCATTTCGAATTTTAAAACTCGTGTTAGTAATAGTTTACAAAATAGTCTACGGCCTCAATTTTTCTTCATTTTCACATATGTTAATTACAAATACATTCTAAACAAGGGAAAATTATTTGAAATTTCGGAAATAAAAACGAATGTAAAACGAGTTAAATGGGTATCAAATTTCAAAATTTTCTCCGCACCTCGTAAATCTGGAAAATTCCCTTGTCTTGAGCCCCACCAATGTAATTGGGCAGGAGCTGCCACTGACCAGGTGGAGTTTCAGTTGATACCAAATCAAGTACCAAACTAACACAGTCAGCCTGCAGTTAATAGAAAATATAGACTAGAATAACTGCCAATGAACACATATAGAGGAAAGGTGTAGAACAGATGAGCTAGCCAAAACATCCTGACTAAAATTGGAATGGCTCTGCCTTATTCTGTTATTACTGTAGAGGTTTTTTTTTTTAATTACCACCAAAATGCTGGTAATTGAGGCGTAGTTGCTAATATCAATAGTCACCGCATGAGGGCAGCCTATTCCAGTCCCTGATCTTAATAAGCTGTTTGATACAATTGTGATTTTTCAGGACCTTTTAGAAATAAAGTTCAATTTAAGTAGGGTCAGATAAGAGAAGTCGGAGAGACAGTGCCATACCTTTTTTTATTTTCTTTTCAATCAATTTATGATAACTTTTTTAATAACTTTCATTAAAACAAACAATCCTCAACCCAACTAATCCCTTATAATGAAGTACTACTGTACCTCTTTGCATTAAGCTGTAAGGTAATATATAATTATTGTATTATACTTGATCCACAGTAATACAATAGATGTGAGTTTATAAAATCACAATATACAACTTTAATAAGTGCTATTGGTAGTATTAACATTTCAGACTTATGAGTTGAATAAATTTGAAACAGTAAGCATTAATAGTATTAACTTATCTACTTATAGACTACAATTCTATGCTTTGTGCTCTTGTTTATATAACTCACTTTAAAACATAAACAGACATTAAAATCTATTAGCTGATAAAGTTTACAATATTCACTCAACTTCATTATTAACTATGATATATATTAAAAATATCGTTGTTTGCCTCTGTTGTTCAACTCTGACATATACAAAATAGTTGATCTATCTAGGTGATAACGGGAAATCAATTTCTGTAATATTTTTAATCTTATTGATAGAGGGTAGGACGAACAATCATATTAGGTGTGAATATGTATGTGATAAGATGGAGAACTGCATTGGATATTTAAACAAACTTATTTTTAAGAAACAAGTACAGAAGACATCAATAAAAAATCAGAGGTAAGGTCAATAAGATGCATAAAGAATAAAAATTACTAATTGACTCTAATAGAGACTGGGAAATATTTTTTTAAATAATAGAATAAAGAGAATAAAAATAAGTTCCAGTGGTCATTAAATTAATGATTTCATTAAAAAGAAATCTAGTTCTTTTGGATAATTATTTGATATTAAAATTAATAATGTAACTACAAGTTACAAAGTTAAATGTGTAACAAATATAATACTGGGAAATAGTATAAAGTAAAAGCATATATATGATAGATAATAGTTTATATCCTCTCTTTATAAGTGCAAAATTAAATTATTTGTATTACAATAAAAATATCTCTAACATTATACCACAGAAATATTACCTACTAATAAATTAGAATGTTTAACATTTTATGAATATAAATTAAATCATAAAAAAATTGTGATGTACAGACTCAATATAAAATTATAAAATAAAATCATTAGAAAACAACTACATCAGCAATTAAATAAATATCCATATTTAATATTCGTCTGAGATGTGAAATGACTACTGTTTTTTATACATACGCTTATATCTCTATATATAGGCCTCTTATATCTCAATATATGCTTATCTTATAGGCAGCATGCTTCTCACAGTTATGTTTTGTGTGATAGATGGAATAACCTGATGAAGCCTTTAGTATAAACCTGACAATGGACAGTAAAGTTTGAAGAATTTATTAAGACTATGGACTAATTCTGGCAATTCAACCATTTGTAACAGTAAAGTTTGAAGAATTTTTTAAGACTATGGACTAATTCTGGCAATTCAACCATTTGTAACAGTAAAGTTTGAAGATTTATTAAGACTATGGACTAATTCTGGCAATTCAACCATTTGTAACAGTAAAGTTTGAAGAATTTATTAAGACTATGAACTAGTTTTGGCAATTCAACCATTTCTAAACTATGACAGATCCACTTACTATTAAGATAAACAATATTTTTTCCTTACACATGTTTTAAAATACAATTCTGAAGCAATATTAAATTTTAAAATAGATCAAGATTTGGTAAAAATTATAAATTCTTTTACTTTCAAAAATTGATAAAACACTGAACCTGAGCAGGTTATAATATAGTAAGATGTACTTATTATAAAAACTTAAACCATGACAAGAACTTAAGGACAGCTGTTACTTTATTACAGAGAGGGCAAACAAACGGAAGGGATGTTATAAATTTATGGAGTGGATTAATTAGTGTGTTGTAATAACAAACGAATTAACCTAAAAATTAAAGCTTTTATAAGGCTTTTGGGTCAAAGCTTTAACCATCAATTTCTGCAAGTTCCTGGCCGTTTAAAAGGCAAACAAAGCGTAATGTGATGAGTAGTAAAATTTTCACCAAAGAATAATGATGGATAATTTGGGCCAAAATTGAAGTAAAGGGTAAAATTAAAATTAAAACAAAAATACTTGAAAGGAAATTAAATTAAATGATAGGAAGATATTTCATTATCATGCAGTTTATAGCAAAATAATACTTATTTAGTGCTAGAAATAAATTCAAATTATTAGAGCTTCAGAAATTTTGTTTACTTTCTCTAGTTTGACAATAATTTTCTGAAAATTGTAAAGGGTGTCTTTAGAAAACCACTATTGAAATATGTTCTAAAAATATTTATAGAAACCTTTTTGTCACTTAATTATTTCATCAGAATTTTGAAAACGTAAAGGTATCAGTTGTCTAAAGAAATAAAACCAGATATTCACAAAAAATTGTTAAAGACAATTTACTCAAAGACAAAAAAATCTGCTTAAGAAATGATTGGAAATATTTTTGGGAATAAAACACAGACTCTTGCTAAATAATTTTATTGAATTCTGAGGAATTATTATGGCTGAAGCATATTTGTGGTCATACTAACGTTCAACCTTTGGGATAATTTGGTTGGTAATGTTTGATTACCCCTTACAACTTGTAAATACCGTCTAAACCAAAATTTGGATGCAGAAAATTGAAAACAATGAAGGTTGTTTATGAATAAAGAATAAAGGTCTTGAAACGATACAAAAACACGTAATAAAGATCAGTTTTAATGGTTGTATTTGTTTAAATTCAACCTATAATAAAAACATGATTTGCATTATTCCTCATAACATTACTAAAGTGTCAGAAAAAAAACAGTAGTCTAGTAAACGTAATTGAAAATGGGTACAAAATATTTTTAAAAAATTGATACAAAAATGTTTCTTAATTGTTACATTTCATCTTATAAAATTTTTAGGCGAATACATGTTAACATTAATAATCTTAAATTTAATAATTAACAAAAGTTTTTTGTTTCAATTAATTATAATTATAGTTATAATTCACCACAGTAAAATATATGTACAGATTAATTTTAATGTCAGTGATATTTTATAATTTGTATATAAACATTCTAAATGCTTAATAAAACAGGTAATATAAATGGATAACTATATCCTATAGATAAGAGAAAGTTACACGCCTAAAAACATGCAACAAGAAAGTTACTTTTTAATGGTTGCCAGTACTGACATGTTCTTTGGCATGGGTAACCACAACTCAAAAATAAAAAAAATGCTATGCTTAGAGTGTGGGATCTATTTGTGTAAGTAGATTCAATTCTCCTATGTTTATATATATATATGAAAGTAAAAACATGTGCTCGAACTTCTCACAGACTCACATTTTTTTAGTATCGAAACTGTTATAAGAAGGCAAATATTCTTGAAAACTACAAGAGTTAACAACTGATTTTCAAGCTAAAAACAGATAAAGTTGAACAATGTTGAACAAAATAATCAAACTTATATGCATTTCATATGTATTGAAAGTGTTGATTACATACCACACATAATGTTGAGTGATTGCAGCATATATAATGAAACATATTCTTATATGTTAATGTGAATAAAGATCCCCTGTCATTCAAAATGAAATTTGCATATTTATATATCAATATAAAATGAACAACATTAAAACTGCATAGTGCAAAAATGAATTCTAGCATGGGAAAATCTAGAATCAACAGGAGCCTCTTTTTAACTCCAGAAGCACAATGTTACTAAATTGGAGATTAGCTAGTATACCTATTATAATAGGAACAGATTATGAATTTAGATAAGACTAAGGTAGGGATATAAGATTCCTTGATATGATATAAGGGATCATAGCATAACATGACCAGGGTTACAGACCTGAAGTAGATACAGATGCTCAGAACTGTAAATCATAAAAAAATACCTTCTGATGCATTTTCATTACATTACATTTCTTTTTATGCACACTCTCATTAATTTGTAGAATAAACTTAGTGAACAATGTTTAAACTATAAAATGTTCTTATACTACCATTGGTAAACAGTATCTTATGACCTTAAACTACATAACATTACAATCTATGTATTCGGAACACATTTTCAGTTATAATAATGTTGATCCCTTTGTTTAAAAATATAAATCAGCCACATTTAACAATAATTTTAAATTAATTTCCAACGAAAACTATGGTATTATATGTTCATTTGTACCTCTTTGTTGAACAAAGTTATTGCTACATTAGTTACAATAATGTTCAACTTAATATAAAATTGTTATGACCGACAACAACAAATAAAACTTGTAACATTAAATTTAGCCATATATACAATGTTATCCAACAGAAAGCTCTATTTGGCATGAAACCCCTTGCATTGAAGAAAAAAAATTTTGAAGGTCATTTAGTACGGATAAGTAACACCTTATCTTCAGAGCTTCGTCTATTTCTTAAGCAAAAACTTAAATGAAGTAATTTTTAGTTAGATATTGACCTCCTGCAGGATAATACAAAATTATTCTGGTGTCACTTCAAAAAAAAAAAAAAAAAAAAAAAAAAATTAAAATAAGCCAAGGTTTTTAATAAAGAATCTTTAGTATTAAGAAACCATAAAGAAATCCAATAATGCATTTGGAATAGTTAGTCCTTAGTTCCTTTTTAATGTGAAAAATAATATTATTACAGTCAACGAAACATTTTGAGATATTCTTAAAGCCAGATAAAATGTATTTAAAAATATTTAATTTAAAATAATATTAAGTAAAACATTACTTTAACTACTATACAAAATTTTGTCATATATTTATTTTAAATTCCATTAAAAATATTATCAGATTTCAAGTTAATTTATGTATAGGAAACACCATACTCAACAATATCTGCTCAATTAATTCCACAAGATGTTTGTTATTAAACTAAACTTACTTTAATTTGATCACTGGAAGACAAACATTTTGTTTACAGTGGAATAATATTTTATTTATAAGTGCACATCTTTAAAATTAGACCAAACTAAGATTGTTTAATATGAATGAATTTGATATTTGAAACAAGTTCTGTTTTAATCTTTGTTATTTGTTATTGAAATACTGGCTTATAACAAAAGTTTTTGATATATTTTTGCAGTACTCATGCATTACCTGTAAATAATTTATAGAAAAACAACATTTTATTCTATTTTGGCTCTAAAACTATTGTTGTGGCCTATAAAATCTTAGTATACAATCTTCATTAACTTGAACTAATGTATAGTGTCGAGAGTATGCATGTGGAATTGCAGACTTTCATGCCTCCACTGGTAGACAGGGCAACTTTCTGGCAGATCTTGTACGACAGAAGAAGGCTTAGTAAATCTTAAGCAAATTTATGGTGGAACAGCAAATACCTATGGCTACATATCTAAGAGGAAGTTTGGTCCAAGCATCCAAACTCTAGATACTGCCTGATAAGTTTTAAACATTATTCCTCAGAAATACAATGATTTGAAGAGGCACAAATGATAATCATATGACACTAAAAAGCAACTATCATAATCCAACGTTAGGTGCCTCAAATAACGAAGATAGGAGGGCGAACAATTGGGTGCCTGAAATAAGAAACAAAATCATTTTAGAAAAAGCCTTGGTTGACTTTGGTGGCTAGATAACTCTAATAATCCAAAGAGAATAAGATTACCCGAACTATTGATTCCACATCGGTGTGATGATGAAAACACATTAGACAAAAAATTTGACTAGAAAAGTAGGATCTCAGACAGGAAGTCCTGAAGCATAAAAGATGAGCATGCTCCCTATTACCTTTCTGGACATTTTTCGAACATAATATGAAATCATAGAGATAAAAAGATTTTTTTAATCTCTACTGAATGGATTACTTAGCAACACTGAGTATATGGTCAATGTGTGTATTACACTAAACATTCACTAGTGTGTAGGGAAATAGTGTATGGATTATTTGAGTAAAACCAAGTGAATGGATTACTGGAACTCACAAACTAAAAATTATGGCTTTGTTACACCTATATATGTACAGGTATCCACTTAAAACACTCCTGATGTAAACTATTTTAAATGATAGAAACAGAATAATTTGTGCAGCTGTTTTCTAGAAAAGCTAAATTTGTTATGCAGAATTTAAATTTATATGAGACACTCAAGGCCAAACTATGAAATTGAAGTTAACTGTATCACTTTAGTCATGTATTTCAAAAAAGGTTACAAGAAACAAAACTTTGTTCAGTATTAACCTAACTATGAATAAACCTTCCACCTTCCTGAAAAAAATGTTCCTTTAATCTTCATTTATATGAAGAAACGAAAGAGAATAATTTATAAAATTGAAAACATGAATGCAGTAAATGATTTTACAAAAATGCATTATATTTCAACATTTTCTAATTTAACATGTATACACATTAAAATTTAACACATTACAATTGGAAAAATATGTTTTTAATTAACTGTATTTATCTCTTTTACAATATCTTCACTAAATATAATATATACTTTCTTCTATAAAATTTCTTTTAATACATTTCCATAAATTTAATATATGTATTTAATTCACATTAAACTATTTCGGCAAAAATTGTAGACAAAAAATTTTACATCCTTTCAAATTATTAAAAATTTATTCAGATATTTCCTAAAAGGTTTTTGTCAAAAAAATTATTTTTAAAAACACATACATAACACAACTGGTTTGGTGTAGCTATTATTTTATATATAGTGCTGTCATAATTACGACTACAAAGATAAAAACCATGCCTTATTATTCTTCAAGCAAAATATTAGTATAGCTTTGGTTTTACAAGACAATAAAATAAATTATCTGCAAGGAATGGCTTGCAGAAACTCAATTATCTGTCAAAAATTTTGTCACAAGGCCAAGGAGGGCACAAGAAAAACAAAATATTTATAAAACATAAATAATTCTATTTTTTAAAATTAATATGAATATATCAGAAATAAATCAATTCAAAACAATGTCAGGTTTTGTTTACACTAATCCATATAGACAGATAATGTTTAAAAAATTTGAAACAAATAGGAGATTAAATGCCCACTGTATTCCAATGAGAAACACAATATTTATAATAATAATTGAAAATAAAAATTCTTTCAAGTAGAAAATGTATTGATAAAAATAGCAATAAAAATAACATTTAAAATTACTCAAAATGATATTAATTTTTTTTTTAAACAAATAATTCTTTTATCTACCAGTTTCTATAAAATAATCATGGTTAAAATATAACTGACTATTATATTTTTTTAGATTTAAACTAGGGATGGGCCGATTCCGATTCTGGATTCCAGGAATTGTCGATTCTAGGTGGTATCGAGGAATCGTCGATACTCGATTCTTCATCATAAATGTGTCGATTCCGATTCCTATTTTGTTAACTATTAAAATATGTGTGTGGAGTAATTTATTGGAAAAATAATTAATTACCAACTATATCTTATTTATGTATTGGTTGATTTGAATGAATTACATGATTAAAGTAAACGAAAATATTATTATTTATGAAGCAACAGCAATCAAGATCGCAACCATTTCTGGTCGTTTGACATCGCTCGTCTCTCTCTCTCTCTCTCTCTCTCTCTCACTAGAGCGGGTTCGATACTCTCTCTCTCTCCCTCACGTGTCTTACTGCCACTGAGTTATAGATGTCAGAACAAAACACAAAAAAAGTACAGTAAAAACTCGATTAACCGTGGCCATGATGGTTGAGCGAATAGACGGATAACAGAAACACTGTATTATTCCTCCGAAACTTAACCTCAATAAATTATATTAGAGACAGATATCACTCTCACAGTAATGTAATATATTTGGGAGCGACAACAAAATAAACACGATTGTAATAGCAAATGAAACTATTTATTACATGATAAACAGATCCGCACAGTAGCTACAAATGTAGCAAAATAATGTACAGTAATATAAACTTACAGGTGAAATAGTTCATGTAGTTTAACAAACAAAGCGAACACGTCTCTGCACCTTAATACTTTAGCTGCCGGCCACAATATCGGCATTTTCATAGAGAATTGCCAACATATTTTAAGCTCATTTTTAAATAATGTGTTCTTATACTTTGTTCCCCTATCATATCTAAGTATGAATATAAGTTTCTTATCATAATATTTATAAAAATACGTGTCGGACCAACTGGCCCAACATAGTTTTTTCCTACCGTAAATAAACTCCGTCGGACCAATTGACCCGACATTGTTTTTGATTTAATTAATTTTTATTATCTGTGCAACACTGTTTTTATATTTTTTGTGTTTTGTGTTAGCAAGAAACAACAAAACCATAATTTCATGTCCCGGTTACCCAAATAATAAACTGACTGGTGATAAAAGTGTTTTGGCGCCTATCACTAAGACATGTAAACGTGTCACATGTGACTGATTTGTGAGTTTATAAATATTTTGAATATAGAACTAAAGTGTAATATATTCTCTCTCTGATAAGTAATGGTACAGGTCCAGTAAATACCATCCAAGATTAATATTAAGTAAAAGTTTTAACACCAAATAATTTACTTGTTAAGGAATTTACGTTATAATTTACTTTCTAGTAAAGATGAGTTTATCTAAGTGTATCAATGTTTGTACTTAACTTTCACAAAGTCCGTTTTTAAGGATTATTTTACAACTAAATATTTAGTCAATATTTCCGACTTACTTTTAAGGTTTTGTGAAATTTTGAAAACAGTAGTGAAAATCATTACAATACGTTATAACAAATATGTATTTCGGCCCGTAACTACGGGCAAAAAGCTCTTAGAATAACATCATGTTTTTAATCCCGTCAGCGTTTATCTATCAAACAAAAACCATCATAATTACATCTGTAAGTAGTGTGAAGCTTGTTGTTAAATACTGTGCCTTAATTTTACCAAAAGTAGCAACACCAGCTGAGTAGTACTAATAAGCATAAATTGTTAAGAGGCCCGACGGTATTTGGTTCAGGGTAATGGCCGTCGTGTCAATTCGATGACGGTTAACAGAAACTGACGGTGGAAAACCACATAATATATCAAATATGAAAAAGCACTTAACAACATTCATTTTGCCCAAATTTATCAACAAAAAAGATCTATACTTGAAGAAACTTTATCCTCAGACACAGGACCTACAAGTGATAGTCGGTTAAAAATCAACTGGGAATGAGTAATAAATACAAAATAGGCCTGAATCAGTTGCACTTGTTCCAGACACCTGCAGAAAAAAGGTCCCACCAGATGTAGAGAAGGTATGCCCCACTAATCCAGAATGTTGAGGAAGAAGGTACCCCAGGGGAATTGACAGTAGAAGAAGAAGTAAACAATTATCTGGGGGAACCATTAGCCAGTCCAGATTGTGATGTTGGGAAGTATTGGGCAGTACAAAGTGCCAAATACCCTCATTTAAATGCAATGGCAATAAAATACCTGTCTGCTCACTCGCGACAGTGTTTTCTGAAAAACCTTTCTCAACTTCAGGAGTTATATATGACAAGCGATGAAACTAGCTTGACCCACAATGTGTTCAAATGCTTGTGTTTTGAACAGAAATGTACATTACCTGCCAGACTTTTAAATATTAAAAACTATCCTATTTGTATTAATTTTTTACTTTTTATGTTGTTCGTTTGTTTTTAATGGTTGTTTTGTTTTGAGAGACAATGTAAATAGGCTTAGGTACTTTTTCAAACATCATAAAATAAGTAAAGTTCACATTTTTAACTTTAAAATAAGTCATTACTTTTATCTGATGTGTTTTTATGCCTTTAAAAATTCCTATTGATAAATCAAGGTTGAAGGTTTTGTGTAGCCTATTACATTAAAACAGAACTTTTAAAATGTTTTGCCATATGACCAAGATGTTAACTAAAATAATTATTAGAGAACTAGCATGTAAGCTAATATAACTTGAAAGAATCGAGAATTGACTAAAGAATCGAGAACCGAACGGAAAATTTTAGAATCGGAATCGGAATCGAAAATTTTAGGAATCGGCCCATCCCTAGTTATAAGAGTTTCTTTTTAGAAAAATAGTTAATAAAAAGTACTATGAGTGTTTAAGAAAAGTATTAAAGAAAAAAGGCCAAAGTAAATATAAAAAATATCAATCTGCAAAAGTGACAGTGCTTCAAAGTAAATCATAAAAACAACGGGCAGAATAGGGACTCTTAAAAATAAGTACAACTTAATTGTAATATATTTTCAGCCAAACAGAAAGATTTAATAACTTAGTCAGTTACTTATAAATTTAAAGTCATTCTCTTTATAAGTTTTAATCAAGTTTTGTTATATTATACCACTGTACACTATACAAAGATCCTAAATAATAACCCATGAGATTAAAGAGTACACAACATTGTATTTTATAATTTGTATTAAGATAACAAAAGGCCTCAAGGGTACACATTTGTATGTGAAATTTGTATTAGTTATTAATTGTCACGTGCATTTGAAACCATAAGTTGTAGGTCACTTAATGTCAGCTAGAATAAATAAGACATTATTTAAATTATTATGCTTGCTATAATTATTTAGCAACCTAAAGATGAGGCAGTAGTTATTTTAGATATTTTGAAATTTATAATATAAAATATTAAAATCTTTACAACCCTCACATTAAATATAAATATGGAATGCTTTGAAAGACTACTGTAACATATATGATACATCAGCTTATAAAATTATGCATTGTAAATCCATAATTATATTTAGATATTTCATTTTGTCTTTTACTATATTTTAGAAATCATATATAACTATGATTATGGAAAAAAAACTTTAGTATTTATACATATTAAAAAAGTATTTTACCCATGTATTTCTACAGCAAACTAAATAAAAAATATAATACAAATGAATATTTGTTTAATTAAAAACATCAATGATAGATATAAGTTATTATTGAACTTCAATAAAGTAAACTACCAATAAACAATCTGTGAATAAATCTCCAAATAAAGTCAACTTATAAAAAACAACACAACACTGGAATGTTTTAAAAGATGACAGATAATTGAGTTGATGATACAGTAAACTATCACTAATCCGGCAGATTTTGTGGGATATTCCTGGACTATTAAAAACGCCGGATTACTAGAGAATCATTGAAAACTCAGTATACATTGTACAATATTTATATTTCTATCTCATGAACGGTAGCGCATCCAACTCCAATCTTTAGTGTAACCAATCTATTACCTTTTTAAATATTTCCAAAATCTCATTAAAGGGGAATCTAATTTTTTTCACTTAAAGACAACAACATACTGTTCGAAATCGTTTGTATATCACAAGCCTCACAACAGGTACAGGATGGCATGGAGATCACTGACATCGACATGCAGTGAAAAATATACAAGTTATGTTTACATCCTCTGTCTTTGACAAAATCGCCAGATTACTGGAGGAGCCAGATTGGCGAAGCTCCGGATTATAGAGAGTTTACTATATTGATTTTTTTCTTGTGATTCAATGTTTCTAAAAAGCATTTGTTCTTATGTTTTAAAACATATGTTTTAAAATATGTTACCTCTTGATGTATTATAAAATGCTACATTATATTATAAAACAGGATTTTTAGTACAAAAATAATTTTATCGAGAAATATTCTCATGTGAGAAGAAATAGAGTAACTGGTCCTACAGTTTCATATAGGAGAACTAAAAGTATAAAATAAAAACAAAGAAAACCTTATTTTTCTACAGCATATAGCTTATTGCACATATTGTATAAAATTTATGAGTTTAGAAACAGTTTAACTATTAAAAAGATGAATATCTTCGATGTTTTGATAAGTTTGGCACAATAGTGGAAACACTACATTCACTCCAACAAGTAAAAAATATACAAGTTTATACTTTAACAAAACGTCTCATTCTAGTTGTCCAGCAATGAGGTCAGAGTCGAGAATTGTTGCTGAAACTATTCCAACGGGCATCATCTGACTCATGAGTTAAATAACGAAAGTCTCCTGTAGCTACCTCAAGCTGTCTGAGATCACACCATGTTTGGTAGTCCTTAAAAAGCAAACATTTACAAACATCAAACTTTCTGTAAGGTTTAACAACAGGAAGTGATTAGAGAAGATTGGAGGTAGACAGCTGAATTTGAAGTTAGTTATTACATTTCACTTTCTTCTCAATTTATCATAGGTACATAACAAAATTACGATTTTGTTTTAGATAATTTCAGAATATAATTTGCTTATCTTGTTTGGTCTGCAAGACTTGTTTCATTAGTTATGACAAATCATTGAATATAATCTTTGTCGTTATTTGTTTGTTTTGAAAATGAAAATACATTTAAGTTTCTTTTAAAGCTAAAAGTTAATTTAAAAATAAAATGATAAAAAACCCAAGAACTTATATACTATATTACTATTGCAGAATAAAGAAAACTATATACTTAATTGAAATATTTATTAATAATAATTGCTGTATTATTATCATTACATTTAATGATGTTTTGGTTTGTATTCAGGATATTTTTTTTCAAGCTTCAGCACAGTATGAGCAAAACATCTGAAACAATCTTGCACATAGTTTGTCAAATATCAAGTAAGTAGCATATACATTACTGAAATTATACAAAAACATCTGAAATTATTTTGAAAAAGTTGTAACTTGTAAATATTCATTACTGTATGAACTTTTAGAATTAGTGTAAATACACATTTTGTGTCTAAAGCAAACTTAGCAACCAGTAATAAATATTTCTAGTTACTTCTTCAGCAGACTTTACTGGATAGTTTTTGAAAAGTATTAGTTCAAAAACTGATTTGTTAGTTCGTACAAAAAAATATACTAAGTACAAAACATTTACAATATCTCAAAACTACTGGTCAAGTTTTGAAAAAAATACTATGTGGGAGGAAGGTGAATGAATATAATGAGGCTATTATCCAGTAAGGAAAATGAAGGTGGGAAATGGCATTAACTTAACTGAGTTATAAAGCTTTTAAACACATATAAAATTAAAAATTTGACAGTAAGAAATTGAAAAAAATCAAAACTAAGTACATTAGTGGTAAAAAAGTAAATGCATTACCTGTAACCAAATATGTGAGAGAGTCTTATCTACAGAGAGCCGTTTCCTCTGTTTTACTTGAAGAAGGTTATTAATTAGATCAATTGCTGAAACAAAAAAAAACTTTTTTCAACACTTTTTCTTATTATAACATTGAAATTTATAGGGAAATTTATAGATTTTGTTCCAGGAGACTGATAGACCCAACTTGGTAGTAATTCAGTATTTCAATATTATTTAAAAAAAAAAAACACGTCCTCAAAATTACTATAACCATATGTACCCAACATTTAAAGCCAAGTATCCACTCACGTATTGTAAAAGCTTGGCAAATAAATACTTTCATAAATGTTGGACTGAACCTTGGAAAGAAGAGGCCACAGGTTGTCATCTTTTTCAATTTCAGCCTGAACTGTTGAGTGAGGACAAATTCAGGGAAGTTTCATGTCCGATTGCAGCTTTTGCAGCTCGAGCACGTTCCGGCCATCTAGTAACGGAGAAATATTTATTTAGATTTGGTCTTCTTTCAAATTCTCCAATCTGTGCACTTTGTGAGGGTGAAGATGAAAGTGTAAAGCACATTTTGTTTGACTGCACATACCCAATACCAATAAGGGACTTACTGAGAGCCGAAGTGGAAACATGGAAAGATATTCTCATAAACAAGAAGCATTGGAGGCAGCAAGGATAATATACCATGGACATCAAGCTATCGGCTACTCTTGAAGCTGGATACCTTGTGCAAAGAAGTCAAAATTACTATAAAATATTTTAAATAATTTAGTCCACCACTTTGTCAATGTGGAATGTACTCCACATTTTCTAACTGACTGACCGAGAAGGTTTCTGACTAACGAAATATTTCAAATGCATGTGTGTTTTTAGTGATTTTCATTTTTTTTTTTTTTTTTTAATGTAGCCGATTTTGTTGTCTTTACTTATGCTCAATAATGTGTTGACAATTTTTCTCACAAGTATACATTTTACAGTTAAACCCCTTGAGGTTTAGTAAACTCTTGAAAGACAACTATTATACGTTATTTAATTTTAGTTTCTGATTATTACAATGACTTAGTTCAATGATATATAACAGAGGACAATATATTTAATACTCAATAAAGAAATATGCTTTGAAAACTCATTGAAGTTATAATTTGCAGAAAAGCTTTATTTTTCCATTGAGGTTATATGCAGCCCCTTAAAACTATTACCCCTAAAGAATCTGTATACATAATCCTAATATGGAGAAATTTATTTCAAGGATGTAACCCTCTAAACATAACCTGTCACTATTCTTTTCAATATTCTTATATCTTCAATTAATTTTTGTTTACAACCTTTATAAAACCCTTAAAGCCCAAAAGAAAATATCACAGACAGACGCGAAATTACTACAACTAATCATAGACCCACTAACCCTGTTTATAAACTCATAAAGAGTAGAAACAAAAGAGTATACAAAATACCTTCTTCTTCTCTTCCAAGTGTTGTATAAGATGTCCCCTTTCTTTCTCCTAAGTTTGAGCAACACCAATTTCTATCTCCAGGTGTTACCCTTTTTAAATAAACATTTGGGTTTTGTAAGAAAAATCTACATCTACAGCATTTTAGCAAGGCAACCACCCTTGATCTAAACTGCTCAAGAAACCTCTCCTCTACAGTAGCTAGGCTGCGTACTGGACATTTCAAGGGTATGAAGATATCACCTACTAATATAAAATCTTATCCCATTTGCAAGTACTGCCCCCAATCATAACTAGCCCCGGATCAGGGTTTTGACTGTCAAGCCATTGTCCGTCCCCTCTTTTAACTTGGAGCAGCACCGATTGAAATGTTTCATGGCCATCGGGCTCCAGAACTGTCAGGTCTTGTCATCAGGACTTTTGGAGGAACCTAAACTTTTTGCACTTTGTACATCAATAGACACTACAACAACAACAAATAATTCTCCAAGAAAGCCTTTTCAGAGGATATCCCATTGAGAGAATGTTCAAGACAATAAATATGACACTAGGTAAAAAGCTCAAATGAAACCAAATGAGTTTAGACTTAACAAAAACTGCCCTCTACTGTAATTATTCCCTAAATAGATTTAATATGTCAGAATGTATATATTGTGCTGGATGGTTGATTTTGTTATTCTTAGTCATTACGAACACATTTCCTGGCCTTTTTTAAGTCAGCATTTTCAGTAGAGGCATAAAGATAGTTGTAGTCAACTACTTGCATAGGTTTTCTGTATAAATGTAATAAATATGAAATCAGACCTTTAGACAGTGTTTAATATTTGTATGTTTGCATTTGACTTCAGTATACTCATAGAAAATTTAGATAATTCCCTCAAATATAAACGTAGCATGCCACTGGAGTAACAAGACAACTGATGAAGAAATAAAAGTAAAACTTTGCGTAGAGAAAAATGTGAAAGCAATATAGGGTTAAAAAAGGAAAACTGAATTAGGACAAACACTGTGTAAAAATGGAGTTAGTTGACTTATTTCTTGAAGTCAATTTCCAAAGAATTTTAAATACTACTTGAATATCTGAATATTTAAAGAATAAAATTTAAAATATAAAAAATGAGTTTTTTACATAAAATATTAAGCACGTTTTATTTTAACTGTCAAATTCAGCATTTAATGTCATGGCTGAAAACTGTTTTCTTTTTTACAAAAACTCTCTTAACTCTATCTATCGTAATACTAGATATTTTACCATTTGAAGAAATTTCTTTCCAAGGGTTTGGAGGATACATAAAAGCAGCATTTTGAATTTGTTCATTGATGTCTTCATCTTCATTGAAAGGAAACGTTCCACTAAGGCTAACATATACGATGACACCAACACTCCACATGTCCAAACTCCGATTGTATCCTTTATTACGCAAGACTTCAGGAGCTAAGAAAAGTATCTTAAATTAGTACTTTTTGTAATATGAATAGTTAAAATCACAAGATATATGGTAAATAAAAAAGCTGCAGAAACAATGCGCATTCATTACTCAGAAATGTGATAAACAAATACCACCAGTATAATAGGTGAAATATCTCTTGTACAACCTGGGGGTTTTTTCATTTACCGTATAAGTGATATATAATCTTTAATCTGCATAATATTACTAATACCTAATACTAATAACTCACTTGTAATCATTTTACTAACAATCTGTAAAAGTTTCTTGATTCAAGTTATGTATCTGAAAATACACAAAATGCAAATAATTTTAAATTAAATATTATAAAGACTTGAACAATTTCGTCTGCTACAATGTGGGTTACAAAATAGTGAAACTAGTAATTATCTTAATCAACACATCTAAATATAAAAGAATTTTGTTGATGTTATGTTTTTAATTTATTATTTAATGGCATACAAGTGTTGCAATTACATCTATAGGTCACAAATTTATCTTTCTGGCGATTCCGGAATACTGATATGCATTACGAATTGCATTTAGATTTGACAATATTTCCTATCAGAAATTTATTTTGGAATCATAGCATAAAAAAACATTCAAATTTAACAAACAAAATTCTAAACACATACTTCTAAAAAAATATAAATTTGTATGTCCAACTATTAATTTTAAATACTAAGTAGCTATCCTCAATGGTTCATTAGTTTCAAACTAATTACTTCACTAAATCTACCCATACTCTTTTTAGTTTCTATATACGCTATTAAAAAAACGCATTATAAACAAGAAATAAGTAATATTAAGCATTACAAAACATATGTAGTACAATAGGTCCTCCCTATTCACAGGTTTGATATTCACAGTTTTGCTTATTCGCCGTTGACAAAACTACAGGAAATCCTGCTAATATGTATTGTATTTTTTAAAAAATTCAAGAAAGAAAGTACAGTTACTGTGCAGGTTGTAACATAGTGTGTTCTCGTCTTATTTATTTTGTACAGTAATATATTTATTTATCTCAAAGAAATCTGATTATTCTTCAAACATCCATTATACTGCACACTACTAGGCCTACTACTCAAAAGGTAAGCATTCTTTATTTAAAATAAGTGGCGTTATCATTACTGATAAACCACGATGAGTTAATCAAGCGCCCGCATCCACTCCATATATAAATTTACCATCATTACTGTTAACAACTTTTGATTTAGTAATTTTCAAAATCCAAAAATCGATAATGGTATCCGACGGACATAACTAACTCGGATTTTGTTTTTCCTGTCAGTTACCAAAAAGATGTCACATTCGCTTGTTGTATCTTCTAGTTTTCAAAACGTTGCATATATTTGTGGAATTTTTTAGTGAATTTTTTTTGTTTAGATTAATCCTTTCCCTTTAATTGTTTATCCAAGTCATAATGTCATCAAACGCTGATAAAGACAAGAAAAGACAAAAATACATTATGCCATTGATTAAGGAGCTTGACTTTGTAGATAAATTAAAATGTGGTGAAAGCATGGCATCTATCGCAAAGCATTTAAGCGCTGAGTCAACAGTGGGTTACATAAAGAAAAATGAAGAAAGTATAAGAAAGAGTGTCAAAGAAGATAACTTTTTTCTAAATCAAATTAATGCTGTTTAAAAATGAAAAATATGTGTTTCTGTGAATGTGAACATGCCTAATAGCATTTTAATGTTTCTGGGTTGAAAAAAAAACCTTAGTAAACAATACAAAAATATGATTGTGATTATGGAGTACATATATACCTTACTGTTTTATAAGTGTATGGTATAGCTGTAATTAATGTTAACATTTTTGATGTGGAACGTAACCCTCCCTTTTCATGCACAGTTCGTTTCAGTATTCGCAGTATGTATGGGAAACATAACCCCCGCGAATAACGAGGGATCACAGTAGTTGAAATTCAAAAAATTTTAAACATACAAAAAATGTACCAAGGCATAAAAAACTGGATAGACTCAAAGTCTAATTAAAACAGATGACTATATTTTACTTTATTAATATAACTATAAATAATCAAGTTATGGTCTAGACTTGGTTATATATATAACAAAATAATTTCTCTAATGGTAATACTGAAGGTAAAAAGACTCTTATAAGAAAACACATAACATAATTTAAATGTTCAAATAAAAATACATTTGTCCTGATTTATTTCATCTGGTAATATGATTACATTCAACATTTTTGTAATGTATTTTTAAAATGCTGCTTGGAAGTCGAAATTTAAGACGATGATGAACTTTATAATTTTGCTGACAGTAATAATGTTCAACATAAATGTTAAAGTTTAGAAGTAAAATTAAAATTTGATTTTAATTAAATAATACCTAACCAAGCAAATACTGAGTGAATACTTAAGGGCTTACTTGCTGACGCCTTTCGAATCATACCTTTTACAATACAAAGCCTCTACGAGTAAAATGAAGGATTGTTTCAAAACGCATCAGCAAGTAAGGTATTCACTTAGTTAAGTATCATTTAATTTAAGTTTAATCAGTGAATTCAATGATTACAAGCAACTTTAAAATTTAATTGATGGAGTTAATCCATGAAAAATGACATTATGTCCAAATATTGTCATTGAATTACCTATTTAATGACTTGGTGAACTATAATTAAAAATTTTTTTTTGAAAAACTCAGACAAAATGTTTTTAAAGCACTGACTAAGGTTACTTAGTACAATTAAAACATTTATTCACAGTAGGTTTTTAAAAAAATACATAAATTATATATTTAGCTAGTCTCTAATTATTTTTAAAATAATTTCGAAATCTAGTCACAGGTCAAATATTATTATAATGATATCGCCGAGGCCTTAAAAACATATCGTTAAACTGAAATTTCATTATAATGAAATATAAGCTAATTTTAGAATTTTGTAGTCCATTATGTTCGGTGTAACATAATTAATCACTTTTACATTAGTTTATGACTATCCAAACTTTTAATTTTGTAAATTTATAAAATCTTACTGAGACAGAACGTTTTAATCTTACAGAGACACTGATGAAGATCGCCACATAGCGATCAAAAAGTTCTGTCTCAGTAAGTTTCTATAAATTTGCAAAAGTTTAAAGTTCGGATAGTCATAAACTAATGTAAAAGTGATTCAATAATCTAATGTTACAATACAGTAATGCAATGCATTGAATAATTTTATTAACATCTTTTAATATTTATAGAAGTTATTGTTGAAGTAGAATGGTTAAAAATAAACTGAATACACATTTTTTACCAGTACTTTTTAATATAGTTTTGGTAGTAATAAAACTTATGATAAGTTATGTACTATTTTGTAGCAAAGTATAGAATAATGGAAAAAAACAAATTTTTCTAATTTAAAATATGAACCTAACTTGAAGGTTAAGAGTCTTATTTTTACTGTTTTTTTTTAAGTTTTATTTATTAAAATTAATTGTACAACAGAATACAAATGTTGAAAAGTGGTAACTGGAACATCATGTAGAGTAATTAAAGAATAAAAATATGGTACAACTCACAAATATAAAATTTTTTATTTCATACGCGTTTCAACGACAATTTGTCGTCATCCTCAGTAAAGATACATAAATCAAATTGACTAAAAATATATATATATATATATATATATATATATATATATATATATATATATATATATATTTAGGTTAGTTTTGGTTGGTAAAGATTATTTAGATTTTTTTGGACTAGGAGACTGACAGACTTACCTTGGTAAGAGTCCACTCTGTAATCTTGAAATAGAAACACATAAAAGCACTTAAACTTTTATGTGCTTTATGTTTAAGTGCTTTTATGTGTTTCTATTTCAAGACTACAGAGTGGACTCTTACCAAGGTAAGTCTGTCAGTCTCCTAGTCCAAAAAAAATCTATATATATATATATATATATATATATATATATATATATATATATATTTTAGTTAATTTGATTTGTGTATCTTCACTGAGGATGACGAAATTAGTCGTTGAAACATGTATGAAATACAAAATTTTATATTTGTGAGTTGTGCCATATTTTTATTCTTTAATTATAACTTTCACTCACAAGCCAGCTCGGATATTATTTATATTATGTAGTGTAGTTAGGTATGAGTGAATATCATCTAAACCTATATTTATTTCTGCAAACAAAACTTTTTATAGAAGTTTTTTTATCTTCACTTTCACTGCTATCTGAATTGCAGATTGTTGACGTAGAAGTAGATGCTGTTACTTTTACATTTTCCACAATTTCGTTGTCACTGTGTTCATATCTCACCAGCAAAATATTATCAATATTAACATAGTCGTCAAATGTTCCAACATTCGTACAACTGTTGGATACAGAAACAACACCACTCCACAAATCAGTTCCTTCATTACCCCCTACACATTCTTCAAATTCAGTTTCTTATCTGATTAATTTAGAAATTTTTTATTTTATCCAGGAATTTACAATCGTCTAATCTTTTACCGACCACCACAAAGATGTAAAAATGACGCAGGTGTCTTTTTAGTGAATTTTATTGTCATTGTTCAAATCTAGAGTCAGTAGAATTTTCTGAAGTAAAGTGTTTTGTAAGTCACCTTAACAGATCGTATGATCCCCAGATCGAATATTTGTAAGACAGCAGTACAGATAGGTGGAAAGAATTCGACAAGTACATTTTCTAATCTACTTCTAATTGTATGAGCTGAACAGCTGTCTACTAAAATGACAATTTTTCTTTTTTCGTTTGTCATTTGTTTGTCTAGCTACACAAACCATTTGTTAAAAATAGGCTCTGTCATCCAAGCACATTTGTTTCCACGATAAGTAAATGGAAAAGAGTTCTTGTTTTTAAAATAACAAGGCTTGCTAATTATTATACTTCAGAATCCGTTTACATTACAGAAAATTAATGCTATAGCACAATGTTTGTATTTTTTTCCACCTTTGCATATTTCCCCTTTAGCAGCTAATGTACAATGTGGTAACAGTTGATAAAATATGCCAGTTTTGTCTTTATTAAAAATGCTTTCTGGCTGTACTCATTGATAACATTTTGAATAGTTTCTGTTTTCCATTAATTAGCTTTATAGTTAGAAACAGCTAATTCTTCTCCATAAATCACCTTACAAGTTATTCCATATCTTTCTTTTTGACACTTGCTTGAAACTCTTTTTAGCCAAGTAATTTTGTAATGTACAAAGCCTTTTCTTGAATTAATTGTCCACAAATTCGCATGTAGTTGGACCTGACATCAACAAACCCCGAATAAACCACATCATCTAAATCATCATGTAATCCACTGCAATTTTTTTTTGTTTTTTTAAAATTTTTTATGATAGGTCCAAGGTCACAGTCAAACGATGCATCTTCGATTTATTTACAGACTTTTGAAATTGTAGATAAAGTAGATAATACAATTCTAAAATCTTTAGCTATATCTACTTTCTTCTTGTACGAATCAACACTCTTTACTATGCCAAGTTTGTCTTTCATTGTAAACTGATGTCTTTTAACTCCTTGTTTCTCTATTATGAACTTAGTCACTAAAAGACAGTAAACCACAAGCACTTAAAACTACTGTAACAAGTAAAGTATACTATAGAGAACTGTACTATAAGACACAAAACGATCTTGTACTTAAACTGTCAAATGTTGCAATTGCTAGCAAGAAACTACCATTTAACCCTTGGCCAAGGAGAGTTAAACACTCTACGTATTGAGAGTGCAGTTTTAACAATCAGTTTTCGTGCATGACAGGATTTCTGCCGCATTCTTTAAAATGATACAGATTGTCAATCATTTATGTTTCTTTCAAATACGGTGATAAATATGACCCTTTAGAAACCGTAATTATAATTTTTAAGTGTAAAAATATTGAAAATTTACTCGTATTGTTTTGTTAAAACATATTCATATGGCGAGCAAAACAAAACACAATAAAACATTAGTTATACTGAAAATGTCATTATAATAGGATTTTACTTGTATTACAGAAATAGTGGTAATTTGTATGAAAAAATTCAAGTGAAATTTGTTTTTTAAAGAGTTTTATTACTGCTGTTTTGAGTTCATGACAATTGATAAAGTAGTGGTTTGTTGATATCAGCAATAACCCTAGATTTAGAACTACAGCAATAGACAGCTGGTTCAAATTTACGAATGGTTTAGTTTACGTGATATGTATTATTTTATATTATAACTAAATATATTCTAACTAGATACATTGTAACTACATCATAATATATCTATATAGTATTTTAGTATAATAATACTGTATCATTAAGAAGCTTTGACTTTATACAGAATTCCACATAAAGCTATACTGTATTTGCCAATTTTAGCCGTTCGATCTTTACTTTATTAAACCCTTATTTTTAATAACCAAGAGGATACTTTGTAGGTTTGTTGTAAAATAACTAAATTTTACTGTTGTGTAAAACAGAGATATGTTTTATAAGAAAACATTTACTTTATTCATTTTTGAGCGCGTTAGCTAATTTTTGTTTAATATTACAAGTTTTCCGACACTTAAAATCACATATATCTCTTTTAGAATATATTTTTGAGTAAACAATCTGAAAATAAAAAAAAACTGTAGTGAACCCTTATTTGGTCAAGTATTATCGACCACTGCAACTAATAAATTATTACCTAATACTCTTTTACTACTGGTAATTAATAGCAATTAAAATAAACATTTTAACAACTAAGAATGATTGCTGAAAGAAACATTTAAATAAATGTAGTTTAATGAGATTTAAATTAAATGTTTACTTTTTAGTAACAGTAATGCACACTAAATTCCAGGTTTAGTTATAATGAATATTACTGATAAAAATAGAACACATAAAAAGCCCTTATCTTTTTGTAGGAACTGGCAATATATTTAAATTTAACCCAAAATATTTTTTAAAGCATTATATGGTTTTTTAAGAAATACAATAAAAAATATTAAACAGTTTTATCTCATAACATTACCCAAATAAGCAGGAGTCCCAACAACAGATCTTCTGAATGATTTTTCACCAATAATTCTCGCAAAACCAAAGTCACATAATTTGACTTGAGGGAAATCTGAATCAGAACTAAGAAGAACATTCTCTGGTTTCAGGTCACAATGTACAATGTTCTTACTATGCAAGTGTTTCAAGGCTATCAGGATCTGAAAACACACATTATACTGAAAAATATATGGATACAAGTTCTAAATAATATAAATACAATATTTTTAGAAATGTTACTAATATGTGACTTAAACTGAGTTCTGTAGTTATAACCAGATTTTTCTCCCAAAATGTTTATAATTTTATAAGAAATATTTCTTATGCTTAATGAGAATAAATAGAATTAATCATAAGGTTTAAAGTGTAAATTAGTTTTATAGTGGTTAAAAACTACAGGTTAAAATAATTATTATAACAACAAAATATTGTGTGTTTTGATCAGTAAGACTCTATAGCTATCCTAGGCCTATAGAGACCCTAGACAATGTTTTAATCCCTTCAGGAAAAATTTTTAATGACCTGTTGACAAAATTTATTGTTGTATAAGTAATAGTTTTCTTTCTAACAAAGAGAGAGCAGCTTAAGGTTATTTTTCAGTACATAATCTTTAATAGCCATTGCTTAGTTCATAAATTTGAATCTTGCCCTTTTTCATTTTAATTTAATTATATTACTTTACTAAATATTAAATAATTACATAGATTGAAGTAGAAGCTAATGTCTTAGTTTACACCTGTTTAAAACCAACTGAAACGATTAAACAATACATAAAGTGAGTGAAACATCTGTTGTGGTGCTTGAATCTATCAGTTACTGGAAATTCAGTCAAGCTAATAAAAATATCAGTTTATTAAACCTGCAAACTAGGTGGCATTTGATCATATAGGTTATCTTGTAAAATTAATTATACTTATAATATTGTGCTCACACTACTATGGCATTCCACATTAGCGAATACTCTGATAGGGCTACCAGTAAGTTTATAATTTTAATTAAAAAAATAATTAAAATGTAAAAATTGAAATTTAAAAGTAAAAATGTTAAATGGTTAAAATTAAATTATATAAGTTAGCTTACTAATGGCAGGTTGTTCTTGGACATTAAAGAATGAGTCTGATAATAATAGAATAATATTAATCACTTAAACAATAGTTTATGACTATCCGAACTTTAAAATTTGTAAATTTGTGAAAACGTACTGAGACACGTTTTTTGATCGCTATGTGGCGATCTTCATCAGTGGCTTCTGCTTGGAGATGTCCGGGTCAAGCAGTAACGGTTTGAAAGGCAAGTTTTCGTTAGTATCAAAGAGTATGTGACACTCTTTGATATGTGTCAAGAGTATAGGTCTATACAAAATAGCTCAATTTTTTGAAACTCATATTATTTGTACATACGCTTTATTTTACTACTTGAAAAACACTTCAACTTATTATTTGTAGTGTGAAACTTATCAAAGCAAATGTTTAGATGTAATCCCAAATTATTTGGGCAAAAAATGTCTGTTTCCTACCCCTGTTATTTTTCTGTTGGAGGATACTGCACAGTCTTTGGTTTTTTTTCCATCGTGGGCTCTAATATAATCGTATAATCTATTCATTCCTATTGGAATATCACCTTCAATTGAAGGAGGCCTACCCCATTTTCTACGAATATTTGGAACATTGGTAACAAGAAGTTTAATGAGCTGCTTGTGTTAGTTAAATTGACAAATTGGAGGCAAGTTGTTTTCTAAATTATGCAGTATAAAATTGTTCACTACTGATACTTAAAAATCCATAAAAGCAAAACACTAAATAAACAAATCAGAACACAAAAGTTAAGTTCATAAAACAGCAATTGATCAACCAGTCCAGATCCCTACTACTTACTGCACAGTACATCGTAAACAACTGTCAGGTACCAGTTGTTTATTTACGGAAAATATAATGATAAATTTATAAATCAGCATTATAAATTAAACATTGTTGCATTGTTTTTTTCTTACACAGCAAATAAACACTATACACATTATCATTACATAAAACGCTCTAAAGGGCGTAATAATAGCATCATAATTAATGCCAGACTGAATCCGGCAGAGGAGTGCAAAAAGTTCTAAGTAAATAATAATTTTTCATATAAATCACAATTATTTATTATTACTGTTACAACTGATAGTTTTAAGAACTTCATTGTTCCAATACGTGTAAATGAAAAAATCTTCATCTAGTGTACTAGAAAACTATAACTTTGTTAAATCTTACTTTTTGTTTAACTTTTGTTAAAACAGAAGTTTCACTTTAACAAGTTGTAGTCATAGTACTACAGAAATATAAGTATACTACAAATGTACTAAGATATATTAATAGTAAATTCGGTACTAAACATTAGGCTTAGATAATAAAAATTTATTAGTTTTACAGAAAAGTAATCTGTGAGAGTAAGCAGTTGTTTGCTTATACATAAAAATTAAACTTTATAATGTCCACTTTCTATGAACTTAAAGCAGCTTTAAGCATCGTTAGACAACTTGTAATACTGTTGAATTGCTAAATTACTTTATAGCAAAGGATATGGTAGGTATTACAACAGTAGCCCACCTCACTCTGCGAGAGTAAGCTTACTCCCAAACTGCTATCTTCTCTCCTACACACAGCAATAGTTTCATCACTTACATCACTACCTATACTCCAGGTAAACTATAAGATTTATTAATATATTTATACTGATTATTCTACATTCAGCGTATGCAGTTGCACGACTCGAAAAGAGTTGTTTTCTAAGTTGCTTATAGTAAGAGAATTCAAAATTGTTGTTTAGGGGTAATATCCACAAAAAACCCTCTTACTTCCTGGTGATAGTATTGCTAAAGTAAAAAAAAAATAGTATTATAATTTTCTACAATTTTATATGCAATCTAACATAATACAAAAGCCTACACAATTATTAAGCCTGTCTAAACAATATAGTGACTGACACGATTGTAGTTGTAACAGTTGGTTTCACATTTTTTTAACAAACTAATTACTTTCAAAAGTAGTTGTAGTTGTATGCTGTGATTTGTACTGTTTTTAAAATTAATGGAACACACAGGCAAACATCAATATTAAATAATAATGGAAAGAGATAACTCCTAAGTAATCTCAAAAAAACTGATTTGATTTACTGGTAAGGAGAAATGTCAGAATAAAATGAAATCAAAAGATAAATTTCACAAGAATTTTATATACTACAATAAGAATAAAGTACAGAA
Organism: Prosapia bicincta; assembly: GCA_036971475.1. Taxonomy (NCBI): domain Eukaryota; kingdom Metazoa; phylum Arthropoda; class Insecta; order Hemiptera; family Cercopidae; genus Prosapia; species Prosapia bicincta. The sequence continues at coordinate 70,764,642 of JBAIZL010000001.1, forward strand.
ATTTTCTAATGATTACTAATAAATTAGATTTTTTATTAGTTGATAAGAAACACATTAATCAATAAAACTAGAAAATAAATAAACAATTACAAAATATGAAATGGTGACGCATATGGTATGCCAAAGTCAAAATGGTATTTACCTGAGTTATGAGGAACTTTGTGATTCGTTCAGACAACCGGCCCCTTTCACTCGACAGTATCATTTCCAACATGTCACCCTTCAGTTTTTCCATTACGACAAATATTCTTTCAGATGTTTCAAACATTCTCTCAAGATTGACAACCCCAGGATGAGATAGGTTTTGTAAAATAGCGACTTCGTTTTTCAACTGTGCTTCTTGTTTTGTTGGAAAACGCAGCTTGTCAATAACTTTGATTGCTACTGCTCTGCCTGACTTTCTATGAACACCTAAAATATATATTCAAAACAACTATTTAAAATGAACAGGCCTTGTGTAATTTGCAGTAAATTGTAAAATTGTTACAAATGTAAAAATTGTTAAAAACTATTCAAATGCTTATAATGTGATGCTTAGATAAAATAAAAATTATTTTTCTAAAATATTGCATTGATTGCTCCATTATTTGTATTGTGGTATTAGAACAAAAAAGGAATATTCAAGACTAGCTGTATCATTTAAATTTGGTAAAAGTAGAGTAAATTATGATAAAATATTTTAATAACTTGTAACATTTATAGAATGGGCTATATAATATTATTTAAGAATTGGAAGAATATATTAAAAATAACTCACACAAAATTTAAAAAGAAATTCATTAAAAGATTGGTTAGGTTAAAATTGAAACTAAATTTAGGTAAAAGCCTAGATTAGTAAACAAGGTATTTGAACTGTAAAATCGATTAGGAAATGTGTTATATCAAAACCCCTAACACATAAATTAAAACAAGATAATCTAATAATAATTATATTCAAACAAAATTGTAAATATTAGTAACATAGGGCATAAGTAATTACTTGAAGGAGAAAGTGAAATACGATTGTAAACAATGAGAATGAAAGGTTATGTTTCTATGAATTCGGCTCAAAACACACACATTTCGAAATATTACAAAAGTAAAACACAAAGACACTTCACACACTAATAATAATAATTAAATAAACACTGGAAGGTTTGTTAAGGATCGGAAAATTGAAACAGTATGTTAACGAAATTAAAACCGGTGAAAATAGTTCGTTGAGATTAACAGATGTGAAAGTAAAGAAATAGGTCAAGTTGCAGTCGACTCTAGTGGGAAGGAAAATTAGCCAAGGGTATTAAAATTGTGTAACTATAAAATCAAAAGAAATAAGAGTTAAACCGAGTTTGTTAAAACTTGTTAAGTTATAAATTTTTGTTTTGTGTTTATTGTTTAAATGTTGAAATAAAAATTGTTATAATAAATGTTAATGAATTGTTCCTGAGTAGTTTTTTTTTGGTTATTAAATAGAAATAATATATCTTCATTCAATAATAAACCCCGTTGTATTGCGTTATAGAATGAACTTTACAAACTATTTGGTTGAAAATTAAGGCCCGGTGTCAATGGCAAATATAAAGTATTTGTCACATTTCACATAAATGTTTAAAAAGAGAAAACCTTATATATGGAACTTATATTTTAACAAAACACTACATCAATATTATGTACTTGATTGTTATAAAAGAAACTTTAACATGTTATATTTCTACAAACCTTAACAATCCAGTGAGAAAAATAATCCTTTCTGATGAGTGCAAAGTCAAACCGAACAGTGTTATTTTCAGCTGTTCTCAGCAGTGGCAAACTGCTTTATAAATTCCCAGGTTCTCCAATAATGTAATAATTAATTGTCCTGGTTGCTTACACAGTGCCACAGGAAAGCATTAACAATATCTTTAACAATACTTTTACACATGAATAATAAATTATGATAGCACAGTAGTTTTATAATTGTAATGACTAACCTCCATATACAATTCCAAACTGCCCAGAGCCAAGAAGTTCATCAGGGAAAATCTGATATAGTTGGCTCATATCTGTGACTCTTTCTTCTGGTTCATTACTTGTATCTGCTTCTGAAAATAGCAAGATAATTTTAGCAATTTTAAAAGTAAAATTTTACTTTGAGAATTATCTCTAACTTTTATCAGTAAGAAAATAATAATACAACAGGGCTCTTAATGTATTTTATACTAAATATAGCTGCTATTAATACAAATTATAAGATGTAAAATGAGAACCACTCTCCATCTTTTTATGAAAAATGTGTTTTTTATTCAGCCATTCTTTCATGTTTATTGTTGCCTAATATTGGTGAGTATGGTATTGAAAAACGTACATTATATATTTATAATGCTTATATATCTCTGCAAAACTGAACCGTATCTTGTGAGATTTAGAAATTTATATATCCATGGCAATTACCAATTCTTTTTTTCCTGATTAACAAGGATTGTAGTGCATACAATATACATCAAATATTTTAGTATGTTTACGTGTGACTGTTTTATGAAAACAGAACAGATTATTACTAAGATAAGTATGTCAGAATCCTAATTAGACAATTACTACAGTCATGAATGAAAGGTTAAAGTTTTAGCTGGTAAAACTTTATAAGAATAGGATTACAAGCCTGTGCATCACTGTAACTGCTTAATTTGTATAAAAGTTTCACAGAACAATTTAGGAGTATATTTGAAGATTAATATTTTTTTACTTGAATCAATATTTTTTTATTCAAAAATAAAAATTACTTTCTATTCATCTTTAATATTTGTAATGAAATCGAAGTTACAAGCACTGATAACATTTATACTGGCAACATATATAACACTTGAGGCTGTATTAAATGGAGAAATTCAATTGAACACTTAAATTTAACTAGTGTAATTAGATTATATCTTTCTATAACACATTAGATTTTGGAATGAATACCTTGAGGAAGATATTTGATACCATTAACAATGTATTACATTCCCTGACATTTTTGTAGTTTTCTACACCTTTTTCTACGTTGCTTTTTGTATGATTCTTATTTACAAATTTTAAAACGAAACAAATATTAATTAATTAATAATTAAATCACAAAATTACAAACTATAATATACAAAATCATTTAATGAAACCTACTTGAATTTGATGCAACAGGCATAAGTGCCTGACGTATACTATTTTCCCAACTTTTAGCTAGATGGGCACCAATACCAGACTCAGTAGAGGAAATAGGAAGAGGAGTGGTGCTCTCTCTTCTTCCATGCAGTGGATCTTCCCCAACGAAGTAGTCTATATTTGCTGTTCGAATTTCAAAGCAATGCATTACATCTAAACAAAGAAAAGGCAGTTTGGGTCAGTATGCAGTTCAGATACAAATATGCAAAATACTGCTAAATTACTAAGAAAAATAGTAGTTACAGTTTATTTTAATTTATCTCTTTTTTGCTATAATCATTCATTTCTCTTAGAGATACAGTGAGTTAGATAATTTTTTTTTTAAGTGGACATTTTCATGATATTAAGGTTGTATATCAATGTACCCGGCAAGCTGGCCTGAGCAACCGGGCGGGTCCACAGGTGGCGGATAGTGGGACGGCCTACAGAAATGTAGGTTACCTGTGAATAACGATTCCGGAAGGTTTCTGAATATGCAGGCCTGGACCAAGGCTATGGTTCAAAGGTGAGGAATTATCCCTCCTCGTCAGTCAACCGGTTGGGCGTGGTAGAAATAACCGAGTGCTCTGACCGGGGAGACTGGGGTAGTTGGGAATTAAGTCCTCACAATGCTACTCTCACCTCCCGGGTGAACCAAGGGCAATGCGACAGTGAAGTAGGGGCGGGAAACTACCCAAACGACACAGTTGTAAAAAAGAGAGTAAAGCAGGCTGTTCGTCTGAGCAGTTAATAATGTCCTGAACTTGGGGTGTGCTTCAAGGTCAGTGACTGAATACCCAATCCAAGGTGGAAGGCATCGTGCCGAAGGATGAATGGCTGCAGGGTATAAAATGCAATCCCAAACGATCCCCTTGAGGAACCAGACAAAACCTCATTGTATGTTGTCTTGCCAGGGCAATGGGGGCTCTGCTCTGGTCGACCTTTATTTCCCCCATACTCGTGGGACGTTTATGGACCATGAAAAATACAAAAAATAATTTTGAGACTGCACAGACGGCGGGAGCCAATGAGTTGGCAAACCGTGGGTCTGTAGCAGAGATGCCAACGGCAACCATCACTGGGGGTGCGGGGGCGGCTGTCAAGCTGCCGACTGCAGAAACCGGTGAAGTGGCTGCAGAGTTGAGTACGCTCTCTTTACGGAGAAAGCGAATGAGTGGAGCGGCCAAAAGGCGGCTCCGAAAAGAACAGGCGAGAGCAGCGGGAGGGCCAACAACCCTGAAAAAACGGAGGGGAGGCCAAAACCGAGCTGAGTCTGTCAAAGTCCAGGGCTTGGATGTTGTGAGGAGGGAGGTGCAACAGGGAAGAAAGCAACCGAGAGCGCCAAACCCCAGCACGTCACAAAGGCCTAGGAGTGAGACATCCAACCCCTCTCCAGTGAAGGGAGGAATGAAGAAGGTGAAACTGGGACAAGGGGGGGACGCTGGAGTGTCTTCGGGCAAAAACTAGCAATTGTCCCAGTTAGTTACCCTGAGAGACAACTCTCGGAAGAGATGGCGTTGGAGCTGGAGGAGCTGTTCTTCTCGGAACTGCTGTCCGCTGAGGCGGAGAGTGGGGATAGAGGATTTAGGACAGCATACTTAGAGAGGGGAGCTCTAAATGTCGTATGCTCCTCACGGGAGAGCCTGGAGTGGGTCCTTCGGGTCCTGCCAAGCTTCACTCTGAGCGAGGGGGTAAAGTTGAGGGCAGGGCCACCCAAGGAGATCTTTTGCGTCGCAAAGGTGTCAATGTGGGTGCCCAAACCCTACAATGACAAGGAGCCGGAAGAGATTCTGAAGGTGGTCAAAACCCAGAACCCTGGGGTTGTTCAGGATACTTGGAAGGTGATTGCCAGGAAAAGGGAGGATGCAGGTCTTACCCTGATCTTGTATATAGGAGAGGGCTCCCTCAGGGCACTGCGGAACAACAACCTGAGGGTGAACGTGGGGCTGAGACAGGCCACGTTCAAGGTGCTCTCTAGTCCTGGGGCTGCTCTGCAAACCCAGGCAACTGCAGAGTAAGCAGGAAAAAAATGATCAAGATCCTCCAAGTGAACCTACAGCATAGCAGGGCGGCCAGTGCTGTCGTGTGTAGGATGCTGGACAGGGGAGAGGTGGACTTGGTGCTCATCCAGGAACCATGGATTTCTGGAGGAAAAATATGCGGGCTGGCGACATCTGGAGGTAAGTTGTTGTATGATAAGGACTCCGGTGTTCCCAGGACATGTATCCTGGTTAGGAGGGGGTTGTGTGCTTTTGTACTAACGAACTTCTGTTGCAGGGATTTGTTAGCAGTGACAGTGGAGCTGCGGGCGGAGGGGGGGATGAAGAGGCTGAACCTGGCCACGGCATATCTCCCCTTTGACTGCGCGGGGGCTCTACCAACACAAGAGCTGAGGAGCCTGGTCGAGCACTGCGGGGCTGTGGATGAGGAGCTGCTGGTGGGGATGGATGCTAACTCCCATCACACTTCGTGGGGTAGTACAGGTACAAACACTAGAGGTGAGGAACTTTTAGCTAATCTTAGCTCTAAGAATTTACTAGTCTTAAATCAGGGGGAAGAGCCGACGTTTGTCACTAGGGCCAGACAGGATGTCCTGGACATTACGGTGGCATCGAACCAGATGGCTAGGTATGTACTAAATTGGCATGTGTCGGATGAACCATCTTTTTCTGATCACAGACATATTAGGTATGATATCTCTCTAAATCCAGCCATGCTTCGCCCAACCAGGGATCCAAGAAGAACAGACTGGGACTCCTACAGGAGGGACCTGGGTGTTCGGATTGAGGAGGCTGGATTGGAGTATGGTGGGAGGAGAGAGCTAGAAGACTCTGCCACATTGGTTGGCGAGGCTATAATAGAATCCTTTACCGATAACTGCCCTCTCAGTGAGGGGAGGAAAGTAGGGGATCCGTCATGGTGGAACAAGAAGCTAGCCAAACTTCGGAAGACCACCAGGAGACTCTTTAATAGAGCAAAAAAGAACGGGGAGTGGGACCTGTATAGGAAAACACTAACCGAATACAACAGGGCAATTAGAGAAGCGCGCAGGAAGTCCTGGAAGGAGTTCTGTCATGAGATTGACAAAACTCGGGAAGGGGCACGACTGTATAAAGTGCTCTCTAAGGACCCAGTTAACCCGGTGGGGATGCTAAGAACCCCACTGGGAAATATAACAAAAACGGCAGGGGAAACTGTGGAAGAATTAATGAGGACACATTTCCCTTCCAGTACCCTGAGGAAACTTGGGGGAGCAGACACTGAACCGGTTACCAAACTCTCCACAAGACGTGGTAAGAGGGAGGACTGGGAAGTGGCAAGGAGGATAGTAACTCCACAAAGGGTAAGATGGGCTGTTGGCACTTTTAAACCCTACAAATCTCCAGGTCCAGATGGGATCTATCCTGTGCTGCTGCAGCAGGGAATGGATATGCTGGTGCTGGTACTTACTAAATTATACAGGCTAAGCATTGCTCTAGGGCATGTGCCGGCAGCCTGGAAATCTAGTAAGGTGGTCTTTCTACCTAAGCCCACCGGTAACCAATCGGAAGGGAAAGGATACAGACCTATCACACTCATGTCCTTTGTTCTCAAGGGACTTGAAAAACTGGTTGATAGGCATATTAGGGGGGGGTGCTTTGGCTATCAAACCACTGCATTGGAACCAGTATGCTTACCAACCGGGGAAATCTTGCGAGGGAGCTCTCCATCAAGTGGTTGGTAGGATTGAGCAAATGATCGCTAAGAAAGGTTGTGCCATAGGTGCCTTCCTCGACATTGAAGGGGCTTTCAATAACTCCTCAGTGGAGACGATGGTAAGTGGTGCAAGACGTCATGGAGTGGATGCGACCACTTGTGGTTGGATAAGTTCCATGTTAACAAACAGAAGCATTTCTGTAGAGGTGGCAGGGGAGGTCAGAAGAGCGGAGACAAGTCTAGGCTGTGCACAGGGGGGGGGGGGGGTTCTCTCTCCTCTGTTGTGGTGCCTAGTGGTTGACAACCTTATTGAACTCCTGAATGAACAGGGGTACTTCTGTCTAGGATATGCGGACGACATAGTTGTCCTGATCCTGGACAGATTCCCTGATACAGTCCTTGAGGTAATCAGAAATCCTCTACGACTGATTGAAGAGTGGTGTAAAAAGGAGAACCTTAGGGTAAATCCAAAAAAGACTGCTCTCATTAACTTCACCAGACAGCGAAAAGATCTGACGACCAGGATGCCCCGCTTGTTTGGTGAATACCTTGAGTTTGTGGGGGAGGTGAAGTACCTGGGAGTTACTCTGGACAGGAAACTCACCTGGAATCCACATCTTGAGAGGACAGTTAACAGGGCCAAAAGGGCACTGATGACTGTGAGAAGAATGGTGGGTAAGAAATGGGGACTGAAGCCATCAATGATGCACTGGATGTATCTGAGGGTGATAAGACCTATGATTACCTATGGAGCTCTGGTGTGGTGGACAAAGGCCAACCAGGCACAGACAAGAGCTAAACTGAGCTCTATCCAGAGATTGGCCTGTCTGTGCACACTGGGAGCGATGTCAACTACACCAGGTGCAGCAATGGAAGTAATGCTTAACCTCCCTCCCCTTGAGCTTGTCCTTAGGGGAGAGGCGAGGCTAGCGGCATGGAGATTGCGCAACTCGAGCAACTGGGCTAACCTCCCAGATGTCTCGGGACATATGAGTATCGAGTGCGTGGTCAAAGAACCCGTCTTGGAAATGGGCAGCGACCACATTACTCGAATGTTTGCACCTGACCAGGTCCACCAAACTGTGATGGAATGGTCAGGGACATTAACATCGGGAGCTCAGATCTGGTACACAGATGGCTCCAAGATGGACTTCGGCACTGGAGCGGGGGTGTATTGTAAAAACCCAAGGGTAGAACTAGTTTTTTCCTTGGGGAGGCATACCTCTGTCTTTCAGGCCGAAGTATATGCTATAAATGCCTGTCTGGGAGAGATAGCGAGAAGGGAAACACATGGGGCCCGGATTGCTATTTTCTCCGACAGTCAGGCAGCAATTAAGGCACTAAACGGACACGTGGTCACCTCGGCCATAGTCAGGGAGTGCCTAATTAACCTACAAGCTCTGGCAAGGCACAATCAAGTCAAGATTGGTTGGGTGCCAGGGCATAGGGGAATACTTGGAAATGAAGCCTCAGATGCGCTGGCCAGGGAGGGGTCCTCGACTCCCCTGATTGGACCGGAACCTGCGGTGGGTATTTCCAAATCCATGGTCAGGATGACAGTGCGAAGGTGGATGGCTGAAAGACACTGTGAGCACTGGATCAGGGCCGAAGGGATGAGACACAGTAAGCTAACCCTTAGGAGACCTTCCTTGGGGCTGCAGAAGAGTCTCATCTATCTGTCTAGGCAGGAATTAAGGATAGCCACAGGACTACTCACGGGACACTGTGGACTAAGGAAACATTTGCATAAAATGGGTATCTACAAGGATGAACCAGTGTGCAGATTGTGCGGGCAGGAACAGGAGACTGCCACACACATTATTTACAGATGTGGAGTACTTGCTGAGAGGCGCTTCAACCTCTTTGGTGATGGAACGGCTTTGGTGGATGCTGAAGGTAAAACTCTAGTCAGGAAACTCCTAAACCTGGTAAGAGGGAAGGGGTTATTTGACTAGATCAGGGAGGTAAGTACAATATACCTTAAGGTAGCAGTGCTTCGGGCAATTCAAACCCGCTCCCAAGATTTAAAAAAAAAAAAAAAATATCAATGTAAATTATCAGTATTTTAAAGTGAAAATCATATTTAAAGTCATAGTAAATGAAAACATACAGTTTTGTTGTTTCCAAGTAAGTAAAAAAAATATTAATAGTTTGTAGTACCTAGATCTTACTATTTTTGTCAAAATGGCTTAATTATTTCACATATTGTTAACTAATTATGCAGCTATGATGAAATTTTTCAACTTAACCAAAACCTCTGGTAGGTTCACAATTATTAACAACTTTTATAGAAGTGTTACACTAAATCACAATCAGGTCAAGAAATGAGGTAACTACAACTGAAGTGTCCCCACACAGTCCCAGACAAACAATTTAGAAACTTTTGATGAAGGAATTTTTTAAAGTTTCAAGTGCCAATGTGATGGTGTTTTATTTTGACAGAATGAAATTATCGCTTCCAGTCTATAAATGTAGGGAGAGGGTAGTTACACAACATTTTTAGTTACATGTGTTCAGTAAACATTCTGAGACTAATATGGACAAAAAGACTCTCATTTCAACACATCCAAAAAAACTATCTACATTGCTTACTATTAAAGCTACAAAAGGGCCACCTAAAATGTTACCGAAATGTTGCTTTTATAATAATAAAATAATAAACTCAGCATTGATCATCGTTTGAGTTCAATTTATTGTTAAATTTTAGGAGTTTGAGTTCTTAAAGTTGCACCAAAATTGAAAATCACAAGCTATGCACTTTTTACAACAAAGGTTGTTATTCTTTACTGAACAAAAGCTAATAAAGTTTGTGCTAGTTACTCCAGATGTGCCTAGAGCATCTGGAGATTTATGCTTGAAAATCCTCACTTTCCAATACAATACAAGTAATTTACCAGTTATAAGATAAAATGAATCTTCCTGTTCAAATTTTTGAGGATTTATAATGTGGTTTAATAAAAAAGAGTTTTTAATCAATCTGTATAAGATAAATTATAAACTTAAAGAGAATCATAATTACAAATATTATTTGCAAGTATTAAATCGTACAAAAGCACTAAATGCAAATAATTTTTTGTGACTGAAACTAGTTTTTTGGGTTATTAACACCGACATTGACAGTTCATTGAAGAATGTGGCCATTGAGAAATATAGAAGATTTCTAATAGAGGGGGATAATGACTCCCTCATGGGAAAAGTCTTGTTTTGTCTCGGCCATATGTGAGATGCTATCACTTACCTCCTTGGGGACTCTTGGCAGAGTCTACAGTGAGTATTTCTGCAAGAGGAATCTCTTTATAATACTTGGAACCAGTATCAGTTTGGAAAAGAGTTATTGACTTTGAATCTAACCTCCAGTAATGTCGTTTCCTCTGGAAACAAACACTGTTTTTAAAACATTTTAGTTAACACAGGAGTTTGGGAGTTATTATGTAACTTTTATAATTATAAAATGAAATTTATGGGGCACTACAATCTGCAACAGAAATAAATTTATGAGAAGAACAAACAATTCTATTAATTTTTACAATACTGTGTAAATGTATGTGCTAGTTTTTTTAAATTTTTTAAACAAATTTATGGATTGTATAGATGAAGTGTGATTTAAAAATTTATTTTTCCAAGCACCCCTCAGAAAATTGTTTTTTTCCCTAAAATTTAAGGGTATTTTTTTAAGAACATTGAGGGTATTTTTAGTAATATATGCTTAATTTGTTTTCATAAAAAAAGTAAATTTTTTTCTAATGGTTTAAACAATTTTAATTTTGAAGTAATATACATAAATTTTCACATATTTTTTTTCCAAGTTTGAATATACTGAAAACTGATATGTTAAAATAGTTTGACTAGGTTTTATAGGATTCAATGTTTAATTTCTACAAATTTACACTTGATAAAATCATATACATTTGTATACATTTTTTTCCCTTTTCTTACATTACAATACTTTCCTTCGTTGACAAGTTTCAGAATAACTCCATTTAATCCTAAATAGTGGTCTCATGTCTAGATATGCGCCAACAAAGTAAATATTGTATGTTGGGAAAATAGAAAATGTACTTGAATATATACAAATATTCCTCACAGAAGTAAGGATGAATAAATTAAGAATATCAACTTAGTCATTTGGATGTTGATAAAATTAATAAAAGCTTAAATAATTTATTACTAGCTATAATAACTGTAATACCTAGACAGCAACTTGCCTGTGGCTTGCTCCTGAGACCAAGACAGTGGTAACTGTCTTTGTTGATACAACGTTTATAAGAGTTAAGTTGAGAGAGACAGTGTTCGTATTATTTATTAAAAGAGACAGCTTACTTTCTCGCCAGCTCTCTATTTTAAAACACACAAGAATTCCTATTTAGAGCTGTCCATCTCGATTAGTTTGAATTAGCAGGACTCAAGAGTACTTGCGTTGTAATTAATTGGAATTGTAAGTACATTACAAATTCTAGTATTTTTCCCATAAGTACAAAAGCTAATGAACCCACATTACACTAAGTTATAAGCCTATGGTTAGTTGAGAAAGTTAGGTATAGTTTCTTCTTAAATTAAGTCTTGAAGAATTATCTTTCAGTCCTTGCTTATCACCCAATTGCTCTCTCTCTTCCCTCATCACCCTTATTTCAAAGCTTTAGTCTTGATTTAGTTATATCTCAAGTTTAAGAGCATTTTCCTATATATTTCTTTACTTTTTAAAATGGTATTAAACTAGAATAGATGATCCATAAGCATAAATATAATTAAATATTCGTTACATAAAAAGTGTATTGTAAACTGTTCAAGGGTCTCAATATTTTTTCAAGAATATGGGTAGCCTTCAAAAACGATCAATTGGAGTATTTCTGAATATTAATGAAAACTATCTAATGAGTGAGAAACTTGAGGAACTGAATTGCTAAAACTTTAATAACAAAGTAAGCTTTTAAAGTTTTTTTTTTAAACAATTTGTATCTATGTTTTATTCTGTCTCATGCTATCTAACCTCGTATTCTGTTAGTTATTAAACATAATATGTTTTATTAAAATTTTTATTTTTGTTTTATCAATTTCAATAATTTTATAAATTGGTTTTAACTTTTGAAGGCATTTTTAGAACAGTTAATACAATTTGTGTTGCAGTTTTTTATATAAAATATATGTATTTTTCTTAATTTTTTAATGTTTCATATTAGCTTTAGCCCCATTTCTTGTTCCAGATAGAAAAATATTAAATATAGAAATATAGATATTATTTATTAAATAATAATTGAAAAAATAAAAAACTGTGTAAAGTTAAGAACAATTCTTTACCATTCTGTCTCTATTTGTGAAATGAACCATCCACCCTTCTTTGAGGACTTTGGAACCCCGTCTTTTTGTATGTTTGACAGACTGCACAATCCTCATCAATGGAATGTTGTTACTTGGCGATGAACTAAGACATAAATTTCAATATAATGAGTAACTTTCTTCAGATAAGTAACAAAAAACCTTTAGCTAAAAAAACTTATTTGAATTATGTTAGTGAAATGTGCATCCAGGTTTTGTAGCCAATTTATTTAAACTGTAGCTAAAGATTGTTCTTGTTTACACAACAGAAGCACAATTGTGCTTGTTAAAATAACAGCATTGCAATATATTTCAATATATTACTACATTGTCATAGTGTTATATTGTAACTATTCTACTTCAAATTCAATCACTAAAAAAAAGAAAAATAATAACTGTTAATGATTTCTCTCTTTAATGTAAGTACCTATATTGAATACTTATTTTTGTTTTGCTTTAAATAAGTGTATTTATAATCTCTTAAATTTTTATATACGAGAGGATACCTACCCAAAAAAATTTGGAACTTTTTTTAAAATCTATTTATTTTCAATTTTTCACTAGAAAAAAACTTATCTCCTGCAAAACTTTCACAATTAAAACTAATACATTTGTCCCACCGGCGCTTCCACTGTTTGAAATATTTTTGTAGTCATCTTTAGAAATAGTTGACAATTCCTCTCTGTTTTTTTTCTTGACCTCTTCAATGTTGTCAAATCCATTTCCTTTCATGTCTGGGAACAAGAAAAGTCATACAAAGCCAGGTCAGGCGAGTAAAGTGTGTGGGAAAGCTTTACTGTTCCATTTTTAGCAAAAAAAAAACTGTGTAACAGAGATGGCTGTGTGTGCAGGTGCACTGTCGTGGTGGAAAAACCAGTCTCCTGTCTGTCAGAAATCGGATAAAAGGTTTAATTGACGGTCTGACTTGAAAGATCAAACTATAAATGAACTACACTCTTGGCTTCAAAATAAAAGCAAATCAGCATTTTTATAATGTTTAATTTGACATTTATTTGGATGTTTTGGGCATTTTTTCAACATTTTTGTCAAATAGGGCAGATGATGGACAAGGTTTGTCATAAATTGACATGTCGCCATTTTTAAACTAAGCAACCACTCATACACTTCTGTTTTTCCAATAGCGTCATTTTTAAGCTGTTTTCAACATTAAAACACTTTCATTTGAGACATCAAATGTTTTAAAATATTTAAAAGCATAATTAACAAAAACAATCAATGCAGGCAAACAGAAGAAACCAGATTGGCAACACAGGCAGCACTGAACTGGAAATGAGTATCCAATTAAATAATTGTCATGTCCATTTTTGTGAGCTAAATATTTGATTGCAAAAATGGATATGACAATTATTTAATAGACAAACTACACAGAAAAATACTTAACAAGAACAGTAACAACAACACAAACAACAAAAACACGAACACAAACAAATTCATCACCCTCACATACATAAACAAACTCACAAATAAAATAGATCACCAATTCAAAATTCAGGATACAATGTAGCTTACAGACAACAAATAAAAGCCAAACAGCTATCAGACACAGCATTAATAACAATACCAACACATACAATAACCCAGGAGTATACAAACTAAAATGCAACAACTGCAATAAGTTCTATATTAGACAAACAGGCAGATCTTTCGCCAAAAGATATAAAGAACACAAAAGCACACTGCACACTACTATTGAATCCACCTTCGCAAATCACCTCATGGACACTAAACACTCATGCAAAAGTAAGGAAAATAACATAAGCATCCTCCACACATGCAACAAAGGCCATAAAATAAGCACACTAGAATAGTATGAAATATATAGACATAGCAACACATAAAAATAACATCCTACATTAACAGACACGGCACAGATCAAACATACTCTTCGATCACATCACTCTAACTTTCAAAAAAATTGTACTGAGGAAGCACAACTGCAACATTCCTAGCGGCAAAAATATGAGGCTGAAGAAGTCGTAAGACGAAAACGTTTCCTCCAAGTGTAAATTAACAATTTAACATCTTTTAGTTAACAAAAAGTCTGGTCGCAAGTAATAGCAAAGTAATGCTTTATAGTCTGATCAGCTATGTAAATGACGGAGGAGTTATTTATATAATTTTGGATATACTAGATTTACAGTTGTGTTAATGAAATAACGGTTTTGAAATATGTCAGTATGCAAGTTAATTTTTTTAATTAGTTTTCTAAATAATAACTTATGATGAAAGAATATTCTAAAATTGCATTTCTAAGTTTTACATTACAGTAAAGGCTGATTTTAAAATTTGTAAATGTATTTTAAAAGTTATTACTGAATAAATTGCATTCAACTGTTTAATGACAATTATATTAGGTGAAATGTTTGACCTCACAAGTCTTATAGCTCAACACCAACCAACAACCAATATGATATAAAAGAATATAGTTATGGTAAATAAATCACGCCTGTAACATAAGATCACTACAAGAGACTTTCCAATCCCTACAATGTTCAAAAATGACTTTAAAATTGAATAAAGGATAAATATAATTGATTAATGTGAAATAAGGTATAAATTTGTTGCTCTTTGGATTCAAAAATTTATTAATACTAACTAAATTCTATAAATTTCATGAATGTTTTTCATTTCAGCATTTACTTCTCTGGGCTAACCACCAACTTTTATTTAACATTTGTTTGTCTTAGTTTGTTTAAATTCATCCCAAGCATCATTTTAAAAATTTGTGTACAAGAAATTTTGTATTCCTCATTGTTGTATGTGTCCCATATTATTTATTTTGTTACAATATACTTGAATAAATTATTTGAAAGTGTAAGTTCTATAGCCAGTTTCAAAACTGGTAAAGTACTGTTTGTTACCCAATTACATCTTAGCCATCCCAGATATTGTCAATGTGCTACATTCTTTTGACATGACTCTGAGAAACTTATAAGGAACAAAGTGGGATCTGTCATTGTGATATGGGAGTTATGGTGTAATGTCCAAGTATGACTTATGAAAATGTTGCATATCTGGATGCTTCTTTCTATTCTGGAATAACATGCTATTGAGTTAAATAAAGACAGCATGAAAACTTTAATTATAAAGACAAAAACCATCACTAAGTGGATGGATTAGAATAATAGTAGTTGCACTTGTAAGGTAAACATATCTGGGATTTACTATAAGCAACTGGTTAGCTTTAATTAGACAGTGACTGGACCATTGGCAAAGAACTTCACTAATAAGAATGAGACAATAAAATTGCTTTCCACAATGTTCTTTATAATGGAGCTGGTAATACAGCTTGACTAGCCTACATTACACTGTCAAATCAAGAGATAAAGTTGTCTATTAGTCAACACACTTTAGTCCTCAATATGAAGCCCTGAGAACGATTTTTTGCGGCCCGCAGACTGTTAAAAACAAAGGAATTAAAACAGGAGTTTAGTGGAAATAGTATTTTTGAAGAAAAAAAGAAGGCTAAAGCTCATTATGAGTTTTGGAAAGCAGTTAAAAATATTATGTGTTTTTGTATCTACATATGTCTGTAATATGAACATTCACAGTCATATGGGGTTTTAAATCTACATTTAGTAATCTGAAGTTCAAAAAACACAAGTACAGATCTAGGTTAACAAGTGAGAAAATTGAAAAGATTTCAAGAATTTCAGTTTCTTCCTAACCTGCTACATAGATGCCATATTAGAGAACTGTGAAAGATTTTGGTTTCAAGGAATTAAAGAACTCGGTTTTTCTTGGATTTAAGTAAAATAGATTTTCCTACTTGTTTATATGCAAAACTGTTGATTTATTTTAGTAATTTAATATACTTGTGTTATAATCACACTGTTTGTAAGTTATTTAAAGCCACTTGTACTTGCGGACCTGAGGAAAACTTCATGCAAACTATTTGGCTATTTAAGAAATCCTACTGAAGAACCCTGCTTTAGACATCATTCATTTCACGTACCTATCACAGATTTTTTATTTATAATTTACAAATCTGATGCTCTTTACACAGTAGTTTATCAAAACCAAAATATCATTAGATTAAAAAGTCACATGTACAATCACAGAGATGATTATTTACACTATAAATTTTCTTATATGTAAGATATAGAACATGTTTACAAATTTTAGTTTTATTATAAAATATTTATCCACTTATCACTCTCTTGTGACTTTTACATGCCTTTGTGATAACTGTAAAACAGATTACTGAAAACAGTTTATATTTATGAAAACACCTGAACATGTGAACGTTTGTGTTGTTTTGTTTTTGCAAACAGAAGGAGAAAAATATACTAAGAAACCAAACATATAAAAACAAAAGAGATCGAAAATGCTCCTGCTACTAGAATGACGATGCATTGCATCAAACGCATGCCAATATTAGGTAAGCATATCAATAATAGTGGTTTTTAAGATGATGATTCTGATAACAATAATTCTGAAAATAGTAAAATTAGCAAATATGTGGTTCTTAACCCTTAGCACTCGACTGTCGGGGGGAGCCCCGCCAAGCGTATATTGCAGTTTACTCGTATGTTGGGGGTCACCCGACACGATTTTCAAATGCCTATAACTCGTCTGTGGCGAAGCCCACGACATTCAATCTTTTAACATTAGGTGCTACACTCTATTGAAAATAATGTGAACTAAGTTGAAAATGCCTAGGAATATGTGAGTCATCA
Source organism: Prosapia bicincta (assembly GCA_036971475.1). Classification (NCBI taxonomy): domain Eukaryota; kingdom Metazoa; phylum Arthropoda; class Insecta; order Hemiptera; family Cercopidae; genus Prosapia; species Prosapia bicincta. The sequence goes on from JBAIZL010000001.1 coordinate 70,781,483, forward strand.
CAAAATCTAGTTTGCCGCTACATTGTAAGCTGCAAGTAGGTTACAGTTTTGCAGGTTATTTGTTTACTCGTAGTTTGCTGTGGCTTCACATGCAATTAGTGTTCTGAAATTCCTCATCTTTTACTTGATCCTGATTTATTAGAATGTAGTTCAGTTTCATAAACAAAATAATTAAACCAACAGTTATTTGTAAATATAACCAGTTTATGGGTGGTGTAGATTTAGCTGTTCAGTATAATGAACCGTGCAGTTTTACGAGAAGAACAAATAAATGGTGGAGGACAATGTTTTTCTGGCTATTAGATGTAGCTGTAGTAAATAGTTTTATTATCTATAATAACAACAAAAAAAAGGAAATGAGAGAAAATCCTGTTAAACAAAAATAGTTTCGCCAAAACTTGGTGAGGGAACGCATTGGTGATATCAGGATTACCCGTGTAGTAAGAGGGGTCGGCCATCAACTACTGACAAAGAAGAAAGACTGAATGGGAAATTACATTTAATCTTTTCCAATGATAAAAATAGTTCTAAGGATTGTGCAATTTGCAGTAATAGGAAGATAAAAGAATGTAGAAGGGAAACAGTTTTTCACTACAAAACATGTGGCAGAAAACCAGGACTTCATCCGGAAGACTGTTTTCAAAGATATCATACTCTGCAAAACTACAAATAAGATAATAAAATCATGTACATACAGTATTAGTGAATAAAAATAGCTTAGTTAACTAAAATCATGTAAGAGAAAACAAAGTTTTCCATAAACAATAATGCAACCTGCAGGTGAGGAATTTGTCTCAATTTAATTACAAGTGGGGAAGCAAAGCATGTTACAAAACTCCGAGCGCTAAGGGCTAAGCCTTGTTAAAGAATCATTGACAGCCAGTGCCAATGATTTTAGATTACTTATTTACCCCACTGACTGCCAACCAGTTGTCCGATAACTTTCAAACAATTTTGTTTTGTACTTTTTGTTTAAATAATGACAAAAGCTAATAACATGTTGTCTTCTAGTGTGTTTATTCATTTAAACTAGTTTATTTTATGATGTCAAACACCGATCAAGGCCGATCTTCCGAATGAATGTAAAATTTTAACTTTTTTATTTATATTTTTTTCATTATAAATTCAAGTATAAATATATACTATAACGTATTTTCACAATATTATAGATATTTTTAAACAATAAATATAGCTACTAGATTTTTATTGCATATTTTATAGATACACAATTTAAATATTTACCATAACTGTATTTTTGTTTGAAAATATTTTTTCTGAAATAATTAGAATGTAAATATAATCTGAACATTATTCTTACTGTTTGAATTGTTTCAATAATAGTATGTTTTAAATTGAGCTGTTTTGCAAATTTTATATGATCTTATGAATTGGAGGAAGATGTTTTAAATTAGAGTTTTTAGTTTCTAATTCTAGAATTGTTCAGTTTTTTAGGGTGAATTTTTTTAGGACCAAATCGAATATAACACTATTCTATAATGTAATGTAGTTCTACAAAGAAGTGAAAATAAAAACTATTTAGTACTAATATTTCCTTGTAATTCTGAACTTCTAGTTTCTCAATAATTATAGTCTTTTAAAAAACTTTTCTGAACGACAAGTTGCAGGAACACACACACAGAGGCTGTGTCAGACACCTCATATGGTTAAATACATCGTGAATGTACCCGACAGCCTTGTGTGATGGTCTAAAGTTAGGTCTACATTGTTGGTCAAAGGTGACTGCCGCAGCCCTATTAAAAAATACGGTGTCGGTCACCGGTGACCGTCATGGCAGTCAACAAGTTAACTGAACATTAAGTCAACTTTACTTAACTGTGAAGTTTTTTAAAATTAAAACAGTGATCCTTTATTCATCAGTTAATGTTCAGTACTTTGAGGTACTACAATAAAGGCAAACACACTAAAATAAGTAATGTTAGTGTCATTTAAATACCTCTGTTAGGAGACATGGTGAGGTATTACCAGCTTGTAGGGTTAAAATAGTGTTTAATCTATATGAGATTTTAAAGTATTGTTTTAACAAATTTGTTTTGTTAAAGCAAGCATTATGTTCATAAAATGTGTAATTAATATTTAATTAGGATTGGAAAAAAATACCTTCCATTACATAGAATGTTTTAAAATCAACATTTAACAGAGCCATTTCAAGTACTGGTATTTGTTGAAATGTTTTGAGGAGGCATCATTTGAATTTACAACCAAGACATATAAAGAACAAATCTCTGCTATAAATTTTATATAACATACCATAAACTTTTACTAGCATACTCTGGTTTGTAAAATTATATAGTGCAGTAAGGATAGAGATATATTGCCCCATAAAAATACCTCACTCTATATTCCCATATTGGAAATAATGCAGCGAATAAAAATCAATGTTGTCCTAAAAAAAAGGTTTATAGGATAATCAAATTCAGATGGCATTTATTCGAACTACAAGCTACTACAATGTGTATAGCATTAGAACTTCAATATTCTTTCTTATTATAACTAATCATAATTACTACTAATTAGCTGCATAGATTACAAAATGTTTCTTTTATTAAAAAATAATATACTTATTACAAGAACTTCAATAAAAAACAGTTATTTTTTAAAAATGGTAACTTGTTAAAGTAATTTTTCAAGATATGTTGTACACTCTCCTGATATATATCTTTTACAAACTTTCAACTGTTAATAAAATATGTTTTCGTTCATCCAATCAAGTTCAAATACATTTTTTTCAACCTACAGTGGATGACAATTGATGTACATACAGTTTTTCAAATATTTATTCAATAATTTAATTATAAAACTTGTGGGGTCCAGCCAGATTTCGAACTCAGAATCTTCATGTTCAAAGTCTAGGCACTGCGCCAACTTTCCAATTCCTAGAAATATTACTCAAACGTGTGTATGACTACCTCCTCTGGTTACCTCCATTGTACAACCTTAAACTGTTACCATGGTTACCACACAATATCATAAATAGTTCACTAGGGTAAATAAAATAAAATTCTGTTTTGTTAACCTCAGTAGGAATTTACTTAAATTTATTTTATATTAGGTCTACTTGTTTTACTAAATTTTATTACACAACTGTCAAAAAAAAACATTCAGAACACAGATACAAAAAAAATAGAGTGCATTATATTTTAATTAAATAAAAATACAATTGATTCATACTATACTTCTCAAAGACAGTTTATACCTCTCACCCATAATCTAAAAATTTTTTTGTATCTTTTGTACAATTTTAGTACATTATCTACCTGTTAATGTTAAATTTCACCAAGTACCTTCTTCCATTCACTGAACATTTCTTTAATTTTCTTTCTAGTGTGACAATCAATAGATAGGGTTTTAGTTAGAACCAATTCTTGATTTACAAAAGTTTGATGCTGCCGAGACATTTACATTATAGTAACAACTTATTTGGTATACACAAAACATTGCTGGCAGAAATATAAAATTGTGAGAACTAAAGTGGAATTCGTTTCTAGGTATGTTAAAAAGCCAATAACTTCTTATTCCTTCTGAATTTACTTTGTGAACATATTTTGCAAATAAATTTAAATCTTTAAATGAGAAAAGTCATACAGACAGGAAAGGTGATGAGTTTCTTTAAGGAATAAGGGATTAATTTTCTTGCTTTATATTAATTATATTGGAATAAAACATTGTTTGATCAAATATTTAAATAACTTTAGATAACCACAGATATAAAGTTAGTTAAGAATTTGTGGAATTCATGAATTAATGACATATTTGTGTTTTTTTCTTATGTATAATAATATCTGTAAGAATATTTTTATTGTAAGAGACAAAGACCATAAATAATAATAAAAGATCTATTAATTTTAAAAATGAATTAAAGGAACAGTTACACAATGGAAGCATAAAATGTCATTTTTATAAGACACAGCCAATACCAACAGACCTGAACATTTACTATATTTTGACAAAGGTTGTAATTTTAAAAAACCAAGCCTTTTTTACAAAAATCTCATGTAGCAAAAAAAAAAAATTCTCAAATCACAAAATGATTAATGCTAAATACAAGAACTTTGAGCAAAGGGGCTGAGAAAGCCCTGCTGAAGATAGATAAAAAAAGCTCTCCTTGTTTGAAACAAAGATAAAATTTAATGACTAATAAGGATGGTCAAAATGAATATACTTGGATATTGATTAAAAACTATGTTGAACTATATTATAACTATAGAAAGCAAAACAAATATTCTTTGAGCTTAGCTTGTGAGGTTATGTTAAAAACAAATAAAAACATACTCAAAACTCACAAATTATTCATTTATTTACTCATACGCGTTTCAATGACCAAGTCATCATCAGTGAGTGTTACTACTACAAACTCTTACTTACAACTAGGGTGAAAGTAAGGTTACAATTCCGTATTCATACAGTAGGCATTGCCACGCCCACTTGTCAAAACAACAGTTACTAACCCTACTTTTAGCATGATACAACAAATAAAAATTTTGTACCTAACTCAATAATTACAATAAAATTTGTAACATACAACATAATTACATATAAACAAAATAGATAATTAATATTACACATTATTATTATGTAAAAATATTTAACCTAAACGTTACAATAAATTTTATTTTTCCCCCCTTTTGTTACGCTAATTACAATAATATAGAATTTGGAATAGGGCCTGACTCGAAGTTTACAATATTATTTTTATTCCTATTAATATAAAAAGTTTCCCATGCATCCAATTCACTACACTTAACAACGTTTTATAACAGGGTTACATCGTCTACTTTAAATTCATGCTCTTCCTCTAAACAATGCTTCGCCATCGCAGATTTTTCTGGTCTATTATATTTAATGTGGGAAAAATGTTCTTTAGCCCTAGTTTTAATATTTCTTTTTGTTTGGCCTATATATTTCAGAGGACACTCGCTACATTTCAGGCAGTAGATCCCTGACTTTTCTTCATTAGGTATGGCATCTTTATGGTTCCCTAACAACTTCTTTAGGTTATTTGCAGTGGCAATTGTAACATTCAAATTACTATATTTTCCTAGAGATTTTTTAATTTTATTAGACAGCGGTGGATGGTGTGTTATTTTTACCCATTTTCTCCCTTTTAAATCCCTTATTAACGTGCTTCTCTGATTTCTTATTGTCTTATTTTTCATCTTTTTGTGAATTTCATCTATAAACACATTACTATATCCATTGAACCTTGCTACGCTATAAATGTAATTCAGCTCATTTTTATAATTTTCCTCTGATAAAGGCAAATTAATTAAACGATGCACCATAGAATTAAAAGCTGCTTTTTTATGTGATATTGTGTGAAATGAATCACTGGTAATAAATCTGCTTGTGTGAGTTGGTTTTCTATAAACATTAAAACTTAAAGTATTGTTTTTTCTTGATATTAAAACATCTAAAAATGGTAAATACGCCTCTTTTTCTATTTCAACCGTAAATTTTATACTTGGAAAAAACCATTTATTCCTTTACAAAATTGTCCAGGCTTTGTTCACTGTCAAACACTGCAAAAATGTCATCCACATATCTCAGCCATACTCTAGGAAAATATTTCAAGGTATTTTTCGCATTCATTTCGAAATGACGCAAAAAAAAGTTGGCTAAAAAACTTGATAGAGGGTTACCCATAGCGGTGTCTTCCTTCTGGGTGTAAAATTTATTGTTAAACTGGAAAAATACATAAATTAATAAGTGAAATATATTCATCCACTTCATTTGTACTACATCCTGAATTTTCTAACCAAATTTTCATTAATTCAATTCATGAGTAAATAAATGAATAATTTTGCGAGTTTTGTGTATGTTTTTATTTGTTTATAGAAAGCAAGATTAATTCAAATCTTTAATACTATTATTACAAAATTTCTTACCTTGATATTCGTTTTGTTTCACCATCATCATAATTACTTGTGATGACATCCTGAAAAAAAGTATATAGAATTAACATATTATAAAATAAACTATTGCAATGAATTGTATACTAAAACTTTAGATTGAAGAAGAAATAATTATTTTTGACCAGAGCTTTTATTTGCACAAGTTTTCTCACTATTATTGTTAGCCACTTCCTAAGACATTATTTGCAAAGTTCGAAATACAGTAGACCCTCTTTAATTTTTCACAATAATAACAAACATCGTCTGCACTGTCACATTGAATAGGCGTCAAACAAAATGATGGACTTTTTTAAAAACTGAAACGTATATAGATTTAATAAACAGTATTTTTCTTGCTGGTGTTATTATTCTTACAAGGTACTATAAAAGGTTTTGTTTATGTCTTTTATGGAAATATAGTAATGTACTGTATTTGTAATTACGAACTGTACTGCAGCCTACTAGTGTTTTTTATAGTGTTGTGAAAAAGTGTTGCTAAGTTTTCCAACAGACATAAATATTGTAAGTAAAATAATAATTATATTACATCCTACACAATATCAAGAGCACAGTGTTACAATATATTACAATGAAAATATTGGAAAGAACCCCAATGCCACAAAAATAATAAATAAAACAAGTTACTTAAGATTAAACTTTTATGTACATTTTGATGACCATGTCATCATCATCAGAGGGTCTTATTACAAAATTACAATCTAACAAGTGATCACTCTAGTTTGTAACTTCTTGTTTGCTAGATTGTAATTTTGAAATAAGACCCTCTGATGATGATGACATGGTCGTCGAAATATACATAAGGGTTTAATTTTAAGTAACTTGTTTTATTTGTTATTTTTGATTATTTTTGTGGTATTGGGGTTCTTTCCAATATTTTCATTGTAATATTACACACATATTTATGTATTTATGCGCTATATTTACTCATAATTACATATTAATTTTACAACTTTTTGTGATTTGTCTTTTTCAAAAACTCATCAACCCCTCGGTCCCAAACGTGGTGAATTAGAGAGGTTCTACTTTAGTAAGGTATACAATGTAAATAAGAAAAAAACATTAGAATTTTATGAAATACTGGCACCCATGAAATACATCTCATCGCTAACATTTTCGTACAACACAATTATTGAAATTTTAGAAAATGGTAAATGCAACCCACAAATATTTGAAAAACTCATCTTCCTTAATTATTATTTCAACTATTGCTTCAAGACAGTCAGTGCTGATGAGCTTGTGTTTACTGGTTATTAATCATAATTCTCTATTTTCAAACTGATGTCTTGCATTACTTATTACTGTAAAATTAAATTTTCTACCTATAAATTTTATTGATCAGACTTGTTGGACATTTAAAAAGTGGTCAACTTTCTGGACCTCTCACTTCACAGGACTGTTAATTTTTTCATTTATTTTGAAGTCGCTCAGGTAAGCACAGAGGATCATAGCTAATACCAAATTGAAGTGGTACAAACCAAGGTCAAAGGCCAATCACTAATAGTGAGGGATGTGGGCACATGTCACAAAACGAGTAACTTTAAAACAACTCTTAAATATATTTTCATAAGTACTTATCAGTATAAGTTATAAGTTTTTTATAAGTTATATCAGTATAGTTAGTGGGACAATTTTGTTCTTTAAACTGAAAATAGCAATCATTGTAGAAACACCAATAATAATAGCAGCAAATACTATGATTTCACTAATGTTGAGTAGCAAAAATTTATTTTAAAAAATTCTGACTACAAAGGGCATGGCACAGTTCTTTCAATCGATTGTACCACCAGTTCACTTACAATGTGAGCTCCATTAGCTAAAGGTGATGACGGTGAAACACTTTTTGCCCCTGTAGGTGAACTGACTTCACTATCACTGTCGTCATCAGCAAAATCTCTAGTACTATCTCTATCAAGCTCACTTCCAACGCCACTGTCATTGTACTCTGAACCTAAAATTAATTAAACCATTTGAAAGCAATTATAAAATATATATTTTTAAAGCCTTTGCTTTTACAAAGAATGCCATGAAAACTTTATTCTTCAGTTATATTTACAGAAAAATCTTTTTAAAGACATTATACACTATTACTGAATGTTAAACTTAGTGACTGCCACACCTAAAATAAAATACATCCAACTTTAGGTACAAGCTCAAAATATAAAATAGGCAACTTTATTTACACATAATAACTTTGAACAACTATGGTGTAATTTTGTATTATAAATAAATAAAATCTATTAACCACAAATTAATAGTCATGTAGTCATTTCCTCTGAAAATGATTGCTTTGAAATCGAAATGTACTCGTATATTGGGATTTAGATATAAAGTTTATGTGGTTCGAAAAAGTTTTTTTTATTTATAATTTGCTTGAACAAGTTGAAACTAACAACAGAAAGAAATATAATGGACCTAAAATTTCTCCATTTTGATACCAACAGAACAACTTAAATCCTTCAAATTTTGTCTTTTTAATTTTTAACTTTAAGCCTCATTACATACATTATCAGATAAAACTAAACTATTTGATGAAAGTTTACATCTTAATTTTTGATAAGTATAACACAATTATTGTATTTTTTACAGTTAAATATAAAATACTGTGTATTTTACTTAATGATTTGTTTTCTAGTCCAATTATTTTATATGGCTTTCATACACAATTTAAATTACTTGGAGAAATATACGATACTTACGTATTATACGAAGGCCACTATTGTACAGTAATCAACTACTACTTGTTGACTATTAAAGTAGTAAAGCAACTACTTTAAATGCAAAAGTAGTCCCAACTAAGTTTCATCATAAAAATAGCAGTAGTAAATCATCATAAATATTTTAATAGCGGCTGCAATAAATAAATTTGATAACTAAACTAACCTAACTTTACCGTGTTTCCACAGAAAATAGTTGATAACCTAACTTTAAGGTGTTTCTGCAAAAAACAAGCTAAAGTTATGTTTAGTTATTTTACTACTTAATGAGAAGGTAAATATTTACATTTGGGAACTAATCAGATATTAGCTTCTGCGGAGTAATACTTTTTGCCCAAAAAAGCAGTATGAACTAAAATGAGAACAAAAATTAATTTTCCGTATTCACAGTACTAATGTACAAACAACCTGACCTTGGCCGAGCCTTGCTGCATGCTGTACAATAGTGGTATCTGTATAATACGTAAGCACCGAATATACTATTAGTAGTTGAACAGTAATATACTGAACAGTTAATAATTTATTTTACAATTTGTGTCAGGTGTGGTTCATCATAGAAACACATACTTTTAACCTTTAGTTACAATTTTAACTACATTGTTAGTGTATGAAAACAAAAAATTTAGTTGGTGAAACTAATTAGGGCTTAATTAAAGGTTAAACTAGTTTAAATAGAATAATCATGTAAATTATAATTTTACTGGAAAAACAAGCAATATTTTCTCTAAAAAAACATTTGTTGAAAGTTAAAAAACAGTTCCATGATATACACAATCTTGTTCCATACCTGAACATTAACAAAATGACTTTTGGTGACTATAATTTTAGAAAAAGTAAGATAATTATACTATAAATGCTAATAATTCCTCATTAATACAATACTACAAAATCTTTAAAATAAGGTGATACCACAGCTAAAAACAATATTAATTCAAAGTACTGGCAAATATCAAACAGAAGTGGGATCAAAATACTGGCACAAACATGCTAGACTAGAGACACAAGTCTGACAACAAGCTAGCAAGAATATACCCTCCTCTGACCTTTATGGATAGATTCAGTATAATACGAGGGTACAGAATCTGCTTGTACAACTGATGTTATGTCGATTTAAGTTTATTAAATTTTTTTAAATGAAATCACTAGGCTTGGATTTTCTAAGAACTATTTAGCCAAGTATCCAACATACTATAATCAGTAACATGTATGCAAGGTTACATTTAAGATGGCACTGTTTAAAAAATTATTAGAAATATAATCTCTTTTTGTGAAAATTTCTATCTAGAAGTTTATGTACGAGGTCTGTTCAAAAAATACGCTGACTGTTTGAATTTCACGGCTCTAGTTAGTTTCAGGAGAATCCGCTTGGTGTCGCTAGGTTCGTATAAATCATCTGATTAAAACGCGGTATTTCAGTCGCATATATCATCATTTGTTGATGAGTTACACGCAGTTTAGTAAAGAGAGTTTTTTTTGTTTGTCGTATTTTAAAATGGACAGCCTGAAGGAGCAACGAATTGGTTTTTTGAGTTTTGGGAATAAGAAAAAGTCACAAGGAGCAAGGTCAGGTGAGTAGGGGGGGGGGTGGTAAAGAACAGTTATCGAGTGTTTGGCCAAAAACTCACGAGTTCTGAGTGAGCTGGAGTGTTGTCGTGATGGAAAAACCAGTTATCACTTCTCCACAGTTCTGGCCTTTTGCGTCGGACGGCGTGGCGTCCCTTAGACGTTTCAGTACTTCAATGTAGGTAATCTGGTTGACTGTAGAGCCTTCAGGGAGGTACTCATAGTGAACAACACCCTTAGCATCAAAAAAAAAACTGTCAGCATAACCTTCACATTCAACCGAACTTGGAGAGCTCTTTTGGGTCTTGGGGACGTTTGACTCACCCATTGGGATGACTGGACCTTCGTTTCAATGTCGTAACCATACACCCATGATTCATCACCGGTTATAATTCTTGAGAAAAAGTTCTCATCTTCATTTGAACAATCAAGCAGTTCCTGACAAACCCGGACGAGATTGGCTTTTTGGTTGTCGGTCATCAGGCGTGGCACAAATTTCGCAGAGAAACGGCGCATCTTCAATTTTTCGGTCAAAATTTCGTAACAAGATCCAACTGATATCCCACACTCTTTGGAAAGATCCCTAATGGTCAGACGTCAATTTTCGAGCACCAGGGTGTTGATTTTGTCAATGTGTGGGTCGTCAGTTGACGTTGAAGGGCGTCCAAGACGCTCATTGTCATCAATCGACTGTCGGCCACCCTTGAAACGTTCATGCCACTTCAAACATGCAGTATGCTTCATGGCAACATCGCCGTAGGCAATGTTTCTGTTGCAGATTTCCCTAGTTTTACACAAAATTTCACAGCAATTCGTTGCTCCTTCAGGTTGCCCCTTTTAAAATTCGACAAACGAAAAAACACTCTTTACTAAACTGCGTGTAACTCATCAACAAATGAAGATATCTGCAACTGAAATACTGTGTTTTAATCAGCTGATTTATACGAACCTAGCGACACCAAACGGATTCTCCTGAAACTAACTACAGCTGCGAAATTCAAACAGTCCATGTATTTTTTTAACAGACCTCGTAAAGTGGAAGAAACTGCTTTTACTTTTACATAGAAATATCTTTTCACACCAAGTAGAATGAAATGACTGAGTGCACACCAGCTCCACTTCTTTCACTGCAAATCAAGAATCCTTTGTGAAAGCTATTCTTGAGGTGGATTTCACAAAGAAGCTTCTACAGAAGAAAGGATTTACAAAACATCCCTCCGTAATTATAAAGATGTAAGCTCCTTTGACCAGCAACTCTAATTGTAACATCAGCAAACTCCGTAACAAAAATGTTTGTATTTTTTTAATATTGAGGTTAAATATTTTAAAACTTACTCCCAATTCCTACATTCCACATACTCATTTTTTGATGGTAAAATACTAATTATCAATTTTTAAAATAGTGACTAAATGTTTCATTGTTTTCTTGACCAGTATGGTTAGTCAAAAAACACATGAAGTAAGGTATATTTTCTGCTTCTGAATCAATGTAAAATAGGCAATTACTTGCCCCTTAGTAACTGATGATGTCTGTAGTACTACAATGACAAAAGACAACACAATTTTGTTAAAAATACAAATCAGCTTGCTTTAGACATTGCCCCTGCAGGAGTGCTTATACATAAAACAAAAGTATTATTACTATAAAAAAAAGTTATATGGACTTAAGCTTCAGAAGGTAAATTTTGCACATGTTATTTTTTCTTGCTGTAATTTGGAGAATAATAAAGGAATATTTTTAAAAAATACCAATGTTACAAAATGAAGGCAATTAGCTTTAGTTATATTTTCCTCACCTGTTTGGTCTTTGGGATTTTCACCAGTGCAGTCTTTTGGAATCTTATCAATACACTTCTTGTGAGCATTATACTGGCAGTCCTTACACTGTAGGCCTTGTTTAAATAAACCTTTGAGCAATTTCTTACAGTACCCACAAACTGTAGGTCGTGTATAAGTGTGAACGACAAAAGTGTGGGGAATCTTTATCCGGCTAGCTAATTCTTTATCTACCCATGCTGGTCGGCCACTTAGTGATGGTGAACGACTCTGTTTAGGAACAACCAATGAAGGCAGTGCCTGAAACAAAAATTCCTAAAAGTTTATATGTAGATTTGTGAAATAATAATACAAAGTTTTCTAATAAAGGAATAAGTAAAAAATAATGTAATTTTTGTGTGTCATTAACAAAATATGTATAAAGCAAAGTTGTATGAGCATTTTCTTTGTATAACAGGTTGTATCACTTTCATTTAAAACAAACTCATTCATAACTTCAGGCCAGATTCTATATCCCAGAAAAGAGTACCTCTAGTTTATGAAAGTATACATGATTCTGCTCATGTGTGCTATAATTTTCCCCTATTTTTAACGCAAATGTACTCTATCTTTATTCCCTTCTTCTTCCTACATTGGGGTGTAACAGATAGTAGTCTCTATTGCTCTAACAGAGAAGAAAATATACTTCAGATATGCGACTCTGCACACATGGCAATAGAATTATTCCATACATCACATTCCCAGCAAAAGGATTTTATACTTCTATCGTAATCCTACTTTTCCTCATAATCCTTTCCTTATTCTTCATAGATGATATACAAAGATTTAAAAAAAAAAAATATATATATATATATATATATATATATATATATATATATATATATATATATATATATATATTACTATTGTAAATACTTTTATCCACCACTAAGTGCAATAATTTTATCATGTTGTGATGAGGCACCTTTCGGTTACTTGACCATTGTCGAATCACTGATTATTTTTCTAGTGTAGATGTTCGGTCCGTTGGTATTTGTTGACGTTACATGCGTTTTTTCTTGATCTGCGTGTATGATGTTTTTATATAGTATGTCTTCTGTATATGTGGTCTGCAGGTTCATTAAATTGTTGTGTGTGTTTTTATAAATGTGGTATTTTTCTACTGAGTTTAATTCTATTGGGTTATTATTTATTTCAAGTATGGTTAGGTTATTTTCGTAGTTTGTTATTTCATGTTTATGTGATATTAGGTGTGCTGCAACATTTGATATTTTTGTATTTTTATTTTTACAAACTACGAAAATAACCTAACCATACTTGAAATAAATAATAACCCAATAGAATTAAACTCACTAGAAAATATCACATTTATAAAAACACACACAACAATTTAATGAACCTACAGACCACATATACAGAAGACATACTATATAAAAACATCATACACCCAGATCAAGAAAAAATGCATGTAACGTCAACAAATACCAACATCACGGACCGAACATCTACACCAGAAAAATAATCAGTGATTCGACAATGGTCAAGTAACCGAAAGGTACCTCATCACAAGATAAAATTATTGCACTTAGTGGTGGATAAAAGTATTTACAATAGTAATTTATCAACTTTAAAAGTCAGTGCAACGGAAAAATAATGGACAACGTAATATATATATATATATATATATATATATATATATATATATATATATATATATATATATATATATAAAATGATTTTAGCGTTCATGTAGGTAATTTCATACAAGGTTGAGGTTTATATTACTGTTATGTAAAACTAAACACTTGTTGCAACTACTTAAAACTATTTTAAATTACTATGAACCAATTTCTCTTTTATAACTAATGAAGGACTTGTAAGAAACCAGCTTACATCCATATAATTAAACTCTGGATAATAGTAAATTTTGTTAACATTCGGTCCTGATGTTACTAAGTTTGTTCTGAGTAATTGGTAATAGTTACTAAATTGTTCTGAAGTTTCTAAGGACAGATGGAAAACTAATTTGACCTATACTTTAAATATTATGAAAGGTATAAACAAACTTGGTTTTAAAATGACTTGGCCACTTAATTTCTCACGAGAAATAAATGTTTTAGATTCTGTGAGCTTGTTTTAGATACGCAAATTTTGTAGACTTTTTATGTTTGACTTTATACAATTAGTACACTCACAAAAGTATTTTTTACAGGATCTGATTATTCAAAAATTTGAGTAGTCTTTCCTTTGAAGCTTAATGATAAAAAGGACATAGTCCATAAAATAGTGAGGATGTGATTATATGGATCCAAGATCTTCAACTTTCTTCATTTAGTACTCATGGATAAAATGTAAAGAGTGTATTTGACGAGTTATATTTATGAGCTCACCGATGAAGGCCCAAAGGTTATACTCGCATATACTTATTAAGTTTACTCTTGATATTCTCTGAAGACTTAATATTCAATGCTAAAGTGTTTTCAAAATAGATGGTATTTTAGTACTCCAAAACTTGTACTGTAAATTGCTAAATACTGAGACACCAGTGATACCTTAGTATGATTCCAAAATACCTTAACTCCTTGATCTATATGACAGTAAATTACCTAATACTTACAGTAAACATATGAAACATTCCTGGTTGTGAGGAACGTAGGAAAATCATAACTCTAGTAGGCAAAGAACGAAAAAAGTTTTTTTGCAATAAATTTCTTTTCTTCCTTTAATATTTTGTTTATAAATTTTGTGTGCAACAGCGAGTGATTTTATTAATACGTATTGAAATACAGTAATTGTATTACAAACAAATATGGAAGGTAAGATTTCAACAGTACATTCAATTTTCCTTGATAGGTAACATAACGTTACACACAGTGCATACTGTATGTAGGCTACATAGATTAGTTTCTATTATTCGGAAATTTTCGATAACTGGCCCCCTGAGGGTGGCGGATATTACAGTTTTTACTGTACTTGCTTGTTAACAATAACTTACTGGTACAAGTAATACACAAATATAGCTACTAGTAAAATAGAACACCCGTGTATCTTTATCTTCTGTTTTTTTTCTAATTCAAAAAGATCTTTACTAATAATAATAAATGTAATAGTTTTGTGACTCTAAGACATAGCTATTTTTATAGTTTCAAAACTTGAGTGATCTCTTTTGTGAGCAATATTCTTCGAATAGAATGGTGAATTTACAAGTGTTGAAACTTTCTTCCTATAATGGTATGTACAGAGTTATTTATAAGCTACATCAAACAATAATTGGCAAAACAACTTTCTGCCCCAGAAGCTTGAAATGCTTTGCTTACACAAGACTCCCACTATTTATCTCCTCATTATAAAACCTCGTTATCTGCACTTAGTACCATCTTAGACTGGTTTCTGTATAGAATCAAGAATTTCACCTTTCTGCCTACATTTATCAGTATTAACATTTTTTGTGATGTGAATTAATTTACCTAATTCTTTTTGTGAACCCTTCAGTTCGCTTTTCTTGTTTCCCTCAGGATTGTTTGTCTTAAAAATCATATTTTCAAAGCAATGACATCTCAAATTCCTAATTCCAAGTAAGTAATTTAGTTATTACAATATTCTTCAGTTCAATTATCCCCTAATATAAGTAGCATGGTTATTAATTAAGTACAATTTTAATGTGTAGCCACCAGTGATCCTTTTCATGTTCAGGAACTAGCATTACATGCATATTAACAACAAACTTTAAACAAGCACTGTATGGATTTACATATGTACTAACTGTGTATCTGCACCAACTAGCCTGACACATGCACTGATTATCTTTACTCATGCACTGACTAGCTTTACTTCCTGGCTTTAGATATTTACATGTACTGTACTGTGTTTTGGGATAATCAGAAAATATTTCTTTATTATATTTTTCCACATATGACAAGTCGTAACATGTGGTTATGAAGAAAGTCTATCCTAC
The DNA here is from genome assembly GCA_036971475.1 of Prosapia bicincta. Taxonomy (NCBI): domain Eukaryota; kingdom Metazoa; phylum Arthropoda; class Insecta; order Hemiptera; family Cercopidae; genus Prosapia; species Prosapia bicincta. Next base: position 70,797,421 of record JBAIZL010000001.1, read on the forward strand.
TACTATCGCCTACATGATTTGTAGAAAAATGTTACTCTTCAGAGAAATGTTCATTCTCAAATTGATGGTCAAAATTATGACCATTGAACCACTTATTTTCCAAGGCAGCTGATTTCTATGATGATGGAATACTTGATGTTAGTAGTATATATATATATATATATATATATATATATATATATATATATATATATATATATATATATATATATATATATATATATATAGAGAGAGAGAGAGAGAGAGATTTTTTGGACTAGGAGACTGACAGACTTACCTTGGTAAGAGTCCACTTTGTAGTCTTGAAATAGAAACACATAAAAGCACTTAAACAATGATATATTTCAACCACACAGTGGTCTTTGTCAATCGAAGAGAAAACACAAAGAAATATGAGAGAATGAAATCAAATGAAATCAAATGAAATAAAATAATTGTAATTATTTCATTCTCTCATATTTCTTTTTGTGTTTTCTCTTCGATTGACAAAGACCACTGTGTGGTTGAAATATATCATTGTTTAAGTGCTTTTATGTGTTTCTATTTCAAGACTACAGAGTGGACTCTTACCAAGGTAAGTCTGTCAGTCTCCTAGTCCAAAAAATCTAAATAATCTTTACCAACCAAAACTAACCTAAATATATATATATATATAGATTTTTTGGACTAGGAGACTGACAGACTTACCTTGGTAAGAGTCCACTCTGTAGTCTTGAAATAGTAACACATAAAGGCTGTTACTATTTCAAGACTACAGAGTGGACTCTTACCAAGGTAAGTCTGTCAGTCTCCTAGTCCAAAAAATCTAAATAATCTTTACCAACCAAAACTAACCTAAAAATAAATATATATATATATATATATATATATATATATATATATATATATATATATATATATATATATATATATATGCTGCTATATATATTCCTTCACGGATGGAAAAATATGATGAATAGTTATTATCTGGAGTACATCCGTTCATTCTGCATTGGATAAAATCACAGTTCCGATGTTTCGCTAGAATCTCATCTAGCATTGATGAACCCAACAACCGTTGAAGAGTAAGCCAACTGTTGTTGGGTTCATCTCATCAATGCTAGATGAGATTCTAGCGAAATGTTGGAACTGCAATTTTATGCACTATTCAACACACACACACATATATATATATATATATTTTATATATATATATATATATATATATATATATATATGTATATCGTGATATTTCACGTTGTCCATTATTTTTCCGTTGCACTGACTTTATGAAGTTATTATTATTACTTGTAAATAATTTTTTCCACGGTAAGTGGTAATAATTTTACCTTATGTGATGAGGCACTTTTCAATCACTTGACCATTGACGAATCACTGCAGTTCGTACTTGCCAAAAAAGTTCTGACTTCGGATTTTCTGTGTATTTTGCATTTGACAGTGCCTTTTTTTGTTAACGAACAATTTTAGACCATTCATTACTTATTTCTGTATCAATACTGTTACTGTAGACCTTTTTTCAAGATTTTTTTTCAAATTTGAAGTGTTAATGCAATTAGACAAAGAGGAAAGTTTGACAAAGTTGGCTGTTGAATTTAGTGTTAGTAAGGCTACAATAAGTGACTTGAAACAAAATCGTGCAAAAATTGAAGTTTTGCAGTGTTACAAGAGAAAAGTTTTTGGAATAAAGCCGTCACACAAATGTTTCTGTGAATGAAAAAATTGATGAGACTGTATTTTCATGGTTCACACAAGAGAGACAGAAAGGAGTTTCTATTAGTGGCCCTTTAGTATAAGAAAAGGCATAACAGTTAAACAAATTAATTAATGATGATTTGGAATTTACTGCTAGCAATGGATGTTTGGACAGATGGAAGAGAAGGCACGGAATTAGACAACTAACGGCAAAGCGGGGAAAAGTTATCAGCTGATAATCTTGCTGCAAAAGAATATTTAGACGAATTCACAGATTTGATTTCGTCTGAATATTGCACACCCCAGCAAGTGTATAATGCGGACGAGATGTGATTGAAATTTAAAGACCTTCCCACTAAAAGTCTTGCTTCTAAAGAGGAATCTTCTGCGCCAGGCTTTAAAACAAGCAAACAGCGTCTCACAGTCTTAGCCTGCAGTAACGCTGCAGGAACAAATAAGCTACCATTAACGGTGATTGGAAAATCCGCCAAGCCACGAGACCTTCAAAATTTGAACTTGAATGCTCTTCCTGTTAATTACAAAAATCAGTGTAAGGCATGGATGACTGCTAATATTTTCAAAGAGTTGTTAAAAAATTAATTTGTTCCTTCAGTAACAAAATTTAATGAAAAAAATGGACTGCCCCAAAATGCTCTACTTTTGATATACATTGCTCTTTCACATCCTTCAGACATGCAGTTGGTATGTAACAACATAAAATCAATATTTCTCCCTCCTAATGTGACATTGATGCTTCAGCCTATGGATCAAAGGTTGCTGCAGAACATAAAACTGAGCTGCTGAAAAAAGCTTCTATAAACATTAATTGAAGATTCTATTCTATTATCTTTCTAGAAAAAATTCTCTTTTCATTCTAGAAAAACTTAAGATGATTATAATAAAGAATGTAATTTACTGGGTAGCTGAATCCTGGAATAATATCAGTAACACTTTACTGCAGAAATCTTGGAAGAAATCTAGGATCAACACAACGACAGTGTGGCAAATAGCGATAGCGAGGAAAAAGATGCCTCTACGAATGCTGTTACTCATGCCGATGCTGCCGCTGCTCTTGACATTGCGTTGGGTTATGTAGAGCAACATGCAGCTGCAACACCTAATGATGTTATGGTAATGCGATGGTGGTGCAACATTGCATCCTCAGGAAAGGTTATGTCTCTTCAACAGATAAAGATTACCGATTTTAAGTAAAAAATATAGTTAAATAGTTAAGTACTTGTGTCTTTTCTTTTTAAGTAAAACATATAGTTTACTGTTGTTCATAAATATTTTTATTTTACTGTCAATGAATTCTATGTCAGTGAAGTGATACAGTTGTACAGAATAGGTTTTCGTATTATATCATGTTTTTACAGTGTCAATTCCAATATATTACACAGCTCAGACCTGTTTTACATAAGTAGCGACAGTATATACTTCATTAAATTTTAGATAGTTTTTCTTTTTTAATTTGGCTTTTATCAAATCATGTTTGGATTTTGCGGGGATTCGGATTCCTGGGGTTTGGATTTAAGGGGTTCTACCATATATATATTTTTAAGTATTTTTTTTAGGCACCGTTCATTTTTTAGGTTAGTTCTAGAAGACCTTAAAGTTTATTTAGGAATTTTTGGACTTGATGGGAGACTGACAGACTTAACTATTGGCAATAGTCCAAAACTAAAAGTAATGGATTATTAAAACTTTGATGCTCAAAATGAAAAAAATGTAGGTTTTTAGCAAAACTAAAAATAAATTTAAACACAAAAATATTTATTGATAAGAATATTTGATACAACTTCATAGTTAAACACTTTTCAAATATACAAAGGTTTATTAGTTACGACTTACAAAATAAAATCTCTGTGGCGTAGAAAATATTATAAAATTATAAAACTTCTGCTCATATAGTACTCTTACATGTTTTGAAGACCACTAAATTAGTAAAATTCATACGCTTTTCAAATTAGTATCACTGCACTGTTAAATTTCTAAGTATATATTACAGTGTTTGTGTGTGACTAAAAAAATATAAAACACTTATTAGTATATTGAAGTTGATTTTGGTCATATTTGTACACATGCAGACCCACACGCACTTACACACACAGCAACAACCAAAACCTCAGCACACTTTAAATGATACACACCTTCAAACCAACACATTATTTAAAACAACTCATATATTACACAATCTATACTCATAAACACATCATAATATTGATTATTAACTAAGAGCAGTTAAGTAGTCTAACTAAACCTAACCAGTTTTGTCCAAACCATTGAACTAATAAAACAATTCTTATAAAAAATCTCAATAAGTTAGGGGTTTTTAGTGACCACCACAACAGGGGCTTTGCCCCTTGATTACTAGACAACACTCCTACAAACTCTTAGAAATCTAAAAAACCCTGCATACTAATTCTTTCCCTATACAGTAATGCCTTCATATCTGCGGTATCGACAACCATGGACTTTGCTCGCTATCAATAAAAGAAGTACAAAATAACTCATGGATCAACAAGTTGACTTTTAAATAGTACCAGGCGTCGGCTTGTAGCAACAGCTAGATTTTCATCTCCTTCCTCTCCAACAACCTAACCCCCGTGTCAGCCAGTTTAGTATCATTTCATTTGTTCATACAATTCTATGTTTATTTAATGCAGATCATACAGTTCAAGAGGGACTTTCTAGATCTTAATTGTTATAAGGTTTTTCCTCCAATTCGATGTTTGAGTGTTTTATGTTAAGTTCAGGGTTTTTTTCCAAAACCATTGATGAGATCCTCCAAGTGGCAACGCAGCTTGTGGATCGTGTGTTGGAGACGAATTCCCTTATGACAAAGGCCGTTTGGCTTATATGAAAACTCCTACAGCTCATGCTCTCATATGAAGAAGTTCAAAAGAAATTGAAAAAAAATAAAATACAAACAGCTATAACTAAGGTTTTTAAAACCATTCTAAATGCTGTATACTGTACATATTTACTTAGTTAAATTATACTTAAACCTCTTATGTTGTGTTCCAGTTTGTAACTTTCCGAAATTGTATTTAGGTACATAAGGTAGGGGCCTACAATTATCCGCAGCTCCGCAACCCTCTAAAACCCAACCCCTGCGGATACGGAGGGATTACTGTAATTACACAAGTTACATGTTGTTGTTATTTTCACAAGTTATTGTCTGTGTCAAAAACAAACCAGAAATATTTAAAAGCCAGGACATGTCTCCTCCTCCCTTTTTGTAATGTTTTCATACCATTATTCTTGTTGATCACTGAAACATGTCAGAATGATCCAGTTATCAGACCTAAATTTGTACTGACTCATGGATCGAAACAAGTTTAATTATAACAAGTGTTACAATGGAAATAAATGGAGGAAGAAACATATCCATCTAGCAGAAATGTAAATTATACAATACTGGCAAAACGTTTTTCCTAATCTTGAAATTTATTCTATTCAGACCTATATAAACTTTATACCTTCCATGTAACATACCTACTTTAATCCCTAAATTACAACAAAGTAATTAAAAGTTATACTAATGTTGAACAACTAGTAGTGGGTTGATCATTTCCTAATCTGTCAATGTTCATCATATAATATAGTGTATATAAAAAGTTCTATCAACTCTTATTTATACTATTTCCCAATCTAGTCATATACTTTTGAAAACTACTTATAATAAATTTAATAATTTTTCCCAGTTTGCTATAGCATATATACATGAAGTCTACTAGTCTGTGCATTTATGTAAAATACAGTATACATAAAAAATTTATATTTTATTTTTGAAAGAAAAACTACATCAATATTAATGTCTATTAGATCAAACTCAAAACAAAAAAGCTACATTCAATCAAAACAAAAGCGAAAAAGCATATAATTAAGTGAGAAATACAGGCACTGAAATCAAAAAATTATTTGTAACACAGCAAAAGCTTTACTTAGAAGCAGAAATCCTAAAACATTTCACAAAAACATTACTTACTGAATTAAGCTCCTAGCATTAAAACAACAAAAGACAAATAATAAATAGCAAAGTATAAAAATTAAAACAAAAATATTCTACAAAGCTAATTATGTTAATGAATTGTTAATAAAATATTCTACAAGTCTATAACAATAATTAATTAATTTTTATCTATTTACATTCTGTGTGTGTGTGTGTGGGTGGGTGTGTGTGTGTGCGTGTGATTGTAAGTACTTTAGTTGGTTATCTAAGAATATTCCTTTATAATACTTTGTATTAAACCTTTCGCTTACATCTTTTTTCAACTATTATCATGATATAATGAAACCAGATTTCTTTCTCGTCCAGATTGTTAGTATATTTTTGTGTTCAAGGTTTTTTAAAAAAAATATGTACTTCAACAGTCAACTTCCACAATGATAAATAAAACAATCTTTAAAACATATGATGTAATATTGTAGTGAATAACCTCAAAAATCAACTCTCAATGGACTATTTTTAACTTCTGTGAAGATCAGCTGTTAATTAGGATTGGATTGTAAGTGTGATTTTGGGCAGGAAGACAGTTTTAGTGTCTGTGTACGTGGTGAAAAGAACGGATTGTGAGAAGGATAACTATATTGTAAATAAGAAATGTAATAAGAAAAACAAATGTATTGTAGTTAATGATACGGGTTATTTAATGAAATCAAGATAACTGCAACAACCAACGGAATAATTGTGTATTTTAGACACACATTATCCTTTGTCAATTAGAGAGAGAAGCTGAAATGGGTCACTCCTTCTAGAGTCTAACGCTTAAATGTGGGAGGACCACACCTCTTAAAGTTATTATCTAGTGTATATCCATTTATTTTTTAGTGTATAAAAACGCAGTTCCGTCACTTTACAGAATCTCATCTAACATTGACAAGGTGAACCCAACCACAGTTGAATGGTGAAATGTTGTGATGGAGTTGAAGCGTGTGTGTGTGTGTGATATTTAATGTTGTCCATTGTTATTCTGTAGCACTGACTTTATAAAGTTATTATATGTTATTGTAAAGAATTATTCCACCACTAAGTGGAATTAATTTTTACCTTGTGTGATGAGGCAACTTTCGGTCACCTGACCAATGTCGAATTACTGAATTATTTTTCTCTATCATAGAGTGATACAACAATGGTCACTCTATCAGGACAATGGATTATCGGGTGCAGGATAATACAATGAATCAAACGGTGATACTTCATCCTGGTAAACTCAGCCTCTAGCATGGATACAGAATTACTAGCCTTCAGCCCAACACTTACAAGTAAATTTTGAGTATTTACCGACTCAAAATCCGCCCTTCAGTCACTAATCAGCAACTCTACAGGACCTTAATCATTTCAGATATCTGAAAGTAGGGAAACAATCACCAAGTTGGAATCTGACTGCAAAGAGGTGACTCTTCATTGGGTTCCTTCACACTGTGGAGTCCCAGGGAACGAAATAGTGGGTGAAATAGCAAAATATTCATCTTGCATGAAACCAGCAAACCTAAACAAACATTCTTTAACCCACTGTAAAAGATTTTCTACAGAACACGTGGAAACAACGATGGGAGAGAGAATCAACTGGTCACCACCTGTTTAAATTTCAATCTGAACCAGCCAAAGACGACAAATTTGGTGGGCTCCCGCACCAGATAGCACCACATATGCCAGAGCAAGAATAGGACACATAATGTAAGAGAGCTACCTATTCAGGTTCAATTTGACTGAATCCTCACTCTGCGTTCTCTGGAACGAGAATGAGGAGACAATTGATCATATCCTGTTCAAATTATCTCAAGAGACATCCCGAGAGCTGAGGATGAAAACTGGAAAGATATTCTTCTAAAAAAAAAGTATTGGCTAGTAGCGTAATCAATTTATTGTAGACACCCACTCTAGGCGTCTATAGCTATATTGGAGGCCAATAGCGTCTATTGGCTACTCCTAGAGCTGGACACCTGTACGAAGAAGTAAGTAAGATAAGTGAGAACAAAGAGTGTTGAGAGACTTTCTCAGTACTCATGTCTGGTAACGGCCTTATCTTATGGCTGGCGCTTATACTACGTGACAGTGTAGACGATGTTTGTTATTATTGTAGCTTCTGACGAATTACAGAAGGTGACCAATTAAAAAATGACGAATTAGAGAGGTCTTATTGTATATGAATGAAGTACTATTGGTAATAGTATCAAAGTTAAAAATGGAGGGGCTTGCTAAGCATACAGTAATAAAAATCTGCATTACTACTGAATTTTCAAATATATATATTAAAGGTGTCATAAAGACTGTATTAAATACTGTATCTATAAAAGATTTGCAAGTTACAGGTGTTGGGAATAATAATAATATATTCAATTTTATGTAACTGTTTTTATTACTTGTATTTGTTATTAAATTTTGATTTTTCAAGCCCAGAACTTCATATAGAAAAATATAAGTAAAGTCGAAATGAACGTTTTATAAGTATAAAGTGTTCTATAACTTTGTTTGTTGGTAAAAGCCACAAAATAGATGCATTGTGAGAGAAATAATTTAAAAAATGTTTATGCTAAAACAATGGTTGTAAACTCATTACTAATGTTTGATTGAAATACAACACATTCAGCATGCAAACAAGACATTATTTTTCAGCAAACTGTTGGACATGTTGTGATAGCTTGCGAAAAGCACTGACCAGAGACGATTCCTCTGAATTGGAGTTGGAAGCAGATGTAATTAAAGAAGAAGTAGAACCGGTCTCTGAAGGACTACGAGGCACCTGAAGAGTAGAAGATCTTCGCCGCTTGCCACTGAGACAAGTGTAAGAGCAGTTGTTCGGAATTTTAATTACACAGCGTTTATGATAATTTAAACCACAACCTGCAACAAATAAGTGAATAACATTTAAAACATTTTAAGAAAGCATTTACATTTTTTATCTTAATATCAATATATCTTCTAAGATAAATTATAACAAAGCCTTAAAAAACTATATCATGTAACAGTGAAGATGTCCTCATAACACAAATACAATTAATTATTAAACTACATAATATTATTATATATTAGGTCTTGTTAAACAATTTTTTTTTAGATATTTGCTAAATGAAAAATTTTCTTCAGTATAATTTGTGAATAAAAAAAGTATAGAAGTCATTTGAAAGTATAAACCTACTAAAAAAAGCTACAAGACAAGCCATTCTATAGAGTTGTACTTATTTACTTAATCACCAGCATTATAATTGTGTGAATTAATAATAATTGTAAATAATAGCCAATAAAATCAATAAGATCAAAAAGTAAGTTAATTTAGCTCACATTCTCCTGATATATATCTTGTACAAATTTTCAATTGTTAATAAAATACGTTTTTTATTCATCCAATTAAGTTTAAATACATTTTTTTAAACCTATAGTGGTTGACAATTGATGTTTATAAAGTTTTTTCAAATATTTATTCAATAATTAAATCATAAAAATTTGGTGGTCTATGGGATTCGAACTGCGAATCTTCATGTTCAAAGTCTAGCTCGGTTTAGCACTGGGCCAACTTTCTAATACCAACAAGTTAATTTCTCAAAGACATATATTTGTTCCCCCCCCCCCTATTAGTCGTCGAAACCTCCATTGTACAACTTTAAACTGTTGTCATGGTTACCACAAAATATCATAAATCGTCCTATAAGGTTATAAATGAATGAAACGAATAAAATGAACTACCAAACTGGAAATAACCAACAATAATAACATTTTTCTTTCTTGACCTCAGTAGGAGTTTATTTTGAATAATTTTTCTTATATTACTTGTTATTAGTAAAGTAAAACCAGAACGAATATTTTATTAAAAAATATTTCCAAAGAATCTCTATTCTCTTAGGCTATTATTATACATAAATTCCGTCTTCTTGCAAGCACTTGTGTTCCAACATGAAACAAAACATTGTATTTTATCATAAAAAATTCCTGCCTTTCAAACAACTAAATGAAACATGATTTTTGATCTCAACATCATCGAACCTCTTACCAGCAAGATCATATTTCAGATGCAAACCTAAAAACGTAGTCACTAGAAGCAAATCCAGACTGTAAGGACGGTGGTTGAGTTGAATTTTTTTTTCACGTCATCATTGCAGTGAGTAGGTTAGCGTACATTAAAACACTGCTGCTAGTGATCACATTTTCACACTTATGACTTTCCTCTCAATGAAAGAATAAATTACAGATCTAAACTTGTACATGGTGATATTTTCAATAAAATTCATCTTTCCAAACAAATACAACAACGTGTACACAACAAATAGCACACTAAAAATGTTAATTCCTGGTTTAAAATGTTAAAGTTAATGTCTTGCTCTCATAGATGTGTGATCACAAACGCATAGAACTGTGATGGCAAAAAACACAAACAGAATTGTGGATATGATATGTAATTGTACTGAAAAAAAATAATAAACCAAATACAACAAGACTCTCCAGGTCAAGGATATATAGAATTAACCATTGGGTTAATTTCTTTTATTTTTAGTTTGATATGTTTTTAATAGTTTGCTATGTAAAATACTGTTCTAAAACAGGTTTTTTTAATGCTTTTAGTTTATGTGGGAGAAGTGAATTTTGTTTTTACTTGTATAGTGTATCACATATTACAAATAAATTTTTTTTCTAATTTGTGCTAAAATAAAACTTGAATGAGTAACAATGAGCGACTTATAACAAAATATAAATCTGATACCGACCAAATAATGAATTAGAAATTTCCCTGAAAGATCAGACTTCTCTAGTAGTAAGAAAATGGAATCTAAATCAGTTGCAGCACATTTTTAAAAAGAGGATATAATGATTCTGATTGATACATCAATATAGAGTTCTTTAATTTTGTACCACAAGACTTTTGGAAATACTCTCAAAATGATTGTCCGATCAAAAGGTATTGAATAATCAAGGAGAGTAAATGGTAGTCGGGAATATTTCTCTATCCTATACAGATTGCTTAAAAGATAAGACCAAAAGATTGCTTATAAGTGATCCTGCCCAATGACACGTAACTACGACTAACAAAGCAGTGCTTTGTGTTGCTCAAAAAGGATTGTCCGATCTAAAGGTATTGAATAATCAAGGAGAGTAAATGGTAGTCGGGAATATTTCTCTATCATATACAGATTGCTTAAAAGATAAGACCAAAAGATTGCTTAGAAGTGATCCTGCCCAATGACACGTAACTACGACTAACAAAGCAGTGCTTTGTGTTGCTCAAAAAGGATTGTCCGATCTAAAGGTATTGAATAATCAAGGAGAGTAAATGGTAGTCGGGAATATTTCTCTATCCTATACAGATTGCTTAAAAGATAAGACCAAAAGATTGCTTAGAAGTGATCCAGCCCAATGACACGTAACTACGACTAACAAAGCAGTGCTTTGTGTTGCTCAAAAAGGATTGTCCGATCTAAAGGTATTGAATAATCAAGGAGAGTAAATGGTAGTCGGGAATATTTCTCTATCCTATACAGATTGCTTAAAAGATAAGACCAAAAGATTGCTTATAAGTGATCCTGCCCAATGACACGTAACTACGACTAACAAAGCAGTGCTTTGTGTTGCTCAAAAAGGATTGTCCGATCTAAAGGTATTGAATAATCAAGGAGAGTAAATGGTAGTCGGGAATATTTCTCTATCCTATACAGATTGCTTAAAAGATAAGACCAAAAGATTGCTTAGAAGTGATCCTGCCCAATGACACGTAACTACGACTAACAAAGCAGTGCTTTGTGTTGCTCAAAAAGGATTGTCCGATCTAAAGGTATTGAATAATCAAGGAGAGTAAATGGTAGTCGGGAATATTTCTTTATCCTATACAGATTGCTTAAAAGATAAGACCAAAAGATTGCTTAGAAGTGATCCAGCCCAATGACACGTAACTACGACTAACAAAGCAGTGCTTTGTGTTGCTCAAAAAGGATTGTCCGATCTAAAGGTATTGAATAATCAAGGAGAGTAAATGGTAGTCGGGAATATTTCTCTATCCTATACAGATTGCTTAAAAGATAAGACCAAAAGATTGCTTAGAAGTGATCCAGCCCAATGACACGTAACTACGACTAACAAAGCAGTGCTTTGTGTTGCTCAAAAACGATTGTCCGATCTAAAGGTATTGAATAATCAAGGAGAGTAAATGATAGTCGGGAATATATCTCTATCCTATACAGATTGCTTAAAAGATAAGACCAAAAGATTGCTTAGAAGTGATCTTGCCCAATGACACGTAACTACGACTAACAAGGCAGTGCTTTGTGTTGCTCGAAAAAGATTGATAGCAGAAAACTGTTGAGAATAGAAACTATATATTTTTGTAGAATATAGAATTCTACTTTACTCTATGTTTTAAATTTATCATAAAAAGTTATGTGAAATAAAAATGCAAAAGTTTCAAATATTTTGCCGCAGCTAAAAATTATCATAAATTATACAATTCAATACTTTAAACTATTTTGATTGCAGATTCATATTTATACAATTGACCTGAATACAACAAGAGTTTATTATTTTTGCATACAATACTGTAGATAAAAGAAACAATAAAAAGGTTATTAAAGAAACTATGAACTGTAAATTGTAGGTCTTGCTGATAGATTTATGTTCTAGTAGGTTTACACATGATAAAAAGGGTTGATTTATCCTCTAAAGATATTATGCCACGTTTTGGTATAAAGAACTAATGTATTGCCCACAATTAGGGTCAAAGAGCAGTCCAGCACAGGATATACTATCATTTGGGGGGGGGGGTTTAAACCCCTGTAATGCAGCTACAACATTCTCCTCACTGCTCTATCTCTATAAGCTAGATACCGATACCCATAAGCAGTAGGTTGCCTTAAGAGAAACCTTAAAGATACCCCTTAAGAAATCATTGATTTTATTTCTTCAAGTGGTAAACGTCTAGCTTCCACTTCATGACAGCTGGACCCCTTCAATCAAATAGAAGCACACAGCTTCAAACAGATTGACCTTGTTCAAATCTAGCTTTAGAATATTAGTATCTCATAGGACAGTTAAATACTACATCACCACTGAAGAGTCAAGCAGTAATATAAAGATGCTAGTAAGTTGTGACAAAACATTATGAAAAAATAAATAACCCATCATTAAACAGAGAATAATAGTGTTTACTTACACCTTTTTGTATTTTATTTTATAAATAATTCTTTCACTATTTTTTGTTATTATAACAATTTTAAGATATTGCTTATTTAAAATATATAATACCAAAATATAAACACGAAACATATGAAAATAAGTTATTTAAAAAATCTAAGAGTTATTTTTACACTTATGTTACCTTTACTACTCCTACGGTTGTAATCCTATGAAGTAGGCTACTATAGTTTTAAAATATTTTTTTTATGTTAAGTTTAATTTTCTGTTCATTAAAGCAAACATATATTTATGGATTCTGTTGCCATGATGACTGCAGGAATATTTATATTTTAATTTGATATAATAGCAACTTGTACTTATAATTTACTTTTATTAAATTATTAAGTGAAAAGGTTTGTTTAAAAAATATTGTTTAATAAGTATAACCAATAAGAAAAACTTTCACAAATTTGGGCCTGGTTTCCCTATCGAGTCAGACTAATGATAATTACAAGGGGAATATTATTAGTAAAAGAAATCAAGTTTTGCGTTTTTATTTAAAGAAAATTCTCTAGTCTGACTAATGATAATTACAAGGGAACTATTATTAGTAAAAGAAATCAAGTTTTGCGTTTTTATTTAAAGAAAATTTAATAGGACAGGGAAATAGTTTATTTAACTCATGGAATAATTCTAATTTTAGGCATCCTAATGAGAACTGGTATCTAATTGATAGTACATTTCACAAACATGATTAATTGCATCTGAAAACTACTGTACTCATTGTTTGCAGGCTAATTAATTTCATGCAGAACATTCGCAATTCAAAAATGGGAAAGACAATCAATTAGAGTTGTTCTTTTAACAAAGTGTCAGTTTATAAGGTGGTGATTTTTAACTTTTCTTTAAATATTTTAATAGTATTAACTATTTAAATTAAATTTGTACATTTGAATAGAGTTATAGTTGCGAAAGATTGGCCCAATTAAAATTAGTGTTAAAAATACGTTTAAGTTGACAAAAGTTATTTAAATGTCACAAACTACATATAATGGCTTAAATTTGAAAAATACAAATATAACCTCAATGCAAATAACACATATGGAACTGTAATAACTGAACATTTCATTTTAAAATAGAAATCTATTTTATACCTCTTTAAATTATAAAACTATTTCATAATTTAGTAATCAAGTACTAAGTAAACCAGGTTTACTACCATTATGAACAATTTATTTGCTCAATTTATATGGTGAAATAAAAAAGATGTGAAGAAATATAAATATTACTCCAAATAAATTGAATTTTGCCATTTATTTCTATAAAATATGATAATTTAAAAAAAGTTCAATCCCTAATAAAAAGCAAACAAATCAAATTATCAATTTAAATAAAACATTTACCATTAAAAAAACGTTTGAGCTTTAAGCTTCGAAAGTACCTGCAACTACTTAAAAACGAGTTCCTCTTATAAACAAAGAAAAAATGTATTTGTTGTCATACACCTTATAGTGTAAAAATAGGATTAGAGATATTTACGGATTTAAAATTAAATTAAAATTCATTTCAGATAGATGAATTTTTTAGCAAAATAATATTGACTGTTTTGATCACAATTATATTGTAATCAATCAATTATTAAAAAACTAAACAATGAAACAGTAATGTACAAATATGATTTTACAATTAATAAGCAAAAAATAAAACCTAGACTAAATATTTTACAGAAATTATGCCTATTTTAATTTAAGTCAATACTTTTTGAAGTAAGTATGCTCAGAATCATATGACGATTATGTTCTTTGTAAAGTCTAATTATGCATGAGCAAACTATCTACCACATTGTTTATATCATGGAATAGTATAGCAACTGTGCTATTGTAAGCATTACAGTACATTTAGTTTGCTGTTCAGCTCTGCAAATAGTGAGAGGGTTGGCGGGGTAGCAATTTGCCCTATGTTAGAAGAATGTTGGTTGATTAGCACTGGCAATACTGATTAATATCAAGAGCAAGGTCTTGTATCTTCATTTCAATGGCAGGCGTTTATACATATTCATACCACTAATACTTCACGTTCTAACCACATACAATAAACTCAATTTATTTTTAAATAAACCCCATCATAAATTGTACATAAACACATTTCAAAAAAAGTTATAAAATAAAAATTGTCCTCCATCAATTGTAAATTCTTAACAAATTTAATTAACATGTACATGTACAATTAACAAGTTCTCAAAACTGGTTTGTTAGTAAAATTTTACTACAAATTTATTCTATCGTTTCAAATTAAAGTGATTAAAATCTTTAGTTTTTTTTCAATGACTTACTTTGTTGAATACAAATTTATAAAATAGAGGAAGAACTGAAAATGGTTTTTCAAAATAATTGAAAATTCAGGGTGATATAAATTTAAAGCAGTAAGATTTTTCCCCCTAAATTTTCCAATAATTATTTTTTAATCACTTTTACATTATAACTGTATGAAGCAACTGTGGCGTAACGTTTATTTTTAAATAAATAAAACCTCTAAACCACAAATAACTTTTACAAGTTTTAAGAAATTTTATATCCGCTAATATAAATTTAACTGAGCTAGTTGTATTTTTAAATACCTCTGAGATGACTACTGTTCAATTGAAATGTACATAAGGTTTAAATAAAAGTTATTTGTGGTTTAGAGGTTTTATTTATTTAAAAATTAACTTTTACATTAGTTTATGACTATCTGAACTTTAGATTTTGTAGATTTATAAAAACTTACTGAGACAGAACGTTTTCAATAGCTATGTTGCGATCTTCATCAGTGTCTTCTGCTTGGAGCTGTTAGATCAAGCGATGACGGTTTTAAAGGCAGGTTTTCGATAGTATCGAAGAGTATATGTGTTTTGTATTTGGGTTTGTTCGTTTAATATGTTTGTACTTTGTGCGTAAATTTCATATTGTTCTAGTGTGTTAGGATGTGGTCCGTTTTGTTGATGTGTGAGATTTCTAAGTTATGGTAAACGTCTGTGTATTTGTGTCCTATTTCTTTATGTGATTGTAAAATGCTGAGTTGATATTCTGTTGGAGTTTGTCAACTCTTTGTTTGAAGCTGCAACCTGTTTGCTCAATGTAGAATTTGTTTGTTCTTTGTGTTATTGTAAATTTCATATAGTTCTAGTGTGTAAGGATGTGCTCCTTTTTTTGTTGATGTGTAAGGTGTCTAGGTTATGGTAAATGTCTGCTTATTTGTGCCCTGTTTTTTTGTGTGATTTTAAAATACTGAGTTGGTATTCTGTTTGTGTTCGTCGACTCTTTGTTTGAATCTGTGACCTGTTTGCCCAATGTAGAATTTGTTGCACTTGTTGCAGTTTAATTTGTATATGCCTGGTGCTTGTAGTTTATCTTTGTTGTTGTTGTCATGTTGCATTTTGTATTGTGTATTGTTATTAGTTTTGCATCCTGTTTTTTTTTTTTAATTTGTGGGCTATTTTATTTGATGTTCTGTTTATGTATGGTATTGTGATGTATTTATTGGTTTTCCCTCTCTGTAGTGATAATTTTGATGGTTATTGTATATTGTGCAATAGTTTGTCTATTATTGAGGTGTTGTATCCATTTGTGTATGCTAAATATTTAAGTATTTAATGGTGTCTAGTTCTTTGTTTATGTTTTCTGTGGTCATTGGAACTTCTTTAAGTCTATGGGGAATGGATCTGAAGGCAGCGTGTTTCTGTTGGATAATGTGGTTTGAGGTGTTGTGGATAAATGTCTCTGTCGTTGTGGGTTTCCTGTAAATGTTGAAGCTGTGCTTTTGTGTGTAGCTATTTGTTATGGTTAGGCCGAGGAAGTTAAGGAATCGGTAGAAATAATAAGAACTATTTCTTATTACTCTTTTAAAACATATACTGAAAAAGCTAAATTAATTTAAAATAAAACTGCTATTTTAAACAATTATTGAAAGACAATTATTTATTGCTATCATTGTATTCTACACATGAGCCTTTACTGAATTATTTTAATACAATACTTTGCCTAAAACTGGAAATGGTAATGAACATGTTTTAAAACAGGTGGATTACTAACAGTCGTAAACACAAACGATTAAAAAAAAAATAGATGAAGATTTTTTATTGCTCAAAAAAACAATTCTATTTAGTTTATTCATGTACATCACAGAACACAAATACTTTCAGGAAAGACCTACAATGAATATAGAGAAGAAAAAGACACATACTGAAAAGTTAAAGACTTTAAAAAATAATTGGAGACTAACACAATAATTAAAAGTTGGATTAGGTTAGCATAAACTGATCGATTGAGAGAAAAAGAAAATTGCATGAGCATGCTTTTTACTAATCACTTACTCCCAAAGTATAGTGTAACTAGAAACAAATTCCATTTATGAGTTAAAACTCATCATTATTGAAAGTATGAAACTTCATACGGGTCATTATTTTTAAAAAGTGTGAAACTAAAAAAATTCAACTTGAGCTTTCTTACATTCAGTTTTATAAACTCACCTTCACATTTCAGTCCCTGCTTCACAAGACCAAACAGCATCTCACCACAAAAATCACAGAAAGTTGGAACTTTGTAAGAGTGAACAATAAGTGTATGGGGGCGAATGGTGACTTCTTCTTCAGTTAATACTTGTGCTGTAAAATAAAATGTATAAATTCTAGATTTCGTAGGAATGAAGTATATACTTCAGTCCTAGACATACAAGGATATCTGATGACAAATGTAATAAATACTTTTTAGAAATACCTACCTCCATCCTAGCCTACAACAAACAAGATGTCAGTTACTGTCTAAGCTGACAATGGGACATATCTCCGAAACAACCAACCTCAACAATCATTAAAGTAAGTGCTACTATCATAACATCGAAGAAGTATTTTTAGTTAAATAAATACTCTTATATTTCATCCGTTATATTTAGAATGTTCAGACCATTATAAAAAAATTAATAGAATAACTTATAAAACTATATCAGACTCTGGTTGTTTTCTCTAAGATACATATTAAAATAATAAATAGAAACTTTTCTGAAATTCTTAAAAATATTAATAAGCAAAATTTATTTATATTAAACCATAGAGAAAAACTCAACTCCCATATAATACGAACAGTGGAACCTTGATAAGTCGGACCCCGTTAACTCGGATCTCGAAATGATTTTGAAATAGAATAAAAAACAATAAATGAGAAATAACAAAAATCGTATAGGTACAGTACACATATAAAAAGTCTAAAACCCCAATAAAAACATCTAATACCTACAGATAAACAAAATAATGAGCGTAATGTTTTTTTGTGTTTCATGCCAAAAAGACTACAAGATCGCACATGAAGAAAGCACTCACAAAATTAAATAACCGAAACTGACAGATTTGTTTGTTGAGAAATAAATTGCAATAGAGTTTAACTGTATATATAATATGTACGTTTATATATTGTGCATAGTACTCTTTATTTAATCAATATTAAGGAGTTTTTTTGTAAGTACAATGTTTTCTTTTAATTTTTCATTAGAGTCCGCCTAACTCTGATTTTCGATAGTCCGGATGGGCCATGGTCCCAGCTAGTTCGAATTATTTAGGTTTTACTATATATTTCTCTTACAAAAAACCTATAGAAGGAGGAAGTAGGATATTTCTTCTTAATCCTACAGTATTTATAGCAATATACAGTGAGTGGAAGAGTTGTTATACTACTTTGAAGTTGAATGTTTTTCAATGCAACTCAGAATAAATATCTAATGCTTCTATATTCAATACTGTATTTAATCTTCTATAATTGGTTAATAACAAAATTTCATCTAATTTTACAATTTCTGTACAATTTTACAATTAAGAACTGTTCACATATAAATCTGAACAGATTTGGATAAATAGAATAATGCTTCTAAAAACAAAACTACTGACTTATTACTTACAGTCACGGCAGTCTGGAGTACATTATTCTTTAGTATTATGCATGCTCATTTATTTACTATACTTGAAACAGTGATGGCTTACATGAGCTAAAGGCCACAGATCTCCTAATCAGTGACTATTTATGTAACAGTTGATCCTTAACATGAGTCAACAGCTATTTTATAATACAATTTTTAAAAAATATGTTAAAAAACCTTAAAATTAAATGTTGCAAAAACCCCTTTTCAGCACGCCTCTACAAAATCAAAAGAAGGTCCCTTTTAAATTTCTAATCTGTACCTATTATAGTTTTGGCTACACATTGATTATTAATCAGTCATTCATGACATATTTTTTTATAAATGTAAATAAAATATCCTTCACTGACCTCTGATTTGGTTATAATTTCAAACTTCTTTTGATAATGTTTTATTTCCACTTCAAATTTGTAACTTACTTTACAGACAAAGAAGAAGCTTTTATTTTAACAGTATTTGTAGCAATGCTTTGTAGAAACATTCTTCTTATATGCTTTTTATATTCTTCAGTCTTTTAAAAATATGTCACTTACATATTCCACTTAATATTCTTCGTATATACTTCAAATACTCTTCAGCCTTTTAAAAATATGTCAAAAAGTTAGCTTTTAATGGACATATTTTATAAAACTATCAAACACAAAATTTCATCATTTTTAAAACCTCCCCATCACAAATTTTTCTAGGTATTGTTTAAAACAAATCAGAAATCTTGCAAAAACCTCTAAAAATTTATATACTTTGTTTTCACAAATATTATGTAAAGACCACTATTAATAAAAATAGAAGTTACAAAATATTACAATAACTTTGCAATGAATAAAACATAGAGGGGAGTGACTTTAAATGAGCAATACCCATCACAAATTTTTCTAGGTATTGTTTAAAACATATCAGAAATCTTGCAAAAACCTCTAAAAATTTATATATTTTGTTTTCACAAATATTATGTAAAGGCCACTATTATTAAAAATAGAAGTTACAAAATATTACAATAACTTTGCAATGAATAAAACATAGAGGGGAGTGACTTTAAATGCGCAATACCTTAGGGCATTAAGGCGTTCAACCCACAGGGAGACTTTCTACAAAGCTATTAAATGTCAAATGTAAAGAGGGAGATGGTGACAAAAAAATTCAAGGTTTAACATGAAGCAAAAATGTTTAACAGTCCCTTACCCAGACTCAGAGAGTACATTGTAATTCAGTTACAAATAAATACAATATCATACAATTTAAATTATCATAAAATTTAATAATGCATTTATTTCTGTTGCAATATAAATAAAATTATATTTAACACACTCTTTTGTTCTCATTCTTTTTGTAATTTTAATTTTTTCTAGAACTTTCAACTTCAAAAGCTGTATCTTTAATGCTGATTTGGTGTTTCAAAATGGAGATCTCATAAAATAAAAGTTAGGGATACTAAAAAAATCACCAGGAAATGCAGATGATTGTTCTAAGTATAATAAATGGTTTTATCAGAAAAACCTGTAAATTTATTGTTTCAATATTGAACAGATATTCTAAAGTACATACGTAATATGTTGATACTAAACTGCAGAAGAGCAACTAGTTAATATTTACTCAATGGATTTCCTATTTGAAAACTTGTTGTTCATAACTAGCTGGTTGTTAATTATTTATTACAATTTTATATTAGTTTTTTTTAACTAAAAGTTGTTAAATTGTTAACTTACACTTGGTGGCAATGTTTTTGTCTTACTTCAGACTTATTCAGCCTCGTATTTTTGCCGCTACGATTGCAGCAGTTGTGATTCTTAGGTACCAATTTTTGAAATCTAGAAGTGATGTGATCGAAGAGTATGTGTGATCTGTTTTGTGTTTGTTCATTTAGGATGTCATTTTCGTGTGTTGCTGTGTCTGCATATTTCATATTGTTCTAGTGTGTTTATTTTGTGGCCTTTGTTGCATGTGTGGAGGACGCTCATGTTATTTTCCATACTATCGCATGAACGTTTTGTGTCCATGAGATGATTTACTAAGTGAAAAAAATACTAGGCTGAAGAAGTCATAACACGAAAACGATTCCTCCAAGTGTTAAGTTAACCATTTAACAACCTTTAGTTAACAAAAAGTATAATTTCTTATTGTTTTGAATGGGTAAAAAAAGTATACAATACATAAATTAACTTTGACATGTTTTTCTATATTAATAGAGTCCAACAGTTCTGAGTAGTGAAACTATTCAAATAGTTTCCAGGTAATGGCTAGAATCAAGAATATGATGTTTTCATTCTTTGGATTACATGATTGTTTCATAAATCTTTCTGAAAAACAAAATCATCACTTTGGTTCTGGAAAGGAGACAACTTTAATTTTTATAATATAAATGATACTCATAAATTTACAGGGTATCCAGTTCTAATTTGGGATAAAACTTTTACAATATGTTTTTAAAAATCTATGTAAAATCAATCCCTGCTTAGTAATATACTATTCTGACATATAAGGACATATTTATAATTACAGTAGAACCTCTTAAATTTGTAATGTTTGAGACCGAGGTGGTTGCGAATTCGATAAAAATACGAATTACGTAAGTAAAACAATTAACACAAAATTGCATAACACTAATTACATAGCACATATGTAAATAGTTATGTAATTTAATTAATATTGTATTTACATTATTTATGTTCGCAGAAAAACTCAATGCTATAAATACACTAGTAGCCTGCAATACAGTTCCTAATTACAAATACAGTATGTTAGCTACTTTATTTTCTTAGAAGACAAAGAAAAACATATTACAGTACCTTATAAGAACAATAACACTGCCAAGAAAAAATATGGTATATTAAACCCATTATGTTTAGTTTTTTTAAAAATCTGTCATTTTGTTTTATACTAATGAATTCTTTTCTGATGGTCCCTATACTACATGACGTGCAAACGATGTTTGTTAATACTGCGACAAATACTGTGACAAATGACAAAAAATGACGAATTAGAAAGGCTATACTTTATTAAATCTTTAATTAGAAAATAGATTTAAAGTAGATAACTTAGCCGCAAGAATAACACCATAAACACCCCTAAATCTAAGATTAATCTACTTGTTCATGTGTCACACAACTGACTTTGAAGTTTTCTGATATGTTGAAATCTTTTTCTTAAAAGTAAACCTCAAGGGTTCATAAGAGTCTGTCAGGTTGCTGGACATCTTTTTTCAATAAAGATTAAACTCTACACTTATTAAAAATTTAATTATATATTTGCTTTCAATATCGACATCTTAAAAAAAATATTCTCGAAGTAAAATTTAACAGAAATGTTAGTATTATGGCACAGCTTTGTAAAGAAGTGAACAACTCACCCAATCAGTGCTCTGTTTATGTTTTTGCAAACAGTAAAGGCAAAAAGGTCGAGTAATGAAACGGGAAGTGCACCGACAGAAATTTGCACTCAGAAATTTGCTGGCAGTCATAGGGTAGAGTTAGGGCATGGTTGTTCATGCTTTATGATAATATTAGGTTGTTCGTCCAAAATTCAAAATTATAGTTCATAAACAACCTAAATTACTTCAAATGACTTTTACACTTTGATTACTTTGCAGACATTTTAATATTATGAATATTTTAACTTGGACTTTCAAATTATTCTGTTATTGTGTCTGCTGTGCAAAATATGATTGAGGCACTAATAAAAATGTTAAATTTGTGGTGCAACCATTTGAAGAGAGGAATATACGTTTATTTGAACACATTTGAGTAATTTAATTGAATCCGATAACATCCCTTTTCAGAGATGTTACTGAAAATATGGTTCGTTAAAATGATTGGTGCCTAAACTACAACTGTATTTTATGTTTAGCCTTAAAAAAAAAGACTGGATGAAAACTCCGTTACTAGACTAGGAAATACAAACTCTATCTGCTGAAGAAGACAACTTTTCAAGATGTCTTGTAATTCAATATTAACAGTTTTTCTATCAATACCATTAATTGAGTTTTTATTCTAATCTCAGGCTATTAATCCTCATATTTCAAAGGGGTATTGTACATTTTCTGCCAGTTTTCCCTACAAATGTATATGAAACAACATTGTCTCATTTCGTTCACATGAAAAACAAATAGAAATACTGTTAATATCGACAAATTATCCAGTTTCGATCCATATATAAATCGACATCTGAAATATACCACTACCCATCATATTAAATAAGTGTTTAATTCATAATGTTAGAGAGAAAGGTGTACATTATGTAATTTAAAATTAAAAATTACTTTACTTGAATAACTTTTTCATAATATAATTTTTTTAATTATCTTTTTGTGTTGTTAAAGCTTTACTTGTGGAATGAAATGGTCTGTCCTTCCGTAATTTGGACATTACAAAAATAATTATTAACGTTATTTGAAAATGAATAAAAGATTTATGTAATAGTGAATACTGGATTTTCAATGCAAATTAAAATACTGTGCGCTTACCATTTTAATTCAGAAAATAAATTATTTAAATTAAATTGAGTTTGCTTCTGTGGATTATTTCATTAACTTATATCAAAATTAAACTTTTACAAGTTTCAAATTATAAGAGTATATGAATTGTCATATGTTACTTTGACATAATTTATTCTCAACTTTCAAAAGATTTGATAACTCTGATAAATTGATAAATATGTACATTCTGTTTATGTTTCTTATGATGGCTTTTTATCGAAATTCTGTTCTTTATTTTTGTTTTACCTAGTCTGCTAACTATTTTAATTTATTCTTTTCCCTCCATCCAGTTTTGAGCACAGAGGCAGAGATAAGTTAAAAGCAAAACTGAATTTGTTTCAATATTAAAGTCGTTATGACTGAAAAGGAGCTTAAAAGGATCAGAGAATTAATAAGATATATTACAAAAAAGTTGTAATATAAGGAAAAGAGTATGGATAAAAAAGCTGAATTTGTGGAATGACTCTTGAATTCTGAACTTAGGCTTCACCGCCAGCTTACAGTGCTTTATTTATGAAAAAGCTGTTAGTGCACATGGGTAGTCCATTGCTGGAGATTTCATATTCCCAAATTCTGTGCAATTCCGAGCTGTTTCTAAAAATGAAACAAGAAAGTAAAGGAACCACATTATTAGATCTTAGAAAAAATAAAAGCAAAAACTATATAATTGTTCACAGTGTTAATACTACACAGAACAAAAACAGTAACAACACAAACAAGAACACAAACACACACCTCACATACATAAACGAACTCACAAATATAATAGCATACTAATTCAAAAAAGCAGGATACAACGTAGCTTACAGAACAACAACTAAAAGCCAAACGGCTATCAGACACAGCATTAATAACAATACCAACACATACAATAACCCAGGAATATACAAACTACAATGCAACAACTGTAATAAGTTCTATATTGGACAAACAGACAGATCTTTTGCTGAAAGATATAAAGAACACAAAAGCGCACTGCACATTACTATTGAATCCACCTTCGCAAATCACCTCATGGACACTAAACACTCACGCGGAAAATAACACGAGCATCCTCTACACATGCAACAAAGACCATAAATTAAACACACTAGAACAATATGAAATGTACAGACATAGCAACACACATAAAAATGACATCCTAAATGAACAAACACGACATAGATCACACATACTCTTCGATCACATCACTTCTAACTTTCAAAAATTGGTACCAAAGAAACACAACTGCAGCAATCCTAGTGGCGAAAATACAAAGCTGAAGAAGTCGTAAGATGAAAACGTTTCCTCCAAGTGTAAGTTAACAATTTAACAACCTTTAGTTAACAAAAAGTCTGTTCTGTTGATATTTATAGAATTTTATATCTATAGATATAACACGACGTCTTTCCAGTCAGCTAATATGTTATAAGAACTAAAATAAGTTTGGCTAAAGTGTTAAAAATACATTCAATAACTGCTAGTCAATACTCAAATAACTGAAATTGATTTGAGAGATAACTGTTTCTCACAAGGATAATTTTATGTTGCATGTAAGCTCTTACTGTAGTTTAGTGACTCTTGGTCCAGATGGAAGAACCACCAAATTTGTATATAGGGAGGTTTTGAGATAATCAAAGTATCAAAATTAAATATTAGATTGTGTAATAAACATTATAAAAAATTTAGACTTTATGAGTCAATACTAACCGAAAAATAGATTATTTTTATACCGCAAACTCCATCAAACTACCCTTTCAAATTCAAAAGAATGCAATTTCTAGAGAAAGCTCTTCCAGTAGTTTAGTGATTATTGCTCCAGATGGTAGAACACCGATGTTGTATATTAGGAAATTTTGAGATAATCAAAGCATAAAAAAGATCAAAGAAAATTAAAAATAAAATGCCCAACAAGTTAGTAGAATATTTCATCTATTTTATAATATTACATTAATTTAAAACTCACTACCTTATATTTGGACCTTTTTTCAAAGGTTCATATTTGCAATATGTATTTCAAATATTTTTTAAAAGTTATAATATCTAACAGGGAAAAAGTTTAGTAAAATAATATCTTACTCATAGATTTTTGTCAAGAGATTTGATTAATAAATTTTTTAAATAAACTACTTCCTTCTAATTTTGTTCACTCAGTTAACAATAAATACTAATTATATTAGTAAATATATGCATTATATACTGTCAACTATCATATGTTTATATAAAGTGAGACTTTAAACTTGCGCAGGCGAAGCCGCCACAGAGAGTGCTAGTTACATATAACAATAAAAACATTGAAAAATATTTTGTTTGAAAAATTATATTTCTTAAAAAAGTGTAAAATTACTACAAAATAAATGTTCTCACATTTTCTTCTAAATTAAAATCATTAAATTTTAATTACTTGTTACATATCTTCTAATTTGGGAAAACTAGTGATAGCTTTTATTTTTCTCCCATCAAATAATTAAATAATAATAAATATAAATAATGGAATGTAACACTGGATATAAACTTTAAACATGCAAATATAAAATAAATGTACCTGTTAATACAATCTCCACTAAAGTTTCGTCAATAACTTCTGAAGCAGAGTTAATTAACTGCAGAATATTGGGAGAGTTGTAATCATGGCGGAAAAGCAATAATCGTTCCCCTAAGCGATTCACTCCATGATCGGGACACTGAAACAGACATTTTACATTTGCTACAGTATTCTTTACATAACTTATATTAAATAGTTAAAACACAGAGTTGGTATTGTATCTACGCCATTCTATAATCTCCATCTGATGTGGATATATTTTCTAACAATTATAATACTATATTGTTTACAATATTAATCGATGGGGAAAATTTGAAAGACTGACCTAAGCATAAATTAAATACAAATGTTATACTATATGTCAACACATATATTAGTGTCAACTAATACATGACATGGTTCCTTCGCTAACACACAAGAAATAAATGTCTAAGAAAGTTGGCTACAGATTGATATTCTAACACTTTTTGCAACTACATTGTTACTAGTATTTAAAACTCTCCTTTTGGCCTGTCATCAAACAGAAACATCTGTCCACTTACTGTGCAGCACTGGGAAGAGGGAACTCATTACACCTCAATCCAAAGATACTGGGAACTAATCACAATGTAATAAGAATATGAAACTTGAGTATTTACAAAATACAAAACCACAGACAGAGATTGAAGTCACGATCACATGCAATTCTCAAAGTAGAAGTTTTTGAAGGACATAAATTCTTAAACTATGTACTTAGGAAAGATATTTGATTGGGCAAAGCAACAATAGAAATACAGGCCAGTATTGGTTGAAACAAGAAAAAGAAAATCATTTGTAGGGCATAACAGGGAGAAAAAGTAAGCCATGAGAAAAAATATCATCAAGGAATCGAAGAGAAGATAGCTAAGTTCTGGAAGCTGAAGAGGGCGGTTGAGTTCTGACAGCAAGAGAGGGATGTTAAGTTTTGGAAGCTGGAGAGGACAGTTACTTTCTGGGAGAGTGAATGGGCAGTCTAGTCCAGTGAGACAAATTTGAGGGTGGTAAAAGGATAATGGAGGAATGACTCAAGATCTGGAACACAAGGGTTCAGTTAGTGATGGAATCGGGAAGTCATGAGAATTACTCCAAAGAAGCGATATTCTACTGACCAAGAAAGAAGGAGTTTCTCAATTATTTTAGAAACCAAGTGGACTAGCCCATAGCATAACAAGTGCACGGGAACACTGAGGATTGGCCAATCTTACTCAAATTGACTCAAGAACTATTAAATTTAATTCTTCAAGCTAACAAAGTACATTCTGGGAACATGGCATTACTACACAAACCATAACCCAGTAACCTTATGCTGAGAGATATAATCAGTTCATTATATCTTGGTGTTCAATTTCTGTTATATTCATGTAAATTATTTTATGAACTTTTATATTGCAGATTGATTGTTGCTTAAACTATTTTGAACACAGAAAAATGTATTTATTAGAGTTCAATTAAATAAGTAATCAGATAGTTTTTTTTTTTGTTAAGTCCAGAAATTTATTAATATTAACAAAGTAGGTGATTAATCATAGGAATTAGAGTGAATAATACTAAGTTAACATAACATTTTTTTTTAATAGTTAATTTTGTAACATACTAAAAATTGTTTCAATAACTAAAGCAGTCTTATTTTATCATATATAAGATTCATATTTGTTGATTCCATCTACAGGTGAGCTACTAGTTTTCACTAAAACACTTGTAAATATTACAAACTTGCCTCTAGTAGCACTTACTTACATATTTATTTGTTGAGGACGGCCGTTTCAGGAGATGTGTCCCATTGTCAACTCAGACTGTAACTGATCTCAAGGTTTTCATAGGTTAGGGTGCTAAGGCGAGGGTGGAATATTATGGTGGGGGTGTGGGTGTACTTTATGCATATTAAGAGTTATGATGTCAAAAAGTGTGTGTGAGTTATAATGTAATTGTGTGTTGAGTATGTGTGTAGGGTGTAGTTTGAAATGTCTGTATATTTCGTATTGTTCAGTTGTTTAACTTTGGTTATTTCTGTGTTGTTTATGGAGAATTTGTAGGTCGGACGTTATGTCTATATGGTCATGCTTTGTGGATATGAGATGTTCGGCGAAGTTTGATTGGTAATTATTGTTTGTTAGTGCATTTATATGTTCTTGGTAACATATGTAAAACAACCTCCCTGTCTGGCATATGTAAAAACTGGGGCACAAACTGCAAGATAGTGTGTAAACTCCAGTGGCATTGTAAATGTCGTTGATTATTTTGTTAGGTTTAAATTGTTTATTGATAGTGTTGTGTGTGGAGTAGGCTATTTTGTAATTGTATTTTCACAGTATATTGGTTAGATTGTGGGTGATCTGTATAGTATTGTACATATTTTATGGGGTTGTTTAGGCACAGAAATAACTAACGCGCCTCACATAAAGTAAAATTATTGCACTTAGTGGTGGAAAAAGTTTTTACAATTAACAATAATAACTTTATAAAGTCAGTGAAATGGAAAAATAATGGCCAACGTGAGGTATCACAATATATATATTTATTTATTTATATTAAAATTAATTTTCGTATTTTCTGGTTATAATGTTTTACTTTTACATCATTAAACATTTTTGTTTCTCTGTAATTAGTCTACTTTTTAATAAGTACCTTCAACACGAAACATGGTGAGTTCTAAATATTGTTTTCTATTAAGTTATAAAGCTATTTTTTTCTTACATTCTCCTTGAATTATTCTCTTCAGACAGTCAAAAAAGATGTGTATCGGACACACACAACCTAAACAAATGTCAGCTGTCACAAACAGGCTCTATTCTCAGTAGTGTTTATCAGAACTGTTGTCTTTGGATAAGTTGCTTGTTGCATATGGCATTGATAGAAAATATTTGTATTAAAAGTTTACACTAACCGTTTAATAAAACCCTTACACATAATTCACAAATAATGTTTTTAAAATTTCACAATGTCTACTGGCTTAAAGTTTTGTAATGGTTTAGTAAATAAAGTTACTTGATGTAATAATTTTGAATTCACTGATTAAACTATATTTAAAAAGTACTTAACTAAGTGAATACATATTTGCTTACTTGCTGACGTGTTTCAAAACATTAGTTCCTTTTACAAAGCTAACCCTCTACTGGTGGCATCAGTTAGGTAAAAAGCCTGTAAGGGGATATATTTATGACTGTGGAATGGGGTGGGTTATTTTGGTTGTGTCTTGTAATGGAAAAGGCTATTGGCTTCAAAATGTGTGTGATCATTTAATGTTTTCTTTATCTGTTGCGTAATGTTTGTATATCTCGACACAATTTCAAAATATACAGAAAACCAACAACTACCTATTTTATCATACATTATACATTACTCCACATTACTCCACACAACACAACACAGATGCTACATTTAATCATATGTTACACCGCATAATCAATATAAATATGCTACAGAAAGACTATGACGAAGAACTCAATACCATAAAATACATTGCTCAACAAAACTGCTACCAACATACACTCATAGACAACATACTCAAGAAAATTAAACATAAAGATCATCAAACGGCCACACAGACAAACCACACAAAAAACAACTAATACATATCTCTCACCCACCACAGCAAAAAGACACACTAATTAGCTTCCACATTCAAAAAGCTCCATTACCAAATATCTTACAAAACAACAAACACTTTAAGACAACACATACAACCTTTTCAAAAACAAACTGACAAATACAAACTATCAGGTATTTACAAATTAACTTGTAACGATTGTCCCAGCTATTACATCGGCCAATCCGGCAGGTCATTCTATACACGCTTCGAAGAACACATCACCCAAAGAAAACAAACAAACCCAAAATCCAGATACGCAAAACACCTAAAAACACGCAACACATACACATACATACTAATTTAAATGTTCTACACATGTTAAAACAAAGTAAAAAACTAACAACCTTAAAAAAATACGAGATATACAACACTACGCAACAGATAAAGAAAACATACTAAATGATCACACTCATTTTGAAACTAACAGCCTTTTTCATTACATGACACACAACCAAAATAACCCACCCCATTCCA
Organism: Prosapia bicincta; assembly: GCA_036971475.1. Classification (NCBI taxonomy): domain Eukaryota; kingdom Metazoa; phylum Arthropoda; class Insecta; order Hemiptera; family Cercopidae; genus Prosapia; species Prosapia bicincta. The sequence continues at coordinate 70,827,230 of JBAIZL010000001.1, forward strand.
CAGTCATAAATCCATCCCGTTACAGGCATAGCCACCAGTAGAGGGTTAGCTTTGTAAAAGGAACGAATGTTTTGAAACGCGTCAGCAAGTAAGCAATTATGTATTCATTTAGTTAAGTACTTTTTAAATATAGTTTAGTAAATATTTAAATGCAAGTTGTTACATATAGCTTTTAAGGGTTTTACTTAGATTAATGACCATAACATGTATTTTTGTAGTGCTTTGGTGTTTCAGACAGATAAATGTAAAAGTTTACTTCAATATGTAAAACTACTTCTGTTACAAGAAATTATTACAATTTTACCTTTTTCATTATAATTAATTAAAAAACATATTTGTACAAATCTCAAGGACAAAAGTTGAAACATTAAGTAATTAGAACAGTAATGTGTTGACACTTTTCTTTCTGAGATAAATTCAAATATTAGTGAAGCCGAACAAAATGTAATGTGAAAATTTAATTGAATCTCTTTTTGCTTTAATTTAAAATCTGTTCTTTAGTTCTGATTTGGTTGACAATGAAATGCTGTGAATAATAACAAACCAGGATTTAATGTAGAGCACTACTGAGCTTAAAAGCAATTAATATGCTAATTTCATGTATTGATTTAGCAGTAAAACAAAAACTTGCATCTTTTATTAAACTAGATTTAGAACATAAAGTTTTATCATCACACAAAAACATGTTAGACTGAGAAACACAAACGTTAAATTTGGCTTCACACAACTTTACATACTTGTTTGCCCAATTAATTACTGTTTCTTAGACTGAAAGCAACAATATCGTTTATCAAAACCAAAAACATTTAACATCAAACGTGTGCATGTGCGTGCGCGCGTGCGTGTGTGTGTGTGTGTGTGTGTGTGTGTGTGTGTGTGTGTGTGTGTGTGTGTGCGTGTTGTGTGCGTGTGTGTGTGCGCGTGTGAGTGTGCATGTGTTGTGTGTGTGTGTGTGTGTGTGTGTGTGTGTGTGTGTGTGTGTGTGTGTGTGTGTGTGTGTGCATGTGTTGTGTGTGTGTGTGTGTGTGTGTGTGTGTGTGTGTGTGTGTGTGTGTGTGTGTGTGTGTGTGTGTGTGTGTGTGTGTGTGTGTGTGTGTGTGTGTGTGTACAACAGGCAGGAAAGCAATATCAGAGCAAATGGAATTTAATTTTTTTAAGTAATAAAATTTAAAGAATTTGATTTTTTTTTAATTAGCGAAATTAAAGGAATTTTGTTTCCCAAAATGAGGAGAAAAGACAGACAAGACATACTATATGTCTGAACACGCTAACTGACCATTTTGTGAGCTAAAATGCATCTCTCTAGAGTACAGAGCAATCTCTTTAATCCTAACAAAAAAAAAAAACCTATGTTATCTATAAAAGCCTTAATGCCTGAGGTTAATGGAAAGACAGAGAGAGAAAGGAGTCCTATGAAAAACATGTGGCTGTGCAATTGAATCTCCTGGAATTGTCACTGGTTTGATAAAAAATCGTGCAAAAAGTGATTAATTTTTTTAAACTGTCAATCAAATTTTGAATAAAATACATTTTTATATAATTAAAAATAAGAATATGTAAAAACTAAATTAAAATATTTGTGCACACTCATATTGCTGAATTATTTTTCAGCATTTTTTCCTAATACATTTGTAAGTACATTCTGCAATCCAAACTCTTCAATAACCTAAACCACCCCCTGCAGCATATAATTCTGATTCGTGGCTCCACTGTAATCATTTTTAAGGAAATACAATGCAAGGAATAGTGAAAAAAGTGAGATTCATGATTGACTGAAAGAAAACGTTAAGATAAATGTTTCAGTTCAGAAGTCAGATGGAAAAGAAAACTACTTGGGATAAACCAAATCTTCAGAGATATGACCTTGGACAGTAACTGAATTAAATCCTAATCTGCAATTAGAAAATAAAGCCTAAAATGATATTTTACTTTAAAATCAATATTGTAAAGTCAACATATATTCTCACCTAGAACTTCTTAGGTTTAGTCCTAATATTTAAAGCAGTGAAATAGTTTGTACTTGAAACCAGCTAAATATTGTAGTAATTTACATATATTACATGCATTTGAGGGAATTTCATTTTTCCAGTAAATACAATTTGTTGTATTTAATGATAATGATTCAAGTAATGAAATTTGAATACAATAGATTCAAAATATTTTGTGGAAAATTGCATAAAACATAGTGTTATGATGTCATCTTATTAAAAACAAATTACTACAAATTCCTGAATTTTGTAGTCCATTACATTCGGTGAATCTTATTAATCACTTAAACAATAGTTTACGACTATCCGAACTTGTTAAAACTTACTGAGACAGAACGTTTTCGATCGCTATGTGATGATCTTCATCAGTGTCTTCTACTACAAATTTTAGTAAAAATGTCATTAAAATGAAATTCATGGTCATACAGCATAAACTTTTATACCACGCACATTTTTTTCTTGCCCAAAAACCAATTTAGGTCATCACCAATAAAAACTATCATGTAAGATATTAAAATGGAATAAAATCGTGAAAATGAATAAAAAAAATGAGACTCTGATCAAGATTTCCACGGAGTGATCAAATATGTTCTGTTTCAGTGAGTTTTTACAAATTTACAAAATAAATTAAAATTCGGATAGTCTTTTATTTGTTTTAACATACCCTCACAAGCTAGGCTCAAAGAATAGTTGTATTAAATTAACCTACTTAATCATTTACATTAAATTCAGTGCCAATACAAATTTATCAACAACTGTTACAAGATTTCCAAAGTAAAATACAAAATGTTTGAACTTGATGTTATTTAAAAACTCATTTCATTCTAAATACAAAACCTTGAGTAATTCACCCCACTCTATATATTAGCTAAGCAATAAGGGAAAGTTTCAAGCTCTGTCATCTGTCATTACGTCCCTCTAGTACATTTACATTTCAACCACATTTTGTACTAATCTGTATATAATTACTTCTTTTGCTGTTTATCTTTAGATCAAAGCAAACCAAACTAGAATGCATAACAGATACTAGGTTCTGAAAATTAAAATTATTTTGACTTATAAACTTTAGTTATAAAACTCAATTTAGAAGTGTTGTGAAATACGTGTTTAAACTCCAAGATTGTTCCCCTTATTCTGGTAATCTCAAGTTTCAAAATGAAACTGGTAGCATTTGAATAAATATTTGTGAAATGTCCCAAAATGAGTAATTATTTCTGACAGAGTTTAAGTAAGTACCTATTACAATAATGTGCATTTCATGATAAAAAAATTCATTAGGAAAGGTATTTACATTTCCAGTACAATCTTTCTCTTTTACTCTTGAAGAATAAAATGTTTTGGTAATATTTGACTGATTTAGCAATACATTTAGAAACAAAATAATTGAAACCAAAAAGGAAAATATGTTTCCCTATTAAAACAAGATAACCCCATAAAAAAACAAAAATGCACACAAATTACTCAACTTATTAATATTTTTTTAAATTTTGTTTGTGAATTCAGTCAACTTTGTATTGGATGAATTGCTTGGAAGAAAAAAATCAATTGTTTATGATGCAATCACAAAAAGTTATCTAATGTGTCAGAAGAGTGTTTGTGAGAGGAGATATATATGATAACAGTCTATGAGACAGGGCGTTTATGAAAGAAGTGTCTATGACAAGAGTGTATAGGAGAGGTGAGCCTAATACTATGAGAAGAGATGTGTATGAGAGGAGTTTCTATGACAGGAATGTATAAGAGAGAAATGTCTATGTATATGGAAAGAGGTGTCTGAAAGGAGCGTCTATGACAGGAGTGTACAGAGAGGAATCTCTATGGCAGGAGTGTAATTAATTTATTTAAATGGTTGTATGGTACTTGCCCATAACTGATTTAATTCTGAGCATCCGGTTTCCAATGATGATGATTGACGAGCCCATTCTTCTGTTGGTGACATGTTTATAATTATTTTACCGTGAAACTATTATAATCTCGGGAATATATTATAGTAATTTAAATCCATCGTAATCCTCTATATCAGCCCTGGTTTTACGCCACTAGCTATGGATGAAGTTACTTTTGACCATTACAATTTAAAATCTAAAATTCGGGTGCATCCTTCTCCGATTTACCTATCCCTACTTTACATCCCCCTCACCACTATTATTTATTTAATTAAATTTTTAAAACTTTTCTTATTGGTTGATTTCTTTTACAGACTGGATGTTGTTCTTATTTCTTGAACTTTAATCTTAACAAAATGATATCTGAAAAATACTATTTTTATGTAATTATATAATTTTTCCTCTCAGTTTTATTCGATAGTATTTATGCAGATTATTTTTATTCTGTTATAATTTTTTGATCTTACGTTTAAATTTGCAACATCAATGACGATTCTACGATAATTAGCTCTTGTGTTGTTATTTCTATTTTATTTTATCTGATATTTCTAATTTCTGTCTAATTTTCTTCTGATATTTCTTTGTTATAGCATCCGTAATTTGTTTATTTATTATTATTTAATATTCTATTACATTATTTACTGCTGCTAAGGCTTATATTTACGAGATCTAGTGTTTATTTAATTTTATTATTTGTTCATTTTAATCTGTCTCTGATTATATTTTGACATTTATATTAATTTCTATATTTATTTTGAAATATTTTTACTAAATTTCATGTAATTATTTCAAATATGTTATAGTTTAGGTTAGCACAGGCACTCTTTTTGCATCGAAATTTAGCCTGTAGGTTTCTGCTTATCTCTGATATTCGCTAGAGCCAATTATACCTTGAGATCTGCATACTCGTATTTCAACATCACATACTTTTGGTCATACTTTATTTAAAATTAAAATATGAAAAAAATATAAATGAAATTAATTGTGTGCGAGAGAACATGTGTGTGTATACAATAAAAAGTTTCATTGTGACTATAAAATTCTGACTTTAATTTTATGCAGCAGTGATCTCACAAGCCAAGTTATACACAAACATTTGTAGCTTTTAATGGTGAAAAACAAGGGATAGCCTTTAATTAAAACAAGATTTTAAAACAAATTTATGAAAACTTAATAGCAAAATTTAACACTAATAGAAAACTGATTGAAAAACCACTAAATAGAATTTTTATTACAACTTAGAAATAATGTCAGGAAAAAAGTGTTCATTCATGTGATATTGTAGGCAATGTGTGGGACAGGTAAAGTGCCTCATACGTCCTTGAACCTAGATGATATCACCTTGGAATTCCCAATGTCTTTATTCTTACTGGCTGTAGAAATCACTGTGCAAGATGATTACGCTTTATTCAAAAAATTAATAAAGCATTTTTTTAAAAATTTTTAAATTACATTCTGCTAAAACTGTACTATAAGTCAATGACTAATTAAATGGCCAGCAATTGTTATAGTTTTCTGAACTTATTTGAGGAATTTATTTGACGAAATGTTACTGCAAACAATTTTAGAGTTCTAATTTTGAGTGATAGTTATTTTGTAAAGATTTTTTTTTTTTATATTCTCTAACAAATTTCTTTTAAAAATATTATTTTTATGTTGTTCAAATAATAGCTTTGTTTATTGTTTATAATTTGTTTGATATGTTTACTCCATGATCTGTGTACATTCCAGTAAAAAGATTAATAGAAGGTTTATTTTCTATATCTACACACTTTTAAATCAGATATTTTTTAAATCTGAATCTTTGATGTCTTTGGCAAAAAGTGGAAAGTAGTTACTTTATTTCTCATATGAATATAAATACGTATAAGTAATATACTATATCACAGTTTCAAGAACTTTTTTAAAATCTTTAGTTTTTCATAACATATTTTTTGATTCCATCTTCACATGAACTACTACTCTCTCTCTCTCTCTCTCTCTCTCTCTCTCTTTCCCTCTCTCTCTCTCTATCTCTATCTATCTATCTATTTATCTATCTATCTCCCTACCTCCCTCCCTCTCTCCCTAGCTGCCTCAGTAAGTTTCACAAATTTACAAAATTTAAAGTTCGGATAGTCATAAACTATTGTTAAAGTGATTAATTAAGATTCGCCGAACGTAATGAACTACAAAATTCAAGATATTATGACTGCTCTAGCAGTCGACTTAATTCTCAGGAAAAATTAGAGACAAACAGAAAGAAAATATTATACTTTAATATCTGGTTGTATTTTAAAAAAATAAAACATAAATTAGGCTGTATATGTCAATAATTGTAATATTTGCACATGTAATTAAAACATTTAGCAACAGATAAATAATTTTCTTCAAAATAGAACTTACACTCTACATTTATGATAATAAAATTATTTTTTGCTTATACCACTTGCTTATATTTCGAATTCTAGTTAAAACATTATACTTTCAAAAGTTTACTAATAAAAATTGACACTTGCACTTAGAATGAACGAGGATGGCATTTATTTACATAAGATGTATAGGACTATGCGATTTTTAGCTGTTACTTGTGACACATCAGAGAAGAGAGAATAATGGGGGTAGATTGAGTGTAAGGATAAGAAGAGATATTAAAATATAAAAGGCTACAACTATTTAAGAAAGGGATGAACAAAAATACAAACAATAAAAATTCATTAATATAAAATAACATGAAATTACAAAGGTATATGAATTTTTGCTTGTTTTATTTTCTGTAGTGCTACTTATTGACTAATATGTTAGTGATGTTGTGGGTTGTGGAGATTAGGTATTTATGAGTGTTTTGTGGGGAGGGGGGGGTGTCTTAATGTTTTTGGTATCGGAAGAAATATTCTTCCGGGATATGTTTACTTTCATGATTATAAGAAAACTAATTTTTTTATTGAATAAATTAATGAATATTTTACTCATAATTTACTTCCAATTTTAGCTATAGACTTTTAATCACTCTTGAATAACTTTTGCTTATAAAAACAAACCAAATACCTGTTTTCTGAGATAAACTGAAGTTTTAAAAAAATGTTGTTTAGTTTAACATAGCTTTATTACAGTTTCACTGTTCTGCTTTGTCCATTGTTCAAACAGTGCTTTGTGTTTGTCAAGGACTTTGTACAGACTTATAATTAACAGCTATTCATTTCTAAGTCTTTGCATACACAGATCTCTCACAAAAACTTTGCTGCAAAATCACATAAACTTTAATGATAAAGATGGATCAAAGTTCAGCACTAGTATTGTTCAAAGGTAACGAATTTTTACAAATTTGAAAACAATTTTTCAATTGATAAAAGACTGAAAATTTGACATAAACAATATATTTATTTTTGTTTTCAAAACAGGCCTCATTATAAACATTTATATTATTGGAATATTAAACCTGTAGTTCAGTTTCATTTTTTTTTTAATAGGTAAAAAATACGTTTATTTATATAAAACAAAATTACATCTAAATATTCAAGTGTAAAATATATTAGGTAGGACTTGTTGATTATTTTTTTCATGGATTTAAAATACTTAAACTTAAAGTTTTATAATTAAGAAAAACATTACAAAACTAATTCAAGAGGAAAGCTAGTGTAGTTGAAACATTTTTGGTGGTGGACATTACAAAATTAATTCAAGAGGAAACCTAGTGTAGTTGAAACATTTTTGGTGGTAGACATTACAAAACTAATTCAAGAGGAAACCTAGAGTATTTGGAACATTTTTGGTGGTAGACATTACAAAATTAACTCAAGAGGAAAACCTAGTGTAATTGAAACGTTTTGGGTGGTAGACATTACAAATAAATTCAAGAGGAAACTTAGAGTAGTTGAAACATTTTTGGTGGTAGACGTTACAAAACTAAATCGAGAAGAAAACTAGTGTAGTTGAAACATTTTTGGTGGTTGACATTACAAAATATATTCAAGAGGAAACCTAGAGTAGTTGAAACTTTTTTGGTGGTAGACATTACAAAGCTAATTCAAGAGCAACACCTGTTGAGGATTTCCATTTATATTCCAGTGTAGTTTTTTAACATCATTTTCTTATTTGACTTAGTTTTCTAAATATACATAATAATCATTACTTTATAAATAATGTTAAAATTATTTTAGAAAAAACCATACTTGCTTTTGAAAAAAAATGATTTCAAACTACTAAAATTATCTTATTCCATAACATTTAACCTTAATGATATTTTTACTGCTGATTCCAATTCTCTTTACAAGCCATCAATATTGCTTTATATATAAACTTTTGTTTTATTTAATGTTGTCTCAGATGCATCACTTGACGCTTTCATTTTAACACAGGAAGTTAAAGGGTTGTGTGGAACCTAATTTACACTCCCCAGGGTACATTTCCACATTCATTGTCTGTTTGGTCTTATCTACCATTTTACACACTAAGCCCATTTATTTTTTATATAGTTTTCTTATAATTTCAAACAGCACTTAACTACTACATTGTTGGCATTCATGTAACCATTGTTGAAATGGCATCAAATACTATAATGTATAATGTGTAATCAAATACACACCAAATATAATAATGCAGTTCTCCGTAAAGATAATTTTGTTTAATTCACCCCCACTAAATTATTCTATAAACAGTTTCTATATGCTTGTATTTTAAACGAATATCATAATTAAAACTGCATCTACTTGATCAAAGAAAATACATAAAAGGAAATCCATAAATATTCCATTGAAAAGGTTGACCGAGGCTAATTAAATGGATGTAAAGAAAACTTAACGACTGAACCAGGATGAAAAAAAAGGAGGTACATATCTGAACCAGGATGAAAAAAAAAGGAGGTACATATCGCCTAGAATTGTCAACCACCATAGTAATAAAGTGCAAGCTAGATATAGTGTTGTTTTCAATATAGTAGGATTTTCAAATAAATTTTGTTTGAAGAAAATTTATTTCTTAAGGAAAATATTTAGATGCACCCTATATTTTATTATAAAATTTTATGTTATTCAAAAATACACAAACCTACCAACAGCACCTGGACAAAGGAAACATCTGGTTGAGATGTTTCTAAAACCACATGTTTCAAATTACATGTCATCACCTGATAAAAAAACTTTATACACAACAGCTGTGTCTAGAGTCAATACTACTTTATACAGATCCTTGAAATAGTCCAACTAGTGATTTACAAGAATGTTGATTAAATTTTGTTTTCCAATTATTTAAACATGCTTATTAATAATACAAAAATAATACACATCATGCAAGTGAGTAATAGTCATTCTATCCCTGACCATGCTGTAACAGCATAACCAAACTTCATAGTTTGATAGGTTTTTTTTAATAACTGGGAAAGAAGAAACACAAAAGTAAAATGGAATACAATATTATGAAAATTGACTTATAATTTACATGAGGAACATAACACCAGCAACCAAAAACCAATACTAAACAAGAAAAATCAATTGAATCCAAGCAATTTTGTTACTATTCGCATTTAATATTCAGTTAAAAAAACTCTTAGACTTGATTTTTGTTTGAAAAGTTAAATTTTTTTAAAAATTCTTGAATATGATGATTGTACCTATTGTAAATGTGACAAAAACGTATTTTATAAGTGAAAAATCATAAGAATGGGTTCTCTCTAAGCAATATTGGAGATAATATTTTTTTAATTTTTAACAGCCTGTCTGTGTTATTTTTGTTGCTGATCCATTTTTAGTAGAACCTCTATTTTGACCTATTAATTATGAATTGTAAACAAGTTATAAGGTCAAACACTATTATAACACTGAAACTAGAATAATTGTAATTTTAAAAAATTATTAAATCAAGCAAGTTAAGATGAAAAAGTAAGCAAGTTATGCAGGCCAACACAGCTTTTATTATTTCTAACTTTGGGCACAGGCTTAAATCAAATTTTACCAAGAATTTCAAAACACGTATCTGATTTAGTGCTTGGGTGGAATTTATTAGCCTCTCATGGGACTGCCGGGACTATTACATAAACCTGGGTAATAACTTTGAACGTAAAAGTGGGTTTCCCAAAGGTATACACAATACAGTTTGTCTTGTAAACTCCCTTCAGCAAATTGGTTTTTGCGTAACACAGGTGCACGCAAATACTCACTTCACTTAGAATATTTTTCTAACTTTTAAGGCGGTAAGACTTGAGCCACTTCTAACAGACATAGTAATTTACAGAAAATATTAAGATGCGATAGTTTAACACCTGACATCAAGAAATGTGTATTGATAAAATCCTATACTTTAGGGCAATATACAGAGCACTACCTTGTAAAGGATGGGTAGCTACTGCAAGCTTCAATAAACAATACAGCAGTATGTTAGACAGTTACTTTGAATAGTTCAATCACGATTGAGTGGGCACAGTAACTAACTAGTTATCTGCTGCTTGGGAGGAAATATTTTTATCTTTACTTTTAAGCACAGTTAACTTGTTACGAGCTATGCCATAGTTATGTTTTATGTTGAATATTTATTTCAATACTGAATAATATTTCTTAATGATTTACCATAAAATATTATATCCGAGTCAAAACAAACATACGCAAAAATGTTTTATGTTCCTTTTGGCTTGTGGTTATATTTAATATGTATTTCATTATATTCACACAATAATAATTATATCACTCCCACTAGCATTTGAAATTTCACTTCCTAAAACTTGTACAATTACTATTACTTATGACTGCTACAACCATCATACATAAAACCTCAACACACTGATCAGTTCATTACAACCAACTGCTAAATACAAAGGCAAAAGAAACTCGTCTAAGAGTTCCATTTCTCCCGAAATGGCCGTCCTCAACAAATATAAGCAAGTGCTACTATAGGCAAGTTTGTAAATATTTACCAGTGTTTTAGAGAAAACTAGTAGCTCATGTGAAGATGGAGTTAACAAATATAGTTCCAAGACCTTCAAGAAAAAACCTAAAATCAACACCAGTGTGTAGTAGCTTGAAAGAGCTGATTTTAATGTATTATAGAGTAGGCATTGACCCTCTATAGAGTGTATTATGACCTATACATAGATTGGGGATAGGTATTTCTCGACAATAACAATAAACGAGTAAAACTTAACCAACTCAAATGAATCATTTGGAAATTTTAGAGGTGAAATAATTTATTGTATATAAAAATTTTTTTAAGAGGGATGTTTTTACTTGTATATTAGTATTTATGAATATTTTCATTGTTAATGAAGGATAACAATTTTATTTTCAATTTGTAAATGTAATTGCAATTGTATTCAAAACCTATGTGAAGAAAGAAAAAACCAGGAATAGCAGGTGAGTGTTTACTGTACCTTGAAGATAGAAGTTTAAGAGTTTAAGATCATATACTCATAACATCTGTATACTAACATTGTAACATATCAATTTGTCATTTTTATTTTTAACCAATTATTATAGAAGAATCATTCAAAAGTCTCACTTCGAATGTGTCATTCATTACATTGGATGCGTAAATAAGGAAAGCAGAAAACAAGTAAGTGTCACAAAGTTTGATTGACCTAATTTCACAATAAATCCTTACTTCCTGAGTCAGAATTATTACTATAATTTGTTAACAACGGTCACAGTTAACATGGATAAAATTCTTCCAATCATGATGATACAATAGCATTTATCAATACTTAATATGAATTAAACAGTACTTTATTCTGTTCAAAATTTACACCTTTGTGTATAAACAGTTCTACCATCTTTGGTTTAAACTGATAAATGTAAAATCTTTTAAAAGTAAAACTGGTGTCTTTTTCTAGTATACATGATTTTTCTTACAGTGTTTTTAATTACTATCATAAGCTAGATAGACTTTTCTACTATATGAAATATATTTAAAGGTTTGTGAATAGAGATAAGATAAAGGAAAAGACAAAACTCCTTTTTCAGCATTACAGGAAATGTGTCGAGCTCCCTATCTGAAGTTATTAATCCTTTATCCATTACATAAATAGTTATCTAAATTATTTATCATTATACTCATTAACATCCTCCGGAATTTATAATTTACTTGTTGAACCGAGATACTAAAAAAAATATTATGACAGATAGGTAGAACAAAAGTATGACCAAACAATATTTAAGTAGTTGCTTTCTATGGGGAGTCTCAGAAAAGTGTCTACCATGTATCTTTCCTAATTTGTATGTGGAAAAGTTAGTTTTTGATTGATTGAATTAGGAATATAGTGAAAGACAAGCCCCTATCAGGAATTGAGGCTACTCTGAAAATCGCAGAATTTATTTTTCATCTATATAAAGAAACATAATTATTTCATGATAACACTAGATAACATGGCTTACACCTATAAAAAATTTTAAAGTAGACCGGATATTGTTGCATTTGAATCAATATACAAGATAAATGGGATGAAGTAAGAGTTTCTTTTTTTCCAAGACTGTGATGGAAGGAAAAGACATAGGGCTCTTTTCATTTCCAATGAAATCACACCCCATCCAGGCACGGGATAAAAATGGGATTTTTTGAGAAAATAAAGATATAAATTTAGGTATATAAAAACTAGTAGTCGCACACAAGTAAAACAATTTTGTATATTCCTTTTTCAAAAATTATATTAAAAATGTGTAGTGTTTGTGCTATACATCTTGAGGTTTTTTCTATTATTTACTCTTTTGGTATTAACTTGGCAAAAAAAACCTTACTTACTGATACTTTTTAGCAGACGGGTTTCATACTAGGTCTGCCCATTATTCAATACTGTGAGTCACAGACAAGACATAATTATATTTGAACACATAGTTAACAACTACTCTATGAACAAAAACACACCACAGAACACCAATACACCACAGACTCACCACAGCACACCTGAGCACTAGTCTTGTCCGGGACTCAAGGCATTGAACAATGCGCTAAACGCATCTGCTGAAAAATATCAGTAAGTAGTGTTTTTTTTTGGCCAAGTTAATACTAAAAGCATACAAATTATATATTTTGTACACATTAGATATGGCGATAAAACTACAAAGGAATTTATAATGCCATCAAACATAGAAACTATCTGGAGAAATTAGTTATTTTGTTTACATTTATGAAGCATAATTGCAGGTAAGATCTATGAAGTTGAGTTTAAATATAATGAGAATATGTTTTTCCAAGGGAAAAAGCCCTGAATATTCAAGTCATATTTTAAGTTTTCTTTTACACGTCCTTTATAAAATATAGTTTACTGTTTTATATTTATGCTGCACAGTATAAATTAGCCATGTTAAAGGGAACTTAATACTATCATAGATTTTTAAGTAAGATTATATTTATTAAAATTGTTTTTCATGTAGACAAATAATGAGCAGGGTGTTTTTTTTTAATGAAAACAATGCTTAATAAGAAAGGTAATATAAACTGTACTGCTAAAAACACAAATGAAATTTACAGCATATATAGAAATTCACATAAACATTGACTTTATTAGATATATTGCTGTGTAGAAGCTCATCTAAAGTAGCATAAACATAAATCATTGTAACTGTTAATAGATATACTGTAACAGGTAATTACAATATATTTAATTTAATTAGTATTGTAAAATGAATAAGACAAGATAACAAGCTGTATGTTTATAAATTAGCAAACATTTGTAATACATGAAAATAATGTTTACTTATTAACATAAGGTAAGAAAAAGGTGTCATTATATTAAATGTAAGCAGTAGTAAATAGATAAGTTGTACAAACGTTCTCGGAAATAGTACAACGGAGTTCTTTGTACAGCTGAAAGATAAGAAGCAATGAATTTAAGTAGAAACGCTTTAGGTGTGGTTTGAAAAGAGTAAATTGTTGCACTTATCTACATATCTAAAAATATAATACTGTGGCCATCTGTATTGGAATATAAGTAAATTTTAACTAAACTTTTGAATTCCTGATAAATTTTATTAAACATCTATTTAGTTATATTCTCTAGTGTACTTAAAATCAATTTTTAAACCTTTTATTTTAATTATGGTTTAAGGTATTCCTAATTTTAAAGCATTCAAATTTTATTTTTGAATGTTTTTATTTTCAACATCAAAGACATTTGTTTAACTTTTTGAAATGAATAGAATAACAAATTCAATTTACATATTAAGGAGGTGTTAAAATATTTGTTGGGGTGAACTAATCAGGGCTATAGCCTGTTCAGATTTGGCGAAAACGTTCAGATTTGCTGAGTATTTTGCATTTGACAGAAGTGCGTTTTTTTTATTAACGAACAATATTAGAGCATTCATTACATATTTTTGTACCATAGACCCTCTTCAAGAAATTTTTTTTCAAATTTGAAGTGTTAATGCGACTAAACAAAAAGGAAAGTTTGACAAAGTTGGCTGTTGAATTTAGTGACTGATTTAAGTGATATAGTGATATAAGTGACTGGATAAAGAATTGTGCAGGAATTGAACAGTTTTGTAGTGCTACAAGTGCAAAGTCTTTGGAACAATGTCATCAAGTGAAAGTTACTGTGAATGAAAAAACTGATGAAGCTGTATATGTATGGTTTATAGAAGAGAGGCAGAAAAACTTCCTATTAGTGGCACATTATACAAGAAAAAGCATTATAATTAAACAAATTAATGAACGGTGATTTAGAATTTACTTCTAGCAATGGATGGTATGATAGATGGAAGAGAAGGCACAGAATTAGACAACTAACGGAAAGTGGGGAGAAGTTACCAACTGATATTCTTGCTACAAAAGAATAATTAGACAAATTCACAGATTTGATTTTATGTGAAAATTACTTATCCCAGCAAATGTATAATGCGGACAAGACTGGATTGAACTGAGCCCTTCCCACTTAAAGTCTTGCTTCTAAAGAGGAATCTTTTGCGCCATGCTTTAAACCAGCAAACGGCATCTCACTGTTTTAGCCGCTTGTTTTACGGCAGTAACGCTGCAGGAACAAACAAGCTACCATTAATGGTGATTAGAAAATCTGCCAAGCCACGAGCTATTAAAATTATGAACTTGAATGCTCTCCCTGTTCATTACAGAAATCAGTGTAAGGTGTGGATGACGGGTAATATTTTCAAGGACTGGTTCAAAAATGAATTTGTTCCTTCAGTAACAAAATTTAAGGAAAAAAAGTGGAATGCCACTAAAAGCTCTACTTTTGATAGACAATACTCCACATCCTTCAAACATGCAGTTGATATGTAAAGACTTAAAAGCAATTCTTCTCCCACTTAATGTGACATCGTTGCTTCAGCCTATGGATCATGGTGTGCTGTAGAGTATAAAACTGAGCCACAGAAAAAAACTTCTGCAAATATGAATTGAAAAAGATTGTTCTCTTTCCATTTCAGAAAAACTTAAGTAAAGGATGTAATTTACTGGATGGGTGAATCATGGAATAATATCAGTAACACATTACTGCAGAAATTTTGGAAGACGCTGTGGCTTAGCCTCGAATTTGTGGAAACACCACTTAGAACATGGGATGATGAAACTGAGCTCCTTAAGCTCTCATTCAAAGAGTACCAGAATATGAAGACTCTGAAGCAAGTTCTCTGGAAGAGTGGACAACACTAGATAAGAATGAAGAATATACCATGCATGACATGGTGTCTATGGTTCAGGATCAACGATGACAGTGTAGCAGATAGCGATAGCGAGGAAAAAGATGCCTCTACAATGCTGTGACTCATGCCAACGCTGCCGCTGCTCTAGACATTACGTTGTATTATGTAGAACAACATGTAGCTGCAACACCCAATGATGTTATGCTAATGCGACGGTGGCACAACATCGCATCCTCGGGAAGGTTTACATCTCTTCACCAAAAGTAGATTACTGATTTTAAGTGAAAAATATAGTTAAGTATTTATGTCTTTTCCCTTTTAAAGTGAAACATATAGTTTAGTGTTTGTCTTTTTTAATTTTATTTTACTGTCAATAAATTCTATGGTAATGAAGTGATACAGTAGTACAGTATAGGCCTTCTTATTATATAATGTTTTTACAGTGTAAATTCCCATATATTACACATCTCAGTCCCGTTTTACATAAGTAGCACACTTTCAGTACATATATACTTCATTAACTTTTAGATACTTTTTTAAAAATTTGGTTTTCCTCAAATAATGTTTGAATTTTGCGGGGGGGTTCGGATTTGAGGGCTTCAACTGCATATTGCTGTATCAATATATCGATCAAAAGAAAATATCTTCCTCTAATTGCATAGTGCTGTGAAACTTCTCATTTGTGTTTACTTGATATTTAATCGCAGCTCTATATCTGCTACTCTTTACAGCACAATGTTGTACTCTATAGAAGGAATATATGTGGATGGGGAAGCCTATAGCACTCTGAGTTGTAAAGTATAGTAAAATAGACTTTGGAGGTATCACTGTAAAAGATCTCTTTGCAGTGAAGGTGTTAATAAACAACAAACATTTATTGAAGATTTACTGAAATACATGTACTGGTATTAAAATTGATAAGGAATTTCGTTTCATGGAATTTCCGGTTACTAAGCATACTTTCTAAAAATAATTATATGACCATGAAGACATAGTACTTTCATAAATTTCTCTCATTAACAACAAAAACAAATTAAAACTCTCATGGTACCCAGTCCTTTTGCACAACCTTAAACAAATTTTTAAATTACATAATGAGACCTTTAGTTTAAGAAATCTAAAACCAATCATACCTGATTTTTTTATTTCAAAAGTCTTCTCATGGTCTGCCCACAAGTTCATACACATAGAACATTTTTACAAAAATGAAGAGACATGATGCTATCTAAATTGTTGTTTGGCCATACATACCTAACTAAATGCTCACCAAATATATTGGGACCCATCCAGTTTTTTTAATAAAAGTTATATTCTTAAATATAACTTAATTCAAACTTATACAAATTACAGGATTCAATCCTTTAAATTTAAAATTTTAATTCAATTTAATAAATTATAAATATAAGTATAATTGTGTGCCAAATAACTCTGGAAATATAAATAATGCACATTACATAAATCCAACACAGAAATATAAAATTTAAACAGACTACAAATTTGTTCATAACATTATTTAATTAAAAGGCAGTATCCTCAATGAATAAACCATATAGCAAAGGCAAAAGGCTCAGTAATCATGTAATGCAAATGTAATTGCTATGACATCATTAGACCAATAAACTGCAATTTAAATTCCACGCTGTATACTACACTACAGATAACTTAATGGAGAGAAGTTTACCCAAGAGTCAGTCTTAAATAATTACTATTAAAAGTTAACTAATGTGAGTTTTTTGTCTTTTAAAAATAATATCAACTGAATACATGTATGTCGGACCTGGGTACAACAAACTGGATGAGGCAATTAAGGAAAAAAATATCCAAAAAGACTACTACATTAGCTTATAGTACCATATGGGACTGCAGTATATCAAAAAGAAACAAACAATAGATATATAAGTAAACTATCAGAAACATAATGACATATAGCAGTAAAGTGTCGCAGCTGAATAGTGAACACAGAGAAAACAGGAAGCAACTGAAATTAACTTTTGGCAGGGAGGAGCCAAAAAAAACACTGGAGAGATAAATGAGGTAATAAAAGTTTCCCATATGATTTTTGTTGATATACTGGTAGGATAACTGGGATGTTAGGGGCACATACAAACAATGCCAGACAACAAACTAATAACACTAATATTAAGGTAGAATTGATTTAGAAAGAGGAGACCAGGTTGTAGTTGGAGGGATGGGATTGAGAAAAGTTCAAGAGAGGGAGAGAAAGAGAGAGAGTGATAGTAGGACAGGGAGATGAGAAGACTGGAAATCGGATGATATCAGAAAATGCTTTAACCTAATACAAAAAAAAAAAAAAACAATTAATATCACACTCATATTTTGCTTTTAAACTTTTGAAATGGGATTTATTTTTCCCACTCTAAGAATTTATGATCATTCAAGTAAACAACCATTTCCACACAACCCATACTAATAAAAAGGAATCATTTTAAGATCTACTGCAGTTTTAGCATTCACCACCTATCCTTAGCCACGTTCTCTTACACGTTTGTGTAATGGTCAAGAAGTCCCTATCTTTCCTCTATCTCGTATAGTTTTACCTTGAGTATGTAGGAATTTTACTAATAGGATTTGATAGGAATAAGGAGAAGGCATAATGATCTCTTGATCAATACCTAGATTGTTATTTGAGAAAACTATGGCACAGTGTAGGCAGGGTCAACTAAAAAAGAAATTAACTATCTGCTAGTAAAGCTGTTCACACGTAAGCTTTTGCGCGACCTCGAAGGGCGAGAATAGCCAGGGGAAAGGGTATAGGAAGCAAAAGACCGTTCCACAGACATTATAATATATGCTACAGTGTTTATATTACAAAACGTATTTATATTTAATATTGTATTTATATTAATATAAATATTATATAATTTGATTTGTCATATTAATCAGATCAATTACATAGAGGTTTGAAAAAAATTACTTATATCAGTTTTTTAAATGACCGCAATGCCTGCAATTTCTTAGCGGTGCTTTTGATGCAACACACACTACAAAAAGCAATGTTCTTTAATATGGGTAGTACAGGTTTTCTATCGATCGATCGCGCCACGACCTTAAGAGTGACCAGCTATAATATGAAAATATTAGGTTAGCTTATGACATAACTAATAGCTAGATGCACCTACTCACAATCAATAGTTTATTTTCTCATACCCATTTCAATGTCAAACTCCTTCTATAAATCCTCTAGATATAGTTCATTTACAGTTTATAGATTTTTGTAGATATACCCACTAATGACGACAACTGATATTTTCATTGAAAGACATATGAATAATAAATTATTTATTGCGAGTTGGTGTTTGTTAATTTTTACATCTCCAGGTAGTACTTAAATCACGACTTAGACCCATCTCTTAGAAGCTTAGGATGTTGAACATCCCAAGGTCAATAAACATGCAGATCCTCAACCTTCAGCTTCTAAACCGTCCAGCATAATTCCAGTCAATTGATACATTGCTACAATAGCTCCAGTTGGGTCGCAGTAGATAAAGAATATATCAAAATCAAACTGGTGGTTCTAATTCCCAAAACCAAACATCATATCTCAATCAATTACATCACAGATGTTGATCAATGTATAAGTTTAAAATTACTCTGAATGCTAGTGGTCAATACATTGCCAACCTATCGAAAAGAAAAAGAGTACACAAACAAAAATATTTGAATAAGTCTGAACTAACTCCTAATTTTTATATAATTATAAACAAATAAAAAATAATCTAAATCTTGTAACCATAAACGGAGGTTTCAAAATACTTTAAACATCATCCTACAAACATAAACCAACTAGTAAAATACACTTATTTATAAAGGTATTCTTCCCTAATTGCTGCATTATGCTGTACTACATAAATTAAAATATAGCTATAAATATTCTCTATCAAATTAGATAGGTTTTGCTATAAAAAAGAAATTCATGTTATAACTAATTTAACGGATTGCGTATTACACCAACGTTATTCTATTTACAGAAACAAACAAGAGTAAGCTAATAAACATAAACAAAGCGAACAATGTCAGCGCCTATTTCTTAGATCAGTTAAATAAGATAAACCGTGTGACCTGACTAGTTACAACAAACTTTTAGCCTAATAAAAAATAACAAGAAAACAAAATAATTTCAAAAAGAAAACTTTAGATCGCATAAAACTTACGCCTAATTAAATCAGAAACAACTAAAGCTTAATCTAAGGTGGGTAATTTTCTTAAAATATGTTTTAATTTTAAAAAATTTTTAAATGCTTGTAATCCGTTTTTGACTCTGAAAATATAACATTTTACCTGATAACCTTAAAGATCGTAATTATTATTTTAACACTTTTTGTTGTTACTTATATAATAGCATACAACCATATTTTTAAAGTCGTTCCCCCTTAGCTATTTCAGGCGCTAGTCAATATACGCATAGAGTCCCTACAAATCCCAGCTGTCACTGACAGCTTCCACTCCCTTAATGTATCCTCAAGTCAATCATCGACTCCCGCGGGAGACCTTCAAGATATTGTGTTTAGGATATAATGTATGCCCCCTTGAGTTTTCATTACCGTACGGTATTCAGAAAAGGGTAGCCTACCAAACTGCAACTCAGAAAAAAACTCCTGAATGTTGCAAACAGACCGAATCAAACCAAATTTTAAAGTCGGATTCGAAATTTTAATTTAAAAAAAAACAGAATTGACTTCTAATAAAAGAACCCAAATAAATAATTTGTACTTAAAAAGTAAAAAATAATTAAAAATTTTAAAATAGTTTTCCAATAACAAAAAAACATAAATTATTTAAACTTATCACCCACAAAATTTAAAGTCGGCGCCGAATTTCGTACTTGGACTAATATTTAACATAATGAACGTGACAAATAAAGAAATTTACATGATGTTGGAACATCTTGGCATATAGATTATCCAATTTTGATAAAAGATAGGCTATTTATTCATTTCTTCCATAGACTTATTTTATAGATATAAAAAATGTATTAAATTTATGAATCAATAGATTTAAGGAGATATTATCTTTTATATTTATAAGAATCTACAATAATCACATTCCTTGTAAATCATTCAAAGAAGGATTAATTGTTAGCAATCTTTATATCTGAACAAAATATATACAGTGACATATTTTTTATCGTACGAAATCTGATATTGTATGGTCTTTGCCGAGAACAAATATCAATTATCGTCCCGCATACTCTCATATTATCGAACACATGAAATTTTGTTTAGTGAGAAAAATTCTATGGTTGTTCGCTATAATTAATCATGGGAAATCAAGCAATGACAAAGTTGATTGTTTCGGACATTTTCTGAATTGATTTAATGTATTAGCATATACAAAGCATGATTGCTGCACCGACTTCAAAATTTGGTGGATAAAATGTTTAAGATAATTTATGTTTTGTTATTGGAAAATTATTTTTTTTACTTTTTAGTAAGTAAAAATTATATATTCGAGTTCTTTTTTGAAGTAGGTTCTGATTTTTTCAATTTATTTTTTTCATTTTTAGAGGTATGATTCCTATAAGAGTCACATGGAGAGTAGGCTCCCGTGGGGAAGATGATGGCTCGCCGGAGACGCGTCACTAAGGCAGCCTACTCCCTATAGGAGTCACGAGGAGAGCAGGCTCCCATGGGGAATATGACGCCTCACCGGAGACGCGTCACTAAGGCAGCCTACTCTCTATAGGAGTCACATGGAGAGCAGGCTCCCATAGGGAAGATGACGGCTCACCGGAGACGCGTCACTAAGGCAGCCTACTCTCTATAGGAGTCACATGGAAAGCAGGCCCCATTGGGAAGATGATGGCTCACCGGAGACGCATCACTAAGTCAGCCTATTCTCTATAGGAGTCACATGGAGAGCAGGCTCCCATAGGAAAGATGATGGCTCACCGGAGACGCGTCACTAAGGCAGCCTACTCTCTATGAGTCACGAGGAGAGTAGGCTCCCATGGGGAAGATGATGGCTCACCGGAGACGCGTCACTAAGGCAGCCTACTCTCTATAGAAGTCACATGGAGAGCAGGCTCCCATGGGGAAGATGATGGCTCACCGGAGACGCGTCACTAAGGCAGCCTACTCTCTATAGGAGTCACATGGAGAGTAGGCTCCCATGGGGAAGATGATGGCTCACCAGAGACGCGTCACTAAGGCAGCCTACTCTCTATGAGTCACGAGGAGAGTAGGCTCCTATGGGGAAGATGATGGCTCACCAGAGACGCGTCACTAAGGCAGGCTACTCTCTATGAGTCACGAGGAGAGTAGGCTCCCATGGGGAAGATGATGGCTCACCGGAGACGCGTCACTAAGGCAGCCTACTCTCTATAGGAGTCACGAGGAGAGTAGGCTCCCATGGGGAAGATGATGGCTCACCAGAGACGCGTCACTAAGGCAGCCTACTCTCTATAGCAGTCACGAGGAGAGTAGGCTCCCATGGGGAAGATGACGGCTCACCAGAGACGCGTCACTAAGGCAGCCTACTCTCTATAGGAGTCACGAGGAGAGTAGGCTCCCATGGGGAAGATGATGGCTCACCGGAGACGCGTCACTAAGGCAGCCTACTCTCTATAGGAGTCACGAGGAGAGTAGGCTCCCATGGGGAAGATGATGGCTCACCGGAGACGCGTCACTAAGGCAGCCTACTCTCTATAGGAGTCACATGGAAAGCAGGCTCCCATGGGGAAGATGATGGCTCATCGGAGACGCGTCACTAAGGCAGCCTATTCTTATAGAAGTGATATGGAGTGTAGGCTCCAAGAAGGAGATACCCTCAGGCAGGCATTGAGACCAAGATGTCTAGGTTTAAAGAAGGGGCTTAATACTCATCATACTGGGAATTGGTGGGGATAATGGCAAACCAGAAAAGAACGCTTCCTGAAGTAGATCTGCTGTGTGATGGAATATTAAGGTGTCTATAAGTTTCCTCACACACACGCAGCACACACACACACACACACACACACACACACACACACACACACACACACACACACACACACACACACACACACACACACACACACACACAAGCGCACACAAATACAACTTAACTGTTACTGAAGCCCGTCACAAAGGTCGAAGATAACTACAAATGCAAGGAACATTAATGAAAATTTAATATGCAGACACTTTACAAATTAACAACCGTTTAAAAAAAGGGTTTTAAAATATTCAGTTGTATCTCAAATTAAAGAATATTGGCCTTGGTGTCTGAAATAATCCCAAAGTAAATGTGTAGTTGTATACAACCTTTGACTACGGGTAGCAGCAGCTAGCGGAAGAATGTAGGCCACTTGGTACGAAGCCATTGTTTCACTGTTATACGCCCTACTTAACTGCTCTCTTCTCAGTGTTCAGTTAGCCTTAATGCACGCGCTGTACTTTTGCGAACCTCAAGTACCTATACACCAATTCTGTACCATAGCTCCGTTTCAAATCTCATAACCCACAATTAATGGGGCACAATGGCCACATACTCGCATATTAAATATGAAAACTACAATATTTTCTTCCATTAAATTCATCACTTATATTAATCTACATTTAGCAGAAACTATTTTTGCTGCTTTTTTCTCTGAGCCAGCTTTGGGAAATATGGGTGTCTTCATTTTTAATTGTAAGCCTTACTCATTGGAAGTGTTACTGCAGGAGTACACCTGAAAACGGAAATTCTCGCACGAAAATCCATACCTATAAAAGTAAACGAAGTTCTTACTAAATCTATACTGAATTGAGAGCACGTGAGAAATAAATTTGCCCTTGCAAATATTGTCCAAAACAGCGGCGCACCCAGAATTTCGTTAAGAGAGGCCAAGGACATCAACAACATAGGGAAACATCAACCTGGTTGTAATGTTCCCCCAAATCAATCAAGTTACTTCAATGCATACTTTGTTCTACATTAGGCCGGAAACTCAACAACTGGGTATTTGTTAAAGATATTCCAGAAGCTTTTAATTATCGATGTATTTAAATTGCTAATTAACGAATGCTACTAATACTTCAGGCACAAATAACACTAAAAAATGTATTAATAACGCTTATTTATTGGTCAATCTTGGTAGTTATATACTGCCCATGCGCACTATACGTTTTCCAATGAACGACGACGAGCGCAATTTCTCTTTCGTTATAGGGATGTCCAAGGGGCAGGCGCCCTTGGCTCCTTCCTTCGATGCGCCACTGGTCCAGAACGATTGGCGAAAACGTTTACGCTTGGACTCGATAAATATCAAATTATCGAACTTATATTTATAAGCAAATGTATCAAAACTTGCTTACGTATGTTTAAGCATATGTATGTTTATAAAACTATCTCAAAAGTAATTTTTGTTCGCACTAAGTGATCTTAAACAGTGTCTAAAATAGCAGCTAGGAAACGTTGGTATCAGTTTTTAAAGGCTGGAATCCTATAACGTGAACGTGAATTTTTTGGTCTTCCTTCTTCAAAAAGAAGCCAAAGGTTAAATGGATCTTTCTCGCCAAATCCTTAGCACGTGGGCTTTCAAAGCGAGCCTACATTATTTGTCTATTACTTTGTTCATGCGTTGTTTGTAATGTAGTAATTTACGTCAAGTATAACTTTAAAAACTAGATAAGGTGAGCTCATGTTATAAAAATAGCTAAAGCAATGATTATCTGAAGATAAATTTCCTGTAGAAGTTCATTTAAATATATTTCTTCATGCGATATTTATTTTTACAAAAATATCTTCCACATATTTTGTTAAGAAAACGCTGTTTCATGAATTATAAACATTTCTACAAAGTATGGCGACTTTTCTGAAGTACAACGATTTTGTTCTGAATTATATCGTTTCCCATCATTCAAAATTTCTATGAAGTAGGCTACAAGGTTTTATAACTTTTCCCATAAGGCTTTAATAATTCTGTTGGAAGTATGAAAATTTGTTCTAATTTATAACATTTCCCATAAACCACAAATATTTTCTATGAAGCATAACGATTTTTTCAAGTATAAAGTTTTACATAAAGCCTAACGATTACCTTTAAAGTATGAGGATTGTGTTCTAATTTATAACGTTTCTCATAAACCACAAATATTTTCTATGAAGCATAACGATTTTTTTCAAGTATAAAGTTTTACATAAAGCCTAACGATTACCTTTAAAGTAAGAGAATTGTATTCTAATTTATAACATTTCCCATAAACCACAAATATTTTCTATGAAGCATAACGATTTTTTCAAGTATAAAGTTTTACATAAAGCCTAACGATTACCTTTAAAATATGAGGATTGTGTTCTAATTTATAACGTTTCTCATAAACCACAAATATTTTCTATGAAGCATAACGATTTTTTTCAAGTATAAAGTTTTACATAAAGCCTAACGATTACCTTTAAAGTAAGAGAATTGTGTTCTAATTTATAACATTTCCCATAAACCACAAATATTTTCTATGAAGCATAACGATTTTTTTCAAGTATAAAGTTTTACATTAAGCCTAACGATTACCTTTAAAGTAAGAGAATTGTGTTCTAATTTATAACATTTCCCATAAACCACAAATATTTTCTATGAAGCATAACGATTTTTTTCAAGTATAAAGTTTTACATAAAGCCTAACAATTACCCTTAAAGTAGGAGGATTGTGTTCTAATTTATAACGTTTCCCATAAACCACAAATATTTTCTATGAAGCACAACGATTTTTTCCAAGTATAAAGTTTTACATAAAGCTTAACGATTACCTTTAAAGTAAGTGTGTTCTAATTTATAACGTTTCCCATAAACCACAAATATTTTCTATTAAACATAACAATTTTTTTCAAGTATAAAGTTTTACATAAAGCCTAACTATTATCTTTAAAGTAAGTGTGTTCTAATTTATAACGTTTCCCATAAACCACAAATATTTTCTATTAAACATAACAATTTTTTTCAAGTATAAAGTTTTACATAAAGCCTAACTATTATCTTTAAAGTAAGAGAATTGTGTTCTAATTTATAACATTTCCCATAAACCACAAATATTTTCTATGAAGCATAACGATTTTTTTCAAGTATAAAGTTTTACATAAAGCCTAACTATTACCTTTAAAGTAAGAGAATTGTGTTCTAATTTATAACATTTCCCATAAACCACAAATATTTTCTATGAAGCATAACGATTTTTTTCAAGTATAAAGTTTTACATAAAGCCTAACAATTACCCTTAAAGTAGGAGGATTGTGTTCTAATTTATAACGTTTCCCATAAACCACAAATATTTTCTATGAAGCACAACGATTTTTTCCAAGTATAAAGTTTTACATAAAGCCTAACGATTACCTTTAAAGTAAGTGTGTTCTAATTTATAACGTTTCCCATAAACCACAAATATTTTCTATTAAACATAACAATTTTTTTCAAGTATAAAGTTTTACATAAAGCCTAACTATTATCTTTAAAGTAAGAGGATTGTGTTCTAATTTATAACGTTTCCCATAAACCACAAATACTTTCTATGAAGCATAACGATTGTTTTCAAGTATAAAGTTTTACATAAAGCCTAACGATTACCCTTAAAGTAAGAGGATTGTGTTCTAATATATAACGTTTCCCATAAACCACAAATATTTTCTATGAAGTATACGATTTTTTTCAAGTTATAAAGCCTAACGATTACCTTTTAAAGTAAGAGGATTGTGTTCTAATTTATAACGTTTCTCATAAGCCACAACTATTTTCTATGAAGTATAACGAATTTGTTCTGAATTATAACATTCTCATAACAATTAAAGATTTTCAACGAGTATACTGAATTTTAAGGTTTCCCATTAATAAAAACTATTTTCTATGAAGTATAACGATTTTTTTCAAGTATGAAAAAAAAGATTCGATATTACCTTTGGAGTATGAGGAGTTTAACGTTTCCCATTAATTATAACTATTTCCTATGAAGTATAGCGATTTTATTCTGAATTATATCTTTCCCTATTAGTTAAAACGGTTTTATATAAATTATAACGAATTTGTTTTACGTTATAACATTTCACATGAAGCTTTACGATTACCTATGAAGTATGAAGATTGTAATCTGAATTATAAAGTTTTCCATAAATCAACTATTTTTATGAAGCATACCGAGTTTCTGAACTATAACGGGATTTTTAAAGCATAAGTTTTCATAAAACAGAATAATTTTCTATGAAGAATAGCAATAGAAGTATTCAGACTTCATTCTGAAGTATAACGTTTCTTATAAAACATGAAATTTTTCATAAATTATTTCTATTTTGTCCTAATTATTAAGTTTTTCTACAGTGTTACAGATTTTACTAGAGAAATAACTTTTTTACAATGTTTAATAAATGTGTTTTTAAAAGTAAACTAGTTTTTCAAAGCACACACGATTCTGGCACAAACACGTACAACAAAACAGAGAGATAATTAGCATGAGAAAACGCACAGATGGAAAGGAAAAGAGACCTAATTAAACTGTAAAGGATGGGTGTCGGTGAGAAAGTGGGTCAAGGTCGTATAGCAATGCCCAGTCAACTCCTTCCTCGTGCATGAATCAAATGGCCTATAAACAACTCGTACATTATTAAAGTCCTGTCGTCAGCTATATCGATCTACACGAGGAAACTTATTTTATGATTTTTTTACTACCTAACCTATTCAACTGAAAAGCAGCTGCTAGCGTTTCCACAAAGTATTCATACAATAGAAAACAAGTAAAATCTAAGTTTGGTAATTGAACAGAAAACCCGTTGTTTTTTGAACCCGTTGTTTTTTTCAAATAAAAAAAAAAATGTTTTCTTTCAGTTTTTTCCTAAGGCTCTGAAATTCCTAAACATAACCTATCACTAAAACATAGGTAATATATATTATAAAAGGTTAATAATAAAAACTGATAAAAAAAGTTAAGTTCTCTACTTAATTTTGTCGAATTTACAAAATGAACTCTAAATAAGAATTAAATTTTTAAAGCAGACGATAAGCATTTTCCAAACAATTACAAGCCCGTTATATGGCATTATGCACGGACTTGTGTTATGACAAGCAAGGACCTTAGTTATATATTATGCAGACCTTTGTTACGTTACTAAGCAAAACCCAGTTATGCAATAATCGAGGACTGCATTTTATTATTAAGCAATTATCTTGTTTTATATCATTAAAGAATATCTGCATTAATAATACTATTAAACAAGGACTGCGTTATGACATTAAGCAAATACCATTGTTATGTCACTATGCGATTACCTGTGTTATATCATTAAGCAGATACTGTGTTATGTCATTAGGCCATAACCTTTTTTCGTCAAAAAGCAAGGCCTTTATAATTAATATTAAACAAGGACTGCGTTATGGCAGTAGGTAAATACCATTGTTATGTCACTATGCGATTACCTGTGTTATATCATTAAGCAGATACTGTGTTATGTCATTAGGCCATAACCTTTTTTCGTCACTAAGCAAGGCCTTTATAATTAATATTAAACAAGGACTGCGTTATGGCAGTAGGTAAATACCATTGTTATGTCACTATGCGATTACCTGTGTTATATCATTAAGCAGATACTGTGTTATGTCATTAGGCCATAACCTTTTTTCGTCACCAAGCAAGGCCTTTATAATTAATATTAAACAAGGACTGCGTTATGGCAGTAGGTAAATACCATTGTTATGTCACTATGCGATTACCTGTGTTATATCATTAAGCAGATACTGTGTTATGTCATTAGGCCATAACCTTTTTTCGTCACCAAGCAAGGCCTTTATAATTAATATTAAACAAGGACTGCGTTATGGCAGTAGGTAAATACCATTGTTATGTCACTATGCGATTACCTGTGTTATATCATTAAGCAGATACTGTGTTATGTCATTAGGCCATAGCCTTTTTTCGTCACTAAGCAAGGCCTTTATAATTAATATTAAACAAGGACTGCGTTATGGCAGTAGGTAAATACCATTGTTATGTCACTATGCGATTACCTGTGTTATATCATTAAGCAGATACTGTGTTATGTCATTAGGCCATAACCTTTTTTCGTCAAAAAGCAAGGCCTTTATAATTAATATTAAACAAGGACTGCGTTATGGCAGTAGGTAAATACCATTGTTATGTCACTATGCGATTACCTGTGTTATATCATTAAGCAGATACTGTGTTATGTCATTAGGCCATAACCTTTTTTCGTCACTAAGCAAGGCCTTTATAATTAATATTAAACAAGGACTGCGTTATGGCAGTAGGTAAATACCATTGTTATGTCACTATGCGATTACCTGTGTTATATCATTAAGCAGATACTGTGTTATGTCATTAGGCCATAACCTTTTTTCGTCACCAAGCAAGGCCTTTATAATTAATATTAAACAAGGACTGCGTTATGGCAGTAGGTAAATACCATTGTTATGTCACTATGCGATTACCTGTGTTATATCATTAAGCAGATACTGTGTTATGTCATTAGGCCATAACCTTTTTTCGTCACCAAGCAAGGCCTTTATAATTAATATTAAACAAGGACTGCGTTATGGCAGTAGGTAAATACCATTGTTATGTCACTATGCGATTACCTGTGTTATATCATTAAGCAGATACTGTGTTATGTCATTAGGCCATAACCTTTTTTCGTCACCAAGCAAGGCCTTTATAATTAATATTAAACAAGGACTGCGTTATAGCAGTAGGTAAATACCATTGTTATGTCACTATGCGATTACCTGTGTTATATCATTAAGCAGATACTGTGTTATGTCATTAGGCCATAACCTTTTTTCGTCACTAAGCAAGGCCTTTATAATTAATATTAAACAAGGACTGCGTTATGGCAGTAGGTAAATACCATTGTTATGTCACTATGCGATTACCTGTGTTATATCATTAAGCAGATACTGTGTTATGTCATTAGGCCATAACCTTTTTTCGTCACCAAGCAAGGCCTTTATAATTAATATTAAACAAGGACTGCGTTATGGCAGTAGGTAAATACCATTGTTATGTCACTATGCGATTACCTGTGTTATATCATTAAGCAGATACTGTGTTATGTCATTAGGCCATAACCTTTTTTCGTCACTAAGCAAGGCCTTTATAATTAATATTAAACAAGGACTGCGTTATGGCAGTAGGTAAATACCATTGTTATGTCACTATGCGATTACCTGTGTTATATCATTAAGCAGATACTGTGTTATGTCATTAGGCCATAACCTTTTTTCGTCACCAAGCAAGGCCTTTATAATTAATATTAAACAAGGACTGCGTTATGGCAGTAGGTAAATACCAGTGTTATGTCACTATGCGATTACCTGTGTTATATCATTAAGCAGATACTGTGTTATGTCATTAGGCCATAACCTTTTTTCGTCACCAAGCAAGGCCTTTATAATTAATATTAAACAAGGACTGCGTTATGGCAGTAGGTAAATACCATTGTTATGTCACTATGCGATTACCTGTGTTATATCATTAAGCAGATACTGTGTTATGTCATTAGGCCATAGCCTTTTTTCGTCACTAAGCAAGGCCTTTATAATTAATATTAAACAAGGACTGCGTTATGGCAGTAGGTAAATACCATTGTTATGTCACTATGCGATTACCTGTGTTATATCATTAAGCAGATACTGTGTTATGTCATTAGGCCATAACCTTTTTTCGTCAAAAAGCAAGGCCTTTATAATTAATATTAAACAAGGACTGCGTTATGGCAGTAGGTAAATACCATTGTTATGTCACTATGCGATTACCTGTGTTATATCATTAAGAGATACTGTGTTATGTCATTAGGCCATAACCTTTTTTCGTCACTAAGCAAGGCCTTTATAATTAATATTAAACAAGGACTGCGTTATGGCAGTAGGTAAATACCATTGTTATGTCACTATGCGATTACCTGTGTTATATCATTAAGCAGATACTGTGTTATGTCATTAGGCCATAACCTTTTTTCGTCACCAAGCAAGGCCTTTATAATTAATATTAAACAAGGACTGCGTTATGGCAGTAGGTAAATACCATTGTTATGTCACTATGCGATTACCTGTGTTATATCATTAAGCAGATACTGTGTTATGTCATTAGGCCATAACCTTTTTTCGTCACTAAGCAAGGCCTTTATAATTAATATTAAACAAGGACTGCGTTATGGCAGTAGGTAAATACCATTGTTATGTCACTATGCGATTACCTGTGTTATATCATTAAGCAGATACTGTGTTATGTCATTAGGCCATAACCTTTTTTCGTCACCAAGCAAGGCCTTTATAATTAATATTAAACAAGGACTGCGTTATAGCAGTAGGTAAATACCATTGTTATGTCACTATGCGATTACCTGTGTTATATCATTAAGCAGATACTGTGTTATGTCATTAGGCCATAACCTTTTTTCGTCACTAAGCAAGGCCTTTATAATTAATATTAAACAAGGACTGCGTTATGGCAGTAGGTAAATACCATTGTTATGTCACTATGCGATTACCTGTGTTATATCATTAAGCAGATACTGTGTTATGTCATTAGGCCATAACCTTTTTTCGTCACCAAGCAAGGCCTTTATAATTAATATTAAACAAGGACTGCGTTATGGCAGTAGGTAAATACCATTGTTATGTCACTATGCGATTACCTGTGTTATATCATTAAGCAGATACTGTGTTATGTCATTAGGCCATAACCTTTTTTCGTCACTAAGCAAGGCCTTTATAATTAATATTAAACAAGGACTGCGTTATGGCAGTAGGTAAATACCATTGTTATGTCACTATGCGATTACCTGTGTTATATCATTAAGCAGATACTGTGTTATGTCATTAGGCCATAACCTTTTTTCGTCACCAAGCAAGGCCTTTATAATTAATATTAAACAAGGACTGCGTTACGGCAGTAGGTAAATACCATTGTTATGTCACTATGCGATTACCTGTGTTATATCATTAAGCAGATACTGTGTTATGTCATTAGGCCATAGCCTTTTTTCGTCACTAAGCAAGGCCTTTATAATTAATATTAAACAAGGACTGCGTTATGGCAGTAGGTAAATACCATTGTTAGGTCACTATGCGATTACCTGTGTTATATCATTAAGCAGATACTGTGTTATGTCATTAGGCCATAACCTTTTTTCGTCACTAAGCAAGGCCTTTATAATTAATATTAAACAAGGACTGCGTTATGGCAGTAGGTAAATACCATTGTTATGTGACTATGCGATTACCTGTGTTATATCATTAAGCAGATACTGTGTTATGTCATTAGGCCATAACCTTTTTTCGTCACCAAGCAAGGCCTTTATAATTAATATTAAACAAGGACTGCGTTATGGCAGTAGGTAAATACCATTGTTATGTCTCTATGCGATTACCTGTGTTATATCATTAAGCTGGGACTGTGTTATGTCATAAAGCAATAACCTTTTTTGTCACTAAGCAAGACCTGCATTAATAATATTGGGTCTTTTGCTTTATACGACCTCATTTCTTTAAACGTTTTCTACGGTTATTTAGAGTGTTTCACTGGCGACCAGTAATCATTGTTACTTATCTTATCGCAATAGAATGGCTATCGATAGATTTGGTTATAATTTTATACAACATTACTATCTACCTATATTAAAATATACCTATGAAGTATCCAGTCAGGATAGATTTGGTTGTAATTTTCTGCATCGGCAATAAGTCTAAATATTTACCAAAATTACAACCAAATCTATCCTGAATGGATACGACCTGCACGTTTAAAGAAATGAGGTCGTATAACGCAAAAGACCCATAATATTAAACAAGGACTACGTTATGACATTAAGCAAATACCTTTGTTATGTCACTAGGCAAATACCTGTGATATATCATTAAGCAGGGACTGTGTAATGTCATAAAGCAATAACCTTTTTTGTTACTAAGCAAGACCTGCATTAATAATATTAAACAAGGACTACGTTATAACATTAACCAGGGACTGTGTTATGTCATAAAGCAATAACCTTTTTTGTTACTAAGCAAGACCTGCATTAATAATATTAAACAAGGACTGCGTTATGACATTAAGCATACCGTTGTTATGTCACTAGGCAAATACCTGTGTTATATCATTAAGCAGGGACTGTGTAATGTCATAAAGCAATAACCTTTTTTGTTACTAAGCAAGACCTGCATTAATAATATTAAACAAGGACTACATTATAACATTAAGCAGGGACTGTGTTATGTCATAAAGCAAGAACCTTTTTTGTTACTAAGCAAGACCTGCATTAATAATATTAAACAAGGACTACGTTATGACATTAAGCAGGGACTGTGTTATGTCATAAAGCAATAACCTTTTTTGTTACTAAGCAAGACCTGCATTAATAATATTAAACAAGGACTGCGTTATGACATTAAGCAGGGACTGTGTTATGTCATAAAGCAATAACCTTTTTTGTTACTAAGCAAGACCTGCATTAATAATATTAAACAAGGACTACGTTATGACATTAAGCAAATACCTTTGTTATGTCACTAGGCAAATACCTGTGATATATCATTAAGCAGGGACTGTGGTATGTCATAAAACAATAACCTTTTTTGTTACTAAGCAAGACCTGCATTAATAATATTAAACAAGGACTACGTTATGACATTAAGCAAATACCTTTGTTATGTCACTAGGCAAATACCTGTGATATATCATTAAGCAGGGACTGTGTAATGTCATAAAACAATAACCTTTTTTGTTACTAAGCAAGACCTGCATTAATAATATTAAACAAGGACTACGTTATGACATGAAGCAAATACCTTTGTTATGTCACTAGGCAAATACCTGTGATATATCATTAAGCAGGGACTGTGTAATGTCATAAAGCAATAACCTTTTTTGTCACTAAGCAAGACCTGCATTAATAATATTAAACAAGGACTACGTTATAACATTAAGCAGGGACTGTGTTATGTCATAAAGCAATAACCTTTTTTGTTACTAAGCAAGACCTGCATTAATAATATTAAACAAGGACTGCGTTATGACATTAAGCATACCTTTGTTATGTCACTAGGCAAATACCTGTGTTATATCATTAAGCAGGGACTGTGTAATGTCATAAAGCAATAACCTTTTTTGTTACTAAGCAAGGCCTGCATTAATAATATTAAACAAGGACTACATTATAACATTAAGCAGGGACTGTGTTATGTCATAAAGCAAGAACTTTTTTTGTTACTAAGCAAGACCTGCATTAATAATATTAAACAAGGACTACGTTATGACATTAAGCAGGGACTGTGTTATGTCATAAAGCAATAACCTTTTTTGCTACTGAGCAAGACCTGCATTAATAATATTAAACAAGGACTGCGTTATGACATTAAGCAGGGACTGTGTTATGTCATAAAGCAATAACCTTTTTTGTCACTAAGCAAGACCTGCATTAATAATATTAAACAAGGACTGCGTTATGACATTAAGCAGGGACTGTGTTATGTCATAAAGCAATAACCTTTTTTGTCACTAAGCAAGACCTGCATTAATAATATTAAACAAGGACTGCGTTATGACATTAAGCAAGGACTGTGTTATGTCATAAAGCAATAACCTTTTTTGTTACTAAGCAAGACCTGCATTAATAATATTAAACAAGGACTACGTTATGACATTCAGCAAATACCTTTGTTATGTCACTATGCGATTACCTGTGTTATATCATTAAGCAGGGACTGTGTTATGTCATAAAGCAATAACCTTTTTTGTCACTAAGCAAGACCTGCATTAATAATATTGGGTCTTTTGCTTTATACGACCTCATTTCTTTAAACGTTTTCTACGGTTATTTAGAGTGTTTCACTGGCGACCAGTAATCATTGTTACTTATCTTATCGCAATAGATTGGCTATCGATAGATTTGGTTATAATTTTATACAACATTACTATCTACCTATATTAAAATATACCTATGAAGTATCCAGTCAGGATAGATTTGGTTGTAATTTTCTGCATCGGCAATAAGTCTAAATATTTACCAAAATTACAACCAAATCTATTCTGATTGGATACGACCTGCACGTTTAAAGAAATGAGGTCGTATAACGCAAAAGACCCATAATATTAAACAAGGACTACGTTATGACATTAAGCAAATACCTTTGTTATGTCACTAGGCAAATACCTGTGTTATATCATTAAGCAGGGACTGTCTTATGTCATACAGCAATAACCTTTTTTGTTACTAAGCAAGACCTGCATTAATAATATTAAACAAGGACTGCGTTATGACATTAAGCAGGGACTGTGTTATGTCATAAAGCAATAACCTTTTTTGTTACTAAGCAAGACCTGCATTAATAATATTAAACAAGGACTGCGTTATGACATTAAGCAGGGACTGTGTTATGTCATAAAGCAATAACCTTTTTTGTTACTAAGCAAGACCTGCATTAATAATATTAAACAAGGACTGCGTTATGACATTAAGCAGGGACTGTGTTATGTCATAAAGCAATAACCTTTTTTGTTACTAAGCAAGACCTGCATTAATAATATTAAACAAGGACTACGTTATGACATTAAGCAAATACCTTTGTTATGTCACTAGGCAAATACCTGTGTTATATCATTAAGCAGGGACTGTGTTATGTCATAAAGCAATAACCTTTTTCGTCACTAAGTAAGACCTTTATAATTAATATTAAACAAGTACTGCGTTATGACATTGAGCAAATTCCTTTGTTATATGACTAGGGAAATATTTGTGTTATTTCATTAAGCAGATTATCTGTTATGTCATTAGGCAATAACCTTTTTTGTCGCCAGGCAAGACCTTTATAATTAATAGTAAACAATGACTGCGTTATGACAATAGGTAAATACCATTGTTATGTCACTAGGCAAATACCTGTGTTATATCATTAAGCAGGGACTGTGGTATGTCATTAGGCAATAACCTTTTTCGTCACTAAGCAAGACCTGCATTAATAATATTAAACAAGGACTGCGTTATGACATTAAGCAGGGACTGTGTTATATCATTAAGCAGGGACTGTGTTATGTCATTAGGCAATAACCTTTTCTTCACTAAGCAAGACCTGCATTAATAATATTGGGTCTTTTGCTTTATACGACCTCATCTCTTTAAACGTTTTCTACGGTTATTTAGAGTGTTTCACTGGCGACCAGTAATCATTGTTACTTATCTTATCGCAATAGATTGGCTATCGATAGATTTGGTTATAATTTTATACAACATTACTATCTACCTATATTAAAATATACCTATGAAGTATCCAGTCAGGATAGATTTGGTTGTAATTTTCTGCATCGGCAATAAGTCTAAATATTTACCAAAATTACAACCAAATCTATTCTGATTGGATACGACCTGCACGTTTAAAGAAATGAGGTCGTATAACGCAAAAGACCCATAATATTAAACAAGGACTACGTTATGACATTAAGCAAATACCTTTGTTATGTCACTAGGCAAATACCTGTGTTATATCATTAAGCAGGGACTGTCTTATGTCATACAGCAATAACCTTTTTTGTTACTAAGCAAGACCTGCATTAATAATATTAAACAAGGACTGCGTTATGACATTAAGCAGGGACTGTGTTATGTCATAAAGCAATAACCTTTTTTGTTACTAAGCAAGACCTGCATTAATAATATTAAACAAGGACTGCGTTATGACATTAAGCAGGGACTGTGTTATGTCATAAAGCAATAACCTTTTTTGTTACTAAGCAAGACCTGCATTAATAATATTAAACAAGGACTGCGTTATGACATTAAGCAGGGACTGTGTTATGTCATAAAGCAATAACCTTTTTTGTTACTAAGCAAGACCTGCATTAATAATATTAAACAAGGACTACGTTATGACATTAAGCAAATACCTTTGTTATGTCACTAGGCAAATACCTGTGTTATATCATTAAGCAGGGACTGTGTTATGTCATAAAGCAATAACCTTTTTTGTCACTAAGCAAGACCTGCATTAATAATATTAAACAAGGACTACGTTATGACATTAAGCAGGGACTGTGTTATGTCATAAAGCAATAACCTTTTTTGTTACTAAGCAAGACCTGCATTAATAATATTAAACAATGACTGCGTTATGACATTAAGCAGGGACTGTGTTATGTCATTAGGCAATAACCTTTTTCGTCACTAAGTAAGACCTTTATAATTAATATTAAACAAGTACTGCGTTATGACATTGAGCAAATTCCTTTGTTATATGACTAGGGAAATATTTGTGTTATTTCATTAAGCAGATTATCTGTTATGTCATTAGGCAATAACCTTTTTTGTCGCCAGGCAAGACCTTTATAATTAATAGTAAACAATGACTGCGTTATGACAATAGGTAAATACCATTGTTATGTCACTAGGCAAATACCTGTGTTATATCATTAAGCAGGGACTGTGGTATGTCATTAGGCAATAACCTTTTTCGTCACTAAGCAAGACCTGCATTAATAATATTAAACAAGGACTGCGTTATGACATTAAGCAGGGACTGTGTTATATCATTAAGCAGGGACTGTGTTATGTCATTAGGCAATAACCTTTTCTTCACTAAGCAAGACCTGCATTAATAATATTAAACAAGGACTGCGTTATGACATTAAGCAGGGACTATGTCATATCATTAAGCAGGGACTGTGTTATGTCATTAGGCAATAACCTTTTTCGTCACTAAGCAAGACCTGCATTAATAATATTAAACAAGGACTGCGTTATGACATTAAGCAGGGACTGTGTTATGTCATTAGGCAATAACCTTTTTCGTCACCAAGCAAGACCTTTATAATTAATAGTAAACAAGGACTGCGTTATGGCGGTAGGTAAATACCATTGTTATGTCACTATGCGGTTACATGTGTTACATCAGTAAGCACAGTCTGTGTTATGCTATTAGGCAATGATCTTTTTTATGTAATTAAACAAGACCTGCATTAAAATACTAAGCAAGAACTGTGTTATGACATTAAGCAAATACCTTTGTTAAGTCACTATGCGATTACCTGTGTTATATCATGAAGCAGAGACTGTGTTGTCATTAGGCCATAACCTTTTTTATGTCACTAAACAAAGTCTATTATTATGACTTTAATAAAAAACTACGTTGTAACAGTAAGCAAGGATACAAGCAAGGATCTGTGTTAAGACATCCAGAGATTTATTTTCGCATTTCGAGAATTGCTTAAAAATTGCAAAAAAGAAGATTCTAAGAGTAAATTTAAGAAAGTTGTGGTCGGTTGATTGCTATTGACTTAGGGTGTGAGATGATAGCAAGTCACAGTCCGACGTTACCGGGAAGGTCCTGTTCTTGTAATGCAGCAATACTAAAATAATAAAAAAGCAACTAAAAGAATATGGTCAATAAAAAATGAGATAATAATATCAATAATGATTTAATAATCAAGATACAGAAATTAATTATCAATCCAAATATTAAAAAATTAAAAACCAAAAATAACTCGAATATGCGTAACTAAATTTAATATGTTTGTAGCCCTGAATAAATTTAATTTCAATTTTTTTTAATTGAACGAATCGCGTATTTAGTCGCGAAGTAAAACACAAATCAATTCGCAATGTTAAGGGTAATTGGAAATTACAGTTCACAGCCCTTATGTGAATAAGAGGCAATGAGAAATGATAGTGTAATAAATGCAAGGGAGTGAGTGGTGCAACAGTCAGTATAAGTTAAGGTCAAGGAACCAGTGAGGCAGATTGAGGTCAGGGGAAAGGCACAACTAGATTATTCACTTTCTTGTAAGGTATGTCAGGCTACAGCTGCAATCTAACAGTACTCGGTACTTGACTAGAAAACCTGACAAAGTTTCTCTAAGGTCATATCTTTGTCTATGTTAGCTAGCTGTACTTGACACGTCACACCAATACTACATAGGCGAAATGTGCAAAACGTCTAGTGATAAACCAACAAAGAGATCAACCAAATTAAATACCTAGTATGCAGAAGTGTGTGCATAAAAACAATTAATGAACTATGGCACAGAATACAAAACAAAACATACAAAACAGAATAGGAAGGAGTCACATTATGTGTTCATAAAAAAAATCGGTACAAAATATCATTTAAAACAAACAACAAAATAACATACTGTGTAACAACACAAACAAAAAAAGACAACCGAACACTACATACTTTTTGTGTTTTAATCATATTTTTCTGAAGGATTTTTCAAATTAACAAGGCGATCGTGAGAGTGTACTTGGCTGAATTTCACGCAGGATGTGGTCGCGGGTGCGCCAAAGGACTTTATTCCAACCAGATAACGCTTATCAACGAAATGAAACAATGAATTCGTACAGCGATAATCAAAATGTCAGTGTTACGTCCCCATTAAACTCAAATATAAATCATTAGAATGAAGTTACGTCGCCGCGGTGTTAGGCGGGGGGCAAGCGCTTCTGTTTTAGCACCCACGAAGACCGACCGTCCGGAAATCCTGTTTACTACACAGGAAAAGTACATAGCTTTATATTATTTCCTGTGTCTACGATCAGGCTTTTCTGTTACATTAATTTCCTCTCTAGATTAGTCTAACCGGTAAAAACGCCGTTAGGCGCTGAATATCAAAATTCGATAAAACTTCAGCAGCGGCGAGAAAGGTTTGACAAAGAGCAGATAAGGTTTTCATAGCATATACACCCACAAACACTATTTGGAAAGAAATGCGCCCTCTTAGTACTTACCCATTACACAAGTACGCTCAGTTTAACGAATGCCATAAACAATACTCTAGCAAAGCATATCGAACGGGTTACATAAATGTGTCGTGTAGAAGTGATTAGCTTTTACGAACAGTTCACGGCTGACTTGAGCGAAAAGCGCTTGCATTTATTGCTTTAAAGGTCAAGCCGCATTTCTTGGGCAAACCTGTCTCATAACTCACGGTTTATGTAGGGCGTTCAGTCCACGGCTCAGTTCTCTTTTTAACTTACGAGCGGTAGTTTTTTTTATTAAGTGGTGGTTTTATGATAGGGGTTTAAGTGGTGGTTCAATATTTAGAGGCTACTTTTATAATATAAAGCACTCTACGCTCTTTAAACTAGAAATTACAACGATTGATTGAAATAACAACTTAAATCATATTTATTAAATAAGACCTCTATTTTAAAATAATCGAGCTCAATCTTATAATAAATTCAAATTAATAATTTGAGTGCCTTTCATTAAGTATGACTTTACTAAGAAGTAGTAGGCCCTAATGCAATATATTTCAAGAGCTACCTTTAAATTCAGCTTTGCTTCTTTAGTCAGTCAGCCAAAACCTCTACAGTTAAATAAACATAGTTCCCCAGGATAAAAACATCATATTCTACCATCCAGACAAGATTTCGTCCTACTATTTCCCAGAAACCCATCGTTTTTCCCAATACCAAAAGCCTTGTTGCCACATTCCTACCCGCAGTCAGTGTCGCGGCAGGTAGTCATTGCATAACCTCGGAGGACTACCGAAGCATCTCCTTCTCTGACTGACTAGATTCTTCTTACTTAATCCTCATTGTATCCGGACTGATTTAGTTGCCACATTCCTACCCACAGTCAGTGTCGCGGCAGGTAGTCGTTGCATAACCTAGGAGGACTACCGAAGCATCTCCTTCTCTGACTGACTAGATTCTTCTTACTTAATCCTCATTGTATCCGGACTGATTTAGTTGCCACATTCCTACCCAGTCAGTGTCGCGGCAGGTAGTCGTTGCATAACCTAGGAGGACTACCGAAGCATCTCCTTCTCTGACTGACTAGATTCTTCTTACTTAATCCTCATTGTATCCGGACTGATTTAGTTGCCACATTCCTACCCACAGTCAGTGTCGCGGCAGGTAGTCGTTGCATAACCTCGGAGGACTACCGAAGCATCTCCTTCTCTGACTGACTAGATTCTTCTTAATTAATCCTCATTGTATCCGGACTGATTTAGTTGCCACATTCCTACCCGCAGTCAGTGTCGCGGCAGGTAGTCGTTGCATAACCTAGGAGGACTACCGAAGCATCTCCTTCTCTGACTGACTAGATTCTTCTTACTTAATCCTCATTGTATCCGGACTGATTTAGTTGCTACATTCCTACCCGCAGTCAGGGTCGCAGCAGGTAGTCGTTGCATAACCTAGGAGGACTACCGAAGCATCTCCTTCTCTGACTGACTAGATTCTTCTTAATTAATCCTCATTGTATCCGGACTGATTTAGTTGCTACATTCCTACCCGCAGTCAGTGTCGCGGCAGGTAGTCGTTGCATAACCTAGGAGGACTACCGAAGCATCTCCTTCTCTGACTGACTAGATTCTTCTTACTTAATCCTCATTGTATCCGGACTGATTTAGTTGCTACATTCCTACCCACAGTCAGTGTCGCGGCAGGTAGTCGTTGCATAACCTCGGAGGACTACCGAAGCATCTCCTTCTCTGACTGACTAGATTCTTCTTAATTAATCCTCATTGTATCCGGACTGATTTAGTTGCCACATTCCTACCCGCAGTCAGTGTCGCGGCAGGTAGTCGTTGCATAACCTAGGAGGACTACCGAAGCATCTCCTTCTCTGACTGACTAGATTCTTCTTACTTAATCCTCATTGTATCCGGACTGATTTAGTTGCTACATTCTTACCCGCAGTCAGTGTCGCGGCAGGTAGTCGTTGCATAACCTAGGAGGACTACCGAAGCATCTCCTTCTCTGACTGACTAGATTCTTCTTACTTAATCCTCATTGTATCCGGACTGATTTAGTTGATAAAAACGTCGTTCTTCTTTAGGTTCTTCTTTAACCTTGTATACTCCTTAAGGACATAATGTCTGCAACAGTTTTGTAGTTTTAATTCGGTTATCCATTAGGACTATTAATGTCTGAGAAGGAGAGAAGAGTTTTGTAAATATAAGAAGGATCAAGGTAAAGGTATAAACCACAAAAGTGAGGGATGAAGGGTCTGTGAGCAGGACTTTACATCGTGTTCACCTGCTTCAAGGTTTATGGGAAGAAGGGAAAGTCAGTGAAGGGACATGCTGTTCCTGGAGTGCACGCTGTACAAGCACAGTTGCGATGATCCGCCTTAATGCTACAATGTTAGCAAACTGTGAGTGTGGTAGGAAGGCAGAGGGATTTCTGCTGTATTAGTCACTTAGTCCAATCAATGTAATTTACCATTTTATCTGAATACTGTTATAAATATGTATTCTACTCACAGTTACAAGAACACTAATCATAAATAATCCGTTTTCTTCGGTGTATCTTACAAAAACATCTAAATTTGATTACAAACATTAATTTATTAATCCCTCATGAACAGTTTCAATAAATTATACGTTGTTTTTTTCTCGTAATGATGCTCAGAACTGATATATGAGCAACATTGTGAGGTATCACGAATTAAAAAAATCATATTTTGTTCAAGAACTCTCTAGGTAACTAATAAAGGGGAGCCCCGAGAAGAAACCGGTCGGTCCTAATCTTCTGCATGTGTGAGTGTGAGTAACCTACCTGACGTCCAGTCAAACTCGTGGTTTGCTACAACTGTAAGTCAACTACTGAATTTTAAAAAGAAGCATTAAAATTAGCATCCACAGCAGCACCCCTACAGTGATAATCC
The DNA here is from genome assembly GCA_036971475.1 of Prosapia bicincta. NCBI lineage: Eukaryota > Metazoa > Arthropoda > Insecta > Hemiptera > Cercopidae > Prosapia > Prosapia bicincta. Next base: position 70,869,237 of record JBAIZL010000001.1, read on the forward strand.
AATCGCCGATTTTGTTCCTGGAGCAAGGAAACCGTTAATCAGCCTTTCACCTGTTTTATTCCCACAATAAAACAAGATATGATTCCAGATCTATTTTATAACCAAGAGTTCTTTATATTATGCAGTTTTTTTCTAATCAAATCAGATTTTAATTGTAGAAATGTGATGGCGTAAACTATTTACTTCACTGCATTATTTTCCAATGCACCAAAATAAAATTCTGGTTCACTGTCAATTAGCAACTGTATTTATACGAAAGCGGTAATCCACCATCTCTGCCTCCACCATCTTAACTCGACACATATTTACACTTTTTGTTTGGTTTAATTGTCTCTATGGCAACGTTTATACAGTCGGGCAATTAGCCCCTGTGGTGTAGATGAATGCATCACCCGTGTCTAGTTAACTTAAAATCCATTTACACTTCTCGTTCGGTTTAATTGTCTCTATGGAAACGTTTATACAGTCGGGCAATTAGCCCCTGTGGTGTAGATGAACGCGGTAATCCATCACCCGTGTCTAGTTAACTTAAAATCCATTTACACTTCTCGTTCGATTTAATTGTCTCTATGGAAACGTTTATACAGTCGGGCAATTAGCCCCTGTGGTGTAGATGAACGCGGTAACCCATCACCCGTGTCTAGTTAACTTAAAATACATTTACACTTCTTGTTCGGTTAGATTATCTTTATGGAAACGGGCTAAGACCTTTATAAAGAAACCTTTACTTTCTTACAACTAGCCCCTGTGGTGTAGATGAATGCATCACCCGTGTATAGTTAACTTAAAATCCATTTACACTTCTTGTTCGGTTTGATTGTCTCTATAGAAACGGGCTAAGGCCTTTATAAAGAAACCTTTACTTTCTTACAATTAGCCCCTGTGGTGTAGATGAATGCATCACCCGTGTCTAGTTAACTTAAAATCCATTTACACTTCTTGTTCGGTTTGATTGTCTCTATAGAAACGGGCTAAGGCCTTTATAAAGAAACCTTTACTTTCTTACAATTAGCCCCTGTGGTGTAGATGAATGCATCACCCGTGTCTAGTTAACTTAAAATCCATTTACACTTCTCGTTCGGTTTAATTGTCTCTATGGAAACGTTTATACAGTCGGGCAATTAGCCCCTGTGGTGTAGATGAACGCGGTAATCCATCACCCGTGTCTAGTTAACTTAAAATCCATTTACACTTCTCGTTCGATTTAATTGTCTCTATGGAAACGTTTATACAGTCGGGCAATTAGCCCCTGTGGTGTAGATGAACGCGGTAACCCATCACCCGTGTCTAGTTAACTTAAAATCCATTTACACTTCTTGTTCGGTTTAATTGTCTCTATGGAAACGGGCTAAGACCTTTATAAAGAAACCTTTACTTTCTTACAACTAGCCCCTGTGGTGTAGATGAATGCATCACCCGTGTATAGTTAACTTAAAATCCATTTACACTTCTTGTTCGGTTTGATTGTCTCTATAGAAACGGGCTAAGGCCTTTATAAAAAAACCTTTACTTTCTTACAATTAGCCAATGTGGTGTAGATGAATGCATCACCCGTGTCTAGTTAACTTAAAATCCATTTACACTTCTTGTTCGGTTTGATTGTCTCTATGGAAACGGGCTAAGACCTTTATAAAGAAACCTTTACTTTCTTACAACTAGCCCCTGTGGTGTAGATGAATGCATCACCCGTGTATAGTTAACTTAAAATCCATTTACACTTCTTGTTCAGTTTGATTGTCTCTATAGAAACGGGCTAAGGCCTTTATAAAGAAACCTTTACTTTCTTACAATTAGCCCCTGTGGTGTAGATGAATGCATCACCCGTGTCTAGTTAACTTAAAATCCATTTACACTTCTTGTTCGGTTTAATTGTCTCTATGGAAAAAGGCTAAGACGTTTATAAAGAAACCTTTACTTTCTTACAACTAGCCCCTGTGGTGTAGATGAATGCATCACCCGTGTCTAGTTAACTTAAAATCCATTTACACTTCTTGTTCGGTTTAATTGTCTCTATGGAAACGGGCTAAGACCTTTATAAAGAAACCTTTACTTTCTTACAACTAGCCCCTGTGGTGTAGATGAATGCATCACCCGTGTATAGTTAACTTAAAATCCATTTACACTTCTTGTTCAGTTTGATTGTCTCTATAGAAACGGGCTAAGGCCTTTATAAAGAAACCTTTACTTTCTTACAATTAGCCCCTGTGGTGTAGATGAATGCATCACCCGTGTCTAGTTAACTTAAAATCCATTTACACTTCTTGTTCGGTTTAATTGTCTCTATGGAAACGGGCTAAGACCTTTATAAAGAAACCTTTACTTTCTTACAACTAGCCCCTGTGGTGTAGATGAATGCATCACCCGTGTATAGTTAACTTAAAATCCATTTACACTTCTTGTTCAGTTTGATTGTCTCTATAGAAACGGGCTAAGGCCTTTATAAAGAAACCTTTACTTTCTTACAATTAGCCCCTGTGGTGTAGATGAATGCATCACCCGTGTCTAGTTAACTTAAAATCCATTTACACTTCTTGTTCGGTTTAATTGTCTCTATGGAAACAGGCTAAGACGTTTATAAAGAAACCTTTACTTTCTTACAACTAGCCCCTGTGGTGTAGATGAATGCATCACCCGTGTATAGTTAACTTAAAATCCATTTACACTTCTTGTTCAGTTTGATTGTCTCTATAGAAACGGGCTAAGGCCTTTATAAAGAAACCTTTACTTTCTTACAATTAGCCCCTGTGGTGTAGATGAATGCATCACCCGTGTCTAGTTAACTTAAAATCCATTTACACTTCTCGTTCGATTTAATTTGTCTCTATGGAAACGTTTATACAGTCGGGCAATTAGCTCCTGTGGTGTAGATGAACGCGGTAACCCATCACCCGTGTCTAGTTAACTTAAAATCCATTTACACTTCTTGTTCGGTTTAATTGTCTCTATGGAAACGGGCTAAGGAATTTATAAAGAAACCTTTACTTTCTTACAACTAGCCCCTGTGGTGTAGATGAATGCATTACCCGTGTCTAGTTAACTTAAAATCCATTTACACTTCTTGTTCGGTTTAATTGTCTCTATGGAAACGGGCTAAGACCTTTATAAAGAAACCTTTACTTTCTTACAACTAGCCCATGTGGTGTAGATGAATGCATCACCCGTGTATAGTTAACTTAAAATCCATTTACACTTCTTGTTCGGTTTGATTGTCTCTATAGAAACGGGCTAAGGCCTTTATAAAGAAACCTTTACTTTCTTACAATTAGCCCCTGTGGTGTAGATGAATGCATCACCCGTGTCTAGTTAACTTAAAATCCATTTACACTTCTTGTTCGGTTTGATTGTCTCTATAGAAACGGGCTAAGACCTTTATAAAGAAACCTTTACTTTCTTACAACTAGCCCCTGTGGTGTAGATGAATGCATCACCCGTGTATAGTTAACTTAAAATCCATTTACACTTCTTGTTCGGTTTGATTGTCTCTATAGAAACGGGCTAAGGCCTTTATAAAAAAACCTTTACTTTCTTACAATTAGCCAATGTGGTGTAGATGAATGCATCACCCGTGTCTAGTTAACTTAAAATCCATTTACACTTCTTGTTCGGTTTAATTGTCTTTATGGAAACAGGCTAAGACCTTTATAAAGAAACCTTTACTTTCTTACAATTAGCCCCTGTGGTGTAGATGAATGCATCACCCGTGTCTAGTTAACTTAAAATCCATTTACACTTCTTGTTCGGTTTGATTGTCTCTATGGAAACGGGCTAAGACCTTTATAAAGAAACCTTTACTTTCTTACAATTAGCCCCTGTGGTGTAGATGAATGCATCACCCGTGTCTAGTTAACTTAAAATCCATTTACACTTCTTGTTCGGTTAGATTATCTTTATGGAAACGGGCTAAGACCTTTATAAAGAAACCTTTACTTTCTTACAACTAGCCCCTGTGGTGTAGATGAATGCATCACCCGTGTCTAGTTAACTTAAAATCCATTTACACTTCTTGTTCGGTTTGATTGTCTCTATGGAAACGGGCTAAGACCTTTATAAAGAAACCTTTACTTTCTTACAACTAGCCCCTGTGGTGTAGATGAATGCATCCCCCGTGTCTAGTTAACTTAAAATCCATTACACTTCTTGTTCGGTTTAATTGTCTCTATGGAAACGGGCTAAGACCTTTATAAAGAAACCTTTACTTTCTTACAACTAGCCCCTGTGGTGTAGATGAATGCATCACCCGTGTCTAGTTAACTTAAAATCCATTTTTCACTTCTTGTTCGGTTTAATTGTCTCTATGGAAACGGGCTAAGACCTTTATAAAGAAACCTTTACTTTCTTACAACTAGCCCCTGTGGTGTAGATGAATGCATCACCCGTGTCTAGTTAACTTAAAATCCATTTACACTTCTTGTTCGGCTTGATTGTCTCTATAGAAACGGGCTAAGGCCTTTATAAAGAAACCTTTACTTTCTTACAATTAGCCCCTGTGGTGTAGATGAATGCGGTAATCCATCACCCGTGTCTAGTTAACTTAAAATCCATTTACACTTTTCGTTCGGTTTAATTGTCTCTATGGAAACGTTTATACAGTCGGGCAATTAGCCCCTGTGGTGTAGATGAACGCGGTAACCCATCACCCGTGTCTAGCTAACTTAAAATCCATTTACACTTCTTGTTCGGTTTAATTGTCTCTATGGAAACGGGCTAAGACCTTTATAAAGAAACCTTTACTTTCTTACAACTAGCTCCTGTGGTGTAGATGAATGCATCACCCGTGTCTAGTTAACTTAAAATCCATTTACACTTCTTGTTCGGTTTAATTGTCTCTATGGAAACGGGCTAAGACCTTTATAAAGAAACCTTTACTTTCTTACAACTAGCCCCTGTGGTGTAGATGAATGCATCACCCGTGTCTAGTTAACTTAAAATCCATTTACACTTCTTATTCGGTTTGATTGTCTCTATAGAAACGGGCTAAGGCCTTTATAAAGAAACCTTTACTTTCTTACAATTAGCCAATGTGGTGTAGATGAACGCGGTAATCCATCACCCGTGTCTAGTTAGTTCCCTTAACATCCACTTACGCTTCTCGTTCGGTTTGATTGTTTCTATGGAAACGGGCTAAGGCGTTTATACAAAAACCTCTACTTTCTTACAATTAGCCCCTGTGGTGTAGATGAATGCGGTAATCCATCACCCGTGTCTAGTTAACGTAAAATCCATTTAAACTTTTTGTTCGGTTTGATTGTCTCTATAGAAACGGGCTAAGACCTTTATAAAGAAACCTTTACTTTCTTACAACTAGCCCCTGTGGTGTAGATGAATGCATCACCCGTGTCTAGTGAACGTAAAATCCATTTAAACTTTTTGTTCGGTTTGATTGTCTCTATAGAAACGGGCTAAGACCTTTATAAAGAAACCTTTACTTTCTTACAATTAGCCCCTGTGGTGTAGATGAATGCGGTAATCCATCACCAGTCTCTAGTTCCCTTAACATCCATTTAAACTTTTTGTTCGGTTAGATTATCTTTATGGAAACGGGCTGAGACCTTTATACTGACACCTTTAATTATTTTGAAATTATTACTGATTTCAAGATATTATATGAAACAAAACTACCCAAAAAGAATGTCATCCTCATTGACGATGAGGACCCAATGTTGATTAGCGCTTCTTCTGATGGGTTTACCTCGTCGATGACATGAGATTCTGGCTAAATGACTAAATTGTGTTTTTATGCACTACAAAATCAACGGATGTACTCCGTATATCATCTATTAACTATTTTATATTTTATTAAACATATGAGGCATATATTATAAAGTTAGTTATTATTTATAATAATAATAAGTAGAAATATTAAGAAAAGAGCGACAAGGGTGGCGTAATAGAAGGACACAAAGAGGGCTTAACCATTGTATATTTAAGTTGGGTGTAATAAACCAGTCGTGGGAACCTGTTGATAGATCAATGTGTATTTCATATATTTTTAAAAATTTATTAAATTTTATAGAGAAAAAATTAAAATAATTCTTTTTTATAGATTTTTGTCAACAATTTTGATAAAAGTATTTTTAAAATAAACTACTTTTTTCTTACTTCAATGACTCAATTACGAAATTAATACTAATTATAGTAGTATATATATCCATTATATATTGTCAACTATCATTATGATGATTATATAAAGTGTGATAACTTTAAACTCGGCGGACGAAGCCACGGCGGGCGCGCTCGTGTCTTTTAAGTATGTGCACAAGCTGGAGGTATGTGCGGCACTGGTAAATCAAACCGCTACAGACGCTGAACCCCTTTGTCTAGAAACCATGGATTCAGGATCTGCTCTGTATCGGGTTATATGAAGCTAATATATTTCTAAGGGTTTGTTGTTTTAGAACAAAGGCATAATGTAATCAATAGTACACTATTCCGAAATAGTATTGCCCTCATAGTGAAGAAGGCCACACGAATACAGTAAACGTAGAAGGTTCAATTAAGTATTTATGAAGCGTGGTTTAAAAACGTGTCGTCTATGAGTTATTTTCAATGCTAAACATCTATTTGCAATTACAATGCAAACATAACATTGTTTAATCATTAAATAACATTTCTTATTTTAAGTACAGAAAGTTTATTTAAAAAAAAGGAACTGTTTAGTAGCACTGAAGACTTGTCAACACAGACTTAAGGCAAAATAAATAAAGTGATAGTTACGTAGAGCTCGATCAAGAGGCTGTAAGACGCGCGGGCTGGGGAAGTCATAAAAGTTGACTTTTTATAACTAAATTATACAAACGTAATACGTAAAACTTACCTTAGAATTGATAAAATCGCAAGCATGCTCTTTGAGGGTTTTTAGCGTGAGTGTGGACAGAACAACACTGACTGTGTCTCTAATCAGTCCGAACTGGAATATAAACGTCACATCTGATCCTTCCACGGACATCTTGTAATCCTGTAACAGAATATGCAAAACCATGTAACACAACTAATCACTGACGTCACGCTACTATTTAAGTGATATTTATAGGCTTATATGTTTTGGTGTTTCAATTCTAGACGTTTTATACTTCCTTTTGGGACTTTTCTCCAAGTTCTGGTTCGTCTTGAGACCTTGTGACCAGGAACGATTTAGGATCTCTTCATATTGGATACCTTACTACTAACCGTCCAACAAACAACATTTTTAAGGCAGTATGAATAATATCGCCAACGAAGCAAACTATATAAAATTTTGTTTAAAGCCAAGTCCTACTTAAATTAACAAAGAAAAATTTTATTTTAGTTTTTAAAATTTTATAATTGCAATTTATATATATATATATATATATATATATATATATATATATATATATATATATATAATGTTTTTATTTAGTATGTTAATAAGTATTAATTTTTTATATAGGCTAATTGACAGATCACAAACAGTTTTGCTTTTTTTAAAATACTCAACGTTTCGAATTTCTTTCCGAAATTCCTTTTCAAGAGCTCAATTTTAATTAAACAATTATATAACCCACTTACTATTTATAAAATACATAACATTATATAAAACATAATTAAAATCAACAAATAATAAAACTCTTAATAAATATCCATTTACAAGTCACATTTTTTCTATCACAATAAAACAGACAAATCAGAGATACAATACACTAACACATCTACTATTAATAATAGAGTCAAGATTTAAAATTTTTTTAAACACACAATCATTCTAATATATATAAATTACCTCGAGTGGCCAAAAAACCTACAAAAATGTTAAATTTCACTTATAACTTCACTACTAAAGATTCATATGCAGATGGAAAATCATTAAATTCTGTCATTTTATTCAAAGTATTTTTTCCTTGTTTTTTATATACCATATTTCTGCAAAGCTCCTCTTTTTCTAATCCTTTTCTTAATGTAAAACATCTATATTATGCCAATCCATTTGATGTTTATTAATAAACATTTTATTATGTTCAGAAATTACAGTATAATATGTTTCATCACATTTTATATTGTTTTCTTCTTGTTTCCAAAAGTTACTTTTGGATATTATTATTTTATTATTGTATATAACATGGTATTACATACACAATGACAATATTAAAACACGTTGAGTGCTCTACTAGCGCCCGTGGCGGTAGGCGTTCATCTAGAACGCTCTCTCTTCGCTCTCACTCTCGATTCAATGGTTTATTGTGAGGTTAGTTAATGCCAGAAAACGTTGTATCGTTTCTCTGTTATTGTGCCAGTCTTTGAGAACATTTCGGTGCATTTTGTTTTTTTTCCACCATTGCTATCGGACAGTTGACTGTGTTATCGTATTAGCGTTACTTGAAGTGTGTTATAGTAGTGTTTAAACAAAGAATATGGATAACGGGGATGAATTGTTAGACAATCTCTATTGTAACAACATTTGTCCAAATAGACAATCTCCAATATTTTATCTTCATCATCTATATTTATTGTAGAAAATATAATAAACACACTTCAAGTAACACAGTCCCTAATCTGTCAGCAATGATGGGATGAAAAAAAAAATGCACCGAAATGTTTACAAGACTGGCACAATAACCTACAAGGGGCACAAAGTTTTCCGTCAATGGCTAACCTCACAATGAACCAATGAATTGAGAAAGGAAGTTGGGCGCACATGAACGCCTACCGCAACAGTAGAACACGGGCGTTCATGCACGCCGCCGTATTCAACGTGTTGAGTGGAAAAATAGAAAGCGAATTTCCTAGCAATTTTTCATTTTACTTTCTAAGTATGATGTTAGACTATTACTTTTGTTTGTTACTATTTATACGCTTCATTTTTATCGTCGCTTGCATTGTGTTGTAGTTTTTTTCACTTTCCTTTCGCATTGTCCGTTTGTGAAGCAAGGTTCGATACTGTTAATCCAGCTTCTTTGTTTATTTTAAATTTTAATTAAAAAGAAGCATTATTTAGGATATTGTGTGGTAACCGTGGCAACAATTTAAGGTTGTGCAATGGAGGTTTTCGACGACAAGCAGATGGCGGCAAAAGAAAATTTCATACACATCTTTGAGAAGTACATTCCTAGCTATGGGAAAGTTGTCTCAGTGCCAAAGCGCTATACTTCGAACATGAAGATACTGCGTTCGAATCCGACCTAGACCCCACCTCCAAATTTTTATAGTTTAATTATTGAATAATATTTGAAAAACTGTATTAACATCAATTGTCATCCACTATTTGAACTTGATTGGATGAATAAAAACGTATTTCATTAACGATTAAAATTTGTACAAGATATATATATATATATATATATATATATATATATATATATATATATATATATATATATATATATCAGGAGAGTGTGAGCTAAAAGAGGAAATTGAAAAAAATGAACGAATTCTGAATATTTCTTAAGTTAGGATAAGGTTAGGATATCTAGAGTAGGTTTACGTCACGTAGGTATAAATCAAAGCACCTCGTCAATCTTACCATAAGGAGCGATTAGTGTAGGTTCCTACAACCTTATTTAACTCTTTAGTTTTCAAACTTACTCAGCGAGACGATAATAAGTAGAAGTATCTGTCCGCCATTTATGTTAAGGTTCTCCCCCCCCCCCCCCCCGAAACTCTCGCCCCAACTTTAACCCTGCCTATAATTCACCTTCCACCATAGCGCTACTCACCTTAATTAAATTATACAAAAAAATACATACGAAGAAGCTACAAAAAAATTATATTAACAGAATTCAGCCAACACCAGTTTTAAAAGTGTGCTGGTATTGCTGAAATAATAATAGAAGTGAGTGTTTTTATTCTACTTTTTCAACCCTTGTGTTTAACCCTAAAACTTTAAATTCTCAAGTATATATTTAAGAAATTACTGCCTGTAAATACTCTCCACAATGATCGCAGTGAATGAATAAACTGGAAGGAAAAATTACGAGTCGCTCCCTTACCGCACTAGAGCCGCCTACACAGGTCGCTGTCTCTGCCTTTGTGTGCGTCGATATCCTTCTCGGTGCCGAAGCTGAATATCCATTTTGATCCCTTCCTTTATAACAAAATTTCCATAAAACGTTGGGAATAAAACATAAGTGCATTTGCTGGTTATAATTGTAAAACACGCTCTCACTGCATTTTCTTTAAGGTGTAGTTTGTACCTAGAGTGCCGAGACTTATGTCACTACATAAGTTTTGATTCTTCCAACTTACTAACAAAACACAAATTGATCAAATAGCAGATTGTAATTTTCAAATTTTCAGGGAATTTTGAAAATAAGGCTGTAAAAATCTTAGAAAATAGAAAAATAATATATGAACAATAAATAACTACTGAACCATACTACTCTTGCCTTACTCGTTTCGATGCTACAGCTATAAAATTAGTATGATTTCGAACTGTACAAACAATAATAGAACGTGTTACACTACATGTAAAGCCCCTAATAATGGCGGTTTTCCGAAACGCGTAATCTGATGTTTAAAATGTGTGTGTAGTTTTAAAATGATTAACCTCGTAGGACTATTAACGTTTATGGTAGGAAAGTGTTGAGAGGACAGAATAAGACAGAGACGTAAAACACTCTGGAAGAGGATTCAGAGCAGACAGTGGCATCACGTGTTCAAAGTAGCATACACGAAGTGTCCTACTCTCTATCCCCAGAACTTAATTATCCCCAGAACTAGAAAGGAGAAGGTAATGGAGCTCTGGAGGAGAAACATGGAGGAGAAAGAAATTATAGCTCCATGTGGCAGTGGCGTCTGGTGCCTAAAACCTACGGGGTTACAGATCGTAAAAGTGTTAGTTTTTTTTAAGGCAAAGAAATCGTAATCATAAAAACTTAAAGGGCTGCTATAGGGAAAATAGATAGATACTGTTTAATATTTTGTGATTTAATATACTGAAGAAAATATATTGGGATGTTTATTTTATTTTTACTTATTTAAGACACCGAATCTCAAGTCATAGGTTTATTTAAATAAAAACCAATCTCAATTCATTCTTAACAAAACTCGGAGCAGAGCGGAGTTGCTTCTCTTCGGAAGGAGCCGATAATAACCGCACACTCCCGAGGTTGCAGCCCGTCTGCAACCAAAGGAGCCTTACGGCGCTGCCTGACTGTTTCAGTTTACCTGGACCTTCTAATGCTTTTTCTCCATTAGGACTAGCGTCACTGAGTGTTGCAGATTTCTCTGCAACCAGACCGAACGAGACTGTCTGGGACTGAGCGAACGGTCACGCGGTTGCTGCGGTTCTGACGTTTTTATTATTATTTATAATGGTGGATCAAGTTATATGTACATAATAAACTATGTAACTATGTACATAATAATTTTTGTTTGCTATTGATTTCTGGTTTGGGGGATTGCACAGCCGTATAACCCCCACTGCTATGTGGGCAGGATTTTTTACCTTGCTCATATCCGGATGTGAAGAGGGGGAATAAATAAGCTAAGTGATAGTACTGAAAGTTAGATGGACTTTCTATGAAATACTAGAGCTACCATATATTTTACTCGCTACTGCCAGTAGCTCGCAACCAACGAAAAACTGTTCACACGCTTGACCTGATTCTACAGAATTTTCCTCCAATTAACTACACCCGAAGGTCTAAGAAAATATTTTTTAGTTTTAATGAATATTCTTTTTTATATTTTTAAAAAGGCAACTGCCAACATAATTTGAATCTCTGCACATCGCCCCGTTACACGCAGTACATTCAGGGTTATTCTTGTAATAGTGCGAGCCTTTCAATAAACCATAACATCAGCTATTTTACAAAAATGTCAAGCAGAGTTTGTTGACTTTTTCTTTTAAAGAAAAATGACCCGTCAATAAAAATTATTTCTAGTTTATCTCATGTTTTGGCACTGAATAGGAAAATTTCCAGACTAGTAGACAGTGAATGATGGCTTATTGCCTTCGATCGACGGCGCGTTCCTGGAACAGAAGTTCTCAGTAAATAGCATTCTCAGAGCTACCTGCTTACTCATTGCCACTCTAATTTTTATGATAGCCATATCTGTAATAAAAACAATAAACATCGTGCGCTGGCGCCAACACAATAAAATGTGTAAAATAAATCTATAGGTAGGAACCAACATACGTATGCTGTCTCTGATAGTGTCTTGTAATATTATTTAAAAGGTGAACAAATTATAAATTGGAATACCTTTAATTGCTCGCCTTTTCCCGATTAGAATCGACTAAACTTTCAAGTACATGTCTTGCACTAGAACAGCGCTAATATCGTCTGTAACACCGAAACAGCAGTTCAAGTTATAATGCAATAAAAGGCCACTTCACAAGGGCTGAATAACAGCACTACACAAAGAGTAACCTTTGATGTAGCATTTGGAATTGCAATTCCACGGTCATTAGGTTCTGGTTTTACAGTTCATGATTCTCCGTATGCAGTTATTTATGTCCGGCAACGCTAAAATACAATCAGTTATGGAGAGAAATTTTTTTTGTTTTTGCTCAAACATTTTTAGTCTTTACGTGTTTATTTTTTAATTAAATAATTTTATCACAAATTCTTTACAATATTTCAACAGTTATACAAAAGGTAAAAGTCAAAATAGTGAACTCAAAATCTCATCAAAAATTAGTTTTTAATAAACAAACACACAAACTACTAAGTAGTAGCCAAGCACTGAGGAAGGCGACATCGTCGCCGAAACTAGTTTGTTTATTAAAAACTAATATTTGGTGAGATTTTTAGTTCACTATTTTGACATTTACCTTTGTGAATAATTCTCACTAGCTAATCTCTAATTAACTAAAAAGTTATACATAAAATGACGTTAAAAATTTGGCTTTCGGGCAGAACTGGCGCCCAAATATTCACCAAAAACATTTACATTCATATATTCAAGATACAAATACAGATGACTCGACACTAAGCTGTATTGCTGAATAAAATACACATTTCCTCCCTTTCAAAACAGATTCGAAAGAAAATTAGACTTTGATAAACTTAAAAAGGACCAGCTTGAAATGTCCGTTTACTAGGCGCAGTAAAAAATGAGGTAAAAATTGAAACTGAAGAGTTACCGACGCGTAAAAAATCATGTTCGTATAGGAAGTTGAACTTAAAAGTTGCATCTTCATTGTAACGGAACTGAAATCGATGACAAAAATTAAAATTTCATAGACGTTTTCACGACAATTATATCAAGAGGAAAAGGTATAAACGAAGAAAAAAAGTACGCTTAAAGATCAATATAAAAAACCTCCATTTTTTATTGCTTACAAATAACTATAACATTTATTTTGATAAAATCCTATGTAAGTGTACAATACACCCAATCGAAATAATTAATCAAAACAATTACCAATAATATTGTTACTTCATAAGGCTCTTACTCGTGATAGGACATTATAATAGCATTCTTGAACTAGGTTTCAACAGTGGATTTTTAACTACATCCCCAGTTATCACCGATTTGTAATTTTAACGAATATGTTGAATTACAGGTAAAGGTTTGTCAATTTATTAGTTTTACTCGTGAATTTCGTCTATGATAAACGTTTGTGAGTTAATCAATTTTACTTGTAAACTTCGCCTTTGGCAACTATATGTTTGTAAGTTTATCAATTTTACATGCGAATTTCGCCCATGCCAATTAAACGTTTGTGAGTTTATCAGTTTTATTTGTGAATTTCGTCTATGATAATTAAACGCTTGTGAGTTTATCAATTTTACTTATTAACTCTGCCTTTGGTAACTATATATTTGTAAGTTTATCAGTTTTACTTGTGAATTTCGCCCATGCCAAATAAACGTTTGTGATAAATAATATTCGAGCTGGCTTGTGAGTGAAAGTTATAATTAAAGAATAAAAATATGGTACAACTCACAAATATACAATTTTTTTATTTCAAAAGCGTTTCAACGACTAATTTGTCGTCATCCTCAGTGAAGATATACAAATGAATGTTAACTTTTTAATGAAGATAACTTTATAGGTTATGTTTAATATATATATATATATATATATATATATATATATATATATATATATATTTTAGTTAATTTCATTTGTGTATCTTCACTGAGGATGACGACAAATTAGTCGTTGAAACGCGTTTGAAATAAAAAAATTGTATATTTGGGAATTGTACCATATTTTTATTCTTTAATTAAAACGTTTGTGAGTTTATCACTTTTACTTGTGAACTTCGCCTTTGGCAACTATATGTTTGTGAGTTTATCAGTTTTACGTGTTAATTTCGCCTATGGCAACTAAACGTTTGTGAGTTTAGCATTTTTACCCGAAAAGTATCAGAGATTTTATTCACGTAAGTGTTGAACAAATTTTACCTAAGTTTTTAGTTCAAAAACCTATATAACTACTGAATAATTAAAATTACTGAAGTTTTAGTTTAGTCGCAATTTACGAAACGGTATTTCTTAAGCGCCTTGACCTAGGCAACCAGTGTCACAAGCAGAGCATCCAGGGTATATATATCACAAACAGAAGCACGAAGCTTCCACTATTGAGTACCGATTCTGTTCCTTAAATGTTTCACAGTACAGAGATACTTCAAAAGAATGAGATATTTATCCAATAACTAAGCAACGATTGGCAGAAGTAGAACAAATTTTTAACTGCTGCGAGGACGAGCAAACAAATTGTCTCAAGTGTTTGCAACTAAAGGGGTGGAAACGTGGGAGGGGTTGTGAAGTATTTGATAGCTCTGTTTAGGGTTGAGACGACAGTGTTGCCACAACATTAGCCTAATTTGCAGAGAAGGAAAACGCTCGCAAACAGTGGGTTTGTCAGAGAAGTGTTTATTTAACGTAACTAGGGAATGTCCATGGAACAATGGCCACGGTGTGTTTTATGCTTACCAATTTTAGCCATTATTGAATGAATGAGAAAGAGACTTTCAGCCCTTGCTATTTCCTTTAGTAATAAATTTGCATACAATGGTCCCTTCCCTATCAATTTCCCTTGTCTTCGCAAAACGTTTACCACTTATTAAAAACGTAAATTTACAAATAGTAGCCACTCCATTTCCAATACATTTCCCTGTAGTTTGATTATCGTCTTTTTCACCCCCTTCTTTGCTTTAATGCAACAAATACATTTACCCTATATACATACAGTACATATATAAATACATACATACATACATACATATATATATATATATATACATATATGATGAATAGTTATTATCAGTACATCCGTTCATTCTGCAGAGCATAAAATCGCAGTTCCGACGTTTCGCTTGAATCTCATCTAGTATTGACGAGGTGAACCCAACAACACTTAAACAGCGAGGTTTTTGCTCTTAAAATGTTACGTTCACCTCGTCAATGCTAGATGAGATTCTAGCGAAACGTCGGAACTGCGATTTTATCCACTGCAGAATGAACGGATGTACTCCTGATGATAACTATTCATCATATTTTTCCATCCGTGAAGGAATACGAATCAGCATACAGTAAACTCCCGATTATCCGTAGAATAGGGTGGCCCGGCAACGTCGGATAACGAATTCCCCGGATAATCCGCTATGAACAAAGAATACGCAAAACGATCGATATTCGATTATTATACCATAAGTTACACAAATAATGACCCCCGGTTAATGCAATTCACAAATAATCTTCAGAGGACAAAATAAATAGAGAAAATAATTTGAAATGTCGATGTATTTGACGGATTATAACATGTAGGCCTACATTTATATGTCTAACTATTTACAATACGTACATAAGTATATGTCAGAAGTAAGTATGTATGTACATATGTAATTTCCTTTACACGATACTTTCACTTTAAAAAAAAAAATCTGTCACTTTCGTCTCTTTTTTGTGAGCATTGATTTAGCTTTAATGTGCGATCTAAGTTCCTTAAGAACCATTTGGTCGCACAGTGAAGAGTCGTCTTGCTCTAATTATTGTGTCCGTTGTTTTCATCTCAAAAATTTTATTTCTATCATATACAGGTTTATTTGGGACATTAAAACAGTGTATTAGACAATAAAATGTTGTTTTATTTATCGGTTTATAACACACAAAAATGAAATTTACATAAAATATCAACTATGTAAATGATAAAATACTGCATGACAAAAAATAAAATTCAATAAAAAAGACAGAGAAATAAAAATAACGCATAAAAATTCAAACTACCTACTACTTATTTTAGTATAATAACCACTCAACGTTCAACTCGGAATGTTTGTTTCTACTTGTGGCACAAAGCCATAAAGATCGATAATGTATATGACAGACATGGATAATGCGTATGTCACGTCCTAGACTATATATAGCCGAGATTAGCTGACATTTGTTTACAATCTTATGATACACATAAGGTTTTCGTGCGTCCAAGCATTTTGTCATTGTGTCTTATATACAATAGTCGTTCCCAACTCGAGTTGGTTCATTCAGTCAAATAGGACAGTTATCGTTTATCCTTGCGTTAATTGAGATAGCTTATAGTTTATTTTTATGATCGTTGTTTTTACCGGATATTGTGCCGCGTTGAGTGGTTAAAAAAACATTAATGAATCTGATTGGAATAAAAATTGGATATTTGTAAAACAAAGGCAGACCCCGGATAATCCGCAAACCGGTTAATCCGTCCACGGATAATCGGGAGTTTACTGTATGTATATATATATATATATATATATATATATATATATATATATATATATATATATATATATATATATTGCAGTCCTAAATAAATTTTATTATTATTTTTTTTAATCTAGTCTTGTTTTAAAATGGCAATTGTCTTGTAATAATAATTATAAGTCAAATACGAAAGGCTTAAAATTTGTCCCGAGTTTTCATCGACTATTTATGGAAATCCAATACGAGAAACGATAAGTGCTTTTAGTTTATCATAATGAAAAAAAATAAATCTGTTTAGAAGCATTCGTTCATGATAAGAAACTGGTGAGCTTCGGGAACGCCAAATTTTAAACTCTGTAATACAAACGTTCTTATAAGTACGCTAGATTTGTAACGCGCAACAGTTCCATTACGCGTCACGTGTTAAGAACTGGTAGCGTCTGTCAAGAAGCCTTTCTCGCGAGCCCCTTGAGACCAGCAACCCTCTATACCGCACAACTACACCCAACAACAAATATATAGACTACTAAAATACACACAAGAGCTTATTTACCCAGTCAATTGCTATGAATTAATTATTCTATTTATATTTTTTTCAATTCCGACAATTATTTTACATTTTTCTTTATATATATATATAAAGAACATAAGTCAAAATAAAAATACAAGAATTATAATTGAATTTACAATTGTAAATTCAATTATAATTCTAGTATTTGTATTTTGACTTATGTTCTTTATTAATACACAAGAATACATATTGCGATATATATATATATATATATATATATATTGATTAAATATTCAATCGTTAATCAAGTACTTTGCATTCATCCACTCAAGTTCAAATACATTTTGTTAAACTTGTAGTGAATTCCACTTGTTAATATAGTTTTTTTCTAATACAGTATTAATTCGTTAATTATATTTAATAATGAATTAACTTTAATTTTATATGGGAGAAAAATGTTTCACAAAATGGGTAAGTTATTCAGTATAGTTATAATACGTCCCATTTGTCTTGAAAGAAGTGATAACTTGATTTCATAAAACAACTGATTTTGTTGTAGGCTATGTGGTAGTAGAACATCTCTTTCAATGCTGTAGTTTGATACTTTATTTATATTATTTGTAATTATTTAATAAAAAGTAAGTAGAATAATTTTTTTTATGACCTTAGTAGGAATTGACTTTAAACTTTGGGTTTGTGTTAGTTATTTTTGTGGTTTTAACTATTAACTCCTGCAAAAGGTAGGATGTTTTTTTTTATATGTAGCATTATCTTGTGTGAACAGGAAGAAATTACACATCCTGTGGGAAGAGCCACGTACATGAAGTTTACATACTCTCTATGGAGTCTCAAAGAGTGTCTACCCATTATACCCCATTTAAAAAAAATATGATAGCCTGGTTCTGGGTATAAGAGCTGGCATCCTGAATGGAGGATAGCATACCTGGAGTAGACCTACTCTCCATCAGGGTTATGAAGAGGGTTATCTACGTCAGTGGTTCCAAACAGGTGGGTTGCTCAAGGGTTTCAGATTGGTCGCGACTCGATCCTAGAACTATCAGAAACAAAAATATAAACCAGAAAAGTTCAAAAGAATTGAAGCTAATCGAATTGTATTTCAATCGTATTCTTTCAGTCATATTTTTAAGTCAGTTACGTAAAGCAATAAAAAATAAAACGCACCAACAGTTCAAACATGGTCACTTGATAAAAAATTATACACATATATATATAAAATATATTTTCTTGTTTAATAATTTAAAACAACATAGCTTATTCAAATACAAGAATATTTATTAATTTATAATCAAAGCTTTTCGTTGGTTAACAGTTCCAACATCATCAGGAATGAAAAACACAATCATTGTATTTTTCATTCCTGATGGTACTGTTAACCAACGAAAAGCTTTGATTATAAATTAATATTTATTAATGTATTTATTATTTATTTATTCTTGTATTTGAATAACCTATGTTGTTATATATATATATAATTAATAATAAAAATATTTCACAAGAATACTTTTAATGAATATATTTATTCAAAGCTTTTGGCCGATAAAATAGTACCAGCATCTTCAGGAAAATATTAGTTTTGTAAAAATATTTTATTAGATAATTATTTTTCTGAAGATGCTGGTACTATTTTATCGGCGAAAAGCTTTGAATAAATATATTCCTTAAAGGTATTCTTGTTTTTGAAATATTTTGAATTTATTAACTATATTACAAGAAAACATATCACTATATTTAATATATATATATATATATATATATATATATATATATATATATATATATATATATATATATATACATACATATACATAAAGAAAGGATGCGATAAAAATATTTTTCTTTACTTCACCACCCGTTGGAACGTGAAGATATTAAGGAGATGTTTCGCCAGCCGATAAAGATTGGGAACTGATTCCTTTTATTTTAATATATTCGAATCACTAGATTCAGGACCACAAAATTGAATTTGTGTTTTTTTTAACTGAATTGATGTTTACTTAATACAATTTACTTACATAAATTACCGGTATATAAAATATTAGAAATAAAATCAATTGTTATATTAAGTTCCATGTTTTAAAAAGTTATAAATCTTAAAGAGAAAATACATTATGTCAGAAGCGTGATCACCTGATGCTGTAAGAGCCTGAGGAGCATTTTACGAAGGGGTAACATACCTCACTCAGCTTGGAGGGTAGCTAAGGTTCTACTCCCCGAGGAAAAACCGTTTTGTCAGCAATTTCAAATTTGAAATATAGTCGAATTCCATATAAACCACACTTTCCTTGAGTTTTAAAATAACGTTTCAAAGATATCTTTCTGCGGTATGTCTGCTTGAATGATTCTCCACTACCCTCATGTCCCCATGCATGCCCTCGCACATCCTCATCAGACGACTGCAGTGCGTATATTAATTTCAAGCAATAAACAGTTAGAGCTCGTTAACCGTAACAGCCGAAGCTCTCTAAATGCGTAGAAATACGACCTCGAAATTCATGTATAATTAACTACGGATTAACTAAGCTAACAAGGATTAGATAGGTTAGTTTAGGTCGCAATGTAAACAACGTCAATTAACGAATGTTTGACAATAATACATATAACGAAGAACTAGCCTTTGTGGGACATTTTTACAGAAGTTCTTTTCTTTAAAATAAATAAAGTGGGGGACAGCTTATTTCGTGGATTTTTTTTTATTTCGGTTGGCGTTTTTGTCGTTATAATGCGACCAATCGACCAATACAACTGCGCTTCATACAGAACGTACTGTATTTGTACGTTTAAGGATGTTTTTAGTAATTTTAGTTCATGTCGTCGCCGTTATAATGCGACCAATCGATCAACACAACTCCACCTGATACGTAACGCCTTTGTATGTTTGAAGTTGTGTTTAGTAATTTCAGTTGGTGTGGTCGCCGTTATAACGCAACCAATCGATTAACACAACTCCACCTGATACGTAACGTATTGGACTTTGAAGTTGTTTTAGTAATTTCAGTTGGTGTGGTCGCCGTTATAACGCAACCAATCGATTAACACAACTTCACGTGATACGTAACGTATTGGACGTTTGAAGTTGTTTTAGTAATTTCAGTTGGTGTGGTCGCCGTTATAACGCAACCAATCGATTAACACAACTCCACCTGATACGTACGCCTTTGTATGTTTGAAGTTGTGTTTAGTAATTTCAGTTGGTGTGGTCGCCCTTATAACGCAACCAATCGATCAACACAACTTCACGTGATACGTAACGTATTGGACGTTTGAAGTTGTGTTTAGTAATTTCAGTTGGTGTGGTCGCCCTTATAACGCAACCAATCGATCAACACAACTTCACGTGATACGTAACATATTGGACGTTTGAAGTTGTTTTAGTAATTTCAGTTGGTGTGGTCGCCGTTATAATGCCACCAATCGATCAACACTACTCCACGTGATACGTAACGCCTTTGTACGTTTGAAGTTGTTTTTAGTAATTTCAGTTGGTCTGGTCGCCGTTATAATGCCACCAATTGATCAACACAACCACACGTGACATGTAACTTATTTCTACGTTTAACGATGTTTTTAGTAATTTCAGCTGATGTGGTCGCCGTTAAAAACGCAACCAATCGAGCAACAAAACAACACATGACACATAATGTGTTTGTACGTTTAACGATGTTTTTAGTAATTTCAGTTGATGTGGTCGCCGTTAAAGACGCAACCAAACGAGCAACACAACCACGCGTAACATGGAACGCATTTCTACGTTTAAGGATGTTTTTAGTAATTTCAGTTGGTGTGGTCGACGTTATAATGCCACCAATTGATCAACACAACCACACGTGACATGTAACTTATTTCTACGTTTAACGATGTTTTTAGTAATTTCAGCTGATGTGGTCGCCGTTATAATGCCACCAATTGATCAACACAACCACACGTGACATGTAACTTATTTCTACGTTTAACGATGTTTTTAGTAATTTCAGCTGATGTGGTCGCCGTTAAAAACGCAACCAATCGAGCAACAAAACAACACATGACACATAATGTGTTTGTACGTTTAACGATGTTTTTAGTAATTTCAGTTGATGTGGTCGCCGTTAAAGACGCAACCAAACGAGCAACACAACCACGCGTAACATGGAACGCATTTCTACGTTTAAGGATGTTTTTAGTAATTTCAGTTGGTGTGGTCGACGTTATAACTCAATCAATCAATCAATCACAACAACTCCACGTATTCGTAACGCCTTTGTACGTTTAACGATGTTTTTAGTAATTTCAGTTGGTGTGGTCGCTGTTATAACGCAACCAATCGATTAACACAACTCCACCTGATACGTACGCCTTTGTATGTTTGAAGTTGTGTTTAGTAATTTCAGTTGGTGTGGTCGCCCTTATAACGCAACCAATCGATCAACACAACTTCACGTGATACGTAACGTATTGGACGTTTGAAGTTGTGTTTAGTAATTTCAGTTGGTGTGGTCGCCCTTATAACGCAACCAATCGATCAACACAACTTCACGTGATACGTAACATATTGGACGTTTGAAGTTGTTTTAGTAATTTCAGTTGGTGTGGTCGCCGTTATAATGCCACCAATCGATCAACACTACTCCACGTGATACGTAACGCCTTTGTACGTTTGAAGTTGTTTTTAGTAATTTCAGTTGGTCTGGTCGCCGTTATAATGCCACCAATTGATCAACACAACCACACGTGACATGTAACTTATTTCTACGTTTAACGATGTTTTTAGTAATTTCAGCTGATGTGGTCGCCGTTAAAAACGCAACCAATCGAGCAACAAAACAACACATGACACATAATGTGTTTGTACGTTTAACGATGTTTTTAGTAATTTCAGTTGATGTGGTCGCCGTTAAAGACGCAACCAAACGAGCAACACAACCACGCGTAACATGGAACGCATTTCTACGTTTAAGGATGTTTTTAGTAATTTCAGCTGATGTGGTCGCCGTTAAAAACGCAACCAATCGAGCAACAAAACAACACATGACACATAATGTGTTTGTACGTTTAACGATGTTTTTAGTAATTTCAGTTGATGTGGTCGCAGTTAAAGACGCAACCAAACGAGCAACACAACCACGCGTAACATGGAACGCATTTCTACGTTTAACGATGTTTTTAGTAATTTCAGCTGATGTGGTCGCCGTTAAAAACGCAACCAATCGAGCAACAAAACAACACATGACACATAATGTGTTTGTACGTTTAACGATGTTTTTAGTAATTTCAGTTGATGTGGTCGCCGTTAAAGACGCAACCAAACGAGCAACACAACCACGCGTAACATGGAACGCATTTCTACGTTTAAGGATGTTTTTAGTAATTTCAGTTGGTGTGGTCGACGTTATAACTCAATCAATCAATCAATCACAACAACTCCACGTATTCGTAACGCCTTTGTACGTTTAACGATGTTTTTAGTAATTTCAGTTGATGTGGTCGCCGTTT
The DNA here is from genome assembly GCA_036971475.1 of Prosapia bicincta. Classification (NCBI taxonomy): domain Eukaryota; kingdom Metazoa; phylum Arthropoda; class Insecta; order Hemiptera; family Cercopidae; genus Prosapia; species Prosapia bicincta. The sequence goes on from JBAIZL010000001.1 coordinate 70,891,827, forward strand.
TAATGCGACCGATCGACTAACATAACCACACGTGACATATAATTTGTTTGTACGTTTAACGATGATTTAGTAATTTCAGTTGATGTGGTCGCCGTTATAATGCGACCAATCGACCAACACAACACCACGTGACACATAACCTGTTGGTACGTTTAACGATGTTTTTAGTAATTTCAGTTGATGTGGTCGCCGTTATAATTCAACCAATCGACCAACATAACCACACGAGACATATAATTTGTTTGTACGTTTAACGATGTTTTTAGTAATTTCAGTTGATGTGGTCGCCGTTATAATGCAACCAATCGACCAACACAACACCACGTGACACATAACCTGTTGGTACGCTTAACGATGTTTTTAGTAATTTCAGTTGATTTGGTCGCCGTTATAATTCAACCAATCGACCAACATAACCACACGAGACATATAATTTGTTTGTACGTTTAACGATGTTTTTAGTAATTTCAGTTGATGTGGTCGCCGTTATAATGCGACAAATCGACCAACACAACACCACGTGACACATAACCTGTTGGTACGATTAACGATGTTTTTAGTAATTTCAGTTGATTTGGTCGCCTTTATAATTCAACCAATCGACCAACATAACCACACGTGACACATAACTTGTTTGTACGTTTAACGATGTTTTTAGTAATTTCAGTTGATGTGGTCGCCGTTATAATGCGACCAATCGACCAACACAACACCACGTGACACATAACCTGTTGGTACGATTAACGATGTTTTTAGTAATTTCAGTTGATTTGGTCGCCGTTATAATTCAACCAATCGACCAACATAACCACACGAGACATATAATTTGTTTGTACGTTTAACGATGTTTTTAGTAATTTCAGTTGATGTGGTCGCCGTTATAATGCGACCAATCGACCAACACAACACCACGTGACACATAACCTGTTGGTACGCTTAACGATGTTTTTAGTAATTTCAGTTGATTTGGTCGCCGTTATAATGCGACAAATCGACCAACATAACCACACGTGACATATAACTTGTTTGTACGTTTAACGATGTTTTTAGTAATTTCAGTTGATGCGGTCGCCGTTATAATCCAACCAATCGATCAACACAACTCCACGTGACACATAACCTGTTGGTAGGTTTAACGATGTTTTTAGTAATTCCAGTTGATTTGGTGGCCGTTATAACGCGACCAATCGATCAACATAACCACACGTAACGTATTTCTACGTTTAAGGATGTTTTTAGAAATTTCAGTTGATGTGGTCGCCGTTATAATGCGATTTAACGACGAAACTTCCACACGTGACACATAAAGTGTTTGTACGTTTAAAGAAGTCTTAACTGATTTCAGTGATTTCAGTTGGTATTGTTGACGTTATAATGAAACCAAATGATAAACAACACTGCGCTTGATACGTAACGTCATTGTACTTTTAAGAAGGTCCTTAATGATTTCAGTTGATTTGTTTTGTCGCAGTGGTTATGCGATTAATCGATCAACACAACGACACGTAACGTCTACGTAAGTTTAAAGATGTCCTTACTGTATTTACTGGAACACAGTAGAGTAGAGCTGCGCGATTAAGTAAGTGACTATAAGCAAACAAACTTATTGCAACATAATGCAACTGTAGTTAGCTAATAGCTTGCTTTGCGTTAGCTGACGGTCCTCTATTAGTTTAATTACACTGTCACACCCCTTAAGGTTAACAGTTATTGCCATCCCACGGTAGTTCATCTGTTAATGACATAAAGGCGTAGAAGTCAAATGCTGTAAAACTTAAAGTAATTAAGGAAGACAAACTTTCATAGATAAACAATAGAGTCATAAAAATACGCAATCGTCTCCTTAAATTATGAGTATCAATGAATAAACGTTCTCGCTTTATTGTTTAGTAGAGACCGAATCATGAAGGTAGTAAGGAAAAGACGAGTTTGTCAGTCGATGTCCGTCGCGGATACACAATAAACTACCTCTTACGTCAGATGATAATTGGGACCATCGCATGGGAATAAATAACGAACTCTCAAGACTAGGTAAGAGTCATTGAAGATGGGTAGAATATGAGTGGCGCTCACTTCAGAGAACCGTAGGGAAAACAACGTACAGATATCGAACGAGGAAAGTAAGAATGATTCCCACTTAATTAGGAGAGAGAGAGACAAGAGAAAGAGGAGGCAGACAAATATATAAGTGGCGCTCACTTCAGAGAACCGTAGGAAAAACAAGGTGCAGACATCGAACGAGGAAAGTAAGAATGATTCCCACCTAATTAAAAGAGAGAGAGGCAGGAGAAAGAGGGGGCAGACAAATATATAAGTGGCGCTCACTTCAGAGAACCGTAGGAAAAACAAGGTACATACATCGAACGAGGAAAGTAAGAATGATTCCCACCTAATTAGGGGGGCAGAGAGAGAGAGAGAGAGGCAGGAGAAAGAGGAGGCAGACAAGTATATAAGTAGCGCTCACTTCAGAGAACCGTAGGAAAAACACGGTACAGACATCGAACGAGGAAAGTAAGAATTATTCTCACCTAATTAGGAGAGAGAGATTCAGGAGAAAGAGGATGCAGACAAATCATGAAGACTGATAGTAAGAGAGCGTAGACTCGAACGAGAAGTAAAACAAGGTACAGACGTCGAACGAGGAACGTAAGAATAAATATCGCCTAATTATAAGGGGAGAGAAACAGGAGACAGAGAAGACGGATCGATCATTCAGGTAGGAGTCAGTAGGAAGAAAGTCGGGGGGCAAATGTTTAGGGAAAAAAGAGGTATACCATATAGCAGAAAGGCGAAAATGGTACGTGCGCACATACATTAAAAAGATGCTAGGCGAGATGGAAAGGAAGAAAGAGACATAGAGGAAATGAAAGGGAGGAAGGGCAGGCAGAAAAATGAAGGGAAAGGAGAGGAAGATTTGGTTCTTACAAACTTGACGCTGAGATATCAGTGTCTTTAAGCCGTTGAATCAATTCCTGCTAATAATATTAGGGAACCGTATTTCTTCATTCGATATTTCGACCCCCAGAAGGATATTTTGTTTAATGGGTATAAGGAAGCAAAGAAAACAAAACTTATTTCTTGGAATTATTCGCCTACAGCCTGTTGATCAAATGAAAATAATGATGTAGTCTGTGTTTAAAAGTCATTTTTGATAATTAATTATTTAGGCATGTTGTTTGTTTTAAAAACTTTGTGGATTTACTCTTGTTCACCTTCTGCGGGAATTGTGGCAAATAGTTGCATTTTACTTCAGTTTATATTTCTAACTAGACAAATATTCAATGCTAAGTGAAAACATTACTGTATTTAGGTTTGACTCATATTACAAACAACTAACAGGTTCCGTCAGTGATATGAAGAAATGAATAAAGGATGGCTCCGGTTTATCCAGATATAATTCAAAGCAGGATACTTTAACCACTTAAGGGAAGAGGGGACATACATTAGGTTGTCATAGTTACAGTGACGTGCCAGAGGTATTGGAGTAGGACTTCCCCAGCACTAATCACCTGAAGATGATTCCGGAAGAAATTTAACTACATTCACGCCAAATTGTGTAAGTTCCAATAAAAAAATTTTTATATTTAAATCAGTGATTAATACCATAACTAGAAACCGCGCGTAAGCCGAATTTTAAGAGAAACATTGTGGGAGCTTGGAAGGTCGTACAGAGCTGAGAGATGGCTCAAATTAAAGATATTGACACTTAGGAGCGGGGAAAAATATAGGTTTTTTTTTAAATTTACAACAGTTGTAGGAGTTTGAGGAACTTAAAGCTACCAAACATCTCCATAAGAAATACATTGCAATGAAAAACAACTGAGTATGATTTTCAAATATTTCAGCCGAGAAAAAACTGTAGAAATATTATATGAAAAACAGCTGAGTACAAATATTTTAACAGTATTAAAGGTTAATTAGAAATAAGAACTTGGGATCAGGTTTAGTGAATGGAGTACGTCTTATCGTACTAGATATGCTCGACAAGTGTATTAAATTATAAATAAATACTGGTTCTGGAAATAAAACAAATTTTTACTAAGAATTGAATTATTATCGACAGATCTTAACATGCCATTTCAAACGAAAAGGAACCGATATCCTTTAATAGTTACATTTTCAATAACTATAAGTAAGACTTCATTCGACCAAACCTGTTTTTATCTGTTTTTACACATGCTGACTTTTATGTAGCACTAAGGGGAGTAAAATCTCGACAGATTAAAGATACACACTGAAAATACGTTTGGTCAAAAAAATCAAATTGAAAACGCATTCACAAAAAATATAGTTTATGAGAAAATTTTGAATTATGCCTATATTAAATTAATTTGTATTAAAAAAATTAAATTATTATTAAAAAAGTTAAAAATTTGTTCCAATATGAATAGGGGCATTTGTCCTTAGAAGCCCCTAGTTATATATATTTGATGATAAATCTATATATATAAAGAAGTGATACGATACAAATATTGTGTTTTACTCCACCATGGACCGTGGAGATACTCCTTTAAGGAGAGGTGGATCCCCAGCTAAAAAAGGTTTGTAACCACTGGTCTATATGATCAACTTGCAGGCGCGTATCCAGCGACTTGCTTTGGGGGGGGGGGGGGGAGCGATCGATGCATTATATATATATATATATATATATATATATATATATATTATGTGTGTGTGTGTGTGTGTGCGCGCGCGCGTCCGTGTATGTAAAAACATAGAACAGAAAAAGTTCTTTCTACGCTTGCGTTAGAAATCGGTAACGTGATAAAGATTCGTAGCAAATTAGACTTTTTAATAAATAACTATTCCAGTTTCGATAACACTTATGGCTAGAGAATATTATTAATTTCATAATAAGCTATTGTTATAAAAATTGTTTATTAATTAATATAAGTAGGCCCTAGTTATTCTTCCAACACGAACAATTCCGGAGTCAACTGCGAATATTATGCTTGCAAAATTACGTATTAAAAATCATATGTTCGAGACTAAGCTTCACTAGCGCTATCTGTTGTTAAAACGTTTAGACGTTTACGAGGGTATGCCGAGGGAACGCGTCACATTTTCCAATTAAAATTTTATTTTCTATTTACAATAAAAGACGAATTAACTTAAGTAAAAGTCTAATTTAATAGAAAGTCCTAATTTAATAATATATTGTCGATTTTTAACCCAAAGTTCTTGAGGGTTGGGGGCCTGGATACGCGCCTGACTTGTCTCATAACACAAAGTACTGCACCGTGCATTGAGGGCTATGGAAGGAATTGCTCTTATGATACAGTATAATGATGAACACTGTAGGTTAACATTCTAAAATACTCGCAGTGTAAAAGAAGCAATTAGGGAACCTGTATTTTCACATAGAAGAGGAAGCTTATAATACAGCATTGTATTATATATATCAATATATACCAGAAGATAAAGACTTTCCATACATTATTTAGGGAGAACGGGCAAATGGTGCTCGAATTCAAACACCGATAGAGAGTAGGTCGCAATCTTCCAAATTTTTTTTTAACATTAACCACTTTCTCTCTCGCACTAACACGGGATTGGGGAGTTGCTTTGAGCATCCTCACGATGGTTTCTGAATTAGAACAAGCAATTATTTCACAAGAGACGGTGCAGGTGTTGCAACAAATGAGAGTTAGAGTCTTAGTCTAACAATTTCTTGTTTAACATATATATAAATAACTACGGGTGTGACATAAGCAGTGCTTATTTTGAAATCCCAATCACGCTGGTTGAAATTAGATAATAGATAATACGATATAAAACGCACTTTCTTTTTTTTTGCAAGTGAATTTGCTACGGCCGTCGCATATCATTCGTTAACTTAGTTTATCATCGAGGCTTTACCACTGAAACATGAAACACGTTTTTGAGTGAAATATATGATGAGCAATATCATACAAGCTAGAATATTAATTAACACTCAATGAGTATATAAAGTGCTGTCCTGCATCACAATGATTCCGACAGATACTTCTCTCGAATTCAAACTTTTGTTTCCGTCGCGACTCGGGTCATCGTCAAAGCACTAGGAGACCCCCTACAAGGGGGGGGGCCTGATTTATTAGTGTACGATTTAGACGAAACAGTATTGTGTACTAAAAGCACTTCAAATAAACACGATGAAAACACAAATACTTTCTATCAAGTGATATTGCAACGTATACCAAATGGTCGTAATGCACGCGCGCGCGCATTCACTTCTAGATGTACAGACCATATACACAAATGGATATCCATACGCGGAATTAGACACTGAACTAAAATAACGAGTGAACAAAACCAAAATTCTAGTTTATCGGGTGAGAAAATGACCTACAAGAAGTGGTTCTGAAGTACGAAGATTTGTTGGAACACAATCAAAGTCAATGACGAGAAAAAACAAGTAGAGTAAACAGAAAAAAACGAGCATTGAACAAACAACAATCGAATGAAGCCTCATATTCCTAAAGTTAAATTGCGACAAATTATACCCGTTAGAATAATGTAGTTTACATGACAGAGTCATTATAAGAGTAAACAGTTAAATTCAAAATAAAATAGTGTATTTAAATAGGCAAGATTATTATAGAGTTTAAATAAACCTAATTATCTAAATCTAATTGCATATAACTTTCTAATTAAAACTTTATAACACAAAATATTTTAAATCCTTACTACAAAAGAGCCTTTCGGAAGCTTTGGAATTTTACAAATTAAAAGAAAGGAATGTGGAACATGGTTTAAAGGTGAAAGTTCTAAGCCTGCCAGGGGAATATAAATATTTTGTCACAGTTATCAACGTCGAGGTTAACTCCAGTTATGAGTACGTTCGCTAATATTCTAAAACCTTGACTGAAATATTTTCATTATTTTTTTCAAAATATAAAAATAGGTATGCCATCAATAAAACTCATTGTTAGCGTGTTTGCTCATAATGTTTACAAATTTGAATCACAATACACACAAAATTACTTTAAATTTTTAGAAAATTACCGGAATTAAGTAAGTGTAGTAGGTCCTCGCTATTCGCGGGTTCCCTTATAGCGTTAAGCAAAATTACAGTACATCCCGCTAATATGCATCGTATTTTAAAAAAGACAAAGAAAAAAGGTAATGAGTTTCAGTGGCCATCTCAGATATAAATTGAAAATTATTCAAAACCACAAAATAGAACGATATGAACAAGATTTTTTTAAATTTTACTCGGAGTTATTTTTTATCTATTTTAAGTTAGGTAAAAAATTCAGTGCGGAGCTTTAAATTATGCATCGGCTGCGGAGTGATTAAGTGACGTCACAAATGTAGGTGTTTTAGCAATCTAAACGTCATGAATCAAAAACAAGTCCTCAAGATATATTGATAACTATTATTTTTGTCATTGCCAGGGAAGGTTAATTTTATATATCTATATTAAAATATACCTATGAAGTATCCAGTCATTGTATACAATTAATTATTTAGGTAATATATAAAATCTATCCTGACTGGACAATTTTTAGGTATATTTTAAGTATATAGTAGTGTATAAATTTAAAACCGTGTACAAAAACCATAAAAATTAAGCCAAAACGTTGTTTCTCAAATATCTACACAGAAGGTAGCGTGACGTCACTGTATCACCCGACTTTAAATTGATAAAAAATAACGGTAGTTAGTAAGATCAGCATCTGTCGGCCAATCGGAAAGCATCCTTCAGGTCCTGTGACTACTATAACCAAGATGGCAGATTTTGGTTTGCCGCTAAAAATGACAGATTCGCGCCTTTTTCAGTTGAAAAGTCACGTGACATCTGTCGGCCAATCGGTAAGCATCCTTCAGGTCTGTGACTACTATAACCAAGATGGCTGGTTTTGGTTTGCCACTAAAAAGAACAGATTCGCGCCTTTTCCAGTTGAAACGTTACGTGACATCTGACGGCCAATCGGGAAGCAGTCCCGTGACTGAGAATAAGAGAATAAAAGATCTAGCGCGATGAGAGCGTTAATAAGCACCTAAGTCTGGTTAGGGTAGGTAAGTTTATTTTATGTTAATTTACGTTTGCTGTTAAAAAAAACTACTTCAGATTATAGTTAGATTTAAAACAGAATAGGATTCTACGTAGGGGAAATTGGGCAGAGGGAGTAGGGGCTACTGCCATCTGAGCGATTAGGAAGTTCACATCTTACTGCGTGGGTGAGCCTTGTTGCCAATTCGCCGTTAATACTTCCATTTGTCGTTCAGTTTCATCGTAGCTGCGATGGAGTAATTTACTAGTGGTGTAGCTTGCTTCGTTCTGCCGCTGGCGATGGCGTGTTGAGTCACAGCGTTCGGACTGACAACACCCCATCCCTACCCTACCACAGACCCATTCCTATTCTACTTTAAATCAAAGTATAGTGTTCAGCATGGGCAAATTGACCAGGAATAAAATATTTCGCCGATAAAAGCGGTAGTCGCTGATCTTAATAATTACCAAAATAACTTTTAGAGTAAAATTTTTAAAGCGTTCTTGTGCAAATCGACCTATTTTGTGGTTTTGAACAATTTTCAATAATTATCTCAGGTGGCTGCTAAAACTCAGAATTAACGATAAAACGTATAGTCACTGTGCATATTGTAGGATAATGTAATAATGTATTCCTCTCTAATTTGCTTCGTACAGTACTGTAGTTATTTATCATAAAGAATTATTCTCCAAACATCCGTTATACTGTACACTACTAGGCCTACTACTCAAAAGGTAGGCATTCCTTATTTATAACAAGTGGCGTTACTTGCAACAAGTAACGCTATTGTTGATTTAGTAGTAGTAGTTTTCGAACTACTACTAGGCATCTATTTGTAGGATTGTTTAGTGCATTTGTATTGTTTAGTTTTATCTTTTCCCTTAAATTGTTTATCCAAGGCATAATGTCATGAAACTCTGATAGGGACAAGAAAATTAATCTGCCGTTGATTAAGGAAATTGACCTTTTAAGTAAATTAAAAGCCAGGAGAATAGGTTAACTTTATTTTTAAATAAACATTATGCCACAGTTGCTTCATACAGTTAGGTTAACTTTAGTTAAGACTGAAAATGTTTTGTTGTAATCCAGGGGTTTCATCCATACTCTAATCTCATCTATTTATTATTCCAGATTCTTTCTACCGTTTGTAAGTGATAAATTAAATCGACTAAACATCGTCAAAAAAGGAGGCCTACCTATTAGTATTTTTATATGTATGGTAGAACTTTATGACAAACTGTTCTGAGAAGATTACTTGTCTATAAGTTTCAAACAATATTCCTGGTTTCCATCATTTATAATATGTTCCTTTTTTTATTTAGAATGTATTTTACGTAACATCTAAAAGAAATTGATTAACCCAGTCTTTGTTGTCTATAAACAGAACAACATGGAGACTATAATGGTTCTTACAGAACAAGCTAAAGAAAAAACAATGGATGATAAAAATTAAATAATGAAACAGATATGACTTCATGATTGTGAAGTATTCACTTGGCTGGAAAGCTACCACAACAAAGATGGAAACTTTCCACAGATCAGTCTTATCAAGGTAAAAGACAATAATTACCTAATGAGTGGTGGCTTATAACCATTTATACTTCTGTTCCATGAGAAACAAACAGGTAATAATGGGGTATCTCTAAATCGCCAATGAATTATACACATTTTTCAGTAAAATTGACAATAACTTGCATTCGAAGAGTTTTGCAATTGTTAAAGCAATTAAAATAATCGAATATAAAACCTTACAGTAGTAAATTGCAGTACCAAGATATTAATTAGCAGCAGAAGACTCAGTACAATTAATATCAACTACATTACTTTAATATTAAATTTTTGTTGAGTTTTCATAATTTCAAATTTAAACTAAACATGGATATATTTTTGCAAAATTACAATGATATTAGAAGTCTTGACGAGGGCCATGGGATGTTAATGTATGGCCTAAACATTGGCTATTAGGATTTGAATTAAAAACTTCGTTGAAGTTGACCTTGCATTGTTTATTACAATCCTAATAATATTTATCAATTTTACTTTAGTTTATGACCATCTGAACTTTGAATTTTGTAAAAACTTACTGATACAGATCGTTTTAATCGCTATATGGCGATCTTCATCAGTGTCTTCTGCTTGGAGAAGTTGGGTTTAAGTGGTGATGGTTTTAAAGGCAAGTTTTCGATAGCATCAGGTGTAATTTGTATTGGATTTGTTTGTTTAATATGCACATGTTTAAATATGTACTTTGTGTTTTTGTGCGTCTGTAAATTTCATATTGTTCTTGTGTGTTGAGATGTGGTCCTTTTTTGTTGGTGTGCAAGATTTGTAGGTTATGGTAAATGTCTATGTATTTGTGTCCTGTTTCTTTTATGTGATTGTAAAATGCTGAGTTAGTGTCCTGTTTGTGTTTGTCGACTCTTTGTTTAAAGTGGAGACCTGTTTGCCCAATGTAGAATTTGTTGTGGTTTAATTTGTATAGGCCTGGTGCTTGTAGTTTATCTTTGTTGTTGGTGTCGTGTTGTATTTATTGTGTTATTAGTCACCTATTTTGTAAATTTTGAAAACACTCAAGGCGAGTTTCAACATTTTATTAATGGAAGAGTTATATCAATGAGATTTGTGTTTTTGTTTTGAAAAAAGAAAAAAATATTACCATTATCAACTGGCAAATATATTTTTTTAATAAAAATAAAATAGAAAAAAACTAATAATAAAGTAATTGGTGAAAAAGTTGAATATTATTGTTTTCTTTGTGTGAGCATATGGTTTAAGGAAACAATTTATGTTATCCTCCATTGTCCATTGCTGGTAACATTTTATATTAATTTCTTTAAGTATGTTTTATTAAACATATACTAGGTTAATCATATCATCATTTAGATGAAGCAACAGATTTTCTACAAGAAATTTTTTTTTTTTTAAATACAATAATGTTGGTTTCAATACACAAGTCAATGTCATATTTAATTAGAAATATGTGTTATTTGTTGAAGCCACAATCTGTCTATTATAGATTTGCTACAATCTAAAAAGATTAGTTTGTTTGTACATACCTGGTGCTTGGGGTTAATCTCTTTTATTTATGTTATGTTGTGGACTGTGTTGTAAATTGTTGTTATTTTAAATACTATCTAGAATTCATTTTTTGAATGATTTTGAGGTTTTAGTTAAGTATGCGATTGTAACACATTTTTCCCTGTTCTGATGTTTCTATTAGTTTTATATGTATTGAGTGCCATAGTTTCTTTTCAATTTTTGTGTTAATGTATTTATTCCTGCTGGTTAAGAACTTGTGTTAATTTTTCTATACGCATTTTACTCTGTGAAGCATGAATTTAAAGATAGTTTGTTTATATCAGAGTGGATTGTTTGGAGTGTTGTGAATGAGTGTGTCTGGTATTTCTTGTTTTCTGTAAATTTTGAAGGTGTGCATTATGTGTAGGGCTTTTTGTTATTGTGAGATTAAGAAAATTTAAAGATCTGTCTATTTTGAACTTTGAGGTTAATTCTAGGTGTGTTTTGTTTCAAGTGAGATAAGGGTTTCTTGTATTAACAAGTACTACATCTGTAAAGTGTTGATATTTCTGATTTTTTTCCGGGAAATGATGGGGTGTGAATATATGTTGTTTGAGAGGATCTGTGATTTTTATTGTGCTAAAGGAGTATTTTCTATATTTAATATAATTCCTAGATATAATAAAGAAACATTGAATAACATCAAAATACATCTCGTAGTTTCTTCTTTTAAACATATTTTAAAAATTGAACCTGAAACCATTTTAAACAATTTTCAACTTAAGTAGTCTGGCTTCAGAAAATTTGTTTATTCCACATTAGTGAAATTTTGCTTTAAAAAATTGTTTATATTTTTTTCAAATGCAGTTATGTTTTATGCATGTTAATATTTGACAAGATTAATTTAATAAATTAATGAGTTACAGATATGAACAGACAAGTATAGGTGAGAATACGTGTATGCATTAACTAATTTGACAAAATTGTTCTTGTTGGCAGTTTAAAGTATATTAAAATAACTAACCAAAACCATTTCCATATATATTAATTAAATTTCCAGTTGGAGTAAGTGAGGTAGTAGTGTTATCCTAAATAACAATAACAAGGAAACTTAGCGGTTTTCTAATTGTAGCAATAAAACCAATGATGATTATAACTTCATTGGCTAAAATTTGTTATTGAATAAAATAAATTTTTGCAAGAAATGTGTGATTTTTTATTATTTTTTTTATCAGAATCAACTTCCACATTGATTAATTGTACAATGATGAAGTAAACTTTAATGGATTAAAAGCATTAATACTAACCTTTAACTGTAACACACATTTTTCAAGCATTTTTAAATTTTTGTATGAAGGGAACTAATTTATTAATAACTGTCTTATGTAAAATAAAAGTGGTTTTTGTTTCACTGAAAACAACTTAATGTCATTGGTAAATGAATGTTTCACAAAGGTTTGAAGAAAATATATTAAATCACCTATTACGCTTTTGCTATTACTTGCGACTAGAATTTGTTAACTAAAGGTTGATAAATTGTTAACTTATACTTGGAGGAAATGTTTTCGTCTTACGACTTCTTCAGCCTCGTATTTTTGCTGCTAGGATTGCCGGCAAAAAATAGCAAAAATACAAAGCTGAAGAAGTCCTAAGATGAAAACATTTCCTCCAAGTGTAAGTTAACAATTTAACAACCTTGAGTTAACAAAAAGTCTGGTCGCAAGTAATAGCAAAAGTGTAATAAGTAATTAACAATTAACTTGTCATGAACAGCAACAAGATTTTAATATATTTAATCGTTAATATAAGCAATTGAAATATCACAAAAATTACAAGAATTTCAATCTGTCATTAACAACCTTAAATACAGAATTATGTGTACACATGTTGAATAAATTTGAAATCAAACTCACAATTTATATTCAGTCACTCAACATCCCTTATTCATGATATCAAGAACAAAGAAACACAAATCACACTGGCATCACTTCTCAAGCCGCCTTTTGTACATTGTGAATAATCAAATAAAATTTGTATGCAACTCTTTATTCATACTGTAACTTGAATTAAATGTTTTTAGGTAGAGAATAGAGCATAGAACTTTGCAAAAAAATCTTGTCTGAGCTAAACAAAATTAACCTGTTACTGATATATATTTGAGTAAATTTTTCTGCCTTTCCTAACCTTACAATGTTTTCCTTTGTTGATGCGTTTCAAAATGACTCCATTTTCAAAACTTAAATCGTACTCTCATACTTCTTAATGAACTGTTTGTCTTATTGAAGTGGCTAGTGGCTACATGTTGTCAGCATATGGTTTTGTTGTGTGTCTTATCACTGCCATAAATGCATATAAGTTCAATCAAATATTAGTTAATCACTTTTACATTAGTTTATGACTATCCGAACTATAAATTTTGTCAATAGCATCAGGTGTGATTTGTATTGGGTTTCTTTGTTTAATATGCACTTGTTTAAATATATACTTTGTGTTTTTGTGCATCTGTAAATTTCATATTGTTCTAGTGTTTTGAGATGTAGTCCTTTTTTGTTGATGTGTAAGATTTCTGGGTTATGGTAAATGTCTGTGTATTTGTGTAGTGTTTCTTTTATGTGAATGTAAAATGCTAAGTTGATATTCTGTTTGTGTTCCTCGACTCTGTTTAAAGCTGCAACCTGTATGCCCAATGTAGAATTTGGAAATATTAGTTATATTAATTTTGCTTTGTAGATCTGTGCTAGATGAGTGATTTACTGAGAACAGACTCTAACCACTCACAACATATCAATAAGACTAATAGTTCATTTGGTTAAAATTTAGACCAAAAGAGGAAGTGTAGACATTAGCTTCAGCAGCCCAATGTTAGACAACCCTGCTGGTCAGTTACTGTGAGCAAGTGCAGGGAATAACAACTCAAGTGGAATTAGAGAGCACTAGGGTGTACACCCATTTTTAGATCTGCGGGACCACTTTTCCCCACCAAATGTTTTGTAAACTATCAACTATTTGTAGACATCAGCTATAATGACATCATCAAAGTTATTGGTTTTTCACTCACAGAAATATGTAGGCATTGGTCTTGCTAATATATATAACTATTTAACCTCATCCATCTAATTATCACGCTATATCAAGTAAACTATTATTTTATTGGGATATTATTTAAATAAACTCTTTTATCTACTTACTTCTAGCTGTTTAAATTGATTTTACAACTCTAATATTGTTGTTTAGATTCTTTAACAATATCAATTTCCTAATTTTATTTGAATGGGCAAAGTATTGTTATTGTTTCCATTAATATTGTTGAGTTTAAAGTTATGTTAAAGCTATGGTGTTTGCAATTTATTAACAGGTTTAAGGTTATATGAAAACTGTCTTGAAGTTAAAATATTTGAAGTTTCTTTAAACAAATTTGAAATTATACAAAATTATTTTAAAAAATTAGTAAATTTAAAGTAATTTTGTAGCTTATAAAGAGTAAATGGAAACTTTATAACACCCTTAGTCCCCTAGCTGCACCTTTGATTCAATAACATCAACAAAACCAATGGCTGCATACGCATATATCTAGCTGCTGTGTCAACAGTTAGTCAACAAAACATTAGGCAATTAAAAGTGAACACTGGAGTTCTAAGAAGACTTGAGGATGTGTCACCTTAATTCTCTCGCCTTCTACTCTAGTACTTCATCCTTATCGCACACTGGCTAACTGAAAATGAGAATCAGCTTTGTATAACATCTGGTCATTTAGACTAGCGTCAATAATTGCTCTTTAGGTCTGAATTTTATCAGAATGAACTGTTTGTCTTAATGATAAATATATTTACGAATTTAGCTAAACTGCATATAATGACCATTAAATATCTTCAAGCTTTTGAACAAAATTTATTTATAAAACTTCTTAAGGTCCAGGAAGTTTTTATATAGACTCTTTTTACTGAGGTAGATAGTTATGTTTTTTTTACTGAATAGGAAAATGTTTTCTTTAATATGACCCTGGGAAAAGCATTAAACTCCTGGATTTTATTATCCAATACAGTATGCAAACCTTTTACAATTAAACTTAACAATCTAACACTTGCTGAACTTAAAATTTAAGTAAACTTACAAGTATAAAAAACTTATTGAGACATAACGTCACAAAAAAAAAAATACAATAAAACACCAGTAACAAAAATATGAGTCAGTAAACAGGTAATTTTTTCTAGCTTCAAACAAAAAATGAATTAATCACTTTTACATTAGTTTATGGCTATCCACACTTTAATTTATTTTGTAGATTTGTAAAAACTTACTGAGACAGAACGTTTTCGATCGCTCCGTGGCAATCTTCATCAGTGACTAAATTTTCTGCTTGAAGTTGTTGTTAGGTTAAGCGGTGTCGATTTTAAAGGCAGGTTTTTTATAATATCAAAGAGTATGAGTGATTTGTATTGCGATTCTTATATGTTTGTATTTAGTGTTTTTTTCTTGTTGATTTGTAAAATTTAAAGGTTATGGCAAATGTTTGTTTATTTGTGTTCTGTTTTTTTTAGGTGTTTGGAGTTGGTGTTCTGTTTGGGATTTTGTGCGTTCCTCGACTCTTGTTGAAAGCTGCGACCTGTATGCACAATGTAGAATTTGTTGCAGTTTGTACAGTTTAATTTGTGTACGCCTGGTGGTTTATCTATGTTCTTGGTGCTATGTTGTATTTTGTTTTGTAGTTTGTTTTTAGTTTTTTATGCTATTTTGTATCCTGTTTTTTGAAATTTGAGGGCTATTTTGATGTTTGTTGTATTTGTTTTCCCTCACTGTCAACAAATAAATGAATGAAATCTTCTTTAAAAATCTACTGGAGGTAATTTTCATCATTTACAAAAGATGAGTTTTAAAATAATTAAAATTTAAAACACTCTTCAGTATTTTAGCAATAAAAAAGTTATTTGTATACAAAAGTAAAGCATTTATATGCTAATAAGGTATCTTGTACCAAAATGCTTTGCCTATTGCATAACAGTAACCCGTGTCAGCTTATTTAAATAATATAACTGCCACACACAACCAGATTAAGGGGTTGTTTTTTAAAAAATGGGGAATAAAAATTAGTAGGATGTTGAAATAAGCTGTACAATAACATTCACAATATTTTGGAAAATACTAACTCTTGCACATATATCTATAGGCAATATTATTTACAAATACTTACTTTTTATTGCAATTATATATCCCTACATAAAAAAAATACTTTAAAACTTAAAACATTTACTGTACCTTTGAAACCCAATTAAGTAAAGAACGCATTATGTTCACTGTTTATTCACAACACTGAGTGAAAATAACTATCTAACTACGCTGTGATAACAAAAAATTCCACCAATCATTATGAAAAGGTTTGGTTTTGTAATCAACTATTCGTAAAAAGGTATAAAGAAAGACTAGTCATAACTTTGCTTTGTTATCTTATCTACATTACTGGAATTAGATTCTCATTACCTCCTCCCATACAACTCAAGTATAGGCCTAACGTTAAATAAACTACTTATTGAAACAGATGCACAGTTGCACATGCAGACATATGTAAGATACATTTTAAAAAAT
Organism: Prosapia bicincta; assembly: GCA_036971475.1. Taxonomy (NCBI): domain Eukaryota; kingdom Metazoa; phylum Arthropoda; class Insecta; order Hemiptera; family Cercopidae; genus Prosapia; species Prosapia bicincta. Next base: position 70,908,404 of record JBAIZL010000001.1, read on the forward strand.
TCATAACCTTTTCTAGCAGTCTATAAACATTTTAATACAAACTGTTATTTTGAATATTTACCTACTGTAATGTTATTTTAACTATAAATTTATTAGAGCTATTAAATGATTAATACTAGCAGTTAAATAAAGCAATTCAATTGCAGGCAATATTCACAAATCTTAATGATTTGAAATAAATTTGTTATTAATTAATAGGCATAAGCATTCAATCGCAGAAGGCTCAAAACAATTTATATTAGAGTAACGGTCTATTTTACAGTGTTGAAAAACAATACTAGAAACATTTTTGGGCAAAAGATGACAAAAGTTTTTGTTCAACTTCAATTTTTTTTTTACAGACATTTTTTAATTAAAAATAAATTCTACAGAAGAGAGACGTTTTAAATGTTGGAAACTATAAATAGTGATGCAAGCCATTGCTAATTATCACCCTAAAAACTTTACCTTATTTTAAAAAATAGTCCTTTACCAAGTAATTGTTAAGAAACTCCTACACTAATGATATATAATAATAAATTTTATTAAAATATAGTTATAAAGAATCCACTTAAAATACATTGATTATAAATAAAAAGTAAATATGTGCTAACTTAAATATCTCTTAGGTGAAGAAGTTAAGAAAGTGATTCATTGCACAGCAATTTACTTAGGATTAGGAAAACAAGTTGAAAAATTTTCATTTTTACTATGTCCAATTTACTATTTTGTGCATTGTTATCAGAAATTCTTTTTTTGTCAAACTATATTGTAAATGGCAAGAATACATTTAAGATTTAAAAAATATAGAAAAATAATACCTGTAATATAAGTTAACTGGTTGCTGCATTAAACATTAGTGTTAAAAAATAGCAAAATACATGGACAAAATAATCAGACAATCTATTAACTTAAACACAGACACATACATAAAAAACAGAACAAACCTCGTAAATAAAAAAGACATAAACATACTACACAATTCAACACTACTATCACTTGACATAACAGATACGTACACCAACATACCCGTATCCGAATCCCTCAACATCACAAAGACCCAATTAATGCAGAACATACCAGAAACCCATATCACCGAAATCCTAAACATCCTCCAAACCGTCACCAAACAAAACTATTTCACACACAACTTAAATTTCTATTCCCAACCAAATGGCCTACCCTTGGAAAGTCCTATCAGCAGTATACTAAGCAAAATTTTCCTAGAACACATAGAAAACACCAAGATACTCGCAAACAATTCACATGCACATAAATCATTTACTGGCACAGATATGTCAATGATATCATAACACTATACAGAGGGAACACCCGACAATGCGAAATACTCCTCAGAGCTCTACACTAATAAAATACACCCAAAACTTCAGTTCACCTCAAAGATTGAAACCAACCGATCCCTAAACTTCCTTGACCTTACCTTAACAAAAAGCCACACACAAAAAAACACAGCTTTCATATTTACAGGAAACCGACAATGACAGATACACTTATCCACAACACCTCAAATCACCCTATCCAACACAAATACGCTGTCTTCAGATCCTTGCTCCATAGACTTAAAGAGGTACCAATGACCACAGAAAAAATTAACAAAGAACTAGACACCGCATGCACAAATGAATACAACACCACAACAAAAGGCAAACTATGGCACAATATACAAAAAAACACTAAATTTAGCACTACAGATAGGAAAAACAAATATGTCACAAAACCATATCAAATAAAATAGCCCACAAATTACAAAGACAGGATACAAAATAGCATACAAAACTAGAAACAAACTACAATACAAAATACAACACGACACCAACAACAAAGATAAACTACAAGCACCAGGCGTATACAAATTAAACTATACAAACTGCTACAAATTCTACATTGTACAAACAGGTCGCAGCTTTAAACAAAGAGTCGAGGAACACAAACAGAACACAAACTCAACATTTTACAATCATCTAAAAGAAACAGGACACAAATACACAGACATTTACCATAACCTAGATATCTTTCACATCAACAAAAAAGGACCACATCTCAACACACTAGAACAATATGACATTTAAAAAAACACAAAATACAAACATTAAATGAACGAACCCAATACAAATCACACATAATCCTTGATACTATAGAAAACCTGCCTTTAAAACCGTCACAGCTTAACCTAACAACTTTAAGCGGAAAATTTAGTTACTAATGAAGATCACCACAGAGCGATTGAAAACGTCCTGTCTCAGTACGTTTTTACAAATTTGAAGTTCAGATAGTCATAAACTAATGTAAAAGTGATTGACTTATTTTTTTATTATAACAAAACTTACTGTAAGTGGATAATTTCATTCAAGATTGTAAAATAGGTATTTAATAATTTTATGTATTATGCAACAAGTCCTGTTTTATTGAAAAAAACTCAATTTATATAGTTTTATGTTTATTGAGGTCATGTCCATACTTTTATAAGATTTTAAACACTATTTATGAAATTTTAAAATTAGTTTAAAATTAGGCTATTTATGAGTTGTGATTTAAATTCGCTTTATTCTTGTTTAGAGTATCTTTTTAAGTGCCAATGTAAAAATGACTTGCACTATTATTTCTCATATTTTTAAAAACAATTGAATTGGTGGTTAATGTCACTAGGGAAAAAATAATTTATTTTTATTACTATGTATTATAGACAAAATGCCATAATCATTACAAATGGTATAAAATAAAATTTTACATATAAAAATTATAATTTTAAAACCCAAAATAAAACAGATTAATAGTTTACAGCAATAATACTTGGTTAAAATGTAAATTTGGTTAACACTAAATTATACAGTGGTGTATGCTAAATACATTTAAATCCGTTTATGTTTTCATGATGTATTAATATTTTTTTTGAAGAGAAAACCCAGCAGTTCCATTAGCTTTTACAATTTTGCCTTTATAAATACAAAAGGGAATACATTAATATCACAAGTTTTTTTTAATAACTTAATTCATTTCCCTTGTTTTAAAACTATTAACCTTTCCTTATTCCACATTTGTAAATAAGCCTTTAATAAACTCAATGGCTTATGGAATTAATTTGAAGGTTCAAGGCAAGTTTACAATTTTTTTAATTTATGGCTGTTGTGCTAGCTGAATCTAGCTCAGGTTCAATTCTAATTCTGACATTGTACCATATTTTTCATGCATCAAAACCTTCATTATAGTTACATTTAAAATAGTTTCCCTACAAAAATTTTATAATCTACTTTCAAATCTGGCTATATGGTATTATAATCTCTACTACTTGTAGTGTTTGAAAATATGTTTGACATAAATATCTTTAAAAAAAATAATAAATTACTTCATATAAACCCAATGTTTTTTCAAATATTTTTTTCTTCAGCAAAATACCAATAAACCCAACTCACACTCACAAGATGCCATTTCAAATTTCTACCAATAAGAAAATGTACACATAACTGCTTATATATATCTAACAATGAAACAATGAGAACTAATATTTTGGTTTATAAACTGTACCTAAACAAACCTAATCAACTGCACAAAAACCACCAAAATGATTGAATAAGGTGTGCTTCATTTTCATATCTACAATAGATGTTAAAGAGCCAAAGAGATAAAAACCACCATTTGTACAAGTGGGATTTACACTCCATAGGGGAAAACCACTTGTAGCTGGTACTTAAAGCTATTCAGTCTAAAGCAATCATTTGTGAATCGTACATAATAACATTCCCTGCAGCATTTTCATTTATCAATTTAGAATTAGAACTCTTCTATAAAATCATGACTTACTTTATTTCCATTTGCATTATAATAATTAAGTCCAAGTATTTAATTGTATTCACATTTTATTTAAATTAATATTGACTTTTAATTCAAGGCACTCAGTTTCAGACTTCTTAAAGAACCAAATTTTGTCTACTATTAAAAATATGATTAAGTAATTGCTTATATCATATAAATGGAGTCTTTTTTGGAAAATGGGTTCCACTTTCAAATCATGTTGTTGAAAATATTTTTATATATTTTCAAAAGTATTCATAGTTATATCAAAAAAATTAAATTTAACAGTTAAATGAGCACAGTATAAGATGGTTTTTATTCCTTAAAGGTGTTACAAGTCAACATCTCCCCAATGTCCCCTACAGAAAGTAGGTTTATTCCAAATATAAAATCTTGCACGCAATTCTATTCATGACCTTTCTATATATTTAAAACCAAATGTTCCATGATATTAGCTGAAGAACTATTCAGTCACTAATTACTTGGAATAATTTACTGTGGTTTACTATTAATAATAATACACGGAAGCTCTAACCACAAATTGTTTTATTCTAGTCTTACGTACATTTCGGTTACAAAGTAACCATCCTCAGAAACATGATAATAGCCTAACACTGTCATGTATGTGTAAGAGACTATGTATTGTCATGTCTCTGAGGAGGGTTACTTTGTAAGCGAAATGTACATAACACTAGAATAAAAATATTTGTGGTTAGAGGTTGTGTGTATTATTTATTAACTATTCGTAGTCCTTTTCAAATCCTTCCTTGGTGGCAAGTAAAATAACTGAATGATATAAAAACATAGACAAAATCACTCTTAAAGGAAGAATATTACATATTCCAGCAGAATAACTAGAGATATGCTTTAGGATGAGAGATTCTGGGGGCTTGGACTCGCGAAAAATTTGAAAAAATCTAATGCCTGGAAATACATTTCATATTATTTTGGCACTTGATATTTGGTTTCCATTGTAAAGAATTCCACGGGAAATCATCACTATCAGGAAAACATTAATCTGTGCTTCACTAAACATATGTATATATATATATATATATATATATATATATATATATATATATATAAAGAACTAAGTTAAAATACAAATACAAGAATTATAATTGAATTTACAATTCAAAGCTTTTCGTTGGCTAACAGTAATATTCAACAATTTTAATATTCCTGATGATGTTGGTACTGTTAGCCAACGAAAAGCTTTGAATTGTAAATTCAATTATAATTCTTGTATTTGTATTTTGATTTAGTTCTTCATTAATACACAAGAATACATACTGCGATATATATATATATATATATATATATATATATATATATATATATATATATATATGTATATATATATATATACAAGAATTATAGTTGAATTTACAATTGAATTGTAAATTCAATTATAATTCTTGTATTTGTGTTTCGACTTATGTTCTTTATTAATACACAAGAATACATATTATGATATATATATATATATATATATATATATATATATATATATATATATATAGATAGATAGATAGATAGATAGATAGATAGATAGATAGATAGATTTTTTGGACTAGGAGACTGACAGACTTACTTTGGTAAGAGTCCACTCCGTAGTATTGAAACAGAAACACATAAAAGCACTTAAACAATGATATATTTCAACCGCACAGTGGTCTTTGTCAATCAAAGAGAAAACACAAAAAGAAATATGAGAGAATGAAATAAAATCATTATAAATTGTAATCACAGATTGTGCAGAGTAGAAATCAGATGTCACAGATATATATATATATATATATATATATATATATATATATATATATATATATATATATATATATATATTGTTTCCATGAGCACATGAGTGATTATAGTTTATATAAGTCTGTCAGAGGAAAAGAGATTAGAGACGTCTGACGGACTTATATAAACTATAATCACTCATATGCTCATGGAAACAATATATATATATATCTTTAATCTGTGACATCTGATTTCTACTCTACACAATGTGTGATTACAATTTATAATTATTTTATTACATTCTCTCATATTTCTTTTTGTTTTCTCTTTGATTGACAAAGACCACTGTGTGGTTGAAATATATCATTGTTTAAGTGCTTTTATGTGTTTCTATTTCAAGACTTCAGAGTGGACTCTTACCAAGGTAAGTCTGTCAGTCTCCTAGTCCAAAAAATCTAAATAATCTTTACCAACCAAAACTAACCTATATATATATATATATATATATACATATCTTGTGAAAATTTTCAATAGTTAATAAAAATGCGTTTTTATTCATCCAATCAGGTTCAAATAAATCGTGAATGACCATTGATGTCAATACAATTTTTTCAAATATTTATTCATTTATTTAAATTTAAAAATTTGATACCCCAGTCTGATTCAAACTGTGAATCTACATGTTTGAAACCTATCACTATTAGCACTGAGCTAACTTTCCCAGAGCTAAAAATTACTTAAAGATGTATTACATGAAATGATAAGAACAAGGTTCTTTGCAATAGTGAAGCATTACAAGAAGTGGATATAATGAGAAGTTATAGACCACTTTCAGCTTCTTAAATTAGAAAGGTAAAAAAAAGCAAATAAATAGTAGCAAACCAAAATCATAGTCCAACACCATATATTGTATAAAGAGGAAAATCGAAAATTGAAAAGAAATTCGCTTTATATTTTGTTAATTAATATCATGATATTGTCATGAATAGCTATTATATGGAGTACATCGGTTCATTCTAAAGTGCATAAAATCGCAGTTCCGACGTTTCGCTAGAATCTCATCTAGCATTGACAAGGTGAACCAAACAACAGTCCTCTGGTTCTTAATACTTAATAAATATACATATATTAGATAGAAGATTGACAGACTTACCTAGTGGCAATAGTCCAAAACAGCAATCTCTTGAAAACAAATAGACACACAAAAACACATTGAACTATTGAAATATTTCGTCACCATTTACCTTCCTTCTGACAGATTAATATCTGGTTACAATTATTCAATATTTAAACAAATAAAATATAGTACTATATCATAAACTATAAATCTGTGCATCTGTGACATTTGGATATGTATACACATCTGTGGTTTACTTAGTCATTCTTTTTTTGATTGATAAACGACATTGTGATCGAAATATTTCCATAGTTAAATGTGTTTTTATGTGTGTCTATTTATTTTCAATAGATTGCAATTTTAGATTATTGCCACTAGTCTCCTATCCGGTCTAAAATTCCTATATACAGTATATTAATCACTTTAACATTAGTTATGACTATTCGAACTATATATTTTGTAAAAACTTTTAACAAATTAAACCGCAACATGTGCAACAAATTCTACATTGGGCAAACAGGTCACAGCTTCAAACAAAGAGTCAAGACATACAAACAGAACACCAACTCAGCTTTTTACAATCACATAAAAGAAACAGAACACAAATACAAAGACATTTACCATAACCTAGAAATCTTACACATCAACAAAAAGGACCACATCTCAACATACTACAACAATATGAAATATATATTAGTTGTAATAATAAAATAAAAAGTAACTAAAATATGATTTTTCTTTGTCAACAAAAGTAAAAATTGACTTTGAAAAATTATTTTTTTATACAGTATTACTTGCTTGGATTTAATTTATTTAATAATTGCTAATCAACTTCAATATACCAAGCTATCTCTAGGAAGTGAAGTCAACACAGTCTTGGCTGCAGTTCAAACTGACAGTGAGGAATCGTTTCTCAAAATTTCCATCCTCATTTAACAATAAAGTGCTATATATACACAAGTTAATATACCAGTATACACAAGTAAGTCTAAAATACACAAGTTATTTACAAATATAAGAGTAAATCTCTTGAAGTCATATGTTTATCAATGAATAAAGAAGCATTTCAAATTATCTTCGTCAAAAATTTTGTAGGATCTACAAAATTGTGTGTGTGTGTGTGTGTGTGTGTGTGTGTGTGTGTGTGTGTGTGTGTGTGTGTGTGTGTGTGTGCCTTTAAAACAGTCACGGCTTAACCCAACATCTCCAAGCAGAAAACACTGATGAAGATCACCACATAGCGATCAAAAACGTTCTGTCTCAGTAAGTTTTTACAAATTTAAAATTCGGACAGTCATAAACTAATGTTAAAGTGATTAATTAGGATTCACCGAACGTAATTGACTACAAAATTCAAGAGATAGATAGCAATGTTATTTATGAAAAGAGAAAAATTACTTAGAAGATAATAAAGGATAGATGCTGTCAAAACAAGATTTAAAAATTTGGAACTGGGTCATAGAAGTAGATAAACAAATAAATATACTTGAAACTTGAGAGATTATAATTAAAGAAGACCATTGATTATGACAATATTATTATATATAATCCTTGTTGGTTAATTGTTGCTACCTTTAATGAGCTAACATCAATTTTATTTTAGATTATATTTACCACTTTCCAAATAACCTAGATCAACAAATAGTTTAAATCTTATTTTATTTCAAAATTTGAAACAATCATGGCAAGCAAATACTAGACTATTTAATATTTTATTACAAATATGTACATTTGTTGATTCCATCTTCTCGTGAGCTACTAGTAATCACTTACGTCTTTAAAATGTTTTAAACTTGCCTATAGTAGCACTTACTTTGAATGTTGAGGACGGCCATTTCGGGAGATGTTGCGGTCTGAGTTGACAAAGGGACACATCTCCCGAAACGGCCGTCCTCAACAAGCAAAGTAAGTGCTACTATAGGCAAGTTTAAAACATTTTAAAAGTGTAAACAAATATGTTATAATTTTTTCCAAAAATGGAAATAACATTAAATTTCTGCTTCACCTCTAATGTGAAAGAAAGAGCAACTGAACTCCCAAGACATTTCTTTCATATGAATAGATGCAAGGTTGTATAACAGAAAATAAAAATTCAATGATGGAATTTTATAAAGTTCATAAAATATTGACAAACAACCAAGTCATTGTAATTTTTCAGCAGATGAAATTCAGTGCACTGTTGAATGCTTTAAGGTACAAAATTCTCATTAGTTCATAAAAAATATTTACAGGCCTACTAAAATTGATGTAATTACATATAGACAAGAAGTATTTGTTTTAAAGCTTTTTAATAATTATTTTTAAAACATAGATAATTTTCTCTTAAAATTTCTGACAGCCTTTAATAGATAAAAGATTTTTAAATATTTACTATATACTGTGAATGGAGAATGAATAGTATTTTTTTTAATGAATAATGTCGATGACATACCATATTCAAAATTACTAAAAACATTTGGCTCGTTTTTCTCAGAAAAAACTACAATGTTAAACAAGTAAAATTACTATTTTAAGTCTAAAGTCTACAAAAATTTTCAATAAAATAAAAATGTATACAAATTTTTAAATTTAGGTTTAAGGTATTGGTGCTATATGAATAGAAAAGAAACGTTTGAGTAAACTTGCAATATTGTTTAAAGGAAACAAATTTGAAAATTATGTACCACTAGGTAGCCAGCTTGGTTTGCATTAAAACAAAATAAGTTGAATGGAGGTAATATTTGTACATGCTAAAATCAATATTGTCTGTATATACATTTATGAGTGTGTTCAATAATTAGAAAATATTTATGAAGTTAACTGAAACAATCATTCTAAAACGCGCTAACGTTTGTTGTCCACAACAATTAATAATAGACAAACAAGGACAGGGTTAAATAGGCAGAAGACGAAAGCGTTGAATTTTAAACTAAATGTTGCCCTACCAATTACTTCAAATGTGTCTTTATTCTGTTGTTGATAAACAAATTTATTACAATTGATTATCCCGGATGTAGAACATCCGTATAGAAATTCCGTAAATAAGGCTAACCCCATAAAGCTTACCAATAAAATATCTTTTAATAAAACCGTACCTTTTTATCTGATATTTCAGTGTATAATTGACCAAGTTTTCACGATTTCTAGGAACACATTGTCTTTTACAAACACGCACGCTACTCTTCATTAATTAAATTGTGAATCCGCACAATTCACTGTCACAACACCAACCAACTCAACAGACAAACATCGTCTCCTCTCACAATTTAACTGAAACGGGATTTTTGTCATCAACCACAGACCACTTGTCACCGAGTACTACCAACATACAAAAACGAAATTTATATTTATATTTGCGTACGTTTTGCATTGTAGAAATCTTTTACATAGATTTATAAATAATATTTAAACACAATTTTCACAGTATAAGAATAACTACGACATAAATACCAGAGTACAACTGATGATCTAAGTCATAACATTATTTTTGTTAATTTGCAGACCCTATTACTTTTTTATGTTGGTAGTCTGGAACCACTGGACGATTTCTCTATAAAAAGCGCCCTATTTAAACAAATTGATCCATTTTTACTTCCAGGGAATAAATTGCACTATACAAATTTACTGCAAACAATGCAGTATCAAATAAAATAGTTTTAAAATATTTAATTTAAAACTGTGAATAAAGGGGTTGAAAGAGAACCAAAATATCTGTCATTGTTTAGAATGAAAAAATAATGTTCTATTTATATTGATCTTATATATTATTTGAAACCATCTTCACTTGATCTACTAGTTTTCAATCACTTGAACACATAAGCGTCGCGTCGGGGGGCACGAGGGGGCAAGTGCCCCCCCCCCAACTAATTGAAGCGTTCAATTTTTTAATTGTTATATATCCAAAGAAAGAAACCAGTTTGTTAATGATTTTTATATTCATTTATATGTTCATTTGTAAATATATTTAAAGATACACATATTAAAAATCTAAATAATATTGCAAAAATAATACACTAAAATTAAATAGATAGTCAGTTTAAGATTCTGTAATTCTTATGGATTAAATATAATATAATTTTACTATAATAATGATTTTATTTAATAAATTTAAAAATTAATCGGTACAACTTTAAAAAATTTTTAGAATTATTAAAGAAAGTATAAATGTTATAACTATATATTTATAATGTGAACGATTTTAACTAATTTTTTTATAAATATAAAAAACATGTTGACATCTTATAATAAATTATTAATAAAAAAAATAATACGACCATTATTTCTATTATATACAAAACACATATAATTACATTTAATGAACTAAAGAAAAAATAGGTCGGCGAGCGCAACTGTCATTATGTTTTACGCCAAAGCGACTCGTATTAGACAAAACTTTGCTCTTCTATATTTTTGTATTTGTTTTTATTAGAAATTTAGATACATTAGTTGTGTTTGGTATTACGATTATATCCCGAAGGAACAAATATCAAGAAATATACGTAATATTTGTCCTTCAATATCGAAACTAAAACCATCAAGTCGATGTCATACCCGAAAAAAAGTAATTCGTTCAAAATCTGCTAGCAGTTCAGCTACTTCCATAAGCACAATAAAAACATCTTTAAAAAATTCATTTGAAAAAGTTGTTAATCAAGTTAAAATGAATAAACAATCATCTAGTGAAAATACATCATTTTCAGATGAGACTGTATGTTCTCCAGTATTAAAGTTACAACTTGGCACGGAATTATTAGAACCTTTACATGAAAATAATTCGGAAGGTAATAAGGAATCTATTGTTGACATTGTTGATGACGAGTTAAATAAAACATGAACAAAGATTTTGAAATCAGGGCTTGATAAAAAAGTTCTGAATAATTTAATGAAATCGTATAAAGATTGTTGTAATTGTCAGCAGCTCAAACCACCAAAATTGAATCCAGAAATTTTAGCAAACATGTGCGTGAAGCCCCACCACGCTGCTCTTCCCCTAACTCTCCTCCTCTGCCGAAGCCGAAGGCGAAGGTTAAAGCGTACATGGCGCCAGTCTGCTACGGTGCAGTACTAGTGTTGTCTTTAACGTGACTACTTTATTCAGTTCAGTTTTAATTTATTAGTTTAAACGTTTGATTTATCAGTGACATGAAGAAGCAGTCGTCTCTGTTTTCGTTTTTTACTAAAAGTGTTAAACCAAGTAAAAATGTTGAGACAAGTGCGGAGGAAGATCAACATTTAAGTGCGAGTAGTTTGAATGACGGTGGTGAAACTGGTGAAGAAGAGGCAAAGCCATCTTGTTCCTTTAAAGAACGCAATGCGGAGAGTAGAGATCCTGCTTTAGGAGTTCGATCAGCAGACATTTACAAAGGCCCATTTCAACCTCTTAATTGCTTCAAGGTAAGCAAAGTCCAATCAAAATCACGACAGTTCAAAGAAAATTGGTATAAAGAATTTTCTTGGGTTGACTATAGCCCAATTTTACACGCTGCATTTTGTTTTCCATGTCGACTCTTCTGCCACCATAAGAGTGGGCGTGGGGAAGACTCATTTACTAAAACTGGTATGAAAAACTGGAAAAAGGGGCTTGAAAAATTCAGAGTACATGAAAAAAGTGAAATGCATCTTAAGGCAATCCAATTTCTTAGTGAGTACAGAAAACCTGGTATGAGTGTTGCGGATGCACTATCCTCAGCACATACAAAAAAGGTTCAAACTAACAGAAAATAGTTCTTCGATTTTCTAAGAATGACTACAGCAAAATTAACAATATTGCTCAGTGTCTCTTTCATTGGAATGGCATTGACAATAATACTGTTTCAACCATTCAACAGTTTTACAAATTATCCCCGAGCTTCTTCTCCCAGCTTAAGTTTTTCCATTGCTTTACAAAAAATAATTTTGTTAAAAAAGATATGAAAGCTGTGGGGATATCTTTCCAGGAATTAGCTGATTGTTTTGTTAAAAATCATCTTGAAGACAATTTAACAGACATCATGGAACTGTTGGCAATATCCGTTTTGTGGCCGATTACAACAGCAAGCGCCGAAAGATCGTTCTCTACATTGCGACGGCTTAAAACGTACTTAAGAAGTACAATGAACGAAGAGCGTCTAAGTGGTCTAGCCCTGATGGCCATCGAACAAGAATTGGCTATGAAGTATATGGAAGATCAAAAACTAAATGCCTTAGTTGAACAATTTTCTCAACGGAACCGAAGGCTTATGCTTCACTAACATTTGTTCTTTATGTACGGAATTGACAATTTAAAACTGTACTGTGTCAATTAAAGGATATTTGAGTCAGAGTCTGTTGTTTTCAATTTCGTCCTTATATGCATATTTGGATATATTATCAATTATTAATTTTTTAAACCTAAAACTATTTATTTTTACAACGATTTTACGTTTATAATTTATTAGTTAATATATCATCGTAAGGCCCCTTAACAGTTATTATAATGAGATGGATTCATAATACTAATTTTTCTGTACATACACCTTCATAATTTCTTTGAATAAAAAAAATTAAATAATCGGCCTAGTAATATTTCAATTACTGTCTGTATACATTATTTCTTTTATAAAAATTCTATCATTAAAGCTTACATTGTTTACAATAATTTTGTTTTATATTGAAACAATAACGAGAAGGATAGGCTTATAGATACAAAAACAGCAGATTATTCCAGATTTTTTATCCCTGGCATGTTGTGCCCAGGGCCGTAGCCAGGGCGGCGACCTGTACTCATTTAAAAGACATTATAACATTTTTAGCTTTTGAACAAAATCAAACTAAGAATATAAATATTGATAATGTGCTGATTAATTTTCACCACAAAAAAGATAGAAAACTGCAGTTATATTAAATAAGTTGTAATTGTTGTCAAACGAATGTTTTAGATTTGATGTAAAATTTTTACTTTTTTTTCAAACATTGAAATAATTATCAGATTTAGTAAGAAAAATATTAATTCTTAATAGTTTTTATAAATTGTCTCTTTTTAATTTATCACTCATTAATTAAACTTAAATTATAATGCATGCAGAGAATGAGAGTAAGTAATAAACCATTTTTTTTTTTTTTTTTACTTTTTGTCGACCTGACAACTTGTACGCCCCTCCACATTGTATCGCCTGGCTACGGCCCTGGTTGTGCCCCCCCAAAATAATTGTCCATGCGACGCCTATGCTTGAACATATACTAGTATGTTACATATCTATAGTAATTTAAAAAAATAATAAGTGCTAGTATAGTCAAGTAACATACTATTATATGTTCAAGTGTTTTTTTTTATCATTAGACACAGTGTTATTCAAAACATAGTAACTTATGGCACTTCAATGTGTCCTTTTCCATATGCAAGATGAAAACTATAAATATTGATTACATGAGAAGTTAGCCCAATCTTTAGACAAAAAATTTTTGAATGAACTATAAATGGGATAATTTAAACAGCTGAACAAAGTACAAAGCTCAGTACATCTAGTATGACCGGCACCTGTAACAAACTTTTGAGAAGTGAGTAAGGCATAAAAGAAATCCAGTATGAGTATTCTTCATGGGTATTCCTTCATATTTTACTGCACATAAGTAAATTAGTAAAAAATAGGACGATATGGTGCTTTAGGAGTTTTAGTTTTGGTAGAAAAAAAGGGAAACTATTGAGTAGAGGGATAAACTATGGAGGGTTTTGCTATGTACATTATGAGTAATGAAGTCTCTAAACCATAAAAACTTTTAAATGAATTTGTTTACATGTTTTTTTAAAATAATAAATAGTAAATTTATAAATTGTGTAGTTTCTGGGGCTTTAGTTTTGAAAATGTTGCCTTACTTTTTTTAATCTCAAACAGTTTAAGTTAGTTTAGAAACTAAAGATGCATTTATTCCACCAGAACGTATCAGTGAAGGCTTTCAAGAACATCAGCAAAGTTGCTAAAAGGAACCATGATCTACAAGATTTCATAAACCAGTATTACCAAGAAGGGGATTTTCAACATCAATATTTTGAGGAGTGGAATAAGATTAAAGTTTTAAAATAATTATTGTAATACTTTTTTTTTACATTTTTACAAAAACACACACACACATATATATACATGTATAGCACCAGTTTTGTTTATGGAGAGGGGGTACGGAAATTGTCATAACCTAAAATTGGCAAGTTTAAAATTAAAAAAGATCTTATAACAACACGTGTAAGTTAACAATTAACAACTTTTAGTTAACAATGTCTGGTCGCAAGTAATAGCAAAAGTGTAAAAGTGTAATTTGTTAAATGTTAAACAAGGAGCACCTTCTTCCTTTCCTTACATAAAAATATTGTTCTTTATTGATGTGTTTTGGATCAACTCCATTATCAAAACTTAAAATTGTACTCTTATATTATCAAAACTTCAAACTGTAATCTTAAATTTTCCAAACTTTAAACTTACTTATGTAGAAGTACAATTTAAGTTTTGAAAATGAAGTTATTGCGAAATGTGGCAACAGAGAAAAATATTGTAATATTAGGAAAGGCAGAAACATCTACTCAGATATATATATAAACTGTTATTACTTATGACAGTTATTACATGTATTAAATTTTATTTTGAAAAAATCTTAATATAGGGATAATGATAATTTGGTGTATGTTAGACTTTGACTAAATTGTTTTTTTTTAAGATAAAAACTAGGCTCTTGCTTAGAAATTATCAATTGCTAAAATAAATTGAGTGTGTTTTTTTAGTAGATGGCTTCTAGTACAAATATTTATTATTGCTTATAGTTAAAATACTGATTTTTAAACTGCCTTTAAAAGGCCAATGTCAGTTATATTGATCAAGGATCACAAAGTAATGCACGACATGCAAAACGTAGTGACATAAGTAATCAAGAAATAAAAGAAAACCATAAAATTCAATTAAATAGAATTAAAGTTTCTTGATGTAATCATCTTGAATTCAGTGATTAAACTATAATTAAAAATTATTTAACTAAGTGAATACATAGGGTTTCCTTGCTGACTCGTTTCAAAACAATCGTCCTTTTTAGGAAGTAAAGCCTCTACTGGTAGTACAAAGCAAGTAGAGGCTTTGCTTTGTACAAGGAACAATTGTTTTGAAACACGTTAGCAAGTAAGCCCAATGTATTCTTAATTAAGTAATTTTTAATTATAGTAAATAGAATTGCATAGAGGTATTTTCAACAAGGTTAAAAGTTTCATTCACAAAATTTAACTAATCAAAGAATTCAAAAGAGAGAATTTCATCACCAGGCAAGGAATCGAAAATCCAAGTCCCGATATTTCAAGCTTCCGTTAAATTCGATCATATTTCTAACTGAGCTCATTTTATCTATTTGGAAGAAAATGATGAGTTGGGCTTCCATGAAATATTTATATCAATACAGTATGCAAAGGAAACGAGTCAGGCTTCCAAGAAATGTTTATAAACATTTGGTGTGCAAAGGAAATGGTTCGGGGTTCCAAGAAATGTTTATATAAATACAGTGAAAAATAAATGAGTCTGGCTTCCAAGAAATGTTCATATATAGTTCTACAATAAACTTATTTAGTGCCTTTTTAATTATTGTGTTGGGGTTCATTAAAACTCCTATATTTTCTAATGAACAGGAACGTTCTTCCGTGTAATCCAAGTTTTTTGTAATCCGAGAGGGGTCTCTGTCCAATCTACTTTGAACTATCGAGACTACTGTATTAGTGAATCTAATTGAATAAATTGATTTATTACCAGGTAGCGCAGTTTTCAGAGACTAACATAACACAGATTGCATGGAAAAAAAAGAAACTCAAACATTTAAAACTTGCTGATATTCAATATAGAGGCAAATAAAATTACTAAATGCAAGTTATTGTCTCAACTGTTCTTTTTATTATTTTTATTAAGCTATCCTGTCTTGCAAAAACTATATTTGGAGTTTATCCTTCCCCTTCCTTAAACATCTGCATGTACTTCTTTCTTGTGGAGATTTGTTTCTTGGTGGACACTTATTTTTTCTCCTTTGTACAATCTAAGGACATGGCTGTCTATTTTCGAATTCTGTGTGTAGCCAATTAGGACATTAGTTTTTGTAACAAGTATTCATTATATTCTGGTGTCAGTGAGTTATCTTAAGATTATCATTTGACATAAATTGATAACAGATCAATTTCATTAACACAATTACTACTGACCAATTGGTGTTGCACTGAGTCTCTATGTAAGCTGATGCCACTGAGTTGTATCACGAGTATGTTTTTATTAGCATGATATTCCTGTCATTTTCTCTGCCTTATCATTCAGTCAGTGCTTACCTGTTATATAATTCAGTCTTTTGATAATATTATTAGTTTTAGTTTTTATTTGTAATTATCTGTAAATAAATAATTTTAATTAAATGATACTTAAATAAGTGAACACTTTAGAGCTTACTTGCTGAAGCGTTTCGAAACAATTGTTCCTTTTACGAAGCTAAGCCTATACTGGCAGTGTCCCACAAGGTATATATGGTTACCAGCATGAGATTTATGAGTGTAGGGGGGAAGGTTAAGTGGGTTGTTTACTATGTAATGGAACAGGGTGTTGGCTTCAAAATGTGTGTGGTTATTTAATATTTTTTATTATCTGTGGTATGGTGTTTGTATATTTCATATTTTTCTATAGTTGCTAGTTAACTTACTTTGGTTTAATATGTGAAGAATATTTAAATTATCATGTATGTGTGTTTTGTAGATGTGTTGCGTATCTGGATTTTGAGTTTAGGTGGTTTATGTCGTTGATGTGTTCATTTAAGTGTGAGTTGAATGATCTACCAGTTTGGCCGATGTAATAGCTGGGACACTCATTACATGTTATTTTGTATATACCGGATAGATTTTATATGTATGTTTGTTGTTGAAAGGGTTGTCTTAAATTGTTCGTTGTTTTGTATATTTGGTAATTAAGTTTTCTGAATTTGGAAGCAGTTTTGTGTGTGTGATTGTTGGGGTATCTGAGGGATGTTATTTGTGTGGTTTGTCGGTGTTGGGGGTTTGGTGATTTTGTTTATATTTAATTTTCATGAGTAAATTGTCTATAAGTGTATGTTGGTAGCAGTTTTGTTAAGCGATGTATGTTACTGAATTCAGTTCTTCGTCATACATTTGCTGGTGTTATGTAAAGGAAACACATAGGCATTGGTAATCAGAGAATTTATTACAGAATGGTTTCACTTTTTTGTTAAAGAAACGGAATGTTTTTGAAATCGAAGCCCATTCCTTTTACATTTCTCCTCATAATAGACAGTATGCTTGAGCACCACGCACTTCTAAATTCGCTACATCCTAACAATGAAGTGTTGTTCCTGCCCCCAAACACGAAAACCTCAATTCAACCTTTAGACCAGAGTGTCATTGCCATTTTTAAAGCTATACTATCTTTGGCGAAATATTAAACTCAATAGAAAAAAAACCTAAACAGTCCGTCAATGCGGGAAAAAATAAATCGCTAATTGCATTATTTCTAGAATAAATTAATCAGTGAATGAACTAAAACTATCATTGGTGCGTGTATGTTGGAAGAAACTGTGGCAAGACGGTAATAACCAGGATGATGTCACAACATGTGCTCACAATGTTGTTACAGATATTGTCTCAATAGCAGATGGGATTAATGAGGAATGATTTGAAGACATTGTGAAAGACATTGTCAACAGTGAAGATGTCGACAGTCTTTTGAAAAGTGCAAGCGAGGATTTGACAGAAGAAGAGCTAATTAGCAAACCTGAGCATATCTCAAGTAAAGAAAACAAATAAATTGTAAAATGTAATTGACAATAAAATCTGTCAGTGAAATTCTGTTTAGAGAAACAGTTAGCTGCAGCCATTACTGAAATTGAACCCTTTTTATAATGGGCATTAAAATTCAATCGAGCTGGAAAAAGCACTATTGCTATATAAGGAAGTGTGTAAAGAACTAGGACAAAATTGCACACAAAGTGAAATAACAAGTTTTTAAAAAATTAAATTATCAGTGTTTAACAATGAAGAATACCTGTGTCTGTATGCGCTTATACATTTAATAGAATTTTCATGTTTTCAGATTAAAGAAAACGTAAGTAAACTATACCATACATTATTTTAAGTGTACAGTATAGTTGTAATTAATGTAAAACAAAATATTAACATTTTTTATGTGGAACGTAACCCTGCCCTTTTCATAAACAGTTGGTTTCAGTATTTACAGTGAGTTCATGGAAAGTAGAAGTTCGTGGAATAAAAAGAGATCACTGTATATATTTTAATTCAATCTTTTTAATATTTCTGACAAATCTTTTTGATGAATAACTTTTGTTTTTTAATTGTTAGGTAAACCAATTTTGTTAAAAATATACCTCTTATATGTTTTTTAAAATTGTATAGAACCAAGGTATTACTACATTGGGAAAGGCATGTTTACTGTCATTTGGATCTCTATTTACAGTATAAACGTTGTTTTAAAAAAATATAGAATGGTCTATAGAATAGTTCTATGTACAAAATATTTACAAACCCACCCACCATTCAGTCCCTTGTGACACATTTACAATTTTTGTGATAAGATTCCAAACACTCTTCACAAATGTCAGCTAATAATGTGTGTAAGCTGAAAACACAATTGTGGTTAATGTTATTTTACCTCTACATACAAAGAAATAGAAAAGAACATTAGAAAAATAATAAACAAAGACAACAAAAATTCACAAAATTTGCAGAAATCACAATAGCAAAAAAAAAAAAAAACTAACAGGAGAAGCAGAAATCTAGCACCACATTCTGACAACAAATATACACTATTAATCACTTAAACAATAGTTTACGACTATCCGAACTTTGAATTTTGTAAATTTGTTAAAACAAATTTAAGTGATTTTTGTTTAAGTGATTAATAAGATTCACCAAACGTAACGGACTACAAAATTCAAGAAATATACACTATTGGTATCAGGAGTGAAGGTAGTTCACGCTGAAGGTTATGTTAAGGATAGGAATCAATGCATACACTCCTGGTGTTAGGAAACAGATGCATCGAATCTAATACATCTGCACTTAAAGTGTTTAGTAAAAGCTTAAATTACACATTGGTTGATGACATATGCTTAGACAACGATAACATATTCTCTTAATTGCATCTTAAACCATCTTTTTTTGTGTTGCTTCGATACATAAAAGATGAAATGACACAAAATTTAACAAACTCATACTACTGGAAGAAAATTAGTCATTATATTCAGAAAAGTGAGACTAAAGTAATTTCATTCTTTAACCATATACATGATGAGTTTCAACAGTTTTAAGCTTGAACATTTCAGATATTTACATTGCAAAACATGTTTAATCCTGGAACATTATTCTTCAACATATCAACAAAAATAATTAAGGTGAAAAGCAAATTATTATATTAATGTTGTAATAGCTGTACCATGTCACGCTTTGCTATATTACATTGTGGTTCCATGGATGAGAAATAAAGAACAAAACAAAGCATACGTTTCATAGAAGATTAATTTCGCAATCTTCAGAGACTAAGCTTCTGGCAACAATATCATTTTTTAATTGAACTGTTGCCAGAATTAGTTTAATAAATGTTTTCGCAATTTCTCCAGGCGAATCCAAGAAAAAGTCCCCCCCAATTCCGAAATTTATCATTTGCATTATGCAATCATAAACTTGTGTTGACAAGTTAATTTAGGAATGCTTGATAGGACATTTGAATGGAGATCACTGATGTTGTAACTCTTTTCTTGGTGTAAATCCATATTAAATGAGGCGGTTGCAGTTCAAGTGGGCGCAGCCATTCTCAAATAATCTCTAATTACGATTTGGCGTAATGAGAAACTCAATCACAACATGATTACACAAAAGTACCTATATCGTAGTGAATATTTAATTCAGATTGTATAATAATCTGAATGGGATGCAAATGAATACTTTTGTTTTTCTTAATAAACAATGTAATTAGGAAAGGGTAATGTTTCACATGTGACTGTGGTTGTCGTTAGATAGTATGGCAAATGATCTCACTTTCAGGCATGATTCCTGAAACACAGCTGAGCATCAAGTAAACAGTTTTCTTACAGTTGCAGGTGTATTACTGATGCAAGAAATAGATAAAAACTATCTTTGAAGCGGGTTGTATGTCGTGTCAGAATTTGAGCTAAATCTCTGCAGTACGTTTTAAGTTTATAAAGCGTACACAAACCCCAACATAACATTTTTATACATAAAGATTAAAATTCATTGGTTTGTGGATAACTTGTAATTTGTTACTATCTAAATTCTACAAACTTTATATGAACTAGGAATTATCAGCTATTTTAAAAAATTGTGAAAGAATGCTTGCTCAACCTTCAAGTTCTGCTTGGTACTGGGAAGGTGATTTTACAAAATGTATGGCTGTGGTAGGATTAAAATACACGTTTAGAACAAATTTTTGTATCATCATAACCTTCAAGTATAAAAATGCGTTTTAACTAAGATCATGTTGAAAAGGAGAAACTGCTGCTTTTACTTTACACCCTCAGGGAGCTCCTGAAAGCAGTCCTGAAAAGCAGTAAGTGGAGCTGGTTTTAAAATGCATGCATCTTCGGATCAGGAGCTTAGAAGTGCAGCCTTCCGAACTATCAATGAAAAATACCCTGCACCAGAATGGTTTCAAATTTACACAGATGGAACATCCATACCTGGATCAGGCGAAAAAGGTGCTTCATACATTTTGAGGGATTTTCTGCTGTCGGGGCCCACTTTAGCAACTATGATGGTGAGGTAGCTGCCATATATGCAGCAGCAATAGAACTTGAGAGCCAGACTGCTCCGGGTAAGGCCGTTTTCCTTGTTGACTCTAAGACCGCCATTACGAATCTCTCTGGGAACTCATGGACCGACTGTAGTAGAACCATAGAATGTAGAAGAAAACTAAATGCTCTCATAAATGCCAGGTGGGTACTTAATTTCCAGTGGATCTCGAGCCATGTAAACATCACTGGCAATGAAAAGGCTGATCAACTAGCCAAGCAGGGAACAAGCCTCCCCCCAGCCCGAGCATCTGAGTTTACTACATTCCTCCAGGTCCCTAATAAAGACGTCCAAAAAAAAAAATGGAATCATAGTCGATTGAGGAAGCTCTCAGCAGGAAAACGGTGGGAAAGTCTTGTGACAGGTAGACCAATTGACCAAAACTTGCCCCGATCTGTTAGCGTTGCAGCTTTCAGATTGAAGATCGGTCATGATTACCTTACTGCGCACCTCCACCGCATTCATGTGCTACCAACCCCGGTGTGTCTGCTGTGTGGTGGTGAACTTATGAATGCCGAACACCTTAATGATTGGACAGCTCTGGACCGGGCCCAGGATTACAACAGTCCCATCTTCAGGGATGCCCATCGCTACTGGTCAGCGCGTCGCCAAATGGCTCATAGGCTCAATTTAATGTTATAACCCAGTCATTGCAGAGCAACAAATTGTAGCTGGCCTCAGCAACCGCCTATCACCACTTAGCTACCCTCATCACCTAGTGGTGACTATATGGTGATATACTCTGTTGTGACATTATTCACCCTCAGCTAAACATACATTTGATTCAATGGCTTGCTACAGCATCAGCAATCATTGGTGTTATAAGTCGCATCTCTAGTTATTCTTAGCTAATAGCGTTCTGATAACCAAAACTAAGTTAAATCATTGCACTTCACGGATGAGCCTAGCTAGCCCTAACTGATACTAGCGAGCTTACAGACAAGCCCATCTCATCATGAATATCAGCGTTGTCGATACTCTCTTAATGTTTCCTTCAAGAGAGACATTAATGTTATGTACAAGACTAGATGACTGTATTATCTAATGGATGTTTATCGCCTCTAGAAACTAGATATTTATAGCTCATAATTTATTTTATCAGACATTCTAGACATGATAGAACCTTTCATCAGTTTTTTCATGTGAAGTTTACTTTCTCCATTTGTTTTACTTGTGTATTACTTGTTTTATATACAAACTTGTACTTCCTGAAAGAATAAGATTCTAAAGGCAAAAATTTTGCTTTGTTCTGTAAATATATAGATGAAAGATGGAGTAATGAAGCAAATAATTATAATATATTTTTTTATTAAAGTATTTTTACCGCTTATACTGCTTCTTCTGCAGTAAATTAACTTTTGTTATTAATAGTTCAGGCAATGGTGTTCTAAGTCCCCAAAGTCCAGCACTTAACGATGTAAGGCTCACAATTTTCAACATCTTTTCAAACCTACAAAAAATTTTTTTTTTAATTAAACAAAAGCAGCATTTTAAATGAAATAAGAAAATAATTAGAGCATTTTGAAAACTAAAAATCATTTCGCTAACTATTTTCAAGCAATAAATCATACAAATTACAAATGCAATAAGTAGCTATTGTATCATTCTTATTCTTACATTAGAAATATGATACACAAATTGAATGTCAAAAGAGGCACTGTTTTCATAGATTTACTAAGGGGGTACATAAGCAGCGATCTGATATTGTTGTAGGTTCAATATCAAAAAAGCGAACAACACTAATGTTGGTGCCATAAACTAATGTTTCAAATAGGCCACTACTTTTCCTACTGTTCCTGGTGGCCAAAGTATAGGAAGGCTGTTTAATTAATGTTACAGTCTGTACTGATTTTCTGATTAAATCTTGTGATTGAAACCAGAATTTACCAGTTGAAATCTAGCTGTTATAAAATTAAAAGATAACACAAAGCACATAATTAATTTCTCCCATTAAGACATTTGCTACTGCATTGTTATAAAAATAACTATTGGTATATACTACCTGACTCATATATGCGCCGTACGGGTTCAACGTCTGGACCGTCCCACATACGAGTCGCTTGGGATGAATGAAATAGACTGACGGCTCATATTTGGGACACTGTTTGCGTGTTACTTATATCCCTCAGACAAATCAGTGGTCTGTTTCAACGACTTGATACATATTCGTATAGGCATATCTAATGTTGATGTGGGACTTTTAGTTTTTCCGTTAGTCAAGGTCAATGACGTCAAACTTTGGTATTTTTGACGCATTTTAATTCTTTTTTTCAATAACACTAAAGAATATTTCAAACTTATAATTTGAAATTCAATCAATAAAATTATATTTTTTTTCTTGAAAAAATAATTTTTTATTGGAAGTTGCCATTTTTATTACATGTAGAAACGTAAGAAATACCGAGCGTTCATTACATAGATCAGAATTACTGTAACTTATTGCAGAACTTATTGTAGAACCAGTGTATTCGATTAAAATCACAATGAATATACTCTAAATGACATTTATCACAAAATATGTAAACGTCATAGGTGCGTTTGAAAATATTCTGTATTGTATATTGAACTCAATTGTAAACATATGTCTCTGATACAATAATATTTATATTGTTTGTATTTTTGCGATATGGTGTGTAGCCTATATAAGCAATCTGTTTAGTATGACTATATAAGATGAGTTAGTTGGGTGTTTGTTGGCATAACCCTTTGTATGACATATCTGTTTGTACATGTATGTGTACTGTGTTATTTCCAAAATATTACACATTTCAGTCTTGTTTTATGTAAATAGCAAAATTAAGTACATACTTTATTAAATTTTACATACTTCATCAAAATCATGTTCGGATTTTGCTGGGTTTCGGATTTGAGGGGTTCCACCACTGCACTAGCTTGGTATGTGGGACACTCGGTCTATAATAAGGTTTTGTAGATCGATCGGCTCATATATGCACCATTCCAAAAAATAATAAAAAGAGCAAAACCAAAAATATACATTCAATAAACATACGTCTAGGGGTTTTTGTAGTATCATAACTTATTACAACAACATTCCACTTTTGCTCTGTAATGAACGTCAGACCCACATTAACGTGGTCTGGGAGGAAAGGTGGAATTCTAATCGCCAGTCTCTCGTTAAAACCAGTCGGCGCATATATGTTAAAGGTATATAGTAAAGGTAAAGATCTCATCATATGAGAAATTATATTTTCATCACAATGAAACAATTACCATACTTACTGCTAACAATAATTCAAGTGTAACCACCCTGACCTATGGTAATATAGGAAAGCATAGTAACCACAATCACCACAAGTCTTTGTCCTAAACTGGTGTCAGGAAAAATCTAGCATCCATGCTGTGTTACCATAGTTACCATTCGCAGTAAAGTCTTTTTGTAATACTCATATGCATGAATGTTGTTTCAGAGAACTTATACTTGATTTCATAGGGAGAAAACCATATATTAAAATTTGATCATAATTGTAAAACAAAAATATTTTATATATTTCATAGGCTTTTAAAACAAATGTATAAGAATGAAGTAGATTTAACCCTCTTTAATGATTTGACTTAAGGTCATCTCAGTTCTGTCATTTTTCAAAAATAATAATAGTAATTATTATTATTAAAAATATCAAATCATAATTAACGATATGATGTTAAAATATATCCCATTCTTTCAGAAAATTCCATACTCCTTTTTTAAAAAAATATTTGGTACTTACATATTATACGGAGGCAGCTAATATAGGTACGTAGTGAGCTAGATTTGATGCCTATCCCGACTGGATACTTCATAGGTATATTTTAATGTAGGTATAGTAATGTTCTATAAAATTACAACCAAATCTATCCTAACTGGATGCTTTATAGGTATACAGGTATTTAAGTCTAAGTGTAGTGCATGATATTGTGTTTTTTTAGTTGCTATTTAGCACCAAAAAACGTAGTTCCAACAAAAACGACAATAAATAAACCTAACTTTAGTTAATTTGCATGTTGGTTCAAGTTAATTTATTTACCTATGAGGTATCCAGTAAGGATAGACTTGGTTGTAAATTTATACATTACTATGTACATACAATAGTGGCTTCATATAATATGTAAGTACCAAATATTTCTTAATGTGAGACATTGTTTTGTTACTAGGCTAATACTAAAATAGCCTTTTTGTATCAATTATAAACTTCATAATAGCAGAAACAAACACATAATTCCTACTCCAACATAACCAAACATATTATAGAACAAGACTGTTTGTTACAAGGCTATATGTCATATAAACACGTTTAAGTTTGAAACACATATCTCCTTTTTTTCTTAAATTTTGTAGCGATGTTAAAAGTACCCTTCTAATTAAATAATCATACTTGAAGCAAATCTCACCTAGGAAAACCATTCAAATTCCCTTATCATTCCTTCCTGAGCAATAAATCTAGATGTACAATATAAGTCCACAACACATAGCAACAAAGAGTTTCAACAGCCTAAAAACCAAAATGGATTTCAGGATTAAGGCCCATAATAATTAATAAAAAAGTCATATAGTATATACAATGGTAATTTTACCTAGTATACTACAGACTTGACCACAAAAAATCAAATACAGTAAACTCCCAATTATCCGTGGGCGGATTAACCGGTTTGCAGATTATCCGGGGTCTGCCATTGTTTTACAAATATCCAATTTTTATTCCAATCAGTTTCGTGTGTTTAAATTTCCAAACGGTGAATTACGACGTAAATACATATAAGGCTTAATAGAAGTTAAGAAGAAGGGAATAGATATGTAAATATGTACGTACTAATTTTTACATTAAAAGGGAAGCATCCCGACGCTGGCCAGCGAGATAAAAGGGGCGAGCGGACTACTGTACATAAGAGACAATGACAAAATGCTTGGACGCCCGAAAACCTAATGTGTATCATAAGATTGTAAACAAATGTCAGCTAATCTTGGCTATAAATAGTCTAGCACGTGACATATGCATTATCCATGTCTGTCATATATATTATCGATCTTTATGGCTTTGTGACACAAGTAGACACTGCGACAAAATGATTCTCAAGAAACTTAGATCGCATATTAAAGCTAAATCAATGCTCACAAAAAAAACAGACGAAAGTGACAGATTTTTTTGTTTAAAAGTGAAAGTATTATGTGTAAAGGAAATTACATATGTACATATATACTTACTTTTGACATATACTGGGGGGTGATGTTGATCGCCTGCTCGTGGTGCCCCCTGCGTAATCTAAACGATCAACTAAGGTTCGCCTAAAACGCGCTACACCAGTTGTTTATGTCGAAGCAACCAAAGAACCTTGCCAAAACGAACAACGGTCCTTCTCAGGACCTGGACGAAGAGCTCCGCGTCATTTCCTGGAACGCCGGTGGCTTGACCAACTCAAAATTTTTAGAATTAAAACACACGATCTTACGATCGGACGCTGACCTTTTTTATATATATGAAGCAGGTCTTGCAACCGAGGTCCAAGAATTTTATAAGTTTAATGGATACACTATATACATACTTCCCAGAGCACGTCAGGTGGCATCTGGAATAGTGGCTGGAGTTAAAAACGAGGTGGTGGCCAAATTCTCAATAGCACATGCCATGGAAGACGACGATCTGCTTGAAGCCGTCACAACCAGGATATGGAAGGGCAAAAAACAATTTGTAATTCACGGACTATATAATCCGCCAAATAACCAACCTGGCATTAGTAACCTTTTTCATGACATTCAGCCTAACTGTATCCTAATAGGCGACTTTAACGCCCCATCAAAAAGATGGGGATATACCAGAACTTCCCCTGTTGGCCGCTGCATTGAAGACTTCGTGGATGATAACCTCCTAACCGTAATGGACACGCCTCCAACATTCCTCTCATTTGCGGGATGTCTGTCACGTCCAGACCTGTGCCTGGCCCACTCAAATATACATGGAAGCAGTCAAATCAAGCTTCTTGATGACGCTGCTGGATGTGGCCATAGAGCCCTTCTTTTAACCGTTAAACTTAAACAGAAGCCATACTCAAACACCAGAGCCCCGCGTTGGAACTTCCAGAAAGGAAACTGGAAGCGATACAAAACAGTCACAGACCAATTAATAACAACCGATCTGTTGAAGGAAAACAACCCAGAGGAAACCGTTAAACTGTTCAACCAAACCATACTGAGGTGCGCAACAGAGTGTGTACCAAGAGGACAAGTCAAGGGGTTCAAACCTTACTGGAATAAAGCACTAACATCGCTTAAGCAAGCTCGTAACACAGCAAGAAGATCCGCTGAAAGATCTGGAAACCTTATCGACTGTACCACTCTCAGACGAAAACAGTCTCAACTATCTAGAGAAATAAAACTTCAGAAAAAGACTGCTTACAAGACCTACGTGAAAAAACTGGATTTTCGCAAGGATGGTGTCAAGGCACATAAATTCATAACAACACTTGAGAACAAAGGGACACCTCGTCAAACACACCCCCTACTATATGGCACACGGATACTCACCGACAAGAGAGACATGGCAAATGCATTTTGTTCCTACTATGCCAGGGTCAGTCGGATCTCAGCAGACAAAACGGTCAAAAGACACCTGAATAAGCATCCACCGCCGAACAGTCTGAACGAAAAGCAAGATAAGGTTTTTAATAAGCCTTTCACCTTAGCTGAGCTAGAAATGGCTCTTTCAAACCTCAAGTGCAAAAAATCAGCTGGCCCGGATGGAATCTACACAGAGTTCCTGATCAATCTTGGTGAAGAGGCAAAGAAGACGCTCCTTAAAATCATAAATCTTACTTGGACAACACACGTTCCGGATCAATGGAGGAAAAGCGAAATCATACCTCTCTTGAAAAAAGGTAAACCTGCTGAGCAGGTTAGCAGTTACCGTCCGATTGCGCTTACAAGCATAACCAGTAAGCTTGCCGAACGATTAGTACTCCAGAGGCTTAAAGAATTCTTGGATGACAATCATACTATCAGCGACGCTCAAGCTGGCTTCTGACCCAGAATGAACACTGTGGATCAGATTATGAAATTCACGCAGAACGTTAAGGATGGTTTTAATTCCCACCAATCTACTCTTGCAGTTCTGGTAGACTTCCAATGTGCTTATGACAAAGTCTGGAGAAAAATGCTCCTTCATAAACTTATAAACTGTGGACTTTCTGGTAATCTGCTTAGATGGATAAGATCCTTCCTTTCGCAAAGGCACATTAGAGTCCGGTTCAGTGGTTCCACTTCAAGATTCCGAATCCAGAGGGAGGGCCTGCCCCAAGGAGCCGTCCTAAGTTGCATGCTATTCAACGTTATGATAAACGATATTATTGCAGCCATCGGCGCAGTCCCAGGAGTCAATGCCCTTCTTTACGCAGATGACCTCCTCCTGTGGGCCACTGGTAGTGGTCTAATCGGGCTTCAAGAGGTCCTCAACGCCGCACTGCTTAAACTACACCAATGGGCTACCAAAAATTCAATGACAGTCAGTGGTAGCAAAACCGTATTCCAGCTGTTTACCCTTTCCACAAAGAAAACTATCAAACCCAGTCTTGAATATAATGGCACCCAATTGAGAGAAGAGCATCTATCAACCTATCTAGGGGTCCAATTAGATAAAAAACTCACCTGGAAACAACACGTTGAAGACGCAGCGCAAAAAGGTTCCAGGCGCTCTCGCATTCTAAAGAGGCTAACAGCAACAAAGTGGGGGGCAAGCCAGGATGTACTAAGTTTAGTATACAAAACATATGTCAGGCCTGTCATGGAATATGGCAGCGAGGTTGTGGGAACAGCCAGCAATAGTATCTTGTCTAAACTTGACAAAGTCCAGAACGCTGCTTTGCGCACGATCACAGGAGCGGTCAAGACCACGCCCATCGCTGCTATGGAACTTCAAAGCGGTATTGAACCACTCGAATACCGACGAGACAAAAACTGTCTGAAATTCTGGGAAAGGAATAAAAGAGCGCACAGTCGCTACTGGTCAAACTACCGCCCAGCATGTAAAAGGTTAAAAACACAAAAATCGCCACTAGCTCACGCAGAGTCATTAATCAAGAAGTATAATATCTCGCTGGGAGAACCGGCAGAACAGCTGAGAATTCCTCAAATTTATCCGAACTTGCCTAAGCCGAACTTCAACCTCTTGGACCACCACAGGACGAAAACTGATTCTCTTGGCGTGGAACTGAGGAAGTCTTTCTATCAGACAATACACAGCCTATACCCTTGTAGACACTGGCTACACGTCTATACCGATGGATCATCCATACCTCAAACCGGTAACACAGGTGCAGGATTCTACTGCCACCTCTTTGAAGGCGCGATAGCCGTTGGCACTCCTAGCAGTAATTTTGAGGGAGAAGTAGCCGCTGTAAATGCAGCCTGCAATAAATTGTCATCTGTCGCTAACTTCAGAAACATCGTTTTCCTGGTTGATTCACAATCCGCTATAGCAGCCTTGTCCGGGAATTCTCCAACTGATAGCAGCCTGACGTTGGAAACAAGAATGACGCTAAACAAATTTCTGCAAGATGGATGGAACATAAAACTCCAATGGGTCCCAAGTCATGTAGATATAATGGGTAACGAAAGGGCTGACTTCTTGGCCAAAAGAGGAACCACTCTGTGGCAGCCACAACTCAAGATGCCCCTATCAGCCGCAAAAGCGCTAATCGATGCCTCAGTAAAGCGGACAATGATGGCAGCATACCACGAAATCGCCAATGGAAAATCTTGGGAAAGGCTGGCAAAACCAGGACCGATACGACACGAAGATCGATTCGTAGCGGTCCCCTTATTCCGTATCCTCACAGGACATGACCTCTTACCAGCCCACCTGCATCGCTTCGGCACCATGAGCTCTGCAGAATGCCCGCTGTGTAGCTATGTTCATTTTGACGCATGCCACCTGCGCACATGTCCTGCCTTGGAGGAGGAGCGAAAGAAGGGCGCACATCTAAAACCTGAGGAGCGAATCGCCATACTCTACTGGTCAGCGCGTCACCGAATGGCAGAAATGCCAAGAGTGGGCGTTGGCTAGTAAGTAAGTAAGTACTTTTGACATATACTTAAGTACGTATTGTAAATAGTTAGACATATAAATGTACATGTTATAATCCGTCAAATACATCAACATTTTAAATTACTTTCTGTATTTATTTTGTCCTCTGAAGATTATTTGTGAATTGCATTAACCAGGATCATTATTTGTAGAATTTATGGTATATTAATCGATTATCAATCGTTTTGCGTATTCTTTGTTCATAGCGGATTATCCGGGGAATCCGTTATCCGGCGTTGCCGGGCCTCCCTATTCCACGGATAATCGGGAGTTTACTGTAATATGGACTAAATATCCGATTGGATTCCCATAAACATGTTGTTAGAGCTATGCAATGAATATAGATAGGCCAACAGCTACTCATGGCGGTTGTCTTTGACCTCAGCATTAGAAAACTCAATTCAATTTCATTCTCATACAATAAATCTATGATTGAATAGGTATCAATAGTAGTTTAACTTATATAATATAATCTATAAGGTATATACATTTGTCCAAAGTTGAACATATCGTATTACATTGTTTTGACAATCTACATAACTGGAACAAATATCAGTACTTTCTTCTGGTTGATTAAGGTTGAATAGGATCAAAAGTATATAAAATGTTTTAATGCGTTTATTTTGTTATTGTATCTATATTATAAAACAGATCAGACATGGTACTGAAGATGTGGATTAGTCATACCTCTTAAAGAGATGGTTTTTTTTGTTCTGATTAGGATCTCAAAAAACTGTATGTAAATTATAATTTCAGTGATCTGTATGTGTTACGTGTAGTTTGAAATGTTTGTTTGTATAATTCATATTGTTCAGTTGTATCGAGTATGGATGGTCGATACAGTGACTTTAACGGATCTGTGATTTAAGTAAGAGCATCAGGATCGGATTAGTGACTTTTACCAGGGAGAAGGGATACTGAGACAGTTATGTATGTGCCAATAACAGACAGGTATACCACATCATGGTGAAATGATTCCATACTTTGTTTTTTTTAATATTTTGGAAAACTTATTTTATTTTAAAATAAACTCCAACAAAATTCAGAACAAACCACTAAGTGCGAAATTGTACTTAGTCTACTGTACACAACATTGTCACTGTTATGAAACCTTACACAAATCGACCACCCACACAAGACATAAATAAGTAAAGCCAGTAACAGTGACAAATCAACCAATGACAGCTGTGGTAAAATATCAGTAACTTTTCAGTGAGCAACGACGACGTTTTGTCTAACCACTACCACTCTCCCTTTCAACGACACTGCAAAATGATTGGTGCCGTGAGCCGACCAATGTGAGTAGAGCAAGTGACAGCGACAAATCAAACAATAACAGCCCCGGTAAAATATCTGTAACTTTCTTGCTAGCCACAGCGACATTTTGCCCATTCACAAGAGACAACCTCCGATCGATCCATTGTCACTGGCACTGGCATTTTCCATATTTTGTCTTTGATACCACCAGTGAGAAAACAAATATCAGTGGCAAGTCACCGTGACAGAAAATATCAATCAACCCTAGTATGGAGTTGGTTATTTTTATTTAGTTTGTGTAGAATATATAAGTTTGATGTTTTAGTTTATGGTTATGAGGTGTTTAGCAAAGTGTGATTGGGTGTTATAGTGCTTTTACATGTTTTTAATAATGTGATGTTCTTGGACTTTTTATTTCTTGTTACAGTTATAATCATTTCAGTTCTAGTAATGTAACAACAACAAAGTTGTTTCACAAAAATACCTGCGAATATCCAAATGTCGGTTTAGAAGATGTGGGCACACAAGAGCTGTGTCCAAAGTAAACTTGCAAGCAATAACTGTTAATACTACGATCCAACAGACTGCTTTGTCTATTGATTCTTCTGGCCTAACTCTGAAAAATAAAAACATAATGTTATAACTAAATAAAACAAACCTTTCTAAATTACCCCTTAAAATGTAGTTAGAAACAATAACCTAAGGGTAATTCCAAAGACTGAATCATAAATTAAATATTAATTAACCCCAAATAATAACCAATAATTTATCCATCAAATGCATTTCAATCACATTCATCATTCAATCAAAATATTACTTTTATGAATTTTATAAATGTATGTGTATTATATAAATTATTCTAAAATACACATTAAAAAAAAAAATTATTGTTCACTCAAATATTACGGACACATAATTGCTTTAGATTACTTCTTACTTTTTCAATTTGCTGTGAACAGTTTTACTACAACTGGAACCACTTACTACTTGGCACATATTATTCCAATGAGCAACCATAATTACATCATCTACAATAGAAATTTGTATCATATTACACCTTATCTTCAACACTGCAGTAAACACTTCGACAGTTCACTGTGATTTTTGTTCAAAATGTGCCGTCAAAATTAATATTTTGTTTCTTCTTACTACAGTTTAAGCTACTGCTGCCTTGTGAATATTGTAAATCAATGGAAAGGAATAGGCATGATTCATCTCTTGGAAAGGGCTCTGTAATTGAAGGAAATATCCTAGAATATCAATTAAATTATTAAAAAAATACAACAAATATTCATCATTAAAAGCAAAATAAATACATATTTGATGTCTACCTAGAAAGTAACTTATATTTCTAGAGTTCTGTACTCCATTACATTCAGTGAATCTTATTTCGTGAAACGTTCTGTCTTAGTAAGTTTTAACAAATTTACAAAATTTAAAGTTCGAATAGTCATAAACTATTGTTTAAGTGATTAATTATATTTCTACTTTGAATGGTCGTAGGCAGGCCTAGAACCGCAATCTTGGTGTCATTCCTTCGCAGTGCACATCCAGCTCTGTTGTGGTGAGGACTATGCTGCTTTTACCTTGTTCACAGTGAATTTTTAAAATGTGTGTTGCAATCAAAATTCTTGCGAGATGAGAGGTCTGTTCAGTGATAAGATTTTTATTGGCAAAAAGTCACAAACCCATTAAAATATATCAGCAACTTTGTGAGGAGTTTGGGGATGGAGTAATGAGTGAAGGTGTTGTGAGGTAGTGGTGTATTGCGTTTAAACATGGTATCACAAATGTGCATCTACGGGATCATATTCTTTGACTGGGGATCAAGAAGTTTGCTATACTAAGACTTGGCTGTGGATTTAATGGATTGGAATGGAAAATATAAAGAATCATGATAGAAGAGATCCTCAAGGGTTCTGGTGTTGATATCATAGTCTAAATCTTCAACCCATGAAGCTCCAGAGTATAATAGAAGGCTGGGGATGTTCCATACATGCTCAACACAAGCCCAGCAGCTAGGAATGCCTCTAAGGAGGAAGCTAAGGCTCCATCCATGATTTATGAAACACAGCTTGACAAGTTTTCAAGTCCTTTCACTATTGAGTGGACTGAACAGACATCTTTCTGGTTAAGTCGAGAGCTTTCTAAAAAGTACAAGGCTACAAGAAATTGCTAAGAGTGCTACGTACATATATATAAAGGTTTTGTTAAGCATGGAGTGGTCATTTTTTATAAAGAAGAGAGTAACAAAACATGTAAATTTTAGTGTAACAAAATATGTTTACTATACACAACACCACAATAATGGACAAGCTGCGGTACAAAATACAAAAAAAAACACAAATTAACACTACAGACAGGGAAAACAAACACATCACATTACCATATACAAACAAAACAACAAATAAAATAGCCTGCAAATTTCTAAAAACAGGATACAAAATAGCATACAAAACTAATAAGAAGTTACAATACAAAAAACAACACGACACCAACAACAAAGATAAACTATAAGCACCAGGAGTATACAAACTAAACTGTAACAAATTCTTCATTGGACAAACAGGTCGCAGCTTTAAACAAAGAGTGGAGGAACACAAACAGAACAACAATTCAGAATTTTACAATCACATAAAAGAAACAGGAAACAAATATACAGACATTTACCATAACCTAGAAATCCTACACATCAACAAAAAAGGACAACACACAAGAACAATATGAAATTTACAGACACACAAAAACACAAAGTACAAACACATTAAACGAAAAACACAATAAAAATCACACATTCTCTTTGATACTATCGAAAACCTACCTTTAAAACTGTCACCCCTTGACCCGACATCTCCAAGCAGAAGACACTGATGAAGATTGCCACATAGCGATCAAAAACATTCTGTCTCAGTAAGTTTTTACAAAATTTAAAGTTTGGATAGTCATAAGCTATTGTTAAAGTGATTAATTAAAATTCACCTAATGTAATGGCCAACAAAATTCAAGAAATCACTTTGGACATCGTAAAACCACTTGGCTATGAAGAGTTTCAAGCAAATGTAGGATGGCTTAATCAATTCCACCAAAGATATGGAATAACTTGTAAGGTGATTTGTGAAGAAAAATTAGCCATTCCTATCAATTCATCTAATGAATGTTGAATAGAAACCATTCAAATGTTATCAATGACTTCAGTCATTGAAAGGAAGTCAAAGGAAATCAATTGTAATGTTAACGAAATTGACCCATTTTATCAATTGTTACCGCATCGTATGTTAGCTGCTAAAGAAGAAATCCGCAAAAGTGGGAAGAAATCTAAACTTTGTGTTACAGCATTATTTTGTTATAATTGAAATGGAATCAAAAAACTGAAGCTATTAATCATCAGCAAGTCTTTAAAATGTTGTTTTGAAAACGTAAACTCTCTTCCATGTACTTATTGTAGAAACAAACATACTTGGATGTCAAAAGGTATTTTCAACAAATTTCAAAGGTGCAGTTGAATAAGAAAATGAAAAACAAAACTAAAAAATGTTTTCTTTTAGTATGCAATTGTTCGGTTCATACAATTACAAGCAGATAAAAAAACTTATGTTCCTAAATCTTTTTGCCTAACTGCAATGCAGTCTAGCAAACCAATAGATCTGGGGATCATACTATCTGTTACTGTTGCTTACCGGACACTTTTACTTCAGACAATTTAACTAAATCTAGATTTAAACACTGACAATAAAATTCACTATAAAGATGTCTGCAAGATGATTACATTTAAGTGGTTAGTAAAAGATTCAACTATCATAAATGCTAGTAAAAATCCAACCTTTTAAATTCAACTGGACAAGAACCTGAAATTGAAGAATGTGTGGTGGGAAATGAAGGAACTGGTTTGTATATGGCTGTTGATTCTGTATCAAATAGTTGTATAAATTTTGGAACATCTGACGACTATGTTGATGAAAATTTTGCTGATGAGATATGATCCGACAATGCAATTGTGGAAAATGTTAAGGGAATGACGTTTGCCATCTGCATTTTGGATAGCAGTGAAGGTGGTGATGAAACTTCTGAAAATAAAATGTCATTTGCAGAAATAAATAAAATTTAGATATCATTCACTCGTACGTAACTACTATACATAGTGTTTCGTTGCTACTTTTAAAAATTTTGGTTTTGTTAAATAATTCATTTTAATGAGCAAAACTTTAAAAAATCGTAGTAAAAAATAAGACTTTTAAAATAATAACCTTCATGATAAGTTCATATTTTAATTAAAAAACTTTGTTTTTTTTCATTTTTCTATCTATACGTTGATATACAATAGTATCTACCATGTAATAAGTTTTATTCGAAAACGAAACTAAATTAGTGTTGTTAAAAAACGTGTATTCAGTTTATTTTCAACCATTCTACTTCAACGATACTGACTTCTACACATTTTTAAAGGTAGGAATGAAATTATTTAATGCATTGTAGTACTGTAATATAACACTTGGCTTACGTTTCATTATAAAGAAATGTCAGTTTAACAAAATGTTTTTTGCTGTACCGACAATTTCATTATAACAAAGTTGACTATGTTAACATACTCAGTAGTTATTAGATTTAATTAAAGCAGTGTTTGAAAACTGTTATAAATGTTAAGCATGTAAATAAAAGTAGCCATAAAAGTATGTCAATAAGTAGAAGTAAATTGGGGCTGCCACTTTATTTTTAAGTACTTAATTTTGTGTGTGTGTATGTGCATGAGTGTGGTGACATAATTGGGGTGTGAGTGTGATGCCATGAGGGGTATATGTGAGAAAATTTCTTATAATTTTTTAGTATTAAAATTTTTTTAGAGGAAAGTGTACTTAATTAAGGAGATATATGCAATTAAAAACATAGTAGCTTCAATTAATAGGAGTGAAGTAAGGAGAAAATGGATTTTTCTGGGGAAAGTTAGTATGGGATTCTTTGCACTAAATGCACTTTATTGAAAAGTGTATTTAAAGGTATTGGAGTTAAATGGATATTTAGGAAATGATTGTTTTGGTTCTATAAAATGCACTTTTGTAAAAGTCACATTTTGGTGTTACATTAAGCTTTGTTAATAGAATTAATTTGTTTCATTATTGACAGGCGTTCATCACCGCACAGGTTACCTTCTCAGCTGACTAACAAATGACTACTTAGCTTCAAGTACTCATATTTATAAATAACTATTGGTGGGGGGATAATAAAATACTTAAGTGGTGGGGATTCTACTAATGTTAGTTTAAAAGAGTCTCTGAAATAAACATAATTTATCAAGATTATGTTTTTAAATGCATAGCTTCAAAAAATGCATGTTTTACTGGACAGACAATCGTCTGGGGAGTTAAATGCAAGTTCATTCTAGTTATGTTTGTAGGATCGTCTAAAATGCACAGTTATATTAACTTAAGGCTCACATTGTCATGCGATACTTTCACGTTTTTGAGAATGGTGAAACATAAAATACATATGAATTTGTAAATCAAACATTTAATATTATTAAAACAAAATTTACATTTTTTACAAAGTCAATCAAATGGATTTTTAAAAAAGATTGTGATTTTACAGTACTGATTTCCATCTGTGGAATGTAGTGTGACTAAAAAACTACTTTCATGCATATTGCAGTTATTTGAGTCATTTTTTTTTTAATGTTAAAGACAATACTAGTTGTTGCTTTATAAATGCAACTGTTTGAGACCCTCCTGCAAACTAGTTGAATGCAATTATCAATAAATTGGTCATGTTTTGTTTAATATATCTCTCTAGACAGTAATTTATTACGTAGCAATCTCTCATTACATGCATCTATAATTTATCATGCTTTCATTATTTTGTTTGTGGGGGTGATACAGATCGCCTGCTCGCAGTGCCCCTTGCGTAATCTAAACGATATAGACCTCCGTGTTATTTTTTTGGAATGCTGGAGGTCTTAATGATGTAAAATTCCTACAAATAAAACACAGGGTTGTACATTTCGATGTGGATTTATATTTCATCACTGAAACAGGGGTTGCAACTGATACCCCAGATTTTTACAATATTGACAGCTACAGTACCACTGTACTGAAACGTTCAAGGTAAGTGGCCTCTGGTATCCTCATTGGCTGTAAAAACTCTGTTCCTGCAAAACCTCTTGCATGAAATGGAAATGGGTGATAAGCTGGAAACAGTCTCAGTTGACATTTGGAAGTGGTTTGTATAAACCACCAGGAAATGTGCCTGCTTATGAAACCATTGAAGGAGTCATACAACCAAACACGATCCTTTTAGGAGACTTTAATAGTCCATCTCCACGATGGGGTTACCCAAGACTAACAGCAGTGGGAAAATGACTCGAAGAAATGATTGACAGCAACCTCCTGGAAGTTATAATAAGAGCACCTCCTACCTTTTTATCTTTTGCCGGTCTAGACCCGACCTTGTGCTGGTGCATCCTAATATCTCAAACAAAACAAAAGTAAATTTGCTGGAGGACTCTGGAGGCTATGGCCACAGAGAACTGTTAATTAAGATAACCACCTTCAAAGCAGCATATAGAAATTGCAAACGCAAATTGGATCAGGTTCAAGGAACTTACAAACAAATTGTTGAACCTAGCTCTAATTACTGAATCGCCAGAGTCAACCGTTAGCAACTTCAACTTTGCTCTCCTGGAATGCGCTCAAAAATCAATACCTCGAGGTCAAGTCAGGCAATATAAACCTTTTTGGAATGCGACTCTCACATACCTTAAGAAAAACCATGATAAAGCTAGGTATAAAGCAGAAAAATCAAATTCAAAAAAAGATCTTATCTTACTAAAAAAGAGCCAGGAAAAACTAAACCAAGAAATAAAAAGCTAAAAGCAAACTGCCTTTAGAAACTTTATAAGCAAGCTGGACTTTAGGAAAGATGGTGCTAAGGCCCAGAGGTATATCTCCCGCCTTAATAATGATTGTGCCCAAAACCAACTCCAGCCTCTCATCTGTGGTAATAAAACTCTCAGTGATGCGAGAGACATTGCAAATGCTCTTTGTAAACACTTTGCCAATACCAGTCGCACACCCTGTAATAGAAGAATTGCTAAAACCCTTAAAAAACATCCAAAAAACGTATGTCTTGATGAAGAGTGCCACAGGCTCTTTGCACTAGATTTTGCAATTGCTGAACTGGATTTGGCCCTTTTACAGACAAAAAATTGGAAAGCAGCAGGAATGGATGGAATCATCCCAGGATTACTAAAAAACCTTGGAAACAATGCAAAACTTGTCTTCCTTGCTGTCATCAAACTCATTTGAAGAATGCATGTTCCACAACAATGGAGAAAGGCAGAAATAATTCCTATTCTTAAAGCTGGAAAACAAGCAAGTGTAGCTGAGAGCTACAGACCAGTATCTCTCACCAGTGCTTGCAGCAAAGTTGCTGGGAGAATGATAAATAACAGACTTACACAGTATTTGGAGTCACACAAAATAATTAATGATGCCCAAGCGGGCTTTATAAAGTATAAAGGCACTATGGACCATGTTGTGAATTTCACTCAAAATGTTAAAGACGGCTTCTATAGGAAGATGTCAAAATTAGCAGTCTTGGTAGACTTTAAGGTCGCTTATGATACAGTTTAGCAAACAATGCTCATCCACAAGCTGATAGAATATGGGATATCTGGCAACCTCTTGAACTGGATTAAGTTCTTCCTGTCCCACAGAGAAATCAGAGTCAAGTTTTCTAACAGCCCATCAAAATTTCGTATCCAGAGGTAAGGCATACCCCAAGGGGCAGTAATTTCATGTACATTATTCAACCTTAAGATAAATGACGTCATAGAGACCATGCATGCCAAACCTGGTATCCATGACCTGTTGTATGCTGACGATCTTCTCTTGTGGGCCAGCAGCAGTAAAATCATTGCTCTGCAGAAGTGTATGAACGATGCTTTGCTGAGACTTGAAATTTGGGCAGAGCATAATGTCATGACCGTAAACACATCGAAAACGACGTTCCAACTTTTCTCACTCTCCACAAAAATTTTAAAGGGGAGCTTAACATATGGGAAATCAATGTTGTCTAGCAGCGATATTTCAATATACTTCGAAGTTGCATTGGAACAACTTATGTCATGGAAACCACACATTGCCCAATGTGCTTAAAAGGTTATAAAAAGAACAAGATTACTCAAGAGACTAACAGCTACTACTTAGGGAGCTAACCAAGGTATTTTAAAGACTGCCTACAATTCATATATAAGACCAATCTTAGAATATGATACCGAGGTGACAGTCACTGCCAATAAATGCACCAAAAATTTACTTGATTTTGCTCCAAACAACGCCTAAAGAGTGATAACTGGTGCTGCCAAGTCCATGTCTATTGCTGCAATGGAGGCTCAAACTGAGATTGAACCACTTCAAATACACAGAGAGATGTTAGCCCTATGTTTCTGGGAACGATTTAAACGAACAAACAAATCTTGAGACGAGTACCATAAACCCACAGGTAGACTAAAATCCCAGCAAACACCCCTTGTCTGTTACCAGGATCTTTATAAAAAGTATGGAGTCACTCCCGGAGAACCAGCTGCACATACTGCTTTTCAGGACTGCTTCCAGGAGCTGTCCTCCCTGAGGCAGAGCTCCTCCTGACAGATCACCACTAGCAGAAGCATGCGCCTTCGGATTAGGAGCTTAGAAGTGCAGCCCTCCGAACTATCAACGAAAAATATCCTGCACCAGAATGGCTCGAAATTTACACAGATGGATCATTCATACCTGGATCAGGCGAAACAGGTGTTGCATACTACTGCAAATATTTTAAGGGATTTTCTACTGTCGGGCTCCACCTTAGCAACTATGATGGTGAGGTAGCTGTC
Source organism: Prosapia bicincta (assembly GCA_036971475.1). NCBI lineage: Eukaryota > Metazoa > Arthropoda > Insecta > Hemiptera > Cercopidae > Prosapia > Prosapia bicincta. Next base: position 70,949,017 of record JBAIZL010000001.1, read on the forward strand.
ATATACGCTGCAGCAATAGAACTTGAGAACCTGACTGCTCCGGGTAAGGCCGTTTTCCTTGTTGACTCTAAGACCGCCATCATGAATCTCTCTGGGAACTCATGGACCGACTGTAGTAGAACCATAGAATGTAGAAGAAAACTAATTGCTCTCATAAATGCCGGGTGGGTACTTAATTTCCAGTAGATCCCGAGCCATGTAAACATCACTGGCAATGAAAAGGCTGATCAACTAGCAAAGCAGGGAACAAGCCTCCCCCAGCCCGAGCATCTGAGTTCACTACATTCCTCCAGGTCCCTAATAAAGACATCCACAAAAAAAAAAGACCATAGAATCACAGTCGATTGAGGGAGCTCTCAGCAGGAAAACGGTGGGAATGTCTTGTAACGGGTAGACCAACTGACCGAAACTTGCCCTGATCTGTTAGCGTTGCAGCTTTCAGATTGAAGACAGGTCATGATTACCTTGCTGCGCACCTACACCACATTCATGTGCTACCAACCCCAGAGTGTCTGCTGTGTGGTGGTGAACTTATGAATGCCAAACACTTTAATGATTGCACAGCCCTGGATTACTGCAGTCCCATCTTCAGGGATGTCCATCTCTACTGGTCAGCTCGTCACCAAATGGCTCAACTGCCAAGGGTGAGCGTTGGCTAGCAGCATTATTTTATTTGTAAATGAAAATACATTGTTCATAAATGTATAGTGTTAAACTCTACCAATTATAGCTTTTTTATATATTAAATACAACTAATTTTATTTATTTTAATCGTTAAAAATCTAAGTCATATTGTTATTGATTTTTAGAGCTTGTCATATTTATATTACATTTTATATTATTGGTGAAGGAAATGTAAAATAATCTGTTTTATTGTATATATTTGGTAACTATATAAAGTGGGTATTAGAAAGAAGCGAATTCCAAAATACCTCTATGTAAGTATAAAGTAAATTTATTTTTTTAAACAGTTGGTTACCACACTATGGTAAATATAAATAAATAAATATATAACACAATAATACATATACATAAATTTACTAAGCCTACTAAGCTGTACAACTGAATGCGTTAAAGAGTTTGGGACCCAAGTAGGAAGTCCCCTTATTCTATTCTCACGTTTCCAGTTTCCATCCATAATGTCTGGAAACTCGAACCATTGAGGAATAAAAATCTTGTTTCTATTTCTTCCTCTAAAAGAAAATTTTTTGTCTCTATAAAACTCCATCTCTTCAAATCCCTCTCTATATTCAAATTTGTAAGATCGTTGGATCCAACCTCCAAAGTCTAACCAATCTAGATATAGTTTTCGATGTTGCATCCTTCAATATTTCTTTTTTCTTTAGAGGATCAATTGTCTGTTTAGAAGTAGATGGTTGGTCATCAAGAACAACAATGCAAGTACTTTGTGTTTTTTTCTTTAACACTTCCTACTTTAACTAATTTACATTTATGTTTATAACAAAGGTCAGATGTATGATTGGTTTTTACTATACACGGCTTTAGGTTTAGCAGGAAAGGAAAGGGACGGTTTAGGAGGAAAGGAAATGACTGATGACTGTCCAGAGATGGTCTTGACTGCTTAACCGTCTTCCCAATGGGGTGCAATGGTCTAGTAGGTTTCCTCACCCGTGGTCCAAGAGCGACTTCAGGCTGTTCAACACACACTGGTTCTTTACTCCTTTCCATGCTGTAAACAGATGCCATACCTTCAAAAGTATTGTCTCTTTTGCTCCCAGAACAAAGTAGCAATTTAAAGCAAATAATTTATCGCATTTTATAGATAAAAGTTAGTCTTTACCTGAACCAACCAATAAGCTGGTTTACCTGAACCAATCAGAAACACAGGTCAAGTTGTGTGTTTGCAAGTAAGTTTCTGATTGTTCAAAGTTGACCGAATGTTTCTTAGTAGAAGGTTGTTTACTTGTCTGTTGCACCTACCAGTTAAACTGAGGTCGTTTGACACGGGCATCAATTACAGTTATTGTTGTTACATTAAGAACTCACAGCTTGTGTTGTGATCAAGATTCTGTTGGCTGATAGCTTCTGCAATCCTATTGGCTTAGATAAGAAGCTTCTTATGAATGTCCGTGTTCACAAGAAAGGATATGGTTGTCATGGGAGTAGTTTTTTACCACTTCCAAAAAAATTTCAACGACAAGATCCTACACCAACGTTAAAGTGTATTTCCACTGAAAGTAGTTGAGCTGTATTGAGAAAAAGAGAATGAGCTGCAAGATCATACAGACCTGCTTTTGATCACAAGAGGTAAAACTCCACACTACGTCCATATACATTATTTCAACAGGTTAGTTAAAAAAAACGATTAAACAATCACAGAGAGTCCATAAATGCCTACAAAAGATTCTTTCTTTTCAGAATAATTCTAATTGCAGTGCAAGTTGGCTGGAAAACCATAAACCACAACGTTGGAAACATGAACCTACCTCTATAAAATTGGCAAAACCTGATAAACCTCATATTTCTTTTAAGAAAACAAAGCATCAGTATTCCATTCCCATAGTAATATACACAGACTGCGAATCCTCTCTTGTACCTGTTCAATCAGTCACTAATATGAATGTTGATGATTTGTTTACGGATCGGTACGAACCAAACAGCTAATGTCTAATGATTAAGTCTTCGCTATCGGAAGACCATTTGAAAGCATATGGGGTTACATCAACTCCACAGTTATAAAGAGATGAAATTTATTGATGCATTATACGTCATAATTAAGAGAATTGAAATTATGTACAAGCGCCCAGTAAAACATGCACTTTTTGAAGGTATGTATTTAAAAATACAATCTTGATATAGTACGTTTATTTCAGGCACTCTTCTAAGCTAACATTAGTATAAAAAGAGTAAACCCCCACCACTCAAGTATTTTTTATTATCCCCCCACCAATAATTAATTTATAAATATCAGTACTTGAAGCTGTCATTTGTTAAGTCATTTCTTAACAATCAGCTGAAAAGGTAACCTATACATTGATGAACCCTCGTAAATAATGAAACAAATGAATTGTATTTATAGCTTAATGTAACACCAAAATGTGACTTTTACAAAAATGCATTTTATAGAACTAAATCATTTCCTAAATATCTATTTAATTCCAATACCTTTAAATACACTTTTCATAAAATGCATTTAATAATAACAAATATCATATTAAATTGAAATATTATACTTTTCAATAAAGTGCATTTAGTGTAAAGAATCCCATACTAACTCTTCCCCGACAAAAAAATGCATTTCCTTCTTACTTCCCTCCTAATTATTGGGGTCGCTAAATTTTTAATTGTATACACCTCCTTAATTAAGTACACTTTCCTCCAAAAGCAACTTTAATTTTCAAAAATTAAAAGCACTTTATTCACATACCCCATCATGATGTCACTTACTCACACCCCAATTATGTGACCACACTCACACACAAGTGCACACAATCAAGCAATTAAAATTTTAGCAACCCCAAGTTACTTCTACTTCAATTAATAAATCGTTATTTATTCTAAAACATTCCTTAAATTTATTGGACTCTTGTAAGAACCTAACAACATCTAATTCAATCTTGGTTATTTTTAATACATGAAATATAAAAAAAGGCAAAGATTTATTTTCCAACTGATAGTTTGATAGAACTGTGCATACTATTAATTTGGTTTACAAAATCATCAATACTACATTTATTACTAGTAAAAACATCTACATATCTAAAACAAAATCTAGAACAATATGTAAATTTGTTTCTTAAATTTGTTATATCTACTCATAAAAAGCTCAGCAAAAAAGAATAGAATTACCTGTAGCAGTTTATAAAACTCATTATTAAATTTATAGACATTTTTGTATATAAATAATATATTGAATTTAACATATTCATTAATTTTTATAAATTCATTATTATTTTCCTTTAAAAAATTTCCAGCATCCATTATAGTTTCCGATAACAGGAATGCTAGGGGGGGAACAAGTTTAAGAGGGGGGGTGATACTGATCGCGGTGCTACCTGCGTAATCTAAACGATCTGTAGAAGGTATGATCTGTAAACGTGCTGACTTCAAGTTGGTGAAGAACCCTATAAAAAACAGCTCTTCTCAGGGCTTCGACATAGTCCTCCGCATTCTGTTTTGGAATGATGGAGGGCTTAATGATGTATGATTTCTAAAATTTAAACAAAATTTTGTACACCCTTCAACGTGGATTTATTTTTCATCCCTGAAACAGGGGTTGCAACTAAGACCCCAGATTTTTACTATATTGACTGCTAAAGTACCACTGTACTGAAATGTTCAAGATAAGTGGCCTCTGGTATCATTGGCTGTAAAAACTCCGTCCATGCAAAACCTCAAATCTAGCATGAAATAGTGGTAGGTGATAAGCTGGAAGCGGTCGCAGTTGTCATTTGGAAGATCCGGCAACATTTCAGTATCATTGGTTTGTACAAACCACCAGGAAATTTGCCTGCCTATGAAACTACTGAAGGAGTCATACAACCAAACACAATCCTTGTAGGAGACTTTAATAGTCCATCTCCACGATGGGGTTACCCAAGACTAACAGCAGTGGGAAGGTGCCTCGAAGAAATGATTGACAACAACCTCTGGAAGTTATAAGCATGCCTCTTACCTTTTTATCTTTCGCCGGTCAACTATCTAGACCCGATCTTGTGCTGGTGCATCCTAATACCTCAAACAAGACAAAAGTAAATTTGCTGGAGGACTCTGGAGGCTACGGCCACAGAGCACTATTAATTAAAACAACCACCTTCAAAGCAGCATATAGAAATTCATGGGCTCCGAGATAGAACATCAGAAAGGCAAATTGGATCAGGTTCAAGGAACTTGCAAATAAATTGTTGAACCTAGCTCTAATTATTGAATCGCCAGAGTCAACTGTTAGCAACTTCAACTCTGCTCTCCTGGAATGTGCTCAAAAATCAATACCTCGAGGTCAAGTCAGGCAATGTAAACCTTTTTGGAATGTGACTCTGACATACCATGATAAAGCTAGGTATAAAGCAGAAAAGTCTAATTCAACAAAAGATCTTATCTTACTAAAAGAGCCAGGAAAAACTAAACCTAAAAATAAAAAGCTCAAAACAAACTGCATTTAGAAACCTAAAAGTAAGCTGGACTTTACGAAAGATGACACTATGGCCCACAGTTATATCTCCCACCTTATTAATGATTCTGCCCCAAACCAACTCCAGCCCCTCATCTGTGGTAATAAAACTCTCAGTGATGCAAAATTTATTGGAAATGCAATATGTATTTTTAAACACTTCGCCAATACCAGCCGCACACTCTGTAATAGAAGAATTGCAAAATCCCCTTAAAAACATCCAAAAAACCAATCTCTTGATGAAGAGTGCCACAGGCTCTTTGCACTCGACTTCACAATTGCTGAACTCAACAATAGAGAAATAATTCCTATCTTTAAAGCTGGAAAACAAGCAAGTATAACTGAGAGCTACAGACCAGTATCTTTTACCAGTGCTTGCAGCAAAGTTGCTGAGAGATTGTTAAATAACTGACTTACACAGTATTTAGAGTCACGCAGAATAATTTATAATGTTCAATCGGACTTTAGAAAGTATAGAGGCACTATGGACCATCTTGTGAATTTCATTCAACATGTTAAAGGCGGCTTCTATAGGAAAGATGTCAACGCTAGTAGTCCTGGTAGACCTTAAGGCCGCTTACGATACAGTTTGGCGAACAATGCTTGATAGAAACAAACTGATAGAATATGAGATATCTGGCAACTTCTTGAACTGGATTAAAAGTCCTTTCTGTCCCACAGACAAATCCAAGTCAAGTTTTTTAACAGTTCATCAAAATTTCGTATTCAGAGGCAAGGCCTACCCCAAGGGGCAGTAATTGCATGTACAAATAAAATTTGTTGAATTTGTGGTGAGAGGTTGTTTTAATTAATATAAACATTTACGCCACAGTTGCTTCAAGTTGTTTTCATGTACATTGTTCAACTTTATGATAAATGACGTCATAGACACTGTGCATGCCATACCTGGTATTCAGCCCCTCTTGTATGCTGATGATCTTCTCCTATGGGCCAGCAGCAGTAAAATCACTGCTCTACAGACTTCTGGAGTATTCTCCTGGAAAACCACTTCTCTACAGTATTTCAAGATACTTGGGAGTTGCATTGGATCGATGTATGTCATGGAAACCACATTTTGCCCAGTGTGCTGATAAAGCTACAAAAAGAACAAGGTTACTCAAGAGACTAACAGCTACTACTTGGGGAGCTAGCCAAGATGTTCTAAAGACTGCCTACAAGTCATATATACGACCGATTTTAGAATATGGTAGCGAGGTGACAGTCACAGCCACATAAATTGACACAAATTTACTTGATTTTGCTCAAAACAATGCCTTCTCTCGGAACTATCAATGAAAAATACCCTGCAACAGAATGGCTCCAAATTTACACTGATGGATCATGCTTACCTGGATCAGGCGAAACAGGTGCTGCATATTACTGCATATATCTTGAGGGATTTTCGACTACAACAGAGGTAGCTGCCATATATGCTGCAGCAATTGAACTTAAGAACCTGACTAAGACTGCCATCTTGAACCTCTTTGGGAACTCACAGACTGACTGTAGTAGGACCATAGACTGTAGAAGAAAACTGAATGATCTCATAAATACTGGGTGGGTACTTGATTTCCAGTGGATCCCAAGCCGTGTACACATCATTGGCAATGTAAAGGCTGATCAACTAGCCAAGCAGGGAACAACCCTCCTTCAGCCCGAGCATCTGAGTTCACTACAGTCCTCCAGGTCCCTAATAAAGATGTCCACCAAAAAATGGAATCAAGTTCAATTGAGGGTATTCTCAGCAGGGAAACTGTGGGAAAGTCTTGTGACAGGGAGACCAATTGCCCATAACTTCCGGAGACAGGTCATGATTACCTTGTTGCGTACCTCCACCGCACCCATATGCTACCGACCACGGAGTGCTGTGTGGTGGTGAATTTACGAATGCCGAACACCTTAATGATTGCACAGCTTTGGACTGGGCCCACCCAGGTTTACAACAGTTCCATATTCAAGGAAGCCTATCTCTACTGGTCAGCGGGTCGCCAAATGGCTCCACTGCCAAGGGTGGGCATTGGTTAGTAAGTAAGTAAGTACAAACTTACATCAAAAAGTATCACTTCAGTACTACAGTGAAACCTGTCTTAGACGGACCCTGTGTTAGGCGGAATCCATCTATCTTTAAAACTTTAAAAGTTCGACTGTTGCCTATTTAATTTACCTGGTTAATAACCTTTATAAGCCGGAAACTGTCTAACGCGGAAGTGGAATAAGCAAAAGGATGAGTGATACTTATTTACAACGTCTTAGTTCTGCATAAGCCGGAAAATCTGATCATATACATGCTGTAAAATATAAAGTTATAATGACTTCCGTTTGGATAAAATAGTTTATAACATATTTTTTTACCATAAAATTCACAGATAGGTCCGCTTAATTGTAACAGATTGTATTTATTTCTGAGAACTCTGTAACAAAGTTAAGGATTGCTGATATGCACAAGATAACGCACATACATCCATAATTTACGATAGACTATGTGTCAACACTCGTTTCCTTCAAGATAACGCAATGAATGGTTTACAAACATCCACAACTAGACACAATGATTGACTTATTGAAAGGCGAGAGACCACTTCATTCTAAAAGGCAAAAAACATGCGCAAATAGAAGAAAAAAAGAAATTGAAGACGAACCAGTCGTAGAAAACAAAATAAAAACATTTGGCGAGGCTTTAATGAAAATTTGTGAGTTAGAAGATTTCGCGGTACGTATTAACAGCCCGGAAATGCGCCACCATTTGTTACAACTAAAAACAATAACTGAAACACAAGCAAGTAAATAAAGGTTAGTTTAACCTTTTAAAACAAAAGTCAATGCTAGATTTTTTCAAGCCTAAATGATTTTCTTTTATTTTTACATAAGCCTACTATGTACAGTATATAGCCTAAATACAGTAAGAGGAAAAATATAGTTTTTAATAAATTGCATCATTAATTCATAAATTTGTTGACAAGTGTATAAGTGTTTCAGTTTTATAGTTTTCTATAAAAAATGTTTTGTGGAAAAGGATAAAAGGATGCTGCATTAAAAGGTAAGATTTTTATTATGTAATGTAGGTTTTAACATCTTCTGTAGCGTGCATAGCCAACACCACCTAGAAAACTAGGTTTGCGAGTTGTGACGTCACAGGGCACAGGTTACGGGCTGTCATTAGGCAATCAAGATAACCGATATTACTTTTGAATGACATTTATTTAGACGTTAAAATGTGATAGTTTTCTTGTGATTTAAATACACTTGCTTTATATGTTGAAGTGTTATCTCTGTAGGAAATAAACAGTCAGTACTTAATCGGAAATAAATAATTAAATTAAACACTGTATTAGAACAAATATAGACAAGATGACAATTAATTGTTCGTTATCTTTGTGGTGTTGGTACAGCGCCATACAGCTGATTAGTAGAAATAATAGTCTTATAGGTAAGAATCCCCACGGCATACCCTCACCCCAACGCTAAAAATAGACTCGGCAAACATTTCGTGATGTTACCATCATACAGTACACTACTACTGTATAAGTCGGAAACCTGTCTTAGACGGAAAAAAATGCCGGTCCCAATGGATTCTGGCTTAAACAGGTTTCACTGTACTACATTTATAAATATACTTATTTACAAATTATCTATCATTTCTACCTGAAAACATCCTACATATTTCTTTTAACCTAGTAAATTTATCAGCTAACTGTAGAATCTATCCCAGAAACTATCAGTCTTATTACCATACCTTCGTTGTAAACTTTAGGAAGCCAATATTATCTAGGTATTACATGATTAGATATTTTTAAATTTATAAATATTTTTTTAAGGATAAAAGAATTGAAACTTTTAATAGTACAGTTGCAACCGAACAAACTTATTTAATAGATTTTTAACAAATTCCTGAAAAAACCTTTTCTTAACAGACATGCTATATAACACAATCGTTTGTTATCTAAATACAATACAATTGTAATTTTAGATAATACAACCAACATGTATTAGATATAAATGTTTAATAATCTAATTTATTTCAAATTTTAGACAATATTAATTATTTATTTATTTTTATTAAGTTTATTTTATATTTCATTAGTGTAGTTGAGTCTATTCTGATATGGCCTTGACGGTCAATATTGCCGGCCGTTGTTAGTAGGTTGGAGGTAGAGAATGGGTCGAAGTCAATCATGCCTATATATATTACAACCAAAGATTGTGGTTCGCATCAGTTTAGTTTGTAATTTTATAGTAATAATAAGCTATCTCGATTGTATTTTTACTGTAGGAACCTCTCATTCTGAAGACATGGTCTTTAAAAAGTATATAAGGGTTTAATCTTAGGCAATTTTTGTATTAACTTATTTTTTGTGGTATTGGGGATTGTCAATATTCATACCAGCTTTATACATTACCTAATAATTCATTATTAATAGCAATATTAATAGATATTTTTTTTAAAAAAAGTTATACAATTCGTCCCTTTCTATAATTATTCACTCACTCTCAATAGATGAAATAGACAATATAAAGTTTTAGATATCACTTAATATTAAAACAACTGTAATTGACTATTATGTAAATAATAAGACTATAAATGATATCTATTCGAGTGTACCTTCCATTTTCTGTTTCTGACATAAACTCTTCAATAATTTTCTCTGAAACTACCTTTGAAAACGGACAAAGGGCATTGGCTATTTTCTTCTTTCTTAAATCACTCATTCTGAGTTTCAGGAAATATAAAATTGCATCAGCATATAAGAGGCATTTTATCTGAGTTGAAGAACGATTCTTGCCAAGATACTTCAATGCACTCACAAAAAATGGTGAAAATCTAGGAAAAATAAATAAATATATTCAAAATTTTTTAAAGTACAAAAAGAACAAAGAAATGGGTTTTTTCAAGAAACCAATTAACATTATAATTGTTTATAAAAAATTGATATTAAAACGTAATTAATACTATCAGTAGTTATTTCATAATTATGTAGTAAGTATTATTGAGTAGAGTGTCAGCTTCGTAAGTAAAACAATTGTTTCTAAATGTTTCAGCAAGTAAGTTCAAAAGTATTTATTAGTCATGCAATAATTACTTATAGTTTAAGCAGAGCATTCAAGATGATTACAACAAGCAACCATAATTAGCAACTTCCAAACAGAAAATACACAATTGAAAGAAACTTAGGATTAATTTACTGTCATTACCATATACTTATAGTTTAATGTTTTTATCACTTATAAGGTGCCTAAAATTACAACATTTATAAAATTCAATTGCACCTATATAACTCAAAAGTCATTAAATCGAATTTCTTGATAAATCAAATTTTTAATATTCCCATTAAACTTCCTTACCTCCTTTCACATTATTGTAGCCTTATATTTCAAAGCACTGCTAACAAAAACCTCTATAGCTGGAAATATACTGCTTACAAAACGAGAAGCTGAAACTTTGCATATCGAAGTTTTCAGGAGGAAATCTCTTTAATTAATTGTGATTAATAATCAAGGTGAAACCTGAATGCTACTCTTTATTGATAAGTGTAATTAAAAGTTTAATTAGAGAAGCAAATTTTTCATTTGTTTTAGTTATATAAAGTGATGGCAGTAAAGGTAGGATCTCTTTTATTTGTATTTAAATCACCATTTTATGGCTATTTTTAGAAAATATAAAGAATGAGAAACATTTATGTTTTGATATAGCAGTTTATATACGCTCAACTGCTCATAAATCATCAAAAAAAAACCTTTATCAAATGTGTGTCAGCAGTCTGTTAGCAGTGCTGGCTGTTGAAATAATTGTGTGTTGGCCATTTGTTAGTGTTGTTTTGTAATACATCAAAATAATGTACTATAATCATCTGCCAATAAAGGAAGATGACAAACAACTTTTGTTTGTTGTAGTTTACAAAAATACTTGTACATTTTGTACTTTTTAGTTTATCTTACGTTTGTAGTTGATACAGCCCACAAACTGACATTCACTTCAAAAACCTTTTTCATTTAAATATCACTGACAATGTAATACTTTGTTAAGGGGATAATTTAATCAAATCTATTGCTTTGTAAAATTGTGTGCTATTTTATTTACTGAAAAAGATATATGTTATGTTTGCTACAGATTTTAAGCTTTGTTAATAGTTCTACTAACCTATCTGCCAAACTATTATGCAAGATCTGTTGTGCACCGTCAACTGTGCATAGTGCGTACATAATGTTATATTTCTTTCCTTCTATGATCTAGGTTCTACGGAACTCAAGTCAGTACCAACTAAATTCAACAGACATTTGACTTGGTCTATAAAAAAATGATTGCCATCTTCTTGCTGTGTTCAGAAATCACTCAGACAAGGGACACTTCACATCTTGGTTTGCTCTCTGCCATTTTGGCTCATTCATCTATGTTGTTTCATCTGGTTGGATCTTACAAATCCTTCTCAAATAAGTGTTGTTATCAATTTTAAATCAAAGAGTTATTTATTCTGTCAAATTGAATTAATTATTAACTTCACTTGTTTCATTATTTTCTCATACAACCTTATTAAGCCACAAGTGTTAGCACGTGGTCAACTGCTTAATGAAACTTTAGTATAATTTGTTCTTAAGTGAACATTTAATCTCAGCCAATTTAAAATATTTTATTGAACAGTTTTAGTGGAAAGTGGTGTGCACACCCAAAGCCTTCAACTACACCTGAGAAGAACATTTTAGTCAACAAAAGTTAGTGTTTTTTACCAATTTTTCACTACTCAAACTTTGTTTGTAAACTCTTTGTTAACTTATAAATTCAAGGTAACTCAGAGGTTTGCCTATAAATTTATCTGTGTTGTCCTTTGGCAATATTATTAAATTTTATTATATTTTCTGACAAACTCAAGAGCTAAACGCCACACCATAATTTTATAGCGTAGGCAACCTTCATAAACTGAAGTATACTGAAGAGGACTCTCGCTAAATCACACTTTGATACATCAAATAGCTTGAAAATTTGATATTTACTGTTTAATCAATTTAAGTTGAAATTTTACACAACATATACAAATTCTTATAACTTTATTAATGTTAACTTATTGAATACCGTCTGTAATTTACTACTATTGGTATTCACTTGACAAAAAGTCATTACTTACTGACATTTTTCAGCAGAAACAATTCACACTAAATAAGTACATTGTACTGTGAATCACATATGGACGTTCAGTCTTGTCCTTGACTCACAGCACTGAACAAGGCACTGATCTAGTGAGAAACATGTCTCCTGAAAATATCAGTAAGAATCGTTTTTTTTCCGAATAGAAGTAAATTTTAAAAAAACCTCAAGATGTACAACACAAAAACTGCTAGATCAGTAAGTTACTTACTCAGATTCTTCTGACGATTCTGTCGGCGGGTCAGACAAAACTCTTTCTGTAACTTCATTTAGACTTTCTAACTCCTCCCTGCTCAGCATGTCTTCCAAATGATAAACTTCTTCAGGACTTGTAGCATTACGATTGCACTTGGGAAGGTACATGTCTATGTTTCCTTCCTTTAATTCTAAATCCTCAGTGTTGATGGCAATTTCTAAAAAGAATGAAATTATGATTCTTGTATTAAAAATAAATTTGGTTACTTTATAGCTTACTCAAAGAAAAATACTTTAAAGTAAAGAGAAATTGTGATTATCTGGATATAAATTGTGATTTAAAATATGAATAAAAATTTTGATAAGAAATTACTAGAAGACTGGGGTTTAATAATTTAGGACCTTTCTATAAATTGTTATTTATGCATAGTGGCTTATATTTTATCGCCTGTTATAAATTATTTGTTTGAAACATTGTAATCATTAGAACTTTAATTATTTATATTCTGTTATCTTTATAATTTCAATACAAGGGAGCTTTTAGCACAATATTCATATTTTATAGTTATACTACTAGGAAATATTCAAAAGAGACTCATCTTCCTGGAAAAAAACACGTACAAAAGACTTATAGGAGGGGGTAGACAAAAAGGATACCGCTGAGGAACAGAAATCAAAGTTTTTTCTTGTTGATTATTTTTATATAAAGTGTTGCCTTAGAAAACAAACTTTTGTACCATTTTTTAAATATTCGAATGTGTGTAAACTATTTATTTATACAGTAAACATATCTATTAACAGAAACATATTTACTGAATAAACTAAAATTGATGTGCCACATTTAAGTTACATAATAACTATCTTAGTAGATAATTATCTTGAAACACTGATGCTAAGTTAGATTCCTCTGAAGATGGTTACCATGTAATCAAAAGATTCGTCACATTCTGGTTCATTACTTAAACAAATATATTTCAATTTTACATCTATTCTAGTTTATTTAATAAATCCATTGTCCTTTATTTAGGTGTATTTTTGGGGTTTATTTTTTTGTTAGTTTCACCACAGTTGTATTTAAACTCAGTAAATAAATTTATGTTTTCATTCAATAAAATTATGAATTACAATACTATGTTCAAATGTAAAACCTTTGCAGATCATCATGGACAACAAAATCCACAGATAAAATATTTATTTTCACTTACCAGAAGCTGTATTTTGCATTTGTTTTTTCATAGCTTCCGTGTTGACTTTAGATTTAATGCTCAAATCCAAATTACGTCGTGATCTCTTTGAGCCAAATGATCTGTAAAGCTTTTGTCTGTCAGTTTCAAATATATTTTCAGACTCATCACTGCTACATTCGTTCTCTGCATCATCTTCTGTGTTTATCACTTTCAATACATTGTACTGGTCCGTTTCAATAAGTTTCAACTGAAAGAAATTAAAATTTGTTACTTAAAGTTAGATGTTTCAAAAACATTCAGGAAAACAAGAGTTTTCTAGAGACTATACTAAAAAATCGGGACCGGATTTTAAATCAAAATGGTGCTTATGATTTACAAAGAAGGAAAATTAAACTGTGTACATAAGACGATATTGATGACAAAATGGATTACAGTAACGCGGAAGAAAAATCTTTCATTGTCGGGGACGCTAATTTTTAAAAAAAACTTTGGAATTTGCTGCATCATTAATAACTTTCATGCAAGTAACGGTTGGATAGACAAGAGAAAGTGTAAGTGTTTATATGGGTAATTGTGAATTTTGGAAGGAAAATGTGTTGAAAAATGTTTTAGATGATTATGCACCGAAGGACATACTCAATGTTGATGAAACTGGTCTTTTTTTTAAATGTTCACTTAACAAGACACTGACTTTTAAAGCCAACCTCTGTTTTGGAGGAAAAACAAGCAAAGAAAGAATGACTACATTAGTGGCAGTTAACATGTAAGGAACAGAAATACTCTTAATTGCTTGTGATTGGCAAAAGCAAATTTCCAGATTTTTCTGAGCATCAAGTCTTTAGAAGTTGAGTATGCATTTAATAAAAAGGTGTGGCTAACAATCGAAATTTTTATTGAATGGATGCTAAAGATGGACAAGCAGATTTCCAAAGAGAAAAAATAAATTTCACTCTTCATAGACAACTGCCCTGCTCACCCGCAGGACATTAATTCTAAACTATACAATATGAATGTGGTTTTCTTTCCCCCAAACGTAACTTCAATACTACAACCCCTTGATCACAGAGTTATAAAAAATTTGAAGTTAGACTATAGAAAGAGAATTTTAAAAAAGATTGTGACTAAAATATAGAACAATGGAGGCAGTAACCAAGACATTGTGCATCTAAAAAACAAATGTTATATCCAAAATTTAATAGCAAAGGGAAAATGTTTTGTAAAATTTAATAAGTAGCTTGTATTTTAAAGCTAGAAATTCGATTCCCAAAATTCATTTATTTATTTTTTCAAAGTAATTTGTCAGAAACAAATGACTAAATACATGAAAGTAATGAGTATGCATCACAACTAATGTTGTCCAAAATAATTTGTAAAGATCTAAACTTTAATTTGTAGAAGATGTAAACTTGTTTTAAAAATTTAAAGTAATATTGTTCAAAGCCTTTCAAGTGTAACTTCTTTAATATTGTTTAAATTAAATCTTTTTTGAAAATTCAAATGAGAACTTTAATGTAACCTAACTTTCTTCCGAACGATTTGGATAGAGAGCATGTCTGCTAAAGTCAAATCGTTAGATACAATTGTTTATCTAAATAATTGACCTGTTAAGTTTTTATGAAGTGTAAATAATAATTTATGTGTTATCAATGGTTTTTATAATTAAATAAAGCATTACAAAATACAGGGTAGTATGATATCATTAGGGTTTATATGTGATCAAATAGTTGAAAATTTTGTTACTCTGAGTTAAAAGTTATATCTGTATTACTTTTGATATATTTTGTAACATTTATAGAATGGGCTATATAATATTATTTAAGAATTGGAAAATAGATGAGAAATAACTCACTCAAAATTTAGAAAGAAATTCATTAAGATATTGGTTAGGTTAAAATTTAGGTAAAAGCATAGAAAAGTAAATAAGGTATTTGAACTGAAAAATCCATTAAGAAATTTGTTGTATCAAATAAAATTTAAAATAAGATAATCTAATAATGGTTATGTGTAAACAAATTTGTAAACTGTAGGAACATAGGGCTAAGTAATTACTTGAAGGAGAAAGTGAACACGTTTGTAAACAAAAGAAAATTGAAAGGTTATGTTTATGAAAGACCAAGCAAAACACACACAATTCAGAACTATTTCAAAAGTAAAACATAAAGACACTTCACACACTAATAATATTAATAAAATAAACACTGGAAGGTTTGTTGACGATAGGAAATTGAAACAGTAAGTTTCAACCAAAGTTTAACGAAATAAAAACTGGTGAAAACAAACTTGTTGGTATGTCAGCTGTAACACATGTGTGAAAGTCAAGGAAACATCAGCTGTAAAAACAGAAGAAAGTAAGTCTGATGTAAAGTCTAGTGGAAAGAAATCGAACTAAATTATAACCCATATGTGTTTTTTTTTAAGAAGAAAGGCGGCCATATTTTAAACAATTTTAGAATCTAAGGACGCGTAGTTAGAGCATTCTAGCGTGGGTGACGCTACGAGAGGAAGCAGACCTTGCTGGGCAGTCAAAATTCTATTTATTTGGAAAGAGTTCGTCTAAATTATACCGTTTTGTTAAGAAGATTGGCCAACTTAAATTAAGGAGAAGTGAATTACAAAATGTCATACTGTGTTAATATAAAGTGAAATAAATAAAACGAATTTAAGTGTGTGAATTGTTTAATTTGGAGAGAACGGAATCTTACGTAAGCTAACTGAAATTTCGATATTTGATAAGTATTAGCGCTATAAAAATAACTTTAGTGGACTTTTAAGATAATAGAGAAGTTTAAATTTGTATATTAGGATATCTTGTAGTTAATTAATAGTAAGAAATAATCCAGTTCAAATAGTTTAGCCTTTTTGCATTTTCAAAATTTAATATTGTGTTTTTCAAAATTTATTTAATTAACAAAGAGTTAATATAGCCCATACTATAACCCCGAGATATCAAGAGATCTTAAATTAGCCAAGGGTATTGAAATTGTGTAACTCTAAAATTAAAAGAAAAAAGAGTTAGTATATTTTGTTAAAAATTGTTAAGTTGTAAATTTTTGTTTTGTGTTTAGATGTTGAAATAAAATTGTTCTAATAAAGTTTTGAATTGTTCCTGAGTAGTTTTATTTGTCATAAATAAAAAATTTCAATTTATTAAATAGTAAAACATAATTATATTGTATTGTGTCTCTTTAAAAATTATGTTACATTTGGCGCAACAACGTGGGGCTCGAGAAAATTAGAGATAAAATTTATTTAGAGAGATTTTGAAATAAAATTAATTTAGAACTTTTTATATGAAAAACATTTGAACTGGAAATAGATTTAGAAAAATTTTTGGAAAATTAAACACTGAGTTGAATAGAATCAAGGCTAGGTTTATAGTATATATAAAAAATTATTTATGTTTGTATAATAAGTTTACTTACAGCTAAAAAAGAAAAAAATATTATAGGCGAGCTGGTAGTTGTAGGGGACCAGGAAAAAGGGACAAGCCTAGAAATACAAGAGACAGAAACGGAAGGCACAGATATGCAAATAGGAAACATTGAAGTAGAGGAAGATAGGGGACTACCTATGCAAACCCAAAAGAAAAAGGGAAATAATGAGAATGAAGATTTGAGGGAGATGATGAGATCTCTCATGGAAATGAGTCTAAAAAAAATGGACGAAATAAAAAAAGAATTAAATGAGAATATAAAGGAGGAAAATAAGGAGATGAGAGAAGAGATGAACAGAGGATTTGCCTCAAGTAGGTTGGAAATGAGTAGGTTGGATAAGAAATTCGAAAGCCTAAAGGAAGAAAATAGGAGAATGATAGAGGATATGAGGGAACAGTGGAGAAAAAAGAATAATGCTGTAGTAGAGGATGAGAGAAGAGACTTAGAGGAGAAAGATGGAGAATTAGAGGAGATTAAGGAAAATTTTGAGAAAACAAATGAAATAATAGCTGATGAGATAGAAATTAATAAAAAAGAGATAGAGAAAGTCGAATATATAACAAAGAAAAACACAGAAGAGTTAGGAGAGTTAAAATTAAGAAATGAAGTAGGAAAGATGGAGGTACTGCAAATAAAAAATTTAACAATTCAAACCGCAACAAATAAGAAAATTGAAAAGATTAATAAAATGAAAATGGTAATAGGAGAAAGAGGAGGAGTTAAATATCCGTCTCAATGCTTAGTGGTACAAAGCTTATTGAGAGAAATGATCATAGGTACGGATATGTTAATGGATGTGGAGGCACAACTCAAGTGTGGAAAATGGGAAATGGAATTTAAATATGAGAGAAACACAGAAAATAGAACTTATGAAGCAGATGAAAGATACAAGGGAGATGTAAACGGTGTTAAGGCCAGGACAGGCGTGGGGACAAGAAAAGAGCAGCTTGCCCACAGTCAATCGGAATACTAAGACAATGAGAAACCCAGGAATAGAAATTAAATAGAGGAAACAAGTTTACAGGCATTAATAGACACAGGCAGTATTATGACAAATATCAAGGAGAAGTCGAGAGAAAGGAAAATAACAAAGGATAATAAGATGGAAACAACAGGAATGACTCAGGATATAAAAGTATTAGGAGAAGGAAGCGGATGTAGGAGGGATAGATAACAAATAAACCGGAAATGACAATGGACCAGAAATGACTTAATAATTAAACAAACACTTGAAAAAAAATAAAGAAAGAAAAAATATATAAATTTAAATAAAATAGGAAGGGAGATATTAAATATAGGTAAAGGAAGCAATATGAATAAACTCTAGGTGACTATGTGTATAAGAAAACGTTAGCAGGAGATAAGTTTTAAGGGATGGTAACTATATCTACGATAATTTATGGGTAACTTCGTCGAATATTGAGAATAATGAATAAAGATAAATAGGTATCTATGTTAATAAATATTGAAGCATCGTTGTAATAAAAATATGGTAATTGTGTATTTAAACTTCGTCGTATTGTAAGGGAGAATCTGCGTTGATAAATAATGGAACTTCGTCATATATATTATAAAAGAAATATGAATCTATGGTAATAAATATTAAAGCATCGTTGTAATAAAAATATGGTAATTGTGTATTTAAACTTCGTCGTATTGTAAGGGAGAATCTGCGTTGATAAATAAGTATTAAAACAAAATTTATAGTCGTTGATATAGGGATAGTGTAATCGAAGGAACTGTAGATATGATCAAATAGAGGATATGAAATTGCAACCTTTAAAAATATTAAATGTTAAACTTCATACAAAATAAACTGAGATGATATAAGAAAATAATTGAACTGGATGTGAGATTGGAAGGGGAGATAAAATACTAACTTAGAACTGGGAGTTAGATGAAGCTAAAACCAAAATAAATATGAGATAAATAATAAACAAGGAATAAACAGAAATAAGGGAAAGAGAAATGTTATAACCAATTTGACCAAATCTAGACATACTATGACTCGGATAGGCTGGGATTTAAAGACATGGTCTCAGAGAATATATATTATATTAAATAAATATTGAATCAGACTTAGGATTGGAAGGGTTCCAATTGTAATAAATGTAAAAAATAATAATAGTTATGGAAGGAATTGTAAATACCAGAACATGATTTATTGTTACTATATGTTAGAGTTGTTAAAGAATTGTTGAATGAATGTTAGTTATAAGTATATTGTATTGTTAGAAGATATGTTAAGTAATATGTAGCTTGAAGTGTTCAGCTCAGTATTTGATTGTAAAAGAATTAAGATAAAATTGTGTCGTAGGAATTAAGTATAAATGGACAATTTAAAGTATAAATGTTAATTTAAATTTAATTTAAAAAAAAAAAATATGTATATTTAAGCAAGCTTGTAAAATGTAAAAAAAAATGTGTAATGTAGATATTAGGATTATTTTTTTTTTTTAAATTAAATTAGGGGACATTGTAACATTTATAGAATGGGCTATATAATATTATTTAAGAATTGGAAAATAGATGAGAAATAACTCACTCAAAATTTAGAAAGAAATTCATTAAGATATTGGTTAGGTTAAAATTTAGGTAAAAGCATAGAAAAGTAAATAAGGTATTTGAACTGAAAAATCCATTAAGAAATTTGTTGTATCAAATAAAATTTAAAATAAGATAATCTAATAATGGTTATGTGTAAACAAATTTGTAAACTGTAGGAACATAGGGCTAAGTAATTACTTGAAGGAGAAAGTGAACACGTTTGTAAACAAAAGAAAATTGAAAGGTTATGTTTATGAAAGACCAAGCAAAACACACACAATTCAGAACTATTTCAAAAGTAAAACATAAAGACACTTCACACACTAATAATATTAATAAAATAAACACTGGAAGGTTTGTTGACGATAGGAAATTGAAACAGTAAGTTTCAACCAAAGTTTAACGAAATAAAAACTGGTGAAAACAAACTTGTTGGTATGTCAGCTGTAACACATGTGTGAAAGTCAAGGAAACATCAGCTGTAAAAACAGAAGAAAGTAAGTCTGATGTAAAGTCTAGTGGAAAGAAATCGAACTAAATTATAACCCATATGTGTTTTTTTTTAAGAAGAAAGGCGGCCATATTTTAAACAATTTTAGAATCTAAGGACGCGTAGTTAGAGCATTCTAGCGTGGGTGACGCTACGAGAGGAAGCAGACCTTGCTGGGCAGTCAAAATTCTATTTATTTGGAAAGAGTTCGTCTAAATTATACCGTTTTGTTAAGAAGATTGGCCAACTTAAATTAAGGAGAAGTGAATTACAAAATGTCATACTGTGTTAATATAAAGTGAAATAAATAAAACGAATTTAAGTGTGTGAATTGTTTAATTTGGAGAGAACGGAATCTTACGTAAGCTAACTGAAATTTCGATATTTGATAAGTATTAGCGCTATAAAAATAACTTTAGTGGACTTTTAAGATAATAGAGAAGTTTAAATTTGTATATTAGGATATCTTGTAGTTAATTAATAGTAAGAAATAATCCAGTTCAAATAGTTTAGCCTTTTTGCATTTTCAAAATTTAATATTGTGTTTTTCAAAATTTATTTAATTAACAAAGAGTTAATATAGCCCATACTATAACCCCGAGATATCAAGAGATCTTAAATTAGCCAAGGGTATTAAAATTGTGTAACTCTAAAATTAAAAGAAAAAAGAGTTAGTATATTTTGTTAAAAATTGTTAAGTTGTAAATTTTTGTTTTGTGTTTAGATGTTGAAATAAAATTGTTCTAATAAAGTTTTGAATTGTTCCTGAGTAGTTTTATTTGTCATAAATAAAAAATTTCAATTTATTAAATAGTAAAACATAATTATATTGTATTGTGTCTCTTTAAAAATTATGTTACAATTTATGACTCCATTTCTGGCTTAAAATATTCAGTTGATTTTAGTTATTTTCATAAAGTATCAATAGCTATGTTTTATGTAAATAAAAATGAATTTGTTGATTACCATGCATGGTTTTACAACCTGTTATTTTCTTCTGTGTGGTACTAATAATGTATTATTTTCATAGAACTAAATAAAGGCTAAATACTTTGTTTGGTCAGATTTCTTTTTTCTGTAATTTTGTGTCAGTTCTTAATTTTAATTTATTACTTGTTCTTAAAGATCTTTTATAACATTTGGGTGAATTCAATAGGAAAATAAGTTCTCCAGAATGTGATAAATATAAAATTTTTATGTCCTTGAACAATTTTGTTCCCTTATTACAATTTATATTGTTACCTTATTTGTTTCTTTATTTCTAATGACAACCATCATGCCACAGGCAGTTGCAGACATCTCATGTGGGGTATTCTTTCCTACAAAGATTTCATCATCTCTTTTTAAAAGCATTGTTTTTCTTCTAAACATGTCAGGTTCCACTTTATCATTTTCATCTTCATAATCTTCAACAAGTTTGCATTTGAATTTACTGTCTGTTTCTTTAAGTAAAACACCTTCTTCAAAATTTACTGAAAATGTATAAATTCATATTTTAGTTCTCAATGTAAATAACTATCTTGCACAAAAATTTGGACTTGAATTATAAGAACATCTACAACTGATTTTCATGGCAGAAACAGATTTCAGACTAGGGAATGAATTTTAACAATTTCTCTGTGAGAACGCCTTGTCCCATTTTGGGTTCCCTATGTGAATGTTTGATTTAGTATCAGAGCAGGACCGTACATACAAGGGTCTACCTATATGAACACTGTCAGCATTCCCGCCAAGACTGTGACGTCAGACTAGAAGCTGGACGAGCAGAACGTTCTTTCCGTCAGTACACAGTCGGCATTTGTGTAGTTTTGGTTAGTTAATGTTTAGCTTTGTGAAGGCGGTTGAAGTTGAAATTTAGAAAATGATGCTGTTCCAACTTTAAATTTGCCAAACGAGAAACATACACCTCAATAACTTCCCGAAAGAAAAGAATAGAAGTAAAAGATAGAAAAGCTGTGGTTGATGATATTTTAAATCAAGCTCTTTGTAATGTAAACAGTTCTGATACGAGTTGCAGTTCTGTTAATAATAGTAATAGAAATGAAGAACTTGTTTCATATAAAATTAAACAGAACTGTTTGGAGTTGGAACAAAAATGTAATTAACTGGAGGATAAAGCTAACAAAATCCAAAAAGAGATTCTTAAACTCAATAAAAAAAATAACAAACTGGAGATGGAAAAATGTTCTTAATTAGAAGAACTAAAGTCTATTAAAGATAACAATAATTGTGAGCTTGAGTCAAAAGCATACTGGCATAAATATTTACCATAAGGCAGAAGCATACTGGCATAAATATTTATCCTAGAGCAAATTAGGAATGTGTTAAATAAAAACAAAAGTGGAGTAATGAGCATATAGCGAGTGCCATTACACTTGAAGTGTAAGTGTTAAGGCATATCGCTACTTCCGAACTAAATTGAAATACCCACTTCTAGCTTTAAGCTCTTTAAATAGGTGGTTGTCAAATTTTAAATGTACAAGAGGAATTTTATATGATCTTCTTCTTGTGATGCAAAATTACAGGCTGTAATTAAGTGCAAAAAATATTCATTGTTTGCGGTAATGAACACATAACAAAAAACAGTATAGAAGAGATGTTGAATTACCAAAATAACGATTTAAAGACACCTTTCAAGTTGACGGAAGAACATATTCATGTGAAGGCAAAAAATAATCAAAATGTAAGATTTAAAGCAGTACTTTTTTCTAGTTCCATACCTAATGAACTCAAATACTACGAAGGAAACGGTTTATTAAAAAATCCTAATTGGAAAGATACTTCAGACAATGCAACTATTCAATGATTGGTTTGACATATTTAATTCAAAAGACAACATATAGATCTCCAACAGAGAAAAATGCTTTGGAGGATTAACCTTAAACAGTAAATGAAAACCTTACAGAACATGTAGAATTTTATACAGTACACGTTGGTGTATGGTTTCAAAAAATTACTTCCTTTTCAAAATGGTATTTTAGTATCCATTCACTCTTTGGTAGAAATGCTTGAGTATTTGCAAGACATATAATTTTTAATATGTACTGACTACTAAACTAAATCAGCATGTCTTGGAAAACCAAGACATATCGTTTTCTCTGTAATACGAGGAATGTGACCAAGACATTTGGATTTCAAATACAGATTAAGATGATTCGTCATGGGAAAACAAGCAACCTTTATGATGTCAAATAAATCAAACATGGAAGTCAATACTGAAGTGTTTTTCTAGGAAGCGCAAAAGACCCGGAAGAGGTCTGTCCAACAGCAGAAATACTATAACAGTTCATGAAGTCAACGATGAATTTAATAATCTCGCAAAAGACAATACTTTTGAATGTTCAGTGAACAAGTATTAAAATTTAACATTGAGTATGACATTATAAAAACAAAAAGTCTCCATTATGTAGCCAGGCTACATAGCTTTTAACCCTTAGCACTCGACTGTCGGGGGAGCCCCGCCAAGCGTATATTGCAGTTTACTCGTATGTCGGGGGTCACCCGACACGATTTTCAAATGCCTATAACTCGTCTGCGGCGAAGCCCATGACATTCAATATTTTACCGTTTGGTGCTACACTCTATTGAAAATAATGTGAACTAAGTTGAAAATGCCTAGGAATATGTGAGTCATCACAAAATCTAGTTTGCCGCTATGTTGTAAGCTGCAAGTAGGTTACAGTTTTGCAGGTTATTTGTTTATTCGTAGTTTGCCGTGGCTTCACGTGCAATTAGTGATTCTGAAATTCCTGATCTTTTACTTGATCCTGATTTATTAGAATGTAGTTCAGTTTCGTAAACAAAATAACTAAACCAACAGTTATTTGTAAATACAACCCGTTTATGGGCTATTCAATATAATGAACCGTGCAGTTTTACGAGACGAACAAATAAATGCTGGAGAACAATGTTTTTCTGGCTATTGATGTAGCTGTAGTAAACAGTTTTATTATCTATAATAACAAAAAAAAGGAAATCAGAGAAAATCCTTTTAAAAAAAAATAGTTTCGCCAAAACTTGGTGAGGGAACGCATTGGTGATATCAGGAATGACCCGGTATAGTGAGAGGGGTCGGCTATTAACTACTGACAAAGAAGAAAGACTGAATGGGAAATTACATTTAATCTTTTCCAATGATAAAAGTAGTTCTAAGAATTGTGTAGTTTGCAGTAACAGGAAGAGAAAAGGAGGTAGAAGGGAAACAGTTTTTCACTACAAAACATGTGGTAGAAATTCCTGATCTTTTACTTGATCTGATTTATTAGAATGTAGTTCAGTTTCGTAAACAAAATAACTAAACCAACAGTTATTTGTAAATACAACCCGTTTATGGGCTGTTCAATATAATGAACCGTGCAGTTTTACGAGACGAACAAATAAATGGCGGAGGACAATGTTTTTCTGGCTATTGATGTAGCTGTAGTAAACAGTTTTATTATCTATAATAACAAAAAAGAAAGACTGAATGGGAAATTAATCTTTTCCAATGATTAAAGTAGTTCTAAGAATTGTGTAGTTTGCAGTAACAGGAAGAGAAAAGGAGGTAGAAGGGAAACAGTTTTTCACTACAAAACATGTGGTAGAAAACCAGGACTTCATCCGGAATACTGTTTTCAAAGATATCATACTCTGCAAAACTACAAATAAGATAATAAAATCATGTACATACAGTATTAGTGAATAAAAATAGCTTAGTTTACTAAAATCATGTAAGAGAAAACAAAGTTTTCCATAAACAATAATGCAACCTGCAGGTGAGGAATTTGTCCCAATTTAATTACAAGTGGGGAAGCCAAGCATGTAACAAAAATCCGAGCGCTAAGGGTTAAACTGCAGAACAAATACGCACTTTTGGGTGTAAAAAGTTTTTTTATATCAACCAATAAATGATAAGACAAACCTATCATGGATTGAAAAGATGTCTAATGGTGGGTTAAGAGTTCGGTGTGAAAATTTTTTCTTTGTTGCTCAAACTGTCAAGGTAGTTTTATTCAAGTTAATGGAGAAAAACAATTTTGTAAGAACAGTGGAATTATAGTGAAAGTAAAATCAATAACTTTCAATAAACTATCAGAAGTGCATAGTGTTATCCTTGAAGAAGTCATCAAGCTTCTAATTCTCGTCTGTACCTACATTAGATTTCGGTTCCGGAATGAAAATGTGTATAAAAAGGTAGATGATAACAGAAAATGGACCAGAAAACTTACAAAATTTAATTAAACAGTTTGAAGTAATACAACAAATATACACACTATTTAAACAACTTAATACGTTTGGAACATTATATATTTTTTAAAGGTATCTATCAGTATTTTGTTAACAATGTTAATGTAGAATTAAAAACATATTAAAACGGTTGTTTTATTTCATATTAACATTTATGTTACGTTAGCGAATCCTTGGCAACACCACAGAACATTTATGGTAAAAAAATTTTTTAATCATACAATATTATTATTTAGTTACTTATTACACTTTTGCTATTACTTGCGACCAGACTTTTTGTTAACTAAAAGTTGTTAAACTTAACAACTTTTAGTTAACAAAAAGTCTGGTCGCAAGTAATAGCAAAAGTGTAATAAGTAATTAACAACCAGCTCATCATGAACAGCAGCAAGATTTCAATATATAATTTAGTTCATTACGGTATGCTTCTTTTTTTGATGATTGTTTTCATGTATAATTTTTAGTCAACTCATAAAATATACTGCATGAAATAATTCTTTTTATTTGGAGAGTTGCCTCTAAAAATTAATGAGAAAGCAGTAGCAACATATCCCGGGTGACTGCAGTGATAGTGGCTTGTCTCTGACGTCATGCCCAAAGCAGTAAAATTTATGCCTTCCTGATGGGTTGACCTTTGTATCTACAGCTCTGGTATCAGAACAAGAGTCAGAGGATGGGGGTGTTGGGAATAGCATGTCAAGCAGATATTGTACCAGTTTTATAAAAATTGTATGTATATAGCTGAGCAAATATGTTAAAGTTTCATGTTGGCAGTTGATGATACTATATAACATGTCTTTTGTTTACGATAAAAACATTTCTTTCCTTTGGAAAGCAATCTTGTCATTAATTTTCTCCATGTTAGGGTTCAGGTATTTATCTACTCCTCCTGTTACTATATGCCTTTAATATTTCTATGAAGTTATGGTTAAAACTGTAATAGCCTTCATGTTAAGAACAGGATCTAACCTGGTCCTGATTTTGATTGTCAATCTTGTGTTTGCTGCTATATAAAACCGCTGTTGTCAGTTTCACAGTTTTATTCACTAGAAAGCTCTCAATTTGTTCCGTTTCTTAACCACCATAGCATTCCTACAAGCCTGTTGTGCAGCTAAGATGGCAGGCCGCTTTACACTGCTTGTTTACACTTAAGTTTTAACGCCAGAACCGCCTCAACAGAAAGGATCTCCGAAGGAAACTACTCGCAAGGACTTTAACGCCAGCTCGCATAATAGTGGAAGTGTATAACAGTTCTAAAGTCAGTGAAAATCGCCATATAAGTGCTCATTTTGATACGCCATCTTTGCCCCTTTGTACAGCTTATCTCCATATGCCTTACTTTCGTGTAAAGCCGCCCGCCTGTTTAATAATCTCAATTTCATACTAAATAACCACATTTGTCTTTAAGTGAGTCCCCTAGTTCCAATTAATAGGTTGTGTCAATTGTGTAGGCTTTGAATAGGCTGTGTTATTAAAAGTGTATTGGTGTAATAACCAGAATTTATGTCATTGCCACGTGTTGCGCCTGTTTCCAAGTGTTCGATTTTAGCAAAAAAACTATAAATTTTTTTGATGTATTAACTCGCAAAGTGCCTCAAAAACATAATTAAATTTGCTGTTAACGCCTAAAAATTACAATTTCATAAAACAAACAACTTTAACAAAGCACTATTAGCACCACATTTCACCTAGCACACAAACCTTATAGAATTATAGAACTCGCATACACACATCTTATTTTTCACGATAATAAGTTGCAAAATTACTCAAAAGGACAAAACAAACACTTACAGACCCTATTCCACACACAAAACAGAAAATATTGTATTAAACATTTACAAACTTCTAATTTCTATCGCCACAAACGATAGAACTTATAGCTCACAGAACGTGTTGAATTGATGTATGTAAAGTTCATTCTTTCAAATTTGTAATTTTTTGAGAGTCATTAGGAAGTTTAATCAAATTTTGAGCCATTTTGTGAGTTACTAAATAAAAAAAAATAACTCTAAGATGTTGAATTCGTAATGTTTTATGTGTGCCATAGAGGGAAGGAGGAACTGCTATTTTCTAAAATTTTTGGTTGAAATGCAATAGCTCGGCACCATACAATATTTTGGGAAATTGTTCAAAACCATCAAATTGGACGATATCCACAAGAATTTTTTTTAAATTGAAGTAGGAAAGTTACTTTTTTTCAATTTAAAGGGTAATAAATTCAGCGCGGATGTAGAAGTTGTGAATAGGCGCGGAGTGATACTTACGTCACAGTGCTGCGCATAAGGTTGTACGCATTGTCCGCGGTATGTCACGCAACCTTACGTGTGTAGATATTTGAGAAACAACTTCTACAGTTAGGATAGATTTGGTTTTAAATTTATAAAATACTTTATACCTATATTAAAATATACCGAAAAAGTGTTAAGTCAGGTTAGGTTTGGTTTTAATTTTATACATTGAAATTCAGTTGTAAAATCACGAAGCATTTGTATAACTCTGCGCATATTCACAACTTCGCTTAATTTTTATACATATATTTAAATATACTTATAAAGTCTCCAGTTATGATAGATTTGGTTTTAAATTGATACAATACTGTATACCTATATTAAAATATACCTAAAAAGTGTCAAGTCAGGTTAGATTTGGTTTTAATTTTATACATTGAAATATAGTTGTATCACGAAGCATTTGTATCACTCCGCGCCTACAACTTCTACATATTCACAACTTCTACATCCGCGCTGAATTTTTTACGCTACTTTAAATTGAAAAAAAAGTAACTTTCCGAGGTCAATTTTAAAAAAATTCTTGTAGATATCGTCCTATTTAATGATGTTAAACCATTTCCCAAAATATCGTATGGCTCTGAGCTTCTGCATTTTTACCAAATTTTTAAGTTTTTGGGGTGTGAGTGAAAGTTTTTATAATTTTTTTCATATTCCTAATGATTTTCAGCATCGCCTGGTATAGACCTTATGGTAATTATTACGATCAGCGACTACTGCTCCGATTAGTGAGATTTTTTTTCCTGATCAATTTGATCTTGCTTAACACAAATCTGAAGTTTTTTTACTGTAACCATATTTACATTAAAAAAATAACTTGACCTAACCTGACTTTAGTGCTTACTACCGCTCCGATCGGCGGAATTTTTTATCCTGCTAGATTTTACCTCGCTGAACACGAATCTTAAGTTATTTTCAACGGCAAATATATTAACCTAAGACAACCAGCTGTTTGGGTCTGAATGTATTTAAGCCTACATTTCAAGTGGAAGCTTGTTGTTACATTACAAAGTATCAATACTTAATATAAGTATTGATAAATTGGACACAATATTTTTTTTAACTACACGAAAACATTTTAGTATAAAAACAATTAAGTAAATGCATTGCCATTATGTTTACATTTTTTTAGGCTTGATCATAGCAAAGGAACAGCGAAAGTACGTTGGAACGAACTAGTCACCTCGAAACGGCAAAATAATCTTATACTCTTTTGCACGTGTTAGACTTTTTTACGTATTCCGTAAGTTATTTTACCTAACATACGAAACTGTAATACTTACTTAAAGCAGGTCTTTGATCATCACTTTTGTAAGTAATAACTTCATCAATCTTACATTTACATAAACGTGTATTTTCCATTTTATGAATAACTTTTTATTTTTCTGAATGAATTAGACCTTATTCCTTTTCACAGCACCAGTCCTTTTCTTTGCATGTGATTTTATACCACAGCTGTTAATAATGGAATGTTAATTAAATTGAACTGTTTTCAGAATCGACTTTACTATTGTCCTATCGAACTTATTCTACATACTCGATATTTCAAAATTAAATCGATTATCGTACAATGTTCTGTCAAAGAGGGAGTGTACATTTTCTGCTACGGCAGAAACCTGTTGTCAGTCAACTTTCACTTGAACGTCATTTCAGTTTCTCACCTAGTTTATTTAAGAAAATGGTAAGTTTATTTTCTGTTTTAAAATAGGGATAAAGTTCATTTCAACTGTGTTTTGTTAATATATACTAAGTTTATATTATTATAATAATTGTTAAGTTTTAACAAATTACCGGTAATTTTATTATATTTTTTAATCAATTTACAAAAATTCATTTCTCTACCATCTGGTCTAATTCAGTTGTCACCAAGAAAGGATTAGAAGAAAAATGGGTTTTAGGCTCATTGCCTAGAGTTACTGTTTTTATTTATTTTTATTTTATAGTTATTAACCTTAGAGAGGGGGCGCCCTAGTTTGCAACGTCAACCAGGGTGCCAAGTCTGACAGACCGATTTTTTTTTTAGTATTTTCTGGAAAGAAATGAAGCCTAATTTTTTAAAAAATTGATGTACTTGTAAATTATGCTTTATCAAATGGTTTTTAAGGAGTGTAAATAAAAGTAAAAAAAGTTGGTAAAAATATAGACGTAATGACGTTGGTGCTAAAAATTTTTTTTGTTATAATACTCGTTTTAATGTGTAGAGCACGAATATCAACTTTCTTTTCCGCGGAAAGTACCGAAGGTTACTTTTTTCACATTTTAAATGTTAGGTTGTAAAGGCATGTAGGCCTATAGCGTGAACCGGCCGCGCAGTAGCTACAGCTCACTGTACTTAGTCTATTTGTCTACGTCTATGTTTTTACATAATTATCCTATTCAGTGTTTGGGCGGTCCATGCGTACATACTGTGCATGGCCTAATCATATACCATTTTGGTAGTACCTACAACTATACTTGGTTTTGTTGTCGTTTTTACAAAGAAACAAAAAAACACTTTTTCCCCATACCTAGAGGGAATTTGTACAGTTTGTTCTGCAGTTTTTGAAGTACCAGCAACCTCTTGTCTTCTTAGGCGGACCTCAGGATTGATGTTAATCAGCAAAGATCTGCTTTGAAGCTCTTCAGATGTTAAGCTCAATGCCAGCTCTTTCAAATACCTCCTTCTACTTTTAGTTGTAGTTGGATTGTTTGCAATGTAAATTATTTGGGAGTTAATCCCTGCCACATTCAATATAGAGTAGAATATAACCATTGGCCACCTCCTTGTGTTTCTAGCCACGCTGTATGTAGCACACAACTTATCCAGAGTATCAATTCCTGAATTATAAAAAGTGATTATTTCTGACTTCATGGCATCACTAGTACTCAGTTCGATTCTCCTCATCTTCATCTGGGCTAACATCAACCTCAGAATAAAAACTTTCATTTATAGGTTGGCGAAAGTAGTCTTTTTGAAGAACACTAGCCATTGTTCAAAAAGGTTATAAAAACATATTCAATATAGCCAATAATATTGACACTTTATTTTAAAAAGTCATTCATAAACACTAAGAATAAGCATTTTTTATTTATTTTAAATCACAAATTCATTAACATGAGCCAGGGCGCCAAGTCTGTCAGACCCGAATTGTAAACAAACTCTGAAGTGAAATCGACGGTACTTCGATTTTGACTAGGATGCAAAAATAGACAGCTAGACAAAGCGTTAGGTTTCTGGAGCATTCCTATCAACCGTGGCAACAAAATTTCCTTGCTGCGGGACTGTAAGACTTGTTAATCACTTAAACAATAGTTTACGACTATCTGAACTTTAAATTTTGTAAATTTATTAAAACTTACTGAGATAGAACGATGTGGCGATCTTCATCAGTGTCTTCTGCCTCACATAGCGATCGAAAACGTTCTGTCTCAGTAAGTTTTAATAAATTAACAAAATTTAAAGTTCGGATAGTCGTAAACTATTGTTTAAGTGATTAACAAGATTCACCGAATATAATGGACTACAAAATTCAAGAATGTAAGACTTGGTTAACATTATCCCTGCTCCAAGGTTAACATTATTTGATTCCATCTTCTCTTGAGCTAGTTAGTTCAAGAGAGTTTAGAAATGTTATGTAGTTCGAGAGAGTTTAATGAAGTTTTTCACTAAAAAAAACTAGTGATTTTATTTAATTAACAAAACCAAAATAACAATTATTCTTCAAAATAGTGTAAAAAATGTTATTTTGTAATTGGCAAGATTCCAGATGTAATCAATGTTGGCAAATGTATTATACCTGACAATGTAGAAAGTCATTAGGGACTAAAACAAATAATAAAACTGAGTGTTGAAGAAGCTCCAAAAATTTAAACAATCCTGGTAATATAGTTATAAATAAAGAACATAAATTTTGTTAAGATATGTCAACTTCTTTAAGTAACTGAAGAATTTACTCCATTTTGGTCTACATTTTTGCATCATTGAATGGAAACAAGGCAGCAATGTTTAAAGCTTTCAGCTATTTAAATAATGCATTAGTAAACATTATTTTATGTCAAAAACTATATCTATCTGGATACTTTGTAGCTATATTTTAATGCACTGTTTTATTTTAAAAAGTTTCTGAAAATTGTGAAGTTATTTTTGTCTTTTCAAAATTAAATTTCTTGCGTCTCACAACAATTATTTATTACTTTTCTGAGTAGCTGAAGATTTGTTGCATCACCAGGTATATATATATATGTATATTTTTTGTTGTTATTTATTATATATGGAATACTGAAATTACAATTTTTTAATAAGACTTAGTGGTTGTTGAACAAATTAACAATTAAATTTCTATGAAGACGCAGAATTAGGTATAATAACGTAGTCACTAAACACGCTGTTACCCATAAGACTTTGAAGTGTAGAAGTAACATGCCATTTTAATGGATTTGACATGGGACATATTCCCATAGATATGACCTATGCTCTCATATAAGTGCCTGGGCATCATGAATGTAAGACAAACCTATACTTTACTTTTTGTTCTAATCTCAAGAAGTAATAGTACTTATATTATGTTCATCCCATGAGTTTAAAAAGTGTAAGAGCTTTTGAAAGATCAGAGTGTAAAAACATACAGGTGATTTTATAGAGTGAGTCTCAAAACTATCAATGAAGTCATCGTTTGGGCTTTAGATAAGAAGGTAAGAACACTCCTGCCCAAATTGACTTAATTTTAGGATCTGACGTATTTAACCGCAGTCTTAATAATGAACCACAGACCATAATCAAAGGTCATCCTGCTGCCCTAAACACCTTCCTCGGATGGATTATCTCAGGATCGCTTCCAGACCATCTATGTCGGCAACCCCATGCATTCACTACAAGATTAGACGCTCGTTACACCGCTGCACGTCGATCCATGGAAAGGAAAGAAGTCATCCGCACCGTTAAAGACACTCAACGCTACAAGGACTTACACAAGGTTACCACCACCAGTGGCTTTGTTAGGAGAGTCAACCATATTACCGCATCTCTTCACCCTCTAGTCGACGCCTCCGGAATGCTCATGGTGGGTGGAAGAGTTCATCAGCCTCCACGAAATCACCCCTTTTAGCAACCGTCACCTCTTCAGCAGAAGTCCAACCGCTTCTGTCATTCTTGGTCCACCTCCTACTTACTTGCGCAACACCTCACCAACTCTTGGACATCCATCCATCTCTTAGCTATCCGCTGACCTCCTGGTTGTTTCTTTCTGGTTCTTCGCCCCTCTACCCCCGCTCATCTTTCTTCCTCTTCATTCTAAAACATTCATTTTGGTGGGCGGTATGTTAAGTACAGGTTTAGTTAAGTTCTAGAATTTTGTAATTTGCCGCGACCTCTAACAGCTGCTATGAAGGTTTTGTTGCAAACGCGTGGCCTATGTGTTTGATCTACCCTATTAATTTTCTAATAAGTCACATATTTTCTTTCTTTAGTTTTGCTACCAAAACTATACAGAGAGTGTTGGCCATATTAAATACTCTTGAATTTTGTAGTCCATTACGTGAAACTTATGAAACATATTAAATAACTTTTAACCTTCCACATCAGGTTTGCAGTCCTTGTCTGGGTGTTCTGAGGACATCACTATAAAGTCACTGGAATCATGATTCTGTAGGAATTAATCTACTCTGCTTTTTAAAACAATTTTTCTTTAACTTTCTTAAATATAACAGGTAAAGCCAAAAAAACAGCAGTTTATTATGTATGTAAGTTAAATAAAATGAGTCAAAATTAACTAAGTTAAATATTATTTGTTTAAGTTTTAATTTGATAGGTTAAATACATATTACAGATGTTATAAAAGCATTAACAATTTAATTTTTTTCAGGCCTTGATCTGTATTTTGGGCTCATATAAAGTTGAATAAAGCACTCTAAAATCACAACTCATACTAAAAATAAAATATTAAGTCTAATTAATTATCTTGAAGATTGATATGTCAAATTCTCTCTTATCTATATCAATAAAAGCTTTATATTTTTTTGCGTTTGTTTTGTAAAAACAACTCTAATTTAATAATTATAAATTTACTGAGAGTCGGTTCTTTAATATCTGCTTTTATTAGTAATAATGTTTAATGGATCAATAGGCCTATTCATTAGTCTACATTTACATAAATGAAATAAATAACCCATGTTTACTTATCATGTTATTCCATAATTAAAATAGTACAATTTTAATAAAGACATTAATGCCATATCTTAATGACCAACACAAAACTATTTTTACTGTCAACAATAAAATATTTTGTTTAATTTAGTGATTTAAAATATACTTTTTAAATATCCCTATATTTACCAAACAAAATATATTGGTACTCTATTACAGCACATGTATGAATGTTTTGCTGTACAATTCATATAATTTTATAACAGTTTTTATAGTAGCAAATTCTAATACAGTATTTGATTTGTCCTTATTATCCAGATAATTTTTAAACAAAAATATTTCTTGTTAGTAAAAAATATTACATTATTAATGTTAGAGAATAACTTTCTTAGTACACACATGTCAACCCAAATGAAGGACTTTTGCAACTTGAACTGGAATTGCTACTTGGGTTCGTTAATAAGCTTGCAATTGAATTTAAAAAGCAACAATCTTTCTTTATTAATCGCTTTACTAGCAAAATACATGGAAAAAATAATCAGACAATCTATTAACTTTAACACAGAAACACATAAAAGAAAGGACAAACCTCATAAATAAAATAAAAGGCATAAACATACCACACAATTCAACACTACTATCATTCTACATAACAAATATGTACACCAACATACCCATACCCAAAACTTTTAACATCCTAGAAACCCAATTAATAAGGAACAACATACCTAAAACCCACGTTACCGAAATCCTAAACTTCCTCCAAACCACCACCAAACAAAACTATTTCACCCACAACTCAAACTTCTATTCACAGCCAGATGGCCTCTCCATGGGAAGTCCTATCAGTATTGTCCTAAGCAAAATTTTCCTACAACACATAGAAAACACCAAGACACTCACAAACAATACACATGCACACAAAATTATTTACTGGCACAGATAGTTTAGTTTGTACACGCCTGGTGCTTGTAGTTTATCTTTGTTGTTGGTGTTGTGTTGTATTTTGTATTGTAACTTTTTATTAGTTTTGTATCCTATTTTTTGAAATTTGCGGGCTATTTTGTTTGTTGTTTTGTTTATGTATGGTAATGTAATGTATTTGTTTTCCCTGTCTGTAGTGTTAATTTTAGTGTTTTTTTGTATTTTGTACCATAGTTTGTCTATTATTGTGGTGGTGTATCCATTTGTGTATGCTAAATATTTAGGAAACGTTCTTAGAAAACAGGAGCCTATTATTTATTTTGATGGAATGTAACTTAAACCAGGGAAGAAATTATTTATTGTTTTTTTTTATAAGAGACTTTCAGAGATCCTTTATGCTTGAAGATTTTATGCACAAAGTACTGGACATTTTAAGAGTCATGAATGATACTCCACAAAACACGACTACACAGACATAACATCTAACCTACAAATTCTTCATAAACAACACAGAAATAACCAACGCTACATAACCGAACAATACGAAATATATAGGCACTTCAAACTACACCCTACACACATACTCAATACACAATTACATTACAACTCACACGCACTTTTTGACATCATAATTCCTAATACACACAAAATACACCCACACCACCAAAATATCCCACCCCCACCCTAACCTACGTAAACCTTGAGATCAGTTACGGTCTGAGTTCACAGGGACACATCTCCCGAAACGGCCATCCTCAACAAGCAAAGTGAGTGCTACTATAGGCAAGTTTAAAACATTTAAAAGTGTTTAGTTTCTTTAAGATTTTATGCACAAGTACTGGACATTTTAAGAGTCATGAATGATACTAATTGGAGTGCAGACAGACTAGTTGTATGCTTCATTTGTACCAACCCATCATTCAATTATGCGTATATGATATGAGAGGAAATACATGCTGGAACGTTTGATTCAGTACAACACTCTCCTTTTTGACTTACTGTTGAAAATTTTAGATCAGATCAAATCCAAAATCTTGTGTCTTTACTGAGGCTAGAGAACCATCACTTTATGTTGACTTTAGCTATTTCAAGTTTCATACAAACTGGTTTACTAAACTAAACAAACAACATGTGGAATTATTAATATACTTATCTTCATTTCTGTTAGGAGTATTTCTATATATTTGAGTACAGTTTTCTGCCATTCCTAACACTACAATATTCTCAAATATATAACAACATGGTTTATTGAACATAGATTTCCATAAAATCCTTGATAACCATTATGATGTTCAAAGACTCCATAGATTTCAACATTGAAACTTCTTAACTACTTCAATTTGCAACTGCACAATACTTTCAGTATTGTGTGCTGTTGAGGAATACTGTTCCTTCCTTCGTAGAAGATACAAATGCCATATTTTGTGTAATGTTTGTCAGTTTATATAAAACACTTAATGTTATTTAATGCCTAGTTATTTACAGAGTTATGGTCTGATTTGATAATGTTAAACATCTGTCATAAGGATCGTCCTCAATAATAAAAAAAAAGTGCTACTACTTTAGGCAAATGTAACATACTAATATATGTTTGTGTTTTAGTGAACAAGTAGTAGCTCAGGTGAAGATAGAATCAAATAAATAAACTTAGTAAATGATAATGAGAAACTTAGTTTAATATTAGGTTTTATTAGTTAATTATTAGCTATATTTATGTCTTCATTGTTTTATTTCTTCTAGTAGTTCTTATTTTGTGTAATCTTCTTTGTTTTTACTTTATCATTTAATTTTCAGTCTATATAGTGAATGAAACAACTGTTTCAAAACATGTCAGCAAGTGAGTTAATAGTTTTCAATTCTTGAATTTTGTAGTCCATTATGTTCGGTGAATCTTATTAATCACTTAAACAATAGTTTATGACTATCCGAACTTTGTATTTAGTAAATTTATTGAAACTTACTGAGACAGAACGTTTTCGATCGCTATGTGTGCTATTACAAAATACAAAAAAACACTAAAATTAACACTACAGACAGGGAAAACAAATACATTACATTACCACACATAAACAAAACAACAAACAAAATAGCCCGCAAATTTCAAAAAATAGGTTACAAAACCGATAACAAATTACAATACAAAATACAACACAACACCAACAACAAAGATAAACTACAAGCACCAGGCGTATACAAACTAAACTGCGACGAATGTAACAAATTCTACATTGGACAAACAGGTTGCAGCTTTAAACAAAGAGTCGAAGAACACAAACTTAACACCAACTCAACATTTTACAATCACTTAAAAGAAACAGGACACAAATACACAGACATTTATCATAATTTAGAAATTCTACACATCAACAAAAAAAGGACCACATCTCAACACACTAGAACAATATAAAATTTACAGACACACAAAAACACAAAATACAAACATATTAATGAATAAACACAATACAAATCACACATACTCTTTGATACTATCGAAAACCTGCCTTTAAAAGCGTCACCGCTTGACCCAACATCTCCAAACAGAAGACCTGATGAAGATCGGCACATAGCGATCGAAAACGTTCTGTCTCAGTAAGTTTTAACAAATTTACTAAATATAAAGTTCAGATAGTCATAAACTATTGTTTAAGTGATTAATAGTTTTCACTTAGTTACTCAAATAATTACTTATGATATATAATTTTGTTATTGATGAAAATAACAGTCCTTGATTCTTCACCAAAAAAAGCTGAAATTTGGAACTAATTGTCAAAATGTGACTTTTCATTCAGGTTAACTAATTCATTTATTAATTAATATGAGTTCATTAATATTATATTTATAAATAGTGATTTTAAAAAACCTCTAGATGAAGGACTCAACAAGTTTTTTTTTATAGCCTTTATCACCTAAACTTACAGAGGAAGAAAAGGCTACACAACTTCAACCTCTTTTAAATAATGGATGGACAAAGGATCTATCAAAAGATGCTATCAAGAGAGAATATGTATTTAAAAATTTCAATGAAGTAAGTAATGCCAAAGTTGTAAAATGTTTAGGTAGTAAACTAGTGTAAATAGGCACAAAAATAAGTGTTCAATACTAGAAGTTGAAATGTGTTAACGATAATTAGTTTTAATTTAGGAAGTAAATTGAATAAAATCTTACTGATTCTGTTATATTACTTTTTCTTTTTAGTCCTAGAATGTTTGTAACCTTCTGATGATGCTAACTGTGTTGGCGAAATGTACATCAAGGGTGTTTAAATATTTGGAGCAAGGGTTATTGTTAATTAGTTATCTTAAGTAAATTGAAAATTAAATTGTCAAAAAATTAGGAGAGAATTTAGAATTTTGTAATGTACAATAAACAGTACAACAATAAATGGAAAAGTTAATCTTTCTCTTCAATGTAAAGTTTAATTACTTTGTACCTCAAACATTAAGTTTGTTCATTAATATATTGCAGTAAACATGACAAGGCAAACAATGTCAAACCATTAGAAAAATGAAATTATAGAAATCAAATATATATAATAGAAGAAAATGTAGCTTGTATAGCTTTTAAAAAGACATTATTCATTTTTTAAATAGAGGTTTAAACAAATAGAAAATTTATTTTTCCGCACTAAGACGGCACTATTAGTAAATAGTATATTTCATATATAGCATACCAAGGGTTAAAAGCTTCAGAAATGTGTGTTTTAAAGTATTTTTTTATTAAAATTTACAAAGATAAATCATGGCAACATTTAAAGACGTTGCTTGTTGTAATCATCTTGAATTCACTGATTAAACTATAAGTAATTTGTATTGTCCAGTCCTTGAATTTTATAGAGAAATAATATATAATAATAATTAATTTCCAGAGGCCCATATAGATAAATTTAAAAGGATGAAATCTGTGAGTTGTCTTGAGTTTATGTAACAAAGAGGTTATGAACAAAGAAAATTGCTAAAATGCTAACTTAAAATGTTCTTAATAAAATGTTCTTTAAAGATCTAGATGATGTCGTAGGGTGTGCACATCACCAGAACTGTTTACTTAACACTTTTAATTACTCAAGTTCAAATTTTCACTAAAAGAATAAAAAGTTTCCCCAGCTAGTTTACCTCGTGCTAAAACACTTGTTAAATAGTGTTCAATAATAAAGTTATGATAATGTGATGTTAATAACTAGTTAAAGGTTATAAAATTAATAACTTTGTTTTGAGATAATTCACAACACTTATTAGCTGAATGATTGCAAAGATAAAATGAGATGAAAACAAGGTGCAAGAAATGACCCCAAAATGACAAGGAAAGAACAAGGAGAAAAGAAGTGACAATCACTGTCAGGAGTTGAGTACCCACTGCCGAAAAATGGCGAGAGTAAAGGGCAGTAGAGCATACGCCATAGATCATGTGCAATAGGTTATGCAAAGTAGTTTGACACAAAACAAAGCTAAATAATTTCAAGAACTGTAACTAACATTATTACTGTGTAACTAAGTGAATACTTTTAAACTTGCTTGTTGTCAAGGCATTGTTTGCGACAGCTGGGAGTAGGATCAGCTTCATAAACGAAACGATTGTTTCAAAACGCATCAGCAAGTAAGTTCAAAAGTATTAACTTAGTTATGCAATAATTACTTATAATTTAAACAAGAGTTTTTTTCTCTGAATCTTATACTTAATCTTTAGTCTTGATTGTCTAAATATTGTTTTTATCTTCAAAATAAAAATTTTAACATATTAATTTTCCCTCCATAATAGGGTAGTAGATACATATTGTATGTTTCATCAAGAGGAATTTGTTTTCCTTAGCAAAGAAAGACCGATTTGTTTACGCAGATCACCTAACAAAGAAAGAGTTCAGGTTATTTGTGTTGAACAGTGGATTCATGTAGAGGATGTTTAGTAGAGATTAGAAATTTCGTATCGTTAGTAGAGTCACGAAAATGAGATTTCTCAAGGTTTCACAATAGGAATTTGTACTTCCTTCCTTCTATGTACACCAAACCTTTTTACTTTATTTGTGAAAATGTCGTAATCGATTAATCTTCTTACAGGCATTTGGATTCATGACTCGTACAGCATTAATGGCAGATAAAATAGACCATCATCCAGAATGGTTTAATGTGTACAACAAAGTACAGATTACACTTTGGAGCCACGATGTCCAAGGTTTAAGTTCTCGAGATATTAAACTGGCTACATTTATGGATAAAGCAGCAGCCTCTATGAAAGAATAAAATTGTAATATGATTACGCTAATAAATGTAAAATATATTTGATAGTAAAGCTCTCTCTATCTTTATTTTTAAACGTTACTTTATGTTATAGATAATGCTATTTCTGACTCAGAGTGGGTATTTGGATAGACAATTTGAATAAAAAGTGAGAACTTTTAAGTTAATTGATTTATAATTCTTGACTCTTAATTCTTAATTGTTCTTTGTTACTCTTTACTTGCTTTTTTTAATTTATGAAGCTTATGGTGGTCTATAATTTCTTATCCTATCCATCTCTTACAAGGATAAAATCATCGTCCATTCTCTATACATCGTTATTCCAAGGAAAGTTTTTTTATAATTTTATATACATCTTTAAGTAATAGATTTTTATCTACTAGGAACTTGGTTTAGTGCCAGACTGTTGGATTTCAAAGACATAGTCATTCAGTTCGATTTTAAGCATACGTCAACTTTAAAAAAAATTTAATTAATAAAGGAATATTTGAAACAAAGGTAAAAGCTCGAATGTTCCACATTTAATCCAGCAATCGTCAATGATTGACCTTATGCTTTGTTTATGGTTATTGCGAATGCGTTGCAAAAAGGAATTGTAG
The DNA here is from genome assembly GCA_036971475.1 of Prosapia bicincta. Taxonomy (NCBI): domain Eukaryota; kingdom Metazoa; phylum Arthropoda; class Insecta; order Hemiptera; family Cercopidae; genus Prosapia; species Prosapia bicincta. Next base: position 70,989,522 of record JBAIZL010000001.1, read on the forward strand.
TTGTTTGAAATCAATAGGTAGATCTGATAAAATCATCAGTATTCAAGGAATTAAGACCATCTCTCCTTTGAACTTGTCACCTTTGATTGCTCTCCGGATCAAGTTGGGTGTCAGCTTTTTTGTGGTTATTCTGGTTCCGTTGCACAGCTTTGGTTAATTTAAATTTCGCAAGAATATTATTGGCAATCCTACTTTTAATATCATAAAGTGGGATAGCAATAAATGTATATAGAATTTAGCAATTTTAAACAGTTTAAATTAATTAAAAATATATTGCTTATAATGTTTATAATTTTTTAAAATTAATTCAAGTAACGCTAGTATAAATATACATTTTAACATTACTCTTACGGAACGCTGTACACTGAACCATCCTAAGCCTCTGGGGCGGAACCCTGTGGATGGATTTACACCAAACCTCATACGAACCATCCTGGTATTATGTTAAACAAACCCTCCAAATTTCATCAACTTCTGTTCAGCAGTTTAAGTGTCTATAACATGCATATATACACACAAACATTCATTTTTATAGGTATAGATATGTCTATTGTTTTCCATTTCTCTGTTAAAAGCTATACTTTTTGTAGTAAAATCTAAACTATACATTTGCTCAAATAGTTAACAGCATGTTACATAAATTAGTCAAGAGAAGAAGGATGTACGGTGACCCTCGAGATTATGCAGCATCTCTCATGTGACAATGACTGTGAGTAGGATTTTGAGTAGGGCTTGGATGTTGGAGGCAGGTAATTCCAAGTGGATGTTAGTTTGGGTAGGACGGATAAAGTTTTTATGCTGGAGGACAATGTTTATTTAGCTAAGTTAGGACATGGTTGACTGTCTTTTGTTTTTTCTCTGATATTTATACATGTTGCAATGGCCAAATTAACCATTGCACAAATTTTGGTAATTGGAGAGAATAGATACTTGGGCCAAAGTGCCTAAATTTGTAAAAATTATAAATAAATAATGTAAAATAGAATAAAATAAATGAAAGTAGAGTAGATTAAGCATAAATTTAATAACTTATAATTTTAAAATATGTTGAAAAACCCAAAATTAACCTAATATTCATAGCCTAATATCCAGGCAAGTAAAGTATAAAGCTATATTTACATTAACAAAATCGCGATAATCACAGTGTTTATAAAATCTTCAAACAGGGGCACTAAAGGCATTGCAATCAAGAAGATATGCAAAAATAAAACAAAGGAGTAAATGGATTTGAAGGAAACTAAATAGATAAATTGTTTCAACAAAATTGTAAATTCAAACCAGGACATCATGTAAAGTAATAGGTTCTAATAAAAGTAAAAATAAAATAATTTAGAAAAATACAGGCAGAGTGGGATGGACATTATATTTTAAATAACCGCGCTCTCGCCGAAGAAAGGCTCTGATCGGTTGATAAAAAGAACAGGGTGGACCCACAGACTAAAACGCTTGGGAAAGAATACTACAGCTACCAAAGAAACAACATCTAAATATCTATTCTCTCCAGTTACCAAGATTTTTGCAATGGTCAACTTGGCCATTGCAGTGTGTAGGTTCATGTGACAGAGAACAAAAATATATTAATTTGAAAACCAACACAGAATTTTGCGACTAAGACTTATGCTAATTATGATATATGAATAACAAGAATAGTGAATTTATAATCAATGGAGACTTATTGAACAAGACTTTCATGTGCAAGGCTTACAGATTCCTATAATACAATTAAAGTATGACTAGATGTTAAAGAAACCCCCAGACAAAAAAAAAAACTTATATCTAACACATCTGCTTACAGATATGTTGAACATCCTTAGTTTGAAGAAGTTTATGGATTAGGTCCTGAACAAACTTTATGAGGGCAATGCTGAAAGGTCAGAGTAAAAGGAGAAATAGGTCTGTACAGGTACTGACACTAGCAGGTACCAACACCAGCAGGTACTGACAGTAGCAGGTACGGACACCAGCAGGTTCTGACACTAGCAGGCACTGACACCAGCAGGTATTGACACTAGCAGGTACTAACACCAGCAGGTACGGACACCAGCAGGTTCTAACACCAGCAGGTACTGACACTAGCAGGTACTAACACCAGCAGTTACTGACACTAGCAGGTACAGACACCAGCAGGTACCGACACTAGCAGGTATTGACACTAGCAAGTACTGACACTAGCAGGTAATGAAACTAGCAGGTATTGACACCAGCAGGTACTGACACCAGCAGGTACTAACACCAGCAGGTACTGACAGTAGCAGGTACGGACACCAGCAGGTTCTGACACTAGCAGGCACTGACACCAGCAGGTATTGACACTAGCAGGTACTAACACCAGCAGGTACGGACACCAGCAGGTTCTAACACCAGCAGGTACTGACACTAGCAGGTACTAACACCAGCAGGTACTGACACTAGCAGGTACTAACACCAGCAGTTACTGACACTAGCAGGTACAGACACCAGCAGGTACCGACACTAGAAGGTATTGACACTAGCAAGTACTGAAACTAGCAGGTAATGAAACTAGCAGGTATTGACACCAGCAGGTACTGACACTAGCAGGTAATAACACCAGCAGGTACTGACTCTGGCAGGTACCAACACCAGCAGGTACTGAGACTAGCAGGTTGGAGGAAGGTGATTAGGAGATATGAGTGATATCTGGAGTACTGGTTTGACTGGATCTGTAAGAATAAGGCAGAGCTGATAGCTCAGATTTGGTACGGACGCCATTGCCAAATAGGTCTTGCAGTCACTGAACGAGTTTCGCTTGATGTACTGGCAGCTTGTTGGATGCTCCTGTTGGTCCTCTATCATTGAAGCAATTATTTATAGGGGGCCCTTATGTTAACTAGACATGTGTTGCCCACAACAGTTGCAGAAAGTGGCACCTGTTCAGAATTCTGGCAATTGATGCACTGAAGGTGGGACTTGCAACGCTCATGTAGCTGGGTCTTATTGGATATATGTGTATTTTTATTGTCATTGGGGTTATAATGTCAACAAGTGTATGTGAGTTATAATGTAATTGGGTGTTGAGTATCTGTGTTGGGTGTATTTTGAAATGTTCTTTAATTTCATATTGTTCAGTTGTGTATCACTGGTTATATTTGTTTTGTTTGTGAAGAATTTGTAGGTTTAATGTTATGTTTGTGAAGTTATTGTTTTGTGGATATATGTTCAGCATACTTTCACTGAGCGTTTTTTTTTTTTGTAAATGCTTCCATGTGTTCTTGGTAGCATATGAAAAGGACCTTCCTGTTTCACCTGTGTAAAAACTAGAGCAGAAATTGTGAGTTAGTTTGTAAACATCAACTGAGTTATAAGTGTCCTTGTTTATGATGTTGCTTTTGAATTGTTTGTTGAGGGTGTTGTGTGTGGAGTAGATTATTCTGTAATTGTATTTACAAAATCTGTTGGATAGTTTATGAGTTTTGGGTGATCTGTATGGTATTGTTAACCATTTTATGAGTTTGCGTGCCGTGTATTTGGGATTGAGTTTATTTTTCAGGCGGTTGTATAGTTTATCAATCGTTGTGTTGTATCAAAAGATTTATGCTATATGTTTTATGATGTTTAATTCTTGGTAGCATTCTTGTTTGTCTAACAGTTTTTTTAATAGGCGATATACCATGGTGCTGTAAGCGGCTAAATTATGTAGATGTGGATGGTTTGAAGAGTTATGAATGATAGTATTGGCTTTGGTGGGTTTTCGATAAATGTTAAATTTCTGTATTAGTTTGTCTGTATGCATAGTTGTAAGGTCTAATAGATTATGGGAGTTGTTTTGTTCTGTTTTGGTGGTGTATGTTAGATTTGGTTGTATGGAATTAAGATGTTTTAAAAATATGTTAAACCTACAAATTCTTTACTAACTAAACAAAAATAATCAATGATACACAACTAAAATAAAATGTAGAAACATTTCAAACTACACCCAACACATGCTCAATACCCAATTAAATTATAACTCCCATACATGTTTTGGGATTATAACTCCCAATACTCATTAAAAATACACATATATCCTTACCTTAATATCCCACTCTGACAACAAATTCCTAAAACAGCCAAGAGGTCAGTTATGGTGTGAGTTGACAATGAGACACATCTTCCGAAACGGAAGATAAACAGCCTATAAAATTAAGTGCTACTACAGGCAAGCGTAAAACATATGTACAAATGTTTTTACTTAAAAATTTTAATACTAATGAAAGGTTTAACTATTATTTTGAAATGGATTTCTTAAATTAACAATATATTTCTGTTTATAAAAAGTATTTTTAACAAATTTTGATCTAAATTATATCATACTTAGATAATAAACAAAAATAAATATAAATAATTTATATAATATTTTTTGAGAAGGACAATCAAAATATTTTTAATTTAGATATCCGATACAATTTGTAACAATGCATTAAAAATATATCATAGCTCCAATGCCTGTCCAAATATAGTATTGAGATGAGATTGAATAATGCAGCAACAAATAACTATTTCATAATTAGTAACAATTTGCAAAGAAATGATTTAGTTATATCATAGCTTTGCTTTTGTATTGGAACAAATATTTCTTTGCCCTTTACAGTGGTTGTAAATAGATATAAGTGAGTATAAAACGGTTCAACTCTAGTTCATACAAATTAGAATGAAGTCCTAAACCAAAATTTATTTCAGTTTTGGTTGAACCCATTTGGCCACTAATAGTTTCTTTTTTAACACTGGTGGCCGTTGGATCTCACTCCTGGGAGAAATCAATGTAGTTATAAGCTTGGATGTGTAGAGGATTATAATGCTGTATCCACCTAGTTTTTCCTCAAGTAAATTTAGTGGGTGTTGGTAAAATATTTGTAATAGTGCAATAGTTTACTTCACGATGTTACATCGTTAGGCATAATTATGTAATAAACACAATGGTTTTTGTCATGATACCTGCCTCTGGGTTTTTTCTAAAATGGACAATTTTATCACTCCTCAAATGATTACTCTATTTTTCATGGCTTTCGCTCGATTGCACCTCTCGGGGAGCCAGTTACATTACATAAAGGTACTTTTCGTTGTTTCTTGAAATTATGCATCTTAATTCTCATAATTTTCAGAACGAAAATGCGATTTTATAAAGTGGTGTTACAAATTGCAGAGCTAAGAAGCTTGTAAGAGACAATATTGTTTTCGGTTTGGCACGTAATACTCCTATGCAATTGCTTACAGTTTTATTAGCGTCGAACATATATCTGTTTTCTGTAACTGTTAGCAAAACTGGACTTCTGCAGCCTACAGTATCAAAGTACATTAATACATTTAGGGAACTTGTGATTTGTTTATTGGATAATTTAACTGAAATAGGTAGTATAGGATGAATTGTCGAAGTAGATGAAAGCAGTTTTGAAAAAACCAAATACAGAAATAGATGTTTGACTAAGTTTGGTAATTAGTTGTTAGATGTTCGTTGGGTAGTTGATGGTATTACTAGGGACAATAGAGAGTGTTTTCTGAAAATTATGGAGAAAAGAGATTCAGCTACATTACCGCTAGTAAAAATGTGAAGCAACGGCAGTCATCACCGATATGTGGAGGGGTTACAATTCCATGAGTAAAATAGATACCAACACAAAACTAATAATCATTCAAATAATTTTGGTACCCCTAGTGATCATAATGTACATACACAGACAATAGAAACCCATTGAGTTAAAATAAAACATGATATACAATGTAGAGTATGCTAAATGTCAGTGATTAATTTTGAAACCTACTTTGTAGATTACGTAAGGAGAAATATGTTTTTTTTTCAAACCGTAAACTGTATGAAGATTTTTCAGAGCAATTAATTATTCTTATCCTCAATGATTTTGTAAATAGTCAAAAGTAGATTAATCCCTAGATTAACAAAAAAGAATAAAAAGATTTAAAAACAAATATTTCATGAATATGTGTTTTGAAAAGACTAACCACCTTGTTTATGAAGATTAATACTTGTTCAAGTTTAATCAATTTATTTTCAATTTATGATATTAATTTTGGTCTTTATTCACTTGGTTATTCATTCTTTATAGGTTCGAGTATAACTGGCTTGCAAAAGTGCCTTTTTAAAAGAGACCAACCCACTAATATATCTGCTTGGGAGAAAGATTTTAATTCAATAACAATAGGTAACACTTAAAGGGATCGCATAGGTGCTATCTTTACCACTAATATTATTGGTGTACCCATCTGGTTGACAAGATCCAAAACAACCCTTAATGACTGTTCAAATAATCCAGCCATGCCATAACTTTCAAATAGAAAAATGAATTTACCCGATCATCCAATGGTTACATAAAAAGAAGAAACACTGCTCTACATACCTAGAATAAAGAGCCAGTGAAACTTGCCTTGAATTTTTCAATCTATTTACATTTTAACAATACAATGTATTGAAGAAAAAAGCTTTATAATTGCTGTTCCATCTGGCAATGAATTAGGATAATTTTCAGAGAGAAAGTACTGCAAAACCCACAGATGTAAGTAAAATTTATAGCCTCATTGGTATAATGAAATGAAAAACATTTGTTCTACCCATACCATAAGAAAGCTTATTTATAAACATAAATTGTTTTGGTTGTAGCTCATGGATCTTAATTTGCTACTTTCAACTGTGAGCCTATGAGGGATAGTTAATAAAATAAATTTAAAATAGCACATCAACAAAATCAAATGAAGTTTCAGTATGAAACAGAAGAATCAACTTGTAGTTAGGATATCGAGTAAATTAATTTTCAATCAAATCAGACAACACATCACTGAAAAACACATGTAAAGGAATAGTTGTGAAGAAATAGAAGCAGAACTTTTAGAGTGAATAAGTCAATTTAGAAGTTTGAGAATTCCTACTTCATCTAAAAACAGTTGTAAATATGTTACACTTACCCATAGTAGCACTTACTATAATGGTTGAGGACAGCTGTTTCGGGAGATGTGTTGTCAACTCAGACCATATCTGACCTCAAGGTTTTTGTACGTTGGGGTGAGGGTGGGATATTAGGGTGGGTATATAACTTATCAACATAACTCCTAATACTCACCAAAATACACCTACATCCCCACCCTAACCTACAAAAACCTTAACGTCAGTTACAGTCTGAGTTAACAATGGGATACATATCCCGAAACGACCGTCCTCAACAATTATAAAAGAAGTGGTACTATAGTAAGTGTAATATCTACAAGGGTTTTTGATTAAGTTATTTGAAACAATGACAAATTTAGGATTTAATGCAATGAATATATTATATTTAACTCATTGAACTTGATAAATTAACAACCTGCCAAAATTATACTTTAAGTAAATTTATGAAAAACTTTCTGAAACAAATGTTTACAATTACACTAAGGATCCATTAGTTTTTTTAAATGGTCATATGTCCAATAAGTTGTTAATTTAGAAATTCAAAAGATTATATTTAATTTAAATTTGTGTTTGCTCTGTTTACATTCCATCTTTTATTGTTGACATTTCATAACTGCATTGCCTTCTTTACCATAATATGTCATTCTTAATAATTGGTTACTCTTTGACATATTTTCATTTATAGTTACTTACAGTTTTCTAGCATCGCAATGCATTTTTTGATTGAGCTGTCATTCCTTTTTCTTCTTCACGATATTACCAAATGATGTTCTTTATTGTAACCAACATAAGCAACAACATTAATACTACCATTCACAACTCTTTAAACTATTGGCACCAACATAAACTAGCTTGCTTAAAACACCGTTAGACAAAGAAGAATACTACCAAGAGTTAAACACCATAAAACATGTAAAACAAACTAATGGATGCAACACAATAATGATTGACGAATTTATACAACCTCCTAAAAACCAAACTCAATACAAATACACAACACGACAAACTTATAAAATACCTAACACCATACGGATCATCCAAAACACACAATCACAAACCAATACACTACAAAAATACAATTTCAAAATTGCCTACTCCACACACAACACTCTCAATAAACAAATTAAAACCAACAACAAAATCAATGACATTTACAATGCCGCTGGAATTTATGAACTAACTTGCAGTTCGTCCCCCAGTTTTTACATAGGCCAAACAGGGAGGTATTTTACACATGCTACCAAGAACATTTAAACGCACTAACAAACAATAATTACCAAACATCTCAAGTCTACAAAACATGACTACATAGACATAACACCCAACCTACAAATTCTTCATAAACAATATAGAAATAACCAACATTACACAACCGAACAATACGAAATATACAAATATTTCAAACTACAACCTACACACATACTCAACACACAATTACATTATAACTCACACACACTTTTTGACATCATAATTCCTAATGCTCACCAAGTACACCCACACCCCACCATAATATCCCACCCCACCCTAACACCCTAACCTACAAAAACTTTGAGATTAGTTACGTTCTGAGTTAACAATGGGACATAACTCCTGAAACGGCAGTCCTCAACAAATATAAGTAACTGCTATTAAAGCCAAGTTGTTAAAATATTTACAAGTATTCTAGTGAAAACTAGTAACTCACGTGAATATGGAATTACCAATTATTAATTTTTTCATTAATTGAGTGTGAACAGTTCAACCACAGTGTAGTGTAAATGTTTATATTTATTATTTAATAGATAGAAATTCTGTTTTAGGGAATCACGCTTACAAGATTCTTCAATTTTCCCTAATATCTTCAGTACTAGGACACTTACTATCTTTATTTCAATCATAATTATAATTAATTTTATATCTCATCTATATTTCTATCTATCAGACAATGACCTATAACCTGACCTGACCTGATCAAAACTAACCTAAGTCATTGTACTAGACATGGCTAAATTTTTAACAATCATTACTAAACAACATTTGTTTACACAATACTCTTCTCTATAAAAACTAGAAATTATAGAGATAGTATAATACATTACCATATCATGATGTTTTATAATGTAAATATAACAATGATTTACCTTTTCATTGCCAATTGGAATCTTCAGGAGCTAAAAATTCCATTTGTAATATTATCCATCAAACAACAATGTATAAATTAAAAAATAATACAAATCACTAAAAATACTAAATAAGTATGAACTAAATTAAATGTTTTGTATGATTTATGTATATTCGATTGAATATTAAAATACAAAATAAAAGTTATTTCATAAAAGTAAAAAAAAACTTTTAAAAATGATGAAATTGCTGAGCTAGACCTAGTAGAAGTATAATTATTATACTGGTACTACCTGATATTTTTGTTCACAAAATTGTAACTATTGGTTTACTCATGATCTGAAAGTTAAAAATTCTAAACACTTTTAAATGTTTTAAACTTGCCTGTAGCCTATAGTAGCACTTATTTTGCTTGTTGAGGACGGCCGTTTTGGGAGATGTCTCCTCGAAGGGACACATCTCCCGAAACGGCCGTCCTCAACAAGCAAAGTAAGTGCTACTGTAGGCAAGTTTTAAACATTTAAAAGTGTTTAGTGATTACTAGTAGCTCAGGCTAAGATGGAATCAACAAATGTTAAAAATTCTCTGATCAATTTATGACTATTTACAACTACTGTATATGTTTACACCTACAGATTGATTTATTTACAAATATGTTTGACAAGACTTCACCTTTTCGTAAATAAAACATTATAAAACACAATAATGAAACAAGAACAATTGTGAATTTCAACCTTCAATTATTGGGTTGTCATCTTGAAGTTTTTAAAAAAATAATCACTTATTATATTACAAATTACACTTTTGCTATTACTTGCGACCAGACATTTGTTAACTAAAAGTTGTTAATTGTTAACTTACACTTGGAGGAAATGTTTTCGTCTTACGACTTCTTCAGCCTCGTATTTTTGCCGCTAGGAATGCTGCTGTTGTGCTTCCTCGGTACCATTTTTTTGAAAGTTAGAAGTGATGTGTTCGAAAATTATGTGTGATCTGTGCCATGTTTGTTCATTTAAGATGTCATTTTTATGTGTGTTGCTATGTCTATATATTTCAAACTGTTCTAGTGTGTTTAATTTATGACCTTTGTTGCATGTGTGGAGGATGCTCATGTTATTTTCCATACTTTTGCATGAGTGTTTAGTGTCCATGAAGTGATTTCCAAAGGTGGATTCAATAGTAGTGTGCAGTTCCTTTTTGTGTTCTTTATATCTTTCTGCGAAAGATCTGCCTGTTTGTGCTATATAGAACTTATTGCAGTTGTTGCATTTTAGTTTGTATACTCCTGGGTTATTGTATGTGTTCGTACTTTTTATTAATGCTGTGTCTGATATTTATTTCGATATTTATATCAGTTTACCTTGTTCAAATGCCTGTATGGCTGGGCAACAAACTGGAAAGTTGAAAGGAGGTCATAAGCCACTCAAACAGTTGACTTTATTCCCAGGTTTATGAATAGTCAATTATCTCTAAACTCCTAAATTGCACCATTTAATGTTTACTTATTTTTTTCACTTTCTATAAATACCCATCCAAATTTATAATGAGGGATTCAGATGTAAAATAAAGGCAAGAAAATTACCATACCTCAAGACATTTTATATAGTGTTCTATCTATTTTATGCAACGACTGGGTTCCAGAGACATTAGCATAGCCAGAATGCTATTTTAGAATTGTTGTCCGACATTCTGGACGTAATTTATACCCCTCCCCTAGGAAGTGTATCCTAAGCAATTCTTCTGAAAATGTTTAAAATTTAACACCTGGAAACAAATTGTATGTTATTCTGTCAATGAAAATATTTAAAACATTCTAACGTTTTTAACTGAAATCTGTTTCACTTGCTAATTTCAATGGTTATTCACAAAACATTAAACGCAATTTGGAATTTACAAGATACCCCAAATGCTGAATTTTTGTTTTGAAATTCACAAGGTTGCCTACACAAAATTTACTTTCTACTACTTCAACCTTGAATGGGCCCTAAACAAAAGACAAGTATATACATCACTAAATGTTAAACACACTTGTAGTAAATTTTGAAATAATTACATTGATGATTGTGGCATTTGCCACCACTGGGGACAAAACGTCTAATACCTTTTCATATAATGCTGCCACATATGAATGTTAATACATTTTGTAGCTATTTTAAGGCTTTTGATAAATTTTGGAAGCCTTGCCCTCCCAGCACCAAGGAAAAGAAGGAGTCATTTATTGCTTGATCAGACCTGTATGGTGGGTGATCAAAAGCATTCTTGGAGTTGTTGGATATTAAAAGGTCTGTAGGATAGGCTTTGTCATGGATAACAGCAATTCCAGAATGTATCATGATTTCTTTTCCCAGATAAGCGACTATGATTGGTGAGAGCAGAAGTACCGCAACCCCCTCTGCCATACCCCAACCACTGCTGAGCTCAACTTCAGACTGTGCAGAGCTAATTGGTGACACCCAACCTTACAGTGATACTACCAACCAGCTCCGTAAGTAATTTCAGAAGGACATTTCCAACTACTCACTGTACAGTCCCGAACTAACTCCACAACTTTTATCTTTCTCTTGAAATGAAGAAGTAGCTAGGGAGTGATTCAAGAAACCATTAAAAGTTCATTGACGGCAAAATTTTAAGAAGGGCATATTGGAAAGCCTATCAATGGGTACCGCAAATATCTCAATCATCAAGGTGTTTAAGTTGATGAGCGGATTCAACTATTACTATTGAAATAGTTTTTTTTGTTTAATGAATTTTTGTTTCAGTTATGGCTTATCGGAGATACAAAAAACAACACATGAATATTATTAGTAGTCTACAACTTTTAAAAGCAATGCAAAGAGATTTGAGTAACAAATATATGTAGACGAATAACCTCGCAACAAGAAAAGCTCTGATTTTATATTGTAGTTGCTTGATGTAATCATCTTGAATTCACTGATTAAAATATAATTAAAAATTAACTTAGCTGACTGAATACATAGGGTTTACTTGCTGATTTGTTTCGAAACAATCGCCTCTACTGGAAGGAGCTTTGCTTTATAAAAGGAACGATTGTTTCAAAACGCGTTAGCAAGTAAGCCCTATGTATTCACTTAGCTAAGTTAATTTTGAATTATAGTTATATTGTAGGCTTATCGCTTTGCCCATGACAAACCTCCCGAACACTGTGAGATTTCGTGCATTTGTTTGTTTCTTCTATTATTTTGTTATGTTTTTAACAGCGAGACTAAAATGAGAGTGTTTAGAGCTCCCGCAGCCTGCAGACTATCTATCGGCCGATTGTTTGGACGGCTTCTTAATCAGTATGATGACGTACGAGCAGCTTACAGCGATTCAGTATCAGGGATAAAAAACTCTGATGTGCGTCCCGATTCCCTTTAAACTATTCCGTTGGCTAACTATCGGCCGACTGTTTAATCAGTATTGGCTAACTCTCCTTGCGCACACACGACGATTCTTTAGTCAGCCGTTAGTTCAATTCGCACCAAGCTTTGGCTTCGGACAGTCGTGTCATGCGTATATTTTTTTATATTATATTACAATGGCATCGGCCAGTTCACTATCGTTGATAGAAACGTCCATAGAAAAGTTGATTGAAGAAGTCGAAAGAAGATGCATAATGTATCGAAGCATACGGACTTGGATAAAACCATGTTGAAAGCATTAAATGAAATTCATGCTGATGAAAATGTGAACTTGCTTTATCTCTAGTCCCTTCAAGCTAAAATTTTAACCGCAGAAGAGAAACTTGATGCTAAATTAAGTATTATTTACATTTTTAAACATATAAGACTAGCTATGTGTGTTCAGTTTACTTTTCAGCCAACATATAGGTACAACATAGTACTGCAACCGTTGTCCTCCAGCTACAAAAACTGTGCTGGCCTCAACCGGGGGGGGGGGGGTGCGCGGAGCAATCTCTTACTTCGGGGCCCTTCAATATGGTAGCGCCTACTCACCTTTACACTCCATCCATTATAATTAAGACTATATGTCATGTAAATGCATGAGGTGTATATAACAACAACAAAAACATATAATATTAGTAAAACTCACCTAATAAATAAAATTATTCCTTGTCAAATTTAAAGTTCGATAAAATGCTATATAAATTTACAAATACTGTGCATTATAGACAAAAGCTATTTTCACATCGATATGGCCTTTTTCAAAAATTTTAATTCTATAAATTTAAGACTAATAAAGCTACGAAGATGAGGCCGCAGGTTGACGAAACCCTCTATTGTGGTCTGTAATCTAAGCACACACTAGGTTTTTGAAAGTTGTACATAATTTTTTTAAAAATTTACAGTATTTATTTGTGGGGGGGGGGGTCTTCAAAGCGCTTGACCAGGGCAAAGTCGCACTTGCCACCCCTGGTTAAGAACGGTCCTGATTGCGTTGGGATTACACTCAGTCCTTGCTCCAGGAAGAAATTTACATTTATTTTCCCCTCTTTATAATCCCATTGCTAGCTTTTAGTAGTAAGTGTAAAATGAATGGGCGATTCTGTTACACGCGCTGATGAACTGATATGAGCTTAGTATGAACTGTGAATATTGCCGAGTCATTGTGTTTATCTTCAACCGTCTCAAGAAAAGCTTGTGTGATAACATATCACGCAGTGTCAGATCTGTTAGTTATTGTTAAAGATGCTAGCTCTTGCGTTGGCTCTATTGGTGCCAGCGGTGTGTGTGGGCGGTGAGAAGATACTGGCTGTGCTTCCTTTCAGCGGTAAAAGTCACTTTTTCATTTACGATGCGGTCATCATGGGGCTATTAGAGCGAGGACACAATGTGACAGTGATAAGCCACTTCCCGCAGACCCCGCTGGACCGCTACACGCACATCGACATCAGCGAAGTGGGATCCATTGCTGTGCTATTGGACCTCGCCGAGTTCGAACGAACTGGATACTCACTTCAAGCAGCGGTTGATGAAATAACCAGTGTTATCGAGAGTTACGAAAAGATTTTCGAAAATAAACAAGTGATAAATTTGATTAAATCCGATTCTGAATTTGATTTAGTCTTGACTGAAATTTTCATATCGGACATGTTTGTCGGATTCGCTGAGCGCTTCCAAGCGCCTCTAGTAGCGATGCAGTCGTCAGTTATGCTTCCTTGGGCCACGGACAGGTTTGCTGTCCCCGACAACCCTGCGTATATTCGCACATACTTGGACTTCGGCGCCGGGCCGTTGTCGTTCTACGAGAGAATTGTCAATACGTTTGTGTGTTTAGCGTCAAAGCTTCTTTACAGTTATTATATTACATCCAACGACGAAACGTTTTCCAAACTGAATTTGGGTAAAGGCATTCCTCATGTGGAGGACATTATGAAGAAAACCAGTTTACTTTTGGTGAATTCCCATTTCAGCATGAACGGAGCCCGGCCATTCCCGCCGCAGGTTGTGGAGATTGGAGGCGTTCATATAAAACCAGCAAAACCCCTACCACAGGTACTTGTACATTTACGTTGGTGCATAATATGTAGTCTAGACATTATTAAGTAACAATTATCCAATATTTTTGAATGGTTTTTAAATAACTTCTGAATCTATCTGAAACTAGGGTTACTCAAATCAAAATTGTCTATGACTGTATCACATTATTATGTAAAGGTAAGGATTAGCTTATGATTTGTTTGATTCATGTCTATCCATATACGCGTTAACAGATTACCATATGTAAACACTTTCTTGTAGAAGCATCTAATTTTATTTTAAATACGGACAAACGTTTCGGAAGATGTATTTCTTGTATGTATTTATATATTTATATATATATACGCTATAACATATGCCCTTAGTTTCGAAGCCAATTTATAACATAAACCCTGTGTTACTTGTTATTATGTTATTTTTACCTATTATGAATTAACCTTTATATTACTTATAATATAAAGGGCCCCCGATTACCTATTATTCCATTTATTTACTTGTCAATTAATTATCTTATCTTATATTGTGGCCTACCTTAAACACATTCGTTTTCACTCTTTTCTTTATAAAAATTGCACAATTATTATTAATAACACCAATAAAGCAACAAAACTTGGTTACAATTTCTTTAATACTGAACTGTTAACAATATATTGATTTAAGTATAAAAACAAAGCAGTTGAATTTATCATTTTAAATATACTCTTTATAATTAAGTGTATTATCACGAGAACAGAGGACTGTTATTTAGGTAAACTATATTTATATTGATTAAAATTTTATTTTTGTCAACTATAGCTTATTTTCTCAAAGCGTTAATAAGTTTTCACCTCTTGAAATTGCATCATGGAGAAATAATTATTTAATGACACTTTTTTATTTATTTTAAATCTAACTTTTCAATACATTTAAATGACTAAATTAATGAACTTATTAAATGAATTATTGAAATATATTCTTATTGATTAGAAAATTTAGTCTGTTTTTGTTTTAAATATATTTGAACTAAAATGTAGTTCCGTACATTCCTTCCAGGTGTTTTCAGTTTAATACTAGTTCCTTACAACTTAGTCCTAGCCGGATTACAACTTCTTTTATCTCGAATTTCTTTGTCAGTTTTTTTAAAATAACTAGACTTTTGCTTAGCTTGCTTATACTAATTATTGTTTTCATACATTTAACATTATAATATAGGCCTATATATATATATATATATATATATATATATATATATATATATATATATAAATATCGCAATATGTTTTCTTGTGTATTAATAAAGAACAAAAGTCAAAATACAAATACAAGAATTATATTTCTTGTATTTCAAATATAATTCTTGTATTTGTATTTTGACTTTTGTTCTTTATATATATATATATATATATATATATATATATATATATATTAGGGATGGGCCGATTCCTAAAATGTTCGATTCCGATTCTAAAATTTTCCTTTCGATTCTCGATTCTTTAGTCGATTCTCGATTCTTTCAAGTTATATTAGCTTACACGCTAAGTTCTCTAATCATTAATTTAGTTAAAATCTTGGTCATATGGCAAAACCTTTTAAAAGTTCTGTTTTAATGTAGGTCTAATAGGCTACACAAAACCTTCAACAATGAGAGTGATATCTGTCTATAATATAATTTATTAAGGTTAAGTTTCGGAGGAATAATACAGTGTATCTGTTATCCGTCTATTCGCTCAACTGTCATGGCCACGGTTTCGACGGTGACGGTTAATCGAGTTTTTACTGTACTTTTTTGTGTTTTGTTCTGACATTTAGTGAGAGAGAGAGAGAGAGAGAGAGAGAGAGAGAGAGAGAGAGAGAGAGAGACGAGCGATGTCAAACGACCAGAAATGGTTACGATCTTGATTGCTGTTGCTTCATAAATAATAATATTTTCGTTTACTTTAATCATTTAATTCATTCAAATCAACTAATACATAAATAAGGCATAGTTGGTAATTAATTATTTTTCCACACAAATATAATAAATTTTTGTAATAAATTTTGTTTGGTAATAAATTACTCCACACGCATATTTTAATAGTTAACAAAATAGGAATCAGAATCGACACTTTTATGATGAAGAATCGAGTATCGACGATTCCTCGATACCACCTAGAATCGACGATTCCTGGAATCGAGAATCGGAATCGGCCCATCCCTAATATATAGGCCTATATATATATATATATATATATATATATATATATATATATATATATATATATATATATATATATATACGCGCTCGCGGGCAAGCGTGTGTGTCCAAATAAAGTATAATATTATGTAATAAAGGAATTACAATGCTGACGATGGCTGCATAGGCAATAAAAAGTGCTTGTTTTATTTATAATTACCAAAATTTCAATATGGTGATATCTACACTTTATCAAATTGTGTACAGTTTGAGTACATTAAGTAAACAGGAATACAAGTACAATTCAAGTTTTTTAAACTCCGAAACGCTTCTACAGAGGAAAATATTGTAACGTTAGGAAAGACAGAAAACAACTTAAATATATAGTTTAATAACTACTTTTAAATCTAAATTCACGGTTTATCATTTGCTTTTCACTTTGTACTTCTTTATTATTTTCGCACTTAATAAAGTGTGATCATCTTCAGATCAGAGGTGGAACCAGCGATACGTTGCTTTGCTCCACCCTCTGTTAACATATCCATCCTACTTGTGTTTATAACGTCACGTAGTTATTCAGGGGTTATTCGGGTGCTGGAAGTCACCGCGACAGGTCCAAAGGAGTGATCGATAATGGCGAAAATTATACATTACTATGCAGAAAGTCTTAAGTAATACGGAAAATATAATAAAACTTGGTGGGAAGATCCCAAAAATTTACTATTTTTTAAAAAAGAGAAAAATAACTTTACTTCAAAATACACACACAACTTTTTAAAAACACGTTTTTTTATAAAACATAGAACTAGTTTATATTATGTTATAATATAGTTTCAAAGTATCCAAAGAGGATATATTTGGTTATAAAAAAAATGAGTCAACTTGTTGATAAGTGGAAGTGTGAAGTGGCCTTTATTTTGGTAAACGTTTCTGATCGCTGCACGGAACAAGGAAGCTATGTTTAACGTTTTTAATTCTATACCTCATGCGTTAGTAAAGATCAATAAAATAAAGTAATATATTCTAACTGGATACTTTGAACTCTATGTGTGATATTGTGCTTTAAAGCCTAATTTTATTATAAAATATTGCTGTTTTCTAAAAAAAAAACAGTGATTCTGGAATGTATAAAAAATTGAATTATTTTTGTTTTATTTTTTAATATAAACCCTTTCGAGTGTCACCAACAAGTTTCAATATTTTCTTCGTATTCCAGAAGAAGTTTTGCCTCGTCAAGTGTAACTTTAGCCAATATCGATTATACTCTGAAAATAAATAATTACCATTAAGGGTTCTCGACCGAAACTCATGACGAGCTAAAGAGAAAACTCTTGGTCCAATGTACTGAAGATCCATGGGTGTAGCCACACTATCGAATAGTCTCTTCATTAACGCCCGGCATGATGGTTAGCTTTAAATAATACTATAACTAAATAATACGTAACTAAGTGAATACTTAAGAGCTTACTTGCTGACGCGTTTCGAAACAATCGTTCGTTTTTCGAAGCTAAGCCTCTACTAGCGGCGTCACGCAAGGTATGAAGTAGAGGCTTAGCTTCATAAAAGAAACGATTGTTTAAAACGCGTCAGCAAGTAAGCTCTTAAGTATTCACTCTTAGTTACGTAATATTTAATTATAGTTTAATCAATGAATTCAAGATGATTACAACAAGCAACTTTCAATAGTATTCAAGATAACCCCATGTCCGCTTGGAGAGAAGAGGCGAGCTCCGACTTAACTGTACGCATGAGGGCAACATATCGTTTGGTGTAACTCAGGTCCCTTCACCAAAGTTCCTGATTTGTAGATGATGCGGATCTGACAATTGTCTCCGTTTTTGTTTCACAAAACACTTACTGGTTGTCCATCGGGCTAGATTTATTCCATTAGGAAACTGGCAAAACGAGCATCAGCCACTATGTCAGTTCTGCGAAGCCTTTACGACAATCAAGGATTACTCTTTCATTGCGATGAGTTTGCAAGTTTCCGTATCAGATATGACTTTGAGAAAGTTTAAAGGCAGTGTTAAAAGATAACCACAGTTATCTTCAAATAATTTTGAATATTATTATATATTCACTTGTCACACGTGAAACCAACTACACAAATATATATATTATAAATACAACTAAATTCGCAACTAAATAACTAAACTTATATATATTATAAATACAACTACACAAATCGCAACTAAATATATGTGTATATATATATTAAACCAATATTAGGTTATTCAAATACAAGAATATTTATTAATTTATATCCAAAGCTTTTCGTTGGTAAACAGTACCAACATCATCAGGAATGAAAATTACAATAATTCATTATTGTTGTAATTTTCATTCCTGATGATGTTGGTACTGTTTACCAACGAAAAGCTTTAAATATAAATTAATAAATATTCTTGTACTTGAATAACCTATGTTGTTTTAAATTATTCAACAAGAAAACGTATTTTATATATATATATATATATATATATATATATATATATATATATATATATATATTTAATAAATTAAAAATATTTCAAAAACAAGAATACTTTTAATGAATATATTTATTCAAAGCTTTTCGCCGATAAAATAGTATCAGCATCTTCAGGAAAATAATTATCTAATAAAATACTTTTACAAAATTAAATCCAAAATGAATTTAATTTTGTAAAAGTATTTTATTAGATAATTATTTTCCTGAAGATGCTGATACTATTTTATCGGCGAAAAGCTTTGAATAAATATATTCATTAAAAGTATTCTTGTTTTTGAAATATTTTTAATTTATTAACTATATATACAAGAAAACATATCACCATATTTAATATATATATATATATATATATATATATATATATATATATATATATATATATATATATATATATATATATATATATATATATATATATATAGACAGGTGCGTATCCAGCGACTTGCTTTAAGGGGGGGGGTGATCGATGCATTATATATATATATATATATATATATATATATAATGTGTGTGTGTGTGTGTGTGTGTGTGCGCGCGCGCGCGTGTGTGTGCGTGTATGTAACAACATAGAACAGAAAAAGTTCTTTCTACGCTTGCGTTAGAAATCGGTAACGTGATAAAGATTCGTAGCAAATTAGACTTTTTAATAAATAGTTATTCCACTTTCGATAACACTTATGGCTAGAGAATATTATTAATTTCATAATAAACTATTATTATAAAAATGGTTTGTTAATTAATATAAGTAGGCCCTAGTTATTCTTCCAACACGAACAATTCCGGACTCAACTGCGAATATTACGCTTGCAAAATTACGTATTGAAAATCATATGTTCGAGACTAAGCTTCACTGTTGTTAAAACGTTTAGACGTTTACGAGCGTATGCCGAGGGAACGCGTCACATTTCAAATTAAAAATTAAAATTTCATTTTTTATTTACAATAAAAGACTAATTAACTTAGGTAAAAGTCTAATTTAATAGAAAGTCCGAATTTAATAATATATTGTCGATTTTTAACCCTAAGTTCTTGAGGGTTGGGGGGGGGGGATCGCCCCATCACCCCCTGGATACGCGTCTGATATATATATATATATATATATATATATATATATATATATATATATATATGTATATAAAATCTTTATTCAACACAAACTAAATCAGAATAAGACACGCTACACATACACATCCGAACAGCACAAAATATGCAAACATTTCAAGTTAAAATCAACACACATACTCAACACCCAATTGTATTACCTCCCACGCGTACTCATGTAATTACTTACAAGACTCCCTCACCTAAAATGGATTTACTCCTACACACATTACTTTAAAAAAACCAGAGGTCATGATCCGGATCGATAAACAGAAACGAACCCTGTTAACCATTGATGCAAAGAGTTAGAATTACTATAATCAAGTGATTATATATTAATATCGTTAAAAAGTATTAGTTAAAACATTTCTAGTAGGTCAAGTTGAAGTTGAAGATGAAAACTACTTCACTTTATAAAATTTATAATTAAGTTACTTAAATTGTATTTAATTTAAGATAGATTTTAGCTATTTAATTACACCGTATTCTAACAAGATATTGTTTCCTGATTTCCTAAATATTTTTATTTCTCGTTAACTGATTTTACTTTGAATTCTGTATTCGTAGTAATTATTGTAGGTTCAACATCTACGATTGTGAAGGACGATAATTATCTTGTGGTTTTGCAAGGCCATCCTTGTAAACCAGTCTAGGCAGGATGAAGCAGCACTAACAGTTAGTCATTGTACACGCTTCAGTCGAAATGTTCACGTTTAGGACCATCGTGTTTGTTTGTGTGTGTTTGTGCAGTGTAGGCAGTGAGAGGATCCTGGCAATGTTCCCTCTGTTAACAAAAAGTCACTTCCTGTTCTTTGACCCGGTGCTTGAGGGCCTTGCACAGCGAGGTCATGACGTCATCGTGGTTAGTCAGTTTCCGAGATCTGTTCCTCTGGCCCACTACACAGACATTGACGTGAGACACATATCCGAGAGCCGTTTCATACTAAACCTAACAGAATATGAGTCGGTATCGATGGAGCAAATATTGATAAGAGAAATCGTGGAATTGGTTATCAGTTTTGAGAAAGTATATCACGACCAACAAGTTATGCATTTGGTTAATTCAACCAAATTTGATTTGGTAATGACGGAAATATTTACATCCGATATGTTTGTCGGTTTAGCTCACGTACTGAATGTACCTCTAGTGACGATGATATCATCTGTTGTGACCCCTTGGAGTACCAATAGGTTTGCCATCCCAGACAACCCTTCGTACATTCGCACATACTTGAGCTATGGAGCCGGTCCCATGGGCTTACTCGAGAGGATAGTAAACTGTTTCCAGCTAGTTGTTTCTAAATTCCTTTACAGTTATTACATTACTACAAACGACGAGAGGGTCTCCAAACAGTTCCTCGGTAAAGACATGCCTTATGTGGAGGACATGATAAAGCAAACCAGTTTACTTTTGGTGAATTCCCATTTCAGCATAAACGGAGCCAGGCCTTTCCCGCCGCAGGTTGTGGAGATAGGAGGTGTTCATATTAAGCCGGCAAAACCACTGCCACAGGTATTTATTTAAACAAGAACTGAAAAAGTTCTAAACCGTATATATATTTTATTATTATATTTTTCATTTCTGAGGATGTTGGTACTGTTTGTCAACGAAAAGCTTTGAATATAAATAAATAATATTCTTGTATTTGAATAACCTATGTTGTTTTAATATATATATATATATATATATATATATATATATATATATATATATTTTAAAACAACATAGATTATTCAAATACAAGAATATTTATTTATAATCAAAGTTGTTAACCAACGAAAAGCCTTGATTATAAATTAATAAATATTCTTGTATTTGAATAACCTATGTTGTTTTAAATTATTAAACAAGAAAATATATTATATATATATATATATATATATATATATATATATATATATAATTATTAAACAAGAAAACGTATTATATATATATATATATATATATATATATATATATATATATATAAATATAAAATACGTTTTCATGTTTAATAATTTAAAACAACATAGGTTATTCAAATACAAGAATATTTATTAATTTATATCCAAAGCTTTTCGTTGGCAAACAATACCAACATCATCAGGAATGAAAATTACAATTCATGATGAATTTTCATTCCTGAAGATGTTGGTACTGTTTGCCAGTATGGAGAGGGGTGGAGTAGAACCTGGGAATATTTTGAAAAACTGAACCTCTGGAAATTATATTTTATATTGTGAATAAATGTTAAAACGGTAAATATCGACAAGTTTATGAAATTAGTGCGACGTTTCGGCAACTATTTTGTTACCTTTTTCAAGCTTGTTGTGGTATTAAAAAGAAAGTTCTTACATTTAGAGTTTAAATGAGTAGTGTGAGGAGACAGAATATCAAACCCCCTACACTACAAAAACGTTCTTCGGTGAACGAAACGTCGTACTAAACTTCATTCGATATTCAACGGCTTTATTCTTTATTCAATGTTTATATCCTGTGCTCAAATAAACATGAAACGCATATTTTATATTGTGTTGACACTTGATATAGGCCTATTGTAATGCTGCTTTGCTATAATATAGTAGTCTACAGTGTCCATTTTTGTGTTAAACACTAAACAATGGTAATCCCTAGTAACCAATATATTTTTATGAAAAAGTGAAAGAAAACTATCGTCTCATTTATATACACATGTAACGAGTTTATATCTTTATTTATAATATATGTATAAATAATTACGGAGTAGTTACGCTTCCCAATGGTCAATACTCCTTCTGAATCGTATTGGTGGAGTAAATTGCTACTACCGGAGGACATAATATGGGTTGTGGTTATAACCTCGTATTTTTGTTCTAATATTCATAAATTTGGGTAAACGTGACCCTGGACTTTGCCGTCTCCCCATTCTTTAGTTTTCTCTTTATTATACTGTGGTTTATAACAATTAAATGCCAATACTATTACAAAGTTAATTGTAAAGATAAAAGCTTTTCCAATATCTTTGTATAATAGCACGTAGATTGTAAACACTTGTGGCATTCATAGATTAGTACCAGACTAATCAGGCAGTATTGATGTTTTTATTTAAATACAGAGATTAAATAATCACATGATTCAATGGAGCTGTCAGAGGTTCTTTCTGGGGGTTATAGTTTCAGTGGGACTGGGGGCTATCCATGCCAAACCCACGACATTCCATGAGCCATTGCACCCCTAAGTTGTACAAGCGCAGAGGGTTAGGACGGTCCCAGGACCGGCCGTATTTCCTCTCTATTAGCCCACCGAGTGGACCCTTTCAGTCATAACTCTAACTTCTTGTTTTAACTGAAAATGGTTAATAAATGTAGATTCTATTCATAATTACAAGAAAAGTTATATCACACAACCCAAGGCTTACTTTAGCGTTACTTAATAAATCCTAATATAAAACTTATATCATTTTTGAGCCCGGAATTTTAAAAGAGAAGATATTTACCCTCGTCACTTCTGCATCACTGAGCAGACCGGAGCTGAGGAGACACGCGCTGGGAAGCCACGCTCTGGCTGCCGACCGACCGTCCCCTTATAACCACGTCAACAACTATTGACCAGACTATTAGCCACGTATTGTGTGCTTCAAAATGAAAACCTTTTTTTATTAGAAAAAATATTTATAAAATTGTAGTTTCGGTAAAAATAAAATAAAAATTAAAAAAAATGTAACATGAAATAATCTTATGGAATCAACTGCAAGGGTTTCATGTAATGTAGAGCTATTACTTAAATAAATAAAACTAAATTACATTGATAATATTTGATATTTACAGATACGAAACTTTGTGCATATTTACATTATATCCCAAGCATGCAGACTATTTACGCAATAAGTTACGGACTGCAAAATTCCCATTTTATACATACATTCTAGATTTAAGGATTACTCTTGATTAACAATAAATTTAAGTAAGAATTGGGCCGATACCTAAAATTTTCTATTCCTATTTCGATTCTCAAATTTTTCTTACGAATTCTCGATTCCTAAGTCGATTCTAGATTCTGTAACGTTATACAGACCTACATGATATTCTGTAATAATGGATTTAGTTAACATCTTGGCCATGTGGGGAAGCCTTTTAAAAATTTCGTTTTAATGTAATAGGCTACACAAAGTGTTCGACCTTGATTTATGAATAGTAATTTCTGAAAGCATTACAAACAATCGGATAAAAGTAATGATTTATATAAAATTACAAATATTTACTTCAGTTCACAATTACAATATAACTTGAGCATTAGACATCTCAATTTGTATAACTGGAGAAATTGGAACTACCTTTTCTTTGTGTTTTGTTTCGACATGTATAAAGTGGTGACGGCCAGAGACTGGGAGGTAGAGAGTGTGTCGATCCCTCTCAAGTGAGAGTGAGACATCAGAGCGAGATGAGCGGTGACGAACGAACCAGAAATGCTTCCGATTGTCTTTGTTGTTGCGTCATAAATGGTAATAATAATATTTTCGTGATTTCAAATAGACATTTGCTTTTATCGTTTAAATCATTCATAGCAACTAATACAAAAACAAGACATGGTTAATAGTAAATTATTTTTCCAATATATTACACCGCACAGGTATTGCAACAGTTAAAAAAAACAAGAATCGGAATCGGCACTTTAATCAATGGAAAATTGAGTATCGACGGTTCCTAGATGCCATTAGAATCGACGATTCCTGTAATCGAGAATAGGAATCGGCCCATCGGCATGGGTGGAATTACAAGTTTTGTTCTGGGGGGGCCACAAAATTCCCCTGTGGGTATCAAATAGGGTCCAGGGGTAGTCCTCCCGAAAAACGAGAACATTTATAAGCTTGTCGACATTGATCCAGCATCCAAAAATTCACATTATAAGGTATAGCCTACGTTTTAAACTAATTCTTTATTGGTAAGTATTCAACGATATGTTTCTCATAGGACGCAAATCGGCGGCTTATAGACTTATAGCTTTGTAAAATTTAATTTTTTTGCAAAATATAAATTGTTTATTTTTTAAATTTAAAGTTTTGCAAAATTACAGGTCTAAAAAAGCCTGATTTGGTATCCATAAGAAACATAACGTTAAATACCACACTTCGTCTGAAACAATTCCTAGAATATCATTTTGAACATCAAGACTTATAAGATTAAAATAAAGTTCATATTTTTCTTTGAGTCATATTTGGAAAATAACTCGCATAGACCAAAATAACAACTGATACTGCCTAGTATACACCCCTCCTTCACTCCTCCCATGGTTCAGGTAAATATTTGTTTAGAACATCAGGTAAAGGCGTGCATGAATCGACTATATCTAAAAGCAAACTATAAGTTTTTATTTTCACTAATTACAATTCTGTAAAGAATGTTAAGTTTGATAGCAAATCTGTCTTGAAATTATAGCATTTCAATTGAAAACAAGGTTTTAGCTTGTGAAAAGTTGAACAAAATTTTATTAACTTTCTGATGAGGTATGACCCTAAGCCCCCCGCAGCCCGTCTGACTACAAAAATGGATGAATCTTTACGTAAGACAGTACCTTTTCAGCTATTATTTAGTGCAATAAAATAAAGTCTTTTAGGGTTTTGATTTTAGCAAAATCTATTAAATATGTGTTTAAATTAACATGTTTGAATTATACTTTTTTTGTATTAACTTGGCAAAAACCACTATTTAGTGACTTATTCAGCAGACGCGTTTCGCACTAGGTCATCCCATTATTCAATGCTGTGATTCGCTGACGCGTCTGCTGAATAAATCAGTAAATAGTGTTTTTTTTTTTTTAAAAAAGTTTACTCAAAAAAAAATATATATGATTTATACAAAAACTTCAAGATATACAACACAAAAACTGCAAGTTTTAACCTGTTTGATTTTTAGTTTCAACAATTGACGCTATCGCAAAACCATTTAAAAAAATTAATTAAGAATTATTTCAATCTTAAAACGTCGTTAGTTTCTAGAAACGTTTGTCTAGTGGCAAGTATTTTGGCTTTAGCCACCAGGGTCACGGATGACACGGTATTTCTTCAGCACCATATTAATCTTTACATGTCCGACAGGTTTTGCTAATTAAAGGTTGTTAAATTGTCAACTTACACTTGGAGAAAAAGTTTTCGTCTCACTACTTGTTCAGCCTCCTCAAATACTTACCGGGCTTCAATTAAATACCGAACTCCTGTTGCTGTTCATGACGAGCTGGTTGTTAATTACTTATTACATTTTGAAATTACTTACGACCAGACTTTTTGTCAACTAAAGGTTGTTAAATTGTTAACTTACACTTGGAGGAAACGTTTTCGTCTTACGTCTTCTTCAGCCTCCTTAAATACTTGCCGGGCTTCATTAAATACCGAAATCTTGTTGCGGTTCATGACGATCTTGTTGTTAATTACTTATTACACTTTGATATTACTTTCGACCAGTCTTTCTGTTAACTAAAGATTTTTAAATTGTTAACTTACACTTGGAGGAAAAGTTTTCGTCTTACTACTTGTTCAGCCTCCTCAAATACTTACCGGGCTTCAATTAAATACCGAAATCTTGCTGTTCATGACGAGCTGGTTGTTAATTACTTATTACACTTTTGCTATTACTTGCGACCGGACTTTTTGTAAACGTAAGGTTGTTAAATTTTGAACTTTTACGTGTCTGGTCGCAAGTACTATCAAAGTGTAATAAGTAATTAACAACCAGCTCGTCGTGAACAGCAACAAGATTTTGATGTCCGAAAGTGTTACCATACTTTACCTTGTACTAATGTACAAGTTAATTATGAAATGTTATTAATTCAAATAATTGTTGGTCACATAACCCAAATAATATTACATTACTAAAAACCAGCCCTAAGGCATGTTTGAGGTTTCAAGTCTATAGGCTGTCGAGAAGTTGATTTAAATTTGTAATTTACAAGAAAACCAGTTAATTTAACAACGTGCAAACATTAAAAAAATTAAATTTATGTAAAATACAATTTAGAATAATATTGTTTATTATTTATTGAGTATATTTATGTTTGTTGAGTGTAGATGAAGATTGTAAGCGTAGCAATAGTATTCTGTTAGTTGCTAAGAGATTAACGGCTAGTCGTCAACGGCTTGTGTGTTTCACGCTTACATTTTGCTTCAGTTGTTATCAGTTTGATCAACAGAAGTTTAGATTTATGTGTGTTAATTACAGGAAATCGAGAAGTTTTTAAACGAGAGTGAACATGGCGTCATATACTTCTCCCTAGGCTCAATAGCGAATGTGTCGTCGATGAGTGAGCATGTAAGAAACGCTTTCTGTAACAGCTTCGCCAAGTTTAAGGAAAGAGTTCTGTGGAAATGGGAGACCGGGGACATGCCGAACAAACCTGCCAACGTCAAGTTAGTGAAGTGGATGCCTCAGGCAGACGTTCTAGGTAAGTCTGAAGTTGCGTACCATATGCAAGCAGTAGTGGAATTAAGGAGGGGCTTTGAGGCACAACCCCCCCAAAGTATGGAAAAGTAAAAGTTTTAAACTATATAATAACGCTTTAAATGTAATATAAAATTCCATTTCCGATGTTTGCGTTCAACTAACAGCTTTAGAAAAATACGAGGTATACAAACACTACGCAACAGATAAAGAAAACATATTAAATGATCACACACATTTTGAAGCCAACAGCCTTTTCCATTAAATGTCACACAACCAAAATTACCCACCCCTTCCACAGTCATAAATCCATTCCGTTACAGCCTTTGTACCTAACACAATGCTGTCAGTAGAGGGTTAGCGTCGTAAAAAGAACGAATGTTTTGAAACGCGCCCGCAAGTAAGTCATTACGTGTTCACTTAATTAAGTACCTTTTAATTATAGCTATATTTATCACTATTATTCCATACTATAAACATCAAAAATACGCCCACTCTCAATATAATGAATAGGTTGGTTTCTGGTATAAACTGAATTTGGGGCGCCTGTAATGTAGGTGTGCCTGATGCTCGTGTAATTCAAGGTATTAAAAATACAAGTAAAGTAGTAATACACCTGAAAATGTAATAGATTTTAGTATTTGGTAAATAAGGGTAAATAATGATTGTGTAATGTAGGATCTCCATCCCTCTAGACCACACCAAAATATTTTTCTGGATCCGCCAATGTATGCAACAAAATATTTCCAATATTTTTGCGTAGTTCGGACCAGCTAACTTAGTTGCCAGAAGATCTGTGCACTACCTCAACATCTCTGATTTGAATCAAAAACTTATTGTAAATGTGCATAACGTTCGGCAAATTAAATTACACCTTTTTATGTTAGAACACTCGATCCCCCAATGGTTCTCATATCTACAAAAAGTGCTCAATAGCTTGGTGCATTTGTATTCAATCCTTAATCCTTATCTCATTGTAGGATGTGTATTGCAACGTCCCCCCGCCTCTCGCCTTGACACAATTACATATTTATTATATATTTATATATTTGCTGCTCACACCGTTTTGTGTACCGTGTTAAGATCCCTAAATTTTGTCTTGTGTTCCCGCGTAATGGACCACGCCTAAATGCAAGCCTATTCCCGCTGACTTCTACCTTAACGTTTGTATGACCTCCCCTAAGATGGTTGGCAAGTTTGTTGGGTCTGTATATAGTCACACATGTCAGTAAAATAGTCAGCTGGAAAGAAACAACATTTATATGAACACACAAAATTTCCAAAGAAACTTACCACTTCATGAGATCTGCAGGCACAGCAAGGGGACATGCAAAATATGATCATGTTTAAGATACCTTTTTTAAAAGGCTCCTGTGTTCTTTAAGCATGATCTGCCAGTAGACATCATCTCTGGGCTTCAATACAAAAAACCAATTAATTTTTAGAATAGCTCAACAAAATTGTTCTCAGGAGAGAACTCGTTTGAAGAAACATTAGGTTCTGAATTTTATATATTTATTAATTAATGAAATTTAATTAAAACTGTACTTTGATTTTATAATCATTATTTATCAGTTGGGAAAAACTAAAAGTTTTTATTGGTTGTTCAACACAGGATAAATTCAAATACTCTAAGTTTTTATAATGCATTTAGTTACTGATTTTAAACTAAAATAATTATCTTTTCTAATAAAATACATTTAACTCTCTCTTTATCTTCACAAATAATTAATTAAAAGTTCGTTATTTTTCACATATTTGTATCCTACATTTCATATATAATTCAATAATTACATTTACACATTTTTAAACAAAATTATTTCCAAATTTTACATAAAAAATTTTATCTTCTCATTTCAAGATTGAATTGGTAAATTCATATTTTATTATAAATAATTTTTAAATTTATATGATTCAATAAATCTGGTTTTCTTGAATATGATTGGCTTATGGCCAAAACCACATTGTAAATTTAATATTTATTATTCATTATTTAAACATTTTTGTTATACTAATTAATTTTACTACTTTTAAAATTTATTTAATTTTTCAACATAGAGTGAAGTCATTGTTTAAGTTTAATTGGTAATTTTAATTTAATAAATTTAACTGACTAAATTTGATGTTAATTTGTATAGAATAGAGTAAATGACTTGCCAAGGATTTCCCTGCCGGTCCTAGAGTCCTCTCATCTGGATTCCCTGGTCCCTGGACATCGGAAGTTGCCATCCCTGGTCAGTCGATGGAAGTCTTTCTCCATTTCCGCGTCCTGGAGGCTGAGTCTGGAGCCCTTGTCCATGGATGGTCCATAGACGGCGGAAGCGTGATGGTTTTGTCCCATCTGGCCGATGGTGGCGGTCCTAAGCGCGATACGACATTACGGCCGTTAGACCTCGTATTAAAAATTTTTACAGACTGCCGCACAGGTCCCTATGTTCCTATATTTATTGTACAGGCGGGTTGGACAACGTATTCGATTCAACCTGCATAATTTTGTTATCTGTTTTAGAACACTGAAAAATGTCTATTATTTTAAAATGGCTGTAACATTTTTGTTATTTAAGCTTTTTAAATTGTGTTTTCACTATTTGGATCTTGCTGGTCATTAAAACATGTCGATGATAGTTCTACATGGCCTAGTTCTCAAGTTAGCATTTTTCGGCACTTAGAAATGTTTCACTTCACTCCCGTTTGTCAAATTTAGTTAGTTATTACAGTTTCAAGCTATTATAATTTTTAATTGTCTGAATAATACTTATTCAAAATTTTACTGACTTCTTGACTCTTTGCAACGTTTCCTTATACCATAAATTAAAACCTTATTATTTAATTATTAAAATTGTTATTTAAAAAATAGGAAATTATTAATTTCCCAATTTGGACGGCCTTCCAGACCGTTAGAGTATGTAAAACCAACGGTGGCTCGCGAGAGAATGCTGTCACAAGGGCTTGCCGGATTTGCAGTGATGAACTCGGGTTAACAAATCGTCTTGCACGAACTTAAAATTACAGTAAATTCTAATAAAGACCAGAGACAAAATGTTTCAACTGCTTACGTAGTTATTATCACATGCATGACTAGTAGAGTAAATATTTTCTAATCCAGTGCGTTATTCAAGTCATTTTCTAGAAGCTCATTTTCGTTCTATCGTTAATTATTAAATTAACTAAAACATTATAGTATAAAGGTTATTCTATTATTCAACTTAAGTTTTTTTTAATAATATATAGCTCCTGTAATAATTAAAGTAGTTAATCCTACTTCGCCTGTAAACCCACACTAGGCGAAGGGTTTCAACGATCCTACATACAAACTGGACCAGTTGTTCTTGGAAACTGTATCAATTGATCACTTTGTAACTTGCAACATTAGTTTAGGTACAAGGCGAGTTTACAGAACAACATAACTGGCTTTAGCCATGTGGTTTAATTAATAAAACAGCGACCTGGTTTTAAATTTCAGTTCACCCGAAGGTAGAGGTGTTCATAGGCCACGGAGGATTGCTGGGCACAATGGAGGGCGTCTATAATGCTGTCCCAATGATCGGCATACCGCTGTTTGCAGAGCAACGTAACTGGCTTTAACCATGTGGTTTAATTAATAAAACAGCGACCTGGTTTTAAATTTCAGTTCACCCGAAGGTAGAGGTGTTCATGGGCCACGCAGGATTGCTGGGCACAATGGAGGGCGTCTATAATGGTGTCCCAATGATCGGCATACCGCTGTTTGCAGGACAACGTAACTGGCTTTAGCCATGTGGTTTAATTAATAAAACAGCGACCTGGTTTTAAATTTCAGTTCACCCGAAGGTAGAGGTGTTCATAGGCCACGGAGGATTGCTGGGCACAATGGAGGGCGTCTATAATGCTGTCCCAATGATCGGCATACCGCTGTTTGCAGAGCAACGTAACTGGCTTTAGCCATGTGGTTTAATTAATAAAACAGCGACCTGGTTTTAAATTTCAGTTCACCCGAAGGTAAAGGTGTTCATGGGCCACGGAGGATTGCTGGGCACAATGGAGGGCGTCTATAATGCTGTCCCAATGATCGGCATACCGCTGTTTGCAGAACAACGTAACTGGCTTTAGCCATGTGGTTTAATTAATAAAACAGCGACCTGGTTTTAAATTTCAGTTCACCCGAAGGTAGAGGTGTTCATGGGCCACGGAGGATTGCTGGGCACAATGGAGGGCGTCTATAATGCTGTCCCAATGATCGGCATACCGCTGTTTGCAGAGCAACGTAACTGGCTTTAGCCATGTGGTTTAATTAATAAAACAGCGACCTGGTTTTAAATTTCAGTTCACCCGAAGGTAGAGGTGTTCATGGGCCACGCAGGATTGCTGGGCACAATGGAGGGCGTCTATAATGGTGTCCCAATGATCGGCATACCGCTGTTTGCAGAACAACGTAACTGGCTTTAGCCATGTGGTTTAATTAATAAAACAGCGACCTGGTTTTAAATTTCAGTTCACCCGAAGGTAGAGGTGTTCATAGGCCACGGAGGATTGCTGGGCACAATGGAGGGCGTCTATAATGCTGTCCCAATGATCGGCATACCGCTGTTTGCAGAACAACGTAACTGGCTTTAGCCATGTGGTTTAATTAATAAAACAGCGACCTGGTTTTAAATTTCAGTTCACCCGAAGGTAGAGGTGTTCATGGGCCACGGAGGATTGCTGGGCACAATGGAGGGCGTCTATAATGCTGTCCCAATGATCGGCATACCGCTGTTTGCAGAGCAACGTAACTGGCTTTAGCCATGTGGTTTAATTAATAAAACAGCGACCTGGTTTTAAATTTCAGTTCACCCGAAGGTAGAGGTGTTCATGGGCCACGGAGGATTGCTGGGCACAATGGAGGGCGTCTATAATGCTGTCCCAATGATCGGCATACCGCTGTTTGCAGAGCAACGTAACTGGCTTTAGCCATGTGGTTTAATTAATAAAACAGCGACCTGGTTTTAAATTTCAGTTCACCCGAAGGTAGAGGTGTTCATGGGCCACGCAGGATTGCTGGGCACAATGGAGGGCGTCTATAATGGTGTCCCAATGATCGGCATACCGCTGTTTGCAGGACAACGTAACTGGCTTTAGCCATGTGGTTTAATTAATAAAACAGCGACCTGGTTTTAAATTTCAGTTCACCCGAAGGTAGAGGTGTTCATAGGCCACGGAGGATTGCTGGGCACAATGGAGGACGTCTATAATGCTGTCCCAATGATCGGCATACCGCTGTTTGCAGAGCAACGTAACTGGCTTTAGCCATGTGGTTTAATTAATAAAACAGCGACCTGGTTTTAAATTTCAGTTCACCCGAAGGTAGAGGTGTTCATAGGCCACGGAGGATTGCTGGGCACAATGGAGGGCGTCTATAATGCTGTCCCAATGATCGGCATACCGCTGTTTGCAGGACAACGTAACTGGCTTTAGCCATGTGGTTTAATTAATAAAACAGCGACCTGGTTTTAAATTTCAGTTCACCCAAAGGTAGAGGTGTTCATGGGCCACGGAGGATTGCTGGGCACAATGGAGGGCGTCTATAATGCTGTCCCAATGATCGGCATACCGCTGTTTGCAGGACAACGTAACTGGCTTTAGCCATGTGGTTTAATTAATAAAACAGCGACCTGGTTTTAAATTTCAGTTCACCCTAAGGTCAAGGTGTTCATAGGCCACGGAGGATTGCTGGGCACAATGGAGGGCGTCTATAATGCTGTCCCAATGATCGGCATCCCGCTGTTTGCAGACCAGTACCAGAACATAGCGAATCTAGTGAACGCTGGTTCCGCAGTGCTTCTGGACTTTACAAGCATTACTGAGGAAAAGGTGACGCATGCATTGGAAGCAGTACTGAATGATCCCAAGTAAGTACGATTTTAATTTTAAAAATAATTGCCATTTTATTTTAGTAAGAGTGCTTTGAATTTGACTCAAGTTAAAAATATTATTCAATTAAATTTCACTTAAACGTAATTTTTGACATTCAATACTTAAAAACGACTCAATAAACAACAATACCAACTATATATATATATATATATATATATATATATATATATATATATATATATATATATATATATATATATATATATATGGTGCTACTTATTTAGGTCACAAGGTCTATGAAAGCCAAATGTTTACTTTTATTTTCATAATTGAAATTTGTTGAACAAACATTTCGGTTGATACGTGGGTCAAGAAACCTTGATTTATTAAAAATTCGGCTACGTTTTGACGAATAAATTGTTGTTCTCCTTTAGGACTGATCTCCTCCTTTGTACTCTTTCAAAGCTATTAGAACCAGAAGACAACTTCCCATTCGCATTTTTAATAAGTTAAATAGTAGAACGTTTGTCTAACCCTGAATTGTGGTAAAAAACCGGCATTGTCTCGTCTCTTTCCATACATGACCTCAACCGAAACCTGTCATCGAAATTTGCTTACCATCACTGAAGGAAAATTGGTGAGCATCCTTAATGAAATAGATAGGATCCTGTAGTCTTTTTTTATCACCTTTTGTGAAACCAGTTAAAAATAACTAAAAATCTGCCTAATTGTTTAAAAAAGCTTTAAGGGGATATCAAATTAGCTTCAACCCATGCAGTTTAATTTAAATAAAAGATATTTGGCTCATTTTTTCAACCACTTTCCTTAATTTTAAAATTTGAGTGTGCACACAAACTATCTAAATTAGTTTTTAAACACTAGCCTACATTTGTGGTCATCTTTAAAAGTAAACAAACTTTTGCTTAATTAGCGGTAGTAAGGTAATCTAATTGCTGCGATTCTCAAACTGAAACTACGATGTTTGAATAAACTTTTACACATTGTAAATTAGACTCGTTAATTGGTTAATTTTGCATTACATAGTTGTTAACCCAGATGATTATTGCATATCACTATAGGAAGGTCGTGTTTACTAACAGGTAGGGTTATGTTTTATACTTGTTGCAGTTACAAGAGGAACGCACTACACCTAGCCAAGTTGTTCCGAGACAGACCTGCCTCGCCGTTAGACACTGCCATCTACTGGATAGAGTATGTAATGAGGCACAACGGGGCGCATCACCTGCGCACAGCAGCCGTGGACCTGCCTTGGTATCAGTACTTCTTGCTCGATGTTGCTGCTGCCATTATCCTAGCCTTCTTCATTACAGTTTTAGTTTTAGTTTGCACCGTTAAATATATTTTAAAGACATTTAACTCTATAAGAAAAGAGAAACTACAATGAAAAAAGTATTCACTGTATAAATTTGATCTAGTAAAGTTATTTATTTATTATTTTTATAGTTTGAATAAAAAAACAATTTTATTATGATTTCTGTACTATTTCCCTTACAAGTCAAATGTTTAAAACTTACTTTTTTTGTAACTTATGCCCATCAATTTCATAGTTTTAGGGGCGGGAGCAGAAGTTATTTTTCATTGATAACAGCATTAATAATAATAGCAATGTTCATAACAACAATTTTTTATAATATTTTATTATAACCCAATAGAACCTTTTTGCCACAAAAATATTTTATCTAAATCTAATGTACATTTCGATAGCAAAGATATCATTTACAGAGGAAATTGTCACAAGAATAATTTATTATAACATATGTTTGTGTACGCTTTAAAAACTCAGAAGGTTCTTCAGCGATTGAGATCAAATTTCTACACGATATAGGCTACAACCCCATTCATAGATCGTTCGTATCTATGTTGCAACAGTAATGTGCCCGTGAGCAAGAGAAAATAGGCTTTTCAACGGTCAGCTGTGTACCAGTAGCAACGCCCTCTGCCCAAAGGGAGGGGAACATTCGCTATACTAGCAACGACAACCACTGCCACCATGTGAAACATTACCTGTTCCCAACTAAATTGTTTATTAACAAACGTATCCACTTGCATCGCACCCCATTCAGATTATTATTCAATCTGAATTAAATATACACCTTAATCGTGGTACTTTCATGTGATCATATCGTGATCGAGTTGCGCCATTCGCCAAATCCTAAGAAGGGTTTATTTGGGAATTCCAACACCAACCGCTTCATTTGATATGGATTTAAGTCGTGAACCGTTACAACGCCGTGATTACAATTCACATGTCCAATCAAGCATTCCCAAATTAATCCGTGAACAAAAGGGCATTTACGATCGCATGATGTAAATCACAGATGACGGAGTTTAGGAGATCTTCTGCTTGTATGCTCCGAGAGAGACAATAGGTTTATTTGGGAATTCCAACACCAACCGCTTCATTTGATATGGATTTAAGTCGTGAACCGTTACAACGCCGTGATTACAATTCACATGTCCAATCAAGCATTCCCAAATTAATCCGTGAACAAAAGGGCATTTACGATCGCATGATGTAAATCACAGATGACGGAGTTTAGGAGATCTTCTGCTTGTATGCTCCGAGAGAGACAATAGGTCTATTTGGGAATTCCAACACCAACCGCTTCATTTGATATGGATTTAAGTCGTGAACCGTTACAACACCGTGATTATAATTCACATGTCCAATCAAGGATTCTCAAATTAATGCATGAACAAAAGGGCATTTACGATCGCATGATGTAAATCACAGATGACGGAGTTTGGGAGATCTTCTGCTTGCATGCTCCAGGAGAGACAATTGATTTATTTGGGAATTCCAACACCAACCGCTTCATTTGATATGGATTTAAGTCGTGAACCGTTACAACACCGTGATTATAATTCACATGTCCAATCAAGCATTCCCAAATTAATGCATGAACAAAAGGGCATTTACGATAGCATGATGTAAATCACAGATGACGGAGTTTAGGAGATCTTCTGCTTGTATGCTCCGAGAGAGACAATAGGTTTATTTGGAAATTCCAACACTAACCTAAGCTGCGACCGCTTCATTTGATATGGATTTAAGTCGTGAACCGTTACAACACCGTGATTACAATTCACATGTCCAATCAAGGATTCTCAAATTAATGCAAGAACATAAGGGCATTTACCATCGCATGATGTAAATCACAGATGACGGAGTTTGGGAGATCTTCTGCTTGCATGCTCCAGGAGAGACAATAGATTTATTTGGGAATTCCAACACCATCCGCTTCATTTGATATGGATTAAGGTCGTAAACCGTTACAACACCGTGATTACAATTCACATGTCCAATAAAGCATTCCCAAATTAATGCGTGAACAAAAGGGCATTTACGGTCGCATGATGTAAATCACAGATGACGGAGTTTGGGAGATCTTCTGCTTGCATGCTCCAGGAGAGACAATAGATTTATTTGGGAATTCCAACACCATCCGCTTCATTTGATATGGATTTAAGTCGTAAACCGTTACAACACCGTGATTACAATTCACATGTCCAATAAAGCATTCCCAAATTAATGCGTGAACAAAAGGGCATTTACGATCGCATGATGTGAATCACAGATGACGGAGTTTGGGAGATCTTCTGCTTGCATGCTCCAGGAGAGACAATAGATTTATTTGGGAATTCCAACACCATCCGCTTCATTTGATATGGATTTAAGTCGTAAACCGTTACAACACCGTGATTACAATTCACATGTCCAATAAAGCATTCCCAAATTAATGCGTGAACAAAAGGGCATTTACGATCGCATGATGTAAATCACAGATGACGGAGTTTGGGAGATCTTCTGCTTGCATGCTCCAGGAGAGACAATAGATTTATTTGGGAATTCCAACACCATCCGCTTCATTTGATATGGATTTAAGTCGTAAACCGTTACAACACCGTGATTACAATTCACATGTCCAATAAAGCATTCCCAAATTAATGCATGAACAAAAGGGCATTTACGATCGCATGATGTAAATCACAGATGATGGAGTTTGGGAGATCTTCTGCTTGCATGCTCCAGGAGAGACAATAGATTTATTTGGGAATTCCAACACCATCCGCTTCATTTCATATGGATTTAAGTCGTAAACCGTTACAACACCGTGATTACAATTCACATGTCCAATAAAGCATTCCCAAATTAATGCGTGAACAAAAGGGCATTTACGATCGCATGATGTAAATCACAGATGACGGAGTTTGGGAGATCTTCTGCTTGCATGCTCCAGGAGAGGCAATTGATTTATTTGGGAATTCCAACACCAACCGCTTCATTTGATATGGATTTAAGTCGTGAACCGTTACAACACCGTGATTACAATTCACATGTCCAATCAAGGATTCTCAAATTAATGCAAGAACATAAGGGCATTTACGATCGCATGATGTAAATCACAGATGACGGAGTTTGGGAGATCTTCTGCTTGCATGCTCCAGGAGAGACAATAGATTTATTTGGGAATTCCAACACCATCCGCTTCATTTGATATGGATTTAAGTCGTAAACCGTTACAACACCGTGATTACAATTCACATGTCCAATCAAGGATTCTCAAATTAATGCAAGAACATAAGGGCATTTACGATCGCATGATGTAAATCACAGATGACGGAGTTTGGGAGATCTTCTGCTTGCATGCTCCAGGAGAGTCAATAGATTTATTTGGGAATTCCAACACCATCCGCTTCATTTGATATGGATTTAAGTCGTAAACCGTTACAACACCGAGATTACAATTCACATGTCCAATAAAGCATTCCCAAATTAATGCGTGAACAAAAGGGCATTTACGATCGCATGATGTAAATCACAGATGACGGAGTTTGGGAGATCTTCTGCTTGCATGCTCCAGGAGAGACAATAGATTTATTTGGGAATTCCAACACCATCCGCTTCATTTGATATGGATTTAAGTCGTAAACCGTTACAACACCGTGATTACAATTCACATGTCCAATAAAGCATTCCCAAATTAATGCGTGAACAAAAGGGCATTTACGATCGCATGATGTAAATCACAGATGACGGAGTTTGGGAGATCTTCTGCTTGTATGCTCCGAGAGAGATAATAGGTTTATTTGGGAATTCCAACACCAACCGCTTAATTTGATATGGATTTAAGTCGTGAACCGTTACAACGCCGTGATTACAATTCACATGTCCAATCAAGCATTCCCAAATTAATCCGTGAACAAAAGGGCATTTACGATCGCATGATGTAAGTCATAAATGACGGAGTTTGGGAGATCTTCTCCTTGCATGCTCCAAGAGAGACAATAGATTTATTTGGGAATTCCAACACCAACCACTTCATTTGATATGGATTTAAGTCGTTAACCGTTACAACACCGTGATTATAATTCACATGTCCAATCAAGGATTCTTAAATTAATGCATGAACAAAAGGGCATTTACGATCGCATGATGTAAATCACAGATGACGGAGTTTGGGAGATCTTCTGCTTGCATGCTCCAGGAGAGACAATTGATTTATTTGGGAATTCCAACACCAACCGCTTCATTTGATATGGATTTAAGTCGTGAACCGTTACAACACCGTGATTATAATTCACATGTCCAATCAAGCATTCCGAAATTAATGCATGAACAAAAGGGCATTTACGATAGCATGATGTAAATCACAGATGACGGAGTTTAGGAGATCTTCTGCTTGTATGCTCCGAGAGAGACAATAGGTTTATTTGGAAATTCCAACACTAACCTAAGCTGCGACCGCTTCATTTGATATGGATTTAAGTCGTGAACCGTTACAACACCGTGATTACAATTCACATGTCCAATCAAGGATTCTCAAATTAATGCAAGAACATAAGGGCATTTACCATCGCATGATGTAAATCACAGATGACGGAGTTTGGGAGATCTTCTGCTTGCATGCTCCAGGAGAGACAATAGATTTATTTGGGAATTCCAACACCATCCGCTTCATTTGATATGGATTAAGGTCGTAAACCGTTACAACACCGTGATTACAATTCACATGTCCAATAAAGCATTCCCAAATTAATGCGTGAACAAAAGGGCATTTACGGTCGCATGATGTAAATCACAGATGA
Source organism: Prosapia bicincta (assembly GCA_036971475.1). Lineage (NCBI taxonomy): Eukaryota > Metazoa > Arthropoda > Insecta > Hemiptera > Cercopidae > Prosapia > Prosapia bicincta. Next base: position 71,029,028 of record JBAIZL010000001.1, read on the forward strand.
CGGAGTTTGGGAGATCTTCTGCTTGCATGCTCCAGGAGAGACAATAGATTTATTTGGGAATTCCAACACCATCCGCTTCATTTGATATGGATTTAAGTCGTAAACCGTTACAACACCGTGATTACAATTCACATGTCCAATAAAGCATTCCCAAATTAATGCGTGAACAAAAGGGCATTTACGATCGCATGATGTAAATCACAGATGATGGAGTTTGGGAGATCTTCTGCTTGCATGCTCCAGGAGAGACAATAGATTTATTTGGGAATTCCAACACCATCCGCTTCATTTCATATGGATTTAAGTCGTAAACCGTTACAACACCGTGATTACAATTCACATGTCCAATAAAGCATTCCCAAATTAATGCGTGAACAAAAGGGCATTTACGATCGCATGATGTAAATCACAGATGACGGAGTTTGGGAGATCTTCTGCTTGCATGCTCCAGGAGAGGCAATTGATTTATTTGGGAATTCCAACACCAACCGCTTCATTTGATATGGATTTAAGTCGTGAACCGTTACAACACCGTGATTACAATTCACATGTCCAATCAAGGATTCTCAAATTAATGCAAGAACATAAGGGCATTTACGATCGCATGATGTAAATCACAGATGACGGAGTTTGGGAGATCTTCTGCTTGCATGCTCCAGGAGAGACAATAGATTTATTTGGGAATTCCAACACCATCCGCTTCATTTGATATGGATTTAAGTCGTAAACCGTTACAACACCGTGATTACAATTCACATGTCCAATCAAGGATTCTCAAATTAATGCAAGAACATAAGGGCATTTACGATCGCATGATGTAAATCACAGATGACGGAGTTTGGGAGATCTTCTGCTTGCATGCTCCAGGAGAGTCAATAGATTTATTTGGGAATTCCAACACCATCCGCTTCATTTGATATGGATTTAAGTCGTAAACCGTTACAACACCGAGATTACAATTCACATGTCCAATAAAGCATTCCCAAATTAATGCGTGAACAAAAGGGCATTTACGATCGCATGATGTAAATCACAGATGACGGAGTTTGGGAGATCTTCTGCTTGCATGCTCCAGGAGAGACAATAGATTTATTTGGGAATTCCAACACCATCCGCTTCATTTGATATGGATTTAAGTCGTAAACCGTTACAACACCGTGATTACAATTCACATGTCCAATAAAGCATTCCCAAATTAATGCGTGAACAAAAGGGCATTTACGATCGCATGATGTAAATCACAGATGACGGAGTTTGGGAGATCTTCTGCTTGTATGCTCCGAGAGAGATAATAGGTTTATTTGGGAATTCCAACACCAACCGCTTAATTTGATATGGATTTAAGTCGTGAACCGTTACAACGCCGTGATTACAATTCACATGTCCAATCAAGCATTCCCAAATTAATCCGTGAACAAAAGGGCATTTACGATCGCATGATGTAAGTCATAAATGACGGAGTTTGGGAGATCTTCTCCTTGCATGCTCCAAGAGAGACAATAGATTTATTTGGGAATTCCAACACCAACCACTTCATTTGATATGGATTTAAGTCGTGAACCGTTACAACACCGTGATTATAATTCACATGTCCAATCAAGGATTCTTAAATTAATGCATGAACAAAAGGGCATTTACGATCGCATGATGTAAATCACAGATGACGGAGTTTGGGAGATCTTCTGCTTGCATGCTCCAGGAGAGACAATTGATTTATTTGGGAATTCCAACACCAACCGCTTCATTTGATATGGATTTAAGTCGTGAACCGTTACAACACCGTGATTATAATTCACATGTCCAATCAAGCATTCCGAAATTAATGCATGAACAAAAGGGCATTTACGATAGCATGATGTAAATCACAGATGACGGAGTTTAGGAGATCTTCTGCTTGTATGCTCCGAGAGAGACAATAGGTTTATTTGGAAATTCCAACACTAACCTAAGCTGCGACCGCTTCATTTGATATGGATTTAAGTCGTGAACCGTTACAACACCGTGATTACAATTCACATGTCCAATCAAGGATTCTCAAATTAATGCAAGAACATAAGGGCATTTACCATCGCATGATGTAAATCACAGATGACGGAGTTTGGGAGATCTTCTGCTTGCATGCTCCAGGAGAGACAATAGATTTATTTGGGAATTCCAACACCATCCGCTACATTTGATATGGATTAAGGTCGTAAACCGTTACAACACCGTGATTACAATTCACATGTCCAATAAAGCATTCCCAAATTAATGCGTGAACAAAAGGGCATTTACGGTCGCATGATGTAAATCACAGATGACGGAGTTTGGGAGATCTTCTGCTTGCATGCTCCAGGAGAGACAATAGATTTATTTGGGAATTCCAACACCATCCGCTTCATTTGATATGGATTTAAGTCGTAAACCGTTACAACACCGTGATTACAATTCACATGTCCAATAAAGCATTCCCAAATTAATGCGTGAACAAAAGGGCATTTACGATCGCATGATGTAAATCACAGATGACGGAGTTTGGGAGATCTTCTGCTTGCATGCTCCAGGAGAGACAATAGATTTATTTGGGAATTCCAACACCATCCGCTTCATTTGATATGGATTTAAGTCGTAAACCGTTACAACACCGTGATTACAATTCACATGTCCAATCAAGCATTCCCAAATTAATGCGTGAACAAAAGGGCATTTACGATCGCATGATGTAAATCACAGATGATGGAGTTTGGGAGATCTTCTGCTTGCATGCTCCAGGAGAGACAATAGATTTATTTGGGAATTCCAACACCATCCGCTTCATTTCATATGGATTTAAGTCGTAAACCGTTACAACACCGTGATTACAATTCACATGTCCAATAAAGCATTCCCAAATTAATGCGTGAACAAAAGGGCATTTACGATCGCATGATGTAAATCACAGATGACGGAGTTTGGGAGATCTTCTGCTTGCATGCTCCAGGAGAGGCAATTGATTTATTTGGGAATTCCAACACCAACCGCTTCATTTGATATGGATTTAAGTCGTGAACCGTTACAACACCGTGATTACAATTCACATGTCCAATCAAGGATTCTCAAATTAATGCAAGAACATAAGGGCATTTACGATCGCATGATGTAAATCACAGATGACGGAGTTTGGGAGATCTTCTGCTTGCATGCTCCAGGAGAGACAATAGATTTATTTGGGAATTCCAACACCATCCGCTTCATTTGATATGGATTTAAGTCGTAAACCGTTACAACACCGTGATTACAATTCACATGTCCAATCAAGGATTCTCAAATTAATGCAAGAACATAAGGGCATTTACGATCGCATGATGTAAATCACAGATGACGGAGTTTGGGAGATCTTCTGCTTGCATGCTCCAGGAGAGTCAATAGATTTATTTGGGAATTCCAACACCATCCGCTTCATTTGATATGGATTTAAGTCGTAAACCGTTACAACACCGAGATTACAATTCACATGTCCAATAAAGCATTCCCAAATTAATGCGTGAACAAAAGGGCATTTACGATCGCATGATGTAAATCACAGATGACGGAGTTTGGGAGATCTTCTGCTTGCATGCTCCAGGAGAGACAATAGATTTATTTGGGAATTCCAACACCATCCGCTTCATTTGATATGGATTTAAGTCGTAAACCGTTACAACACCGTGATTACAATTCACATGTCCAATAAAGCATTCCCAAATTAATGCGTGAACAAAAGGGCATTTACGATCGCATGATGTAAATCACAGATGACGGAGTTTGGGAGATCTTCTGCTTGTATGCTCCGAGAGAGATAATAGGTTTATTTGGGAATTCCAACACCAACCGCTTAATTTGATATGGATTTAAGTCGTGAACCGTTACAACGCCGTGATTACAATTCACATGTCCAATCAAGCATTCCCAAATTAATCCGTGAACAAAAGGGCATTTACGATCGCATGATGTAAGTCATAAATGACGGAGTTTGGGAGATCTTCTCCTTGCATGCTCCAAGAGAGACAATAGATTTATTTGGGAATTCCAACACCAACCACTTCATTTGATATGGATTTAAGTCGTGAACCGTTACAACACCGTGATTATAATTCACATGTCCAATCAAGGATTCTTAAATTAATGCATGAACAAAAGGGCATTTACGATCGCATGATGTAAATCACAGATGACGGAGTTTGGGAGATCTTCTGCTTGCATGCTCCAGGAGAGACAATTGATTTATTTGGGAATTCCAACACCAACCGCTTCATTTGATATGGATTTAAGTCGTGAACCGTTACAACACCGTGATTATAATTCACATGTCCAATCAAGCATTCCGAAATTAATGCATGAACAAAAGGGCATTTACGATAGCATGATGTAAATCACAGATGACGGAGTTTAGGAGATCTTCTGCTTGTATGCTCCGAGAGAGACAATAGGTTTATTTGGAAATTCCAACACTAACCTAAGCTGCGACCGCTTCATTTGATATGGATTTAAGTCGTGAACCGTTACAACACCGTGATTACAATTCACATGTCCAATCAAGGATTCTCAAATTAATGCAAGAACATAAGGGCATTTACGATCGCATGATGTAAATCACAGATGACGGAGTTTGGGAGATCTTCTGCTTGCATGCTCCAGGAGAGACAATAGATTTATTTGGGAATTCCAACACCATCCGCTTCATTTGATATGGATTTAAGTCGTAAACCGTTACAACACCGTGATTACAATTCACATGTCCAATAAAGCATTCCCAAATTAATGCGTGAACAAAAGGGCATTTACGATCGCATGATGTAAATCACAGATGACGGAGTTTGGGAGATCTTCTGCTTGCATACTCCAGGAGAGACAATAGATTTATTTGGGAATTCCAACACCATCCGCTTCATTTGATATGGATTTAAGTCGTAAACCGTTACAACACCGTGATTACAATTCACATGTCCAATAAAGCATTCCCAAATTAATGCGTGAACAAAAGGGCATTTACGATCGCATGATGTAAATCACAGATGACGGAGTTTGGGAGATCTTCTGCTTGCATGCTCCAGGAGAGACAATAGATTTATTTGGGAATTCCAACACCATCCGCTTCATTTGATATGGATTTAAGTCGTAAGCCGTTACAACACCGTGATTACAATTCACATGTCCAATCAAGCATTCCCAAATTAATGCGTGAACATAAGGGCATTTACGATCGCATGATGTAAGTCATAAATGACGGAGTTTGGGAGATCTTCTGCTTGCATGCTCCGGGAGAAACTGGGAAAACATTTCTTTTCAGATTGATTTTCACATCGGTTCGATTAAAGAATGGCATTGCCTTTGCTCTGTATTGCCTTAGCCTCTAAAGTATTGCAAAAGTAAACTTTTTTGAATTGTGTGCTCAATTCTCATCCATAGAACCACAATGTGCCACAGCAAAGCGTGCCAGGGTACAGCTAGTTTATAATGAAAAATTACACCACAGATGATCCAATTCACTAACAACAATAAGACACACATGATTCTATATTCAACTTGAGCTAAACTCAAGTTGACTTAAACTCGTGCCATATATTAAAATCGAACGCAGTTTCGGGATATGTGACTCATTAAAGCAAAACGTAAATGAAATGTTGGTTCTTTTAGGCATGAGTGGCTTTGGCTTGTGCAGGGCCCAGAGTAAACTTTACTACAAGGCCTCACACTTTGCTACCCCTCTTGGACCCGTTCCACCCTTTGTAATTAGCACTACATATCACGTAAACGCAGATAAAAAGACAACAGATGTTATCCTATTATTAGTACGTAACTATTAAATAAAAATTGACATCGTCAAATTTAAAGTTCTGAGACACAAGGTTTCTATATTAATAGGGGAATGCATATTGAAACAAATTTTAAACTTTTGTATACATAAATTTGAAATATTTGTATTAATTTTTTAATACAAATTAATAAAAAATTTTCATAACAAAATTTCCTCATAAACTATATATTTTTGTGAATGTGTTTTCAATGTTTATTTTTTCGGTCAATCCATCTTTAATCCATCATTACATTTTTCTCGACTTAGTGCAACATAAAGTTGATCATGTGTAAAAACAGGTTTAGTCGATTGAAGTCTAACTTATAGTTATTGAAAATGTAAGTCTTAAAGGAAATCGGTTCCTCTTCGTTTGAAATGGCATTTTAGGATCTGTTTATATTAATTTAATTATTGCTAAAAATATGATGTTTCCTTTTCCAGTGGATATTTCTAATTTAATACAATTGTCGAACATATCTAGTACGATAAGAGGCTACTTATATTCCTAATTAACCTTTAATACTGTTAAAATATTTGTACTCAGCTGTTTTTAATATAATATTTGTACAGCTGTTTATCAGCTGAAATATATAAAAATTATACTCAGCTGTTTTTCATTCCAATGGAGATTTTTGGTAACTTTAAGTTCCTCAAAACACTATAAATGTTGTAAATTGAGAAAAACCTATATTTTCCCTCGCTCCGTGTCAGTACCTTCATCCCAGTACCTTTAATTCGAGCCATCTCCCAGCTCTGCAAGACCTTCCAAGCTGCCACAATATTTCTCTCAAAATTCGGCTTACGGAATTATGTATGTTGCTACCCTAACTAGCAAACCTTGTAACTCCAAAAAAGTAAATTTTACAGGAGACAATAAAAATGTTGTAAATATAGATTTATATCAACAATGGTTTATATATATATGGTTTTAAATATAATAATTATATAATTGTTTATTTTTATCTACATATGGAACTGTTGTTTTTTTACTCTCCACTTTTATTACTGAGTGAAAGAGTTTTGCACACAGTTTATATTGGAGATACGTGGTTGTCTTAGATTGTAATTTCATTGAAAGTTATGAATGTATCACTTAGATTTAACAGCCTTAATTAAAAAAAAAATTGTATACACACCAAATTGTAAAAAAAAGGTATGCATAATGTCAACACATTATTACATAAAAGTACAATTTAAACAAAAAAAAACTAAGTAAACTTAACTTCAGCAATTTTCTTTTATAAATAAAAAAAATATTATAAAGAACATTTTAAGTAGAAGACATTTTAACAAAACAATGTATAATGTAAACAAATTATGATAATGTTCAATTTAAACAAAAACATACCCACTAAAATTAACTACAGAAATGTTATTATATAGGCTAAAACAAAGAATTGTTATTTTCTTCAACTTTCTCAAATTTCTTAACAATGTGAAAAATCCTTTAGCCATGAGGATTTGCACCATCAACATGATGAAAATTTGGTTCAAAAATAGATTGTATGGTTTGTAAATTATCATACTTCCTTTTTTTGATAGGTATTCGTTTGTAGTAAAGATTTGGTGAATTGTGAAGGGCTGTTGGTGTTATATTTTTGTCCTTTCTTTGGGATAAGTTTTCCCATTCGTCAGAAAAATTCAACTTAAATTCGATTGTTTGATCAGGTTGATATTTCAAAGCACATATATCTACAGCTTGTAGAGACCCATTGAGCCTTCCTAGCCTAATACTTTTATAAAATAAGTGGTTGGCAAAGTTTTTGAAGTAATTGTGATCTAAGTACTTGACGGTGTATGGGGCAGGCGATTCCCTGGCCTCTATACAGATAGAAACTAACTGCTCAGCAGAGTTAGTTTTTTTTTTCAAATTCCGCTCAATGCAGGAGTGCACGGAGTCTGCCTCTATTTGTTGTGGCAGACTTCTAAGAACTTTTGTACGAATACTATGTTGTTCGAAGATGCAACATGGACAAGAGCATTGGCTTGTGTAGTACATCGATTCTGATAGGGACAGCCATCACTATACAGCACAATTTCCTCTTTTCCCTCAGGCAAGAGAATGTTTGATAAAATGAAGTCTGAAATGATGGTTGCAGACTCATTTGAAGTTAAACCACCCTCTATCTCATTCCAGATACATTGTATTGACATTGTATATTGTAAAATTGTGCACCGACATCTTCATTTTATAGTACAGACAAGACACAGTAGATCTAGGAGAAAGAAGTAATGGTTGTAAATCCATGGTGAATGTTACACACGTTGGGTCTGTTTTGTTCAAATCTTTTAGCACCCTCGCTTCATCCCTCTTCAAAATATGCCTTTCATACTGTTCGCTGCGCACATTTCCAGCCTTAAATGACTCACAAGTATCGCAGGCATCCTTTTTTGCTGATGAATAGGAAGATTGTGATCATCAAACACATGTGAAAATTTACATTGTGACAATGGAGCTACATTTTTCTTTTTGCACCAGTCATCCTTATAAAACGTATAAACACTTTTTTCGATTGTCTGATAGGTTCCAGTACTCATAAATAACACCTAACCCCCACAACCATGAAAAAAACTGCTCGTTCCCATTCAGCTCCAACAAGAATGTTACAGCTGGGAGTTACGAGTTCTGCGAACTTGATAATATATAGCATGCAGTTAAGAGGTTTGTTATTTCGTCAATAGTGCAAAAAATAATTAAGTTTTGGAGTTCATGCTGATTATGTAGATAATACTTTACTTGAGAAGTTAGAATCAGAAAACGATTTTCACAAAATTGCGGAGTTACGAGGTTTGTTAATTCGTCAATAGTGCACAAAATAATTAAGTTTTGGAGTTCATGCTGATTATGTAGATAATACTTTACTTGAGAAGTTAGAATCAGAAAACGATTTTCACAAAATTGTGGAGTTACGAGGTTTGCTAATTATAGTAGCGAAATGGATATCAATTTACAAATTACTGTGAATTGTAGACAAACTTCCCGACAGCGTTTCTACTAGATTTAAATCATTTTATGGAAATTGTTGTTTCCTTGCTTTCTCGAAAACAAAGTCATTAATGATTTTGTCTTAATCTAAATTCAAATGGGAATATTTTATATTTAAGTGTAATAAAGCTATTAAGAGTAGATAAGGCAGCCCTTCGGTGAAAAGATTTTAAATTTAAACTCTTCCCGAGGTCTAAGTACAGACAGGTATTTTTGTGTGCGGAGCCTAATGCGACTGCACTTGCCCAAAGCTGAACTGGTTTTAGACATATTTTATACGATTTTTGAGTGAGTTTTTGGGGTCATGATGTCACGTTTTGGGGGTGCGAGTGAATTTACATGGGCGTCGAGTATGTACAGTGGAATCACTGACAAAAATCACCTCGCATAGCCATGTGGGGACGAGGGATGGAGCTTGGCCGCGTGCGATGGGAGGAGGAAGAGAAAGTTCTAAATAGAAACGCTAGAAGCCTGACTACATACTTTCGGCCGAATTGATTTATTTATGGACGTCAAGAGGAAAACCCCGGGACTACCCGCTTGCACCATTTCTCAAAGAAACTCAAAACTCGTGCACTATAAAACACAAACGATAACGTAATACCTAAATCAAAACATAACACCGGCAAATATTTTTGGAAAGGTAAGTATAGATCCACCACCGGCTACTTTCACGACCAACTGAAGTGTCACTCATAGCTGTCGCCCTAAAGCGCACGCGCACTAGCGCCTCTAGGCACTGTTCATCCAATACCCCGAATTAATTTGACATGTTTGTATATTTCGTACAGTTTGTGCTATTTAGTTTGTGTAGAATTTGTACTTTTGCTTTAATGCTTACTTAGTAGTGGCATTTGGAATAGTTTAATACGACCGATACACTATTTACAGGTTTATTCCGTTTATAAAACAAGATTTCATGATTAATCTGAAAATAGATACTTCTTTGCAGTTAAGTAAAATGCCATTTTACTACGAGCTATTTCTCTATCCCTCAACAAATATTTATGTTTCACTTACGAAACTTGGCTTATCTATGTAGGAAACTGCTCCGTCATGCCTCATTTACTTTGACACGTTCGCTCCAGCATGAAAACCTAACCATATGCTATCTCTATGTAACCGTAAGACGATTGCGATAGTCGTAAAAACAACGATTTCCGAGGATGGCGGAAATTAAAATAACCAATAATATAACATACATTTTTGTTGGGAATACGATCCTTCATTGCTGAATGGTACCATTTATTTCGTTTCCTAATATAGTTGTCTAAATATAAATTGTTGTTGTGTTTTTTGTCGTGTCTATTGATGTGCAAAGTGCAAATGTTCACATTCCTCCAAAAGTCCTAATGACAAGATTTGCCAGTTCTGGAGCCCAATGGCCACGAAGCAAATCAATTGGTGGTGTTCTAAGTTGAAAGAGCGAACGGACAATAGCTTGGCAGTCAAAAACATAGTCTGGGGTTAGTTGTGATTGGGGACGGTACTTGCAAATAGGACAAGATTTTATATTAGTTGGTGATATCTTCAGGCCCTTGAAATGTTCACTACGCACCCTAGCTATTGAAGTAGAGGAAAAGTTTTACAAAAATAAATTATTGTAAATGCGATTAGTATAAGGTAAATATGAATTCCTTTTAAATATTACTGGATATAATACGGGAATCTTATAAATAATATGTGGCAATCTGCGATTGGAAATATGTGAGAAGTGTGGTAACCAGTAGGCTATTCCCCAAAGTAGAACAGTTTGATTGTTATTGCTAGGCACAGGACATAGTACTAAATGCGACCAGTCATTGTGTAACTACCATGAGGAGACATAAACTAAGCCTTCATCAAGCTTAAAATCTCTACTCCACTGACAAAGCTACTCCACATCCGCTGAATCGAAGATCTCCATAGAAGAGGCTCTCTAAGTCTAACGGGAGGAGTACCGCCAACCCAAAACCAAGTTCCTAATCTAAGAACCATAGGGAAGGCGCACCAAAACAAACTGATGAGGTATAGTGGTTGTACGTATAGCACGGATCGTGGCTAGGGAAGGTCGATCCAGTGACTTTAACGTATCGGTGATGTTAGTGACTGCGCCAGGCTTGGATCAGTGACTTTTGCCGGTGACAAGGAATACTGAGACAGCTCTGTATGTGCCAATAACAGGCAGGCATGCCACACTGATGACGAAAGACAGGCCGGTGACATTATTATTAGAAAGTTATTGAAACACATACACTGGGATAATAAATTATATATTCTTATATGAAACCACAAAATAACAGTTTATGTACAACATAGAGTTTAATTACAAAATACAGTGTATTTACAGTATTGGATGTTTGTAAAAAAAGGGGTTTGATGACTTTATCAAGACTTAACTGAGATCTTCTGTCATTTAAAATGTAACCACCCTTAGAAAATAGTCGCTCACAAGGTACGGATGTGACCAGTCCACAAAAATGTTGTTTCACTAGTTTGCATAAATTAGGATAATTATAGGAGTTCACACCTCGCTTTTATCTTTTTCCGAAAGCTCATTTTATTTAAAAATAAACTCATATGGAATTAAAAACAAACTATAGCGTCTACGACACACAACACTGTCACTGTCCTGAAATCTGACATAAATTGCCCATCACACACGACGTAAATGATTAGAGCCAGCAACAAATCAACCAATGACAGCCTCGGTAAAATATCAGTAACTATAAATTCAGTGACAGCGGCATTTTGCCCAATCACAACAGAAATACCCCCTCCCCCTTCCGTCAACGACACTGTACTATGATCGGCAAGTGAGCTGACCGGTTACAGTAGATCCAGTGACAGCGACAATTAAACCAATGACAGCCTCGGTAAAATATCAGTAACTATAAATTCAGTGACAGCGACATTTTGCCCAATCACAACAGAAATACCCCTCCCCCTTCCGTCAACGACACTGTACTATGATCGGCAACGTGAGCTGACCGGTTACAGTAGATCCAGAGACAGCGACAATTAAACCAATGACAGCCGCAGTAAAATATCAGTAACTATACATCCAGTAACGGCGACATTTTGCCCAATAACAACAGAACTCCCCCCCCCTTCGTCAATGACACTGTACTATGATCGGCACCGTGAGCTGACCGGTTACAGTAGATCCAGTGACAGCGACAATTAAACCAATGACAGCCGCGGTAAAATATCAGTAATTTTCCAGCCAATGACGACGACGTTTTGCCTCCGATCGATCTATTGTTACTGGAACTGGCATTTTCCATATTTTGTCACTGGTACCACCAGCGACAAACGAATATCAGTGACAAAGTCACCGGGACAGAAATATCAACCATCCCTAGTCGTGGCATCAAGCCCAGGGACCTCACGCAAGTCACCGATTTTATGGTTGACCTTCTGGGGTTGTGGTTTCACATCATGGACTGTGGATAATCCCAAAACGTAAGCACTATCATTGTGTTTTATGACTTGGAAGGAGCACTGCAACGTCCCATCCCTCCTTTTGTTTGTTTGTTGATATCCCTACTCGCAGAATACCAAAATTTGTTGTTTAAAAAACTTATTTATAAACAAACCAAACATCTGCCAATCACCCCGCTTGTTAAACCGTGCTAAACTCCCTGAGCTACGTGTATATTTCCCGCTCATAGGGCCAGACCCAAAACAAGCCTGTTCCCGCTGACTACTATTGAAAATAAGCATAAACTCCCCAAAATTGTTTATCAATTATGTATGGTCAAGATATAGTCACACATGTTATTTCAATAGTCAGCTGGAAAGAAACACATTTAAAATAATACACAAAATATTCACAGAGTCTTACCACCTGATGATGATCTGCAGAGACAGCAAGGGAACGTGCAAAATATGATCGTGTTTAAATTACCTATTTTAAAAGGCTCCTGTGTCCTTTTAAACACAATCTGCCAGTAGATAAATCTCTGGACTTTTATACAAAAAACCAACTAATCTTTAGGCTAGCTCACTGAAGTTAGTTGAGAGAAACTCTTTAAAAACATTAGGTTTTAACTATTATCATTTAGTGAAATTTAATTAAACTTGTTTACTGATTTAATAAACATTTTCATATTAGTTTGGAAAAAGCTAAACAGTTTTTATTGATTATTCGACACAGGATGAAATGCAAATACTGTTGATTTTTATAACATATTTAATTTTATTTATTTAAATAAAAAAGAAAATTTATACTTTCAAATACAACACAATTATATTAACAAAACAATTCACTAAATAACTTGTTGTTTTTCATCCTTTAAAATCTTATAATTTCCATTTATATCAATTACATTTACATAAACATAAAATTATTTTCCAAATTACACATAATAAAAATTTATCTTCTATATTGAATTGGTAAATTCGTATTTATGACACTTAATTTTTAAATTTATAATATTCTAAAAATTCTTATTTCCTTGAAAATAAATGGCTCATGGCCAAAAACCCTTTGTAAGTTTAGTATTTATCATTTGAAATTTTCTGATCACATAAATTCATTTTATTAAGCATAAAATTTATTTAAATTTTATAAAGAGTGAAGTCATTGTTTAAGCTTGAATATTTGTTTGAATTTAATAAAATTAACTGACTAAATTTGACGTAATTGGTATCGAATAGAGAAAATGACTTGCCAAAGATGTTCCTGCCGGTCCTAGAGTCCCTCGTCTGGATTCCCTGGTCCTTGGACATCGGAAGTCGGCATCCCTGGTTCGTCGGTGGTGGTTTTTCTCCATTACCTCGTCCTGGAGGCTGAGTCTGGAGCCTTCATTCCTTGGTAGTCCTAGACGTCGGAAGCGTTGAGGTTTGGTCCATCTGGCCTGATGGCGGTCCTACTCGCGGTCCAGCACAGCGTTCCGCGGCACCTCGTATTAAAAATTTATTTCAGAGTGTCTCTAAAGTCCTAGAGACCTAGTATATATATATATAGCGGTGAATTTAACCTACCTCACCCCGCCTGCAATACTTGCTATCTTTGGATTTATTCCTTGTACAGGCAAGTCGGGCAACGAATCTGTTTTAGCTTGCAGAGTTTGATTATCATTTTTGGAACACTGAAAAATGTCTATTTTATTTAAACTGTTGTAACTTTTTTGTTTTTAAGTTTTTCAAATTTTGTTTTCACTAATGTTTATTCTGGCTTATTCTGGTTCTTTTAAAATGTCGATGAAAGTTCTACGTGGTTTGGTTCTTAAGATAGCTTTTTTAAGCACTTAGAAAATTTTCGCCTCACTCCCGATGGTCAAATTTAGCTAGTTATTACAAATTTATTCTTTAATACTTTTTAATTTAGCTTAATTATTCTATTTAAGGTTTTATTTAATTTTTCACTCTTTATTATTTGTATAACTCCAAACTTGATTAATTTAAAAATCAACTTTATTACTTAAAAACAGGAAATGATTTATTTCCTATTTGCCACGGTATATCAGACCGTTGCAGCACACGCAATGCTATGAACTTCTCGTCAGCACTCTCCGCTTTGATCATCGATTTATTATTCTATCACTTTTCACAAATATTCTGGTTATGTCTGCGCTAGACATATAGAGATATACAGTGTACTCACAGACCATTGACCACGTCTCCCAAAGCAATTGATTACGAGTATGTACATCATCAACACATGTTTCTACATTTTTACAAACAAAAAACTTTTCCACGATATCACTCCATAAAAATAGTTTCGAAATATTACAAACAAATAATTAGGTTGTTCGAAGCAAGTTGATGTTTCAAACAGCGACCATTAAGGTTTCAAAACATGCGCTGTATTCATTTTTGTGGAAGAAGAAATTATTCTAAATATCTTCACATGCTCTAAATGCGCCACGTGACTAAGTTAAAAACAAACTGACTTCAAAGCTCAAGCCACAATTGTACGACTACAATAAAATTATTTTAAAACACCATACCTTGTTATAGTAACCAATTCGATTAACACATATTTCTTCACTCTTAACAAATTATAAAAATTTTAATACTTCTTGTTACAAGTGTTTATACTTTGTAAAGTGCATAGTGAAAGGAGTTACGTGTATATTATTATTATTGTTGTTTTTTGTATTTATTGTGTCGTGTGGAGTTTCATGCTTTCTAACTGAATAAGAAATCGATTGTGTGATCAATGTTACGTTTGGAAAGTAACTGCACGAAATCAAATTTGGTAATGTTGGCGTTTAGAAATTCATGAATGGAATGGGGCGTGGATACTGACGTCTCGCTTCGGCAATTAACATGTCTGTAAGTCAGTAAATTAGGCGGAGGCGTCATAGATGCAATGGTTCCCCTGTGTGATCTCCTAGAGAACAGCAGGTACTAAGTACCTTCTAGAAAATCGCAGGTACTAATTACCTCCTAGAGAACAGTAGGAATTACATACTTTCGAGACTCATGTACTAGTACCTCCAAGAGAACAGTAGGTACTAAGTACCGCCTAGAAAACCGCAGGTACTAAGTAGCTCCTAGAGAACAGTAGGTAATAAGTACCTCCTAGAGAAGAGTAGATACTAAGTACCACATAGAGAACAGCAGGTACTAAGTACCTACTAGAGAACAGCAGGTACTAAGTACCTCCTAGAGTACAGTAGAGACTAAGTACCTCCTAGAGAACATTAGATACAAAGTAACCCCTAGAGAACAGCAGGTACTACATACTTCCGAGAGTACCTCAGGTACTTAGTACCTCCAAAAGAAAAGTAGGTAATAAGTACCTCCTAGAGAAGATTAGGTTCTAAGTACCATATAGAGAACAGCAGGTACTAAGTACCATATAGAGAACAGCAGGTACTAAGTACCTACTAGAGAACAGCAGGTACTAAGTACCTCCTAGAGAACAGCAGGTACTACATATTTCCGAGAGTACCTCAGGTACTAAGTCCCTTCAAGAGAACAGTAGGTACTAAGTACCACATAGAGAACCGCAGGTACTAAGTACTTCCTAGAGAACAGTAGGTAATAAGTACCTCCTAGAGAAGAGTAGGTACTAAGTAAACCCTAGAGAACAGTAGGTACTAAGTACCATCTAGAGAGCAGCAGGTACTAAGTACCTCCTAGAGAACAGCAGGTACTAAGTACCTCCTAGAGAACAGTAAGTACTAAGTAAATCCTAGAGAACAGTATTTACTAAATACCTCCTAGAGAATGGTAGGTGTTAAGTTCGTCCTATAGAACAGCAGGTATTGAGTAGCATCTAGAGAACAGCAGGTACTAAGTACCTCCTAGAGAACATCAGGTACTAAGTAACTTCTAAAGAACAGCACGTACAAAGTACCACCAAGAGAACAGAATGTACTAAATACCTTCTAGAGAACAGCAGGTACTAAGTACCTGCTGGAGAACAATGGATTCTCTCTCCTTGTCTCTGGCTGCCACCACTTCATATATGTAAGTAAAACACAAAGAAAAGGTAGTTCCGATTTCTCCAGCTATACAAACTGTAATGTCTATTAGTGAAGTTATATTTTAATTGTGAACTGAAATTTATATTTGTAATTTTGAATAAATTATTACTTTTATCCAATACTTGTTCACCCTTTCAGAAATTCCTATTCATAAATCAAGGTCGGACGTTATGTATAACCTATTACATTTCAACAGAACTTTTAAAAGGCTTCTTTTATGATCAGATGTTAGCTAAATTAATTATTAGAAAATATCATGTCTATATAACTTAAAAGAATTGAGAATTGAAAGAAAAATTGGAGAATTTAAATCGGAATCAAATATTTTAGGTGTCCCTAAAAATTACCAAATTTAATATCATGCAATTACTTTCTAAACTTAATGTCCATCCCATAATCAATTTGTTACTTAGTTAGAAAATTTGTTAATACTTACTAAGACAGAACGTTTTTGATTGCTATGTGCCGATCTTCATCAGTGTCTTCTGGTTTTCGATAGTATCAAAGAGTATGTGTGATTTGTATTGTGTTTGTTTGTTTAATATGTTTGTACTTTGTGTTATTATAAGTTTCATATTGTTCTAGTGTGTTGGGATGTGATTCTATGTTATTGATGTATAAGATTTCTAGGTTATGATAAATGTTTGTGTATTTGTGTCCTGTTTCTTTTATGTGATTGTAAAATGTTGAGTTGGTATTCTGTTTGTGTTACTCGACTCTTTGTTTGAAGCTGCGAACTGTTTGTCCAATGTCGCAGCTTTAAACAAAGAGTCGAGGAACACAAACAGAACACCAACTCAACATTTTACAATCACATAAAAGAAACAGGACATAAGTACACAGGCATTTACCATAACCTAGAAATCCTACACATCAACAAAAAAGGACCACATCTCAACACACTAGAACAATAAGAAATTTACAGACACATAAAAACACAAAGTACAAACATATTAAACGAACAAACACAATACAAATCACACATACTCTGATACTATCGAAAACCTACCTTTAAAACCGTCACCGCTTGACCCAACATTTCCAAGCAGAAGATACTGATGAAGATCGGCACATTGCATCAAAAACATTCTGTCTCTGTAAGTTTTAACAAATTTAAGGTTTGGAGTCATAAACTATTGTTTAAATAATTAATAAGATTCACCGAACTTAATGGACTACATAATTCAAAAATTAGTTAGAAAGAATTAAATATATCGTGTGTAATACAAAACATGAAACCATACAATAAATTCGAACTCCTTTTTACTTTTTCACTTATATAAACACTTATCACAAGATCTATCTAAATATTTACCTTTGTTAGAGTGAGGTAATATGCTCAAGTTCATTTGGTTAGTATGGTATTATGTTTTAAGATAAGGTATGGTGTTTAAAAAAAATTATAGTAGTTGTACAAGTATGGCCTTAATTTTGCTGAGTGTCAAGTCAGTTTACTTCCCAAATTCAACCACATAATCGGTGTAGAAATAAATAGATAGGTGACAGATGGATAGGGGCACCAGGAGTGTTATCTATGCCAGTTTTTATTTGCTATCATATTCATGTAGCATATAACATTATTATAAACAATGTAACTCAACTACAAAATATGATGTTTAAATAATATGAATTAAATAATCTAAATTTATATTAAACTGATATCATTCAAGTAACTTATGTGTAGTATGAAAAATAAATATTGCAAAAATAGAGTTTTATGTTTGCCATACAATATATTATTGCAATAGTTACTTTGACAAAAAAAGTACAGTGATAATGAAGAAATATGCTGGAATATATATATATATATATATATATATATATATATATATATATATATATATGTGTGTGTGTGTGAAGTTATTATTACTTGTAAATAATTTTTTGCACTTGTAAAATTATTGCACTTAGTGGTGGAAAACATTATTTACAAGTAATAATAATAACTTCATAAAGTCAGTGCAACGGAAAAATAATGAAATATATATATTTGTTAATTGGAAACATAAGGTAAAAATAATTGCACTTAGTGGTGGAATTATTTACAATTGACAATAATAACTTTATAAATCAGTGAAACGGAAAAATAATGGACAACGTGAAATATCGCGATATATATATATATATATATATATATATATATATATATATATATATATATATATATATATATATATATATATACCTTAAGCATTGACTTAAAGCTGAAAATATCAGGAAGCAAAAGTGTGTGGTAATCGGAAGTATATTAATCACAATCACAATCTAGTGAAAACACTTGTGAAAGAAGTGGAATTCAAATACTTTCGACAGACATTGTATCAAATTAAATTTTAAAATAGTCTTTGCATGGGTGGACCATAAATGGCAAATAGAGTATGAGTTATAATAATACTGTATGAAAGTAAAAAAGAAGGGTTTATTAATGGCAAAAAATAAACCTGTTAAACATTCATACATGTAATAATTTGGCTATAAATATAAAAGTTATATTAATCTATATAAGGATAGTTGGATATGTTTATACCAACCTCTAAAGAAGCTATACAACATGAGAAAATATTAAAACAATTACTTACAACACATATAAAGAAGTTCCATTGCTATTACTTTTGTAACACAACATGAAGTTACGTTATTCAGATTGGCATTTTGTGGAACAGAGATTGGCAAAACACAGGAGGTGTCAGATAATCGAGCAATGTTATTTTATACAGGGAAGATAGTTCATTTTCCTGTAAAAAAACACTAATAACAGCATGGAGCAATTGTGACATAAAGAACTGGATTTATTGCTTAGCAAGACAACACAGAGAGAAGTATTTAAAGAGATACATGAAGAATTATCAAAAAGAGGAAAGAAGGAAATTGAATGAAGATAAAGATAACTGTATACATAAGTTAAGAAGTAATAAAATGGGAAAAATTATTAGAGAATTTTCAAAATTAAAAATTATTACGTATTTTTATTCAATAATAATACAAATTTGTGAAAAGAAATTTTTAAGAAATTGGAAAATAAAAACATGGATAAGAGGAAGAGACTTAAATAAAAAAATATGATTAAAAAAGATGATTCTTAATTAACCCTTTAAAAGTTATATAATCATTTATGATAAAACATCATGGACCCGGACAAACTGTTTTTTTTGCCCAAGAATTTTTGATTTTAGGGGTGGTTTTTAGCCACAGGAAGTCTATTGCCATTGGTCTCAACTTTTGGAAAATGTGAGATTTTGCCCCCAGTGGCTCCTAGAGTTCTGATGTTATTCTTATGGAACTAAACACAGAACCATACAAACATTTTCTTGTCCAAGTATTTTTGATTTTATTCTTTTTTAAGTGTTTTTGGCCACAGTAAATCAACTGGGACTGTTACAACTTCGTGAAAATTCGGGATTTCACCCCAGTGGCTCCTGGAGTTCAAACCCCGAACAAAGGTTTTTTTTATTTGGGTCTTCAACCACGAGAAATTGATTGGCACAGGTCTCAACCTTGGAAAAATTCGGGACTCTGCCCCAGTGGCTCCTAGAGTTTTTAGATTTTTTTTTGTTGGGTTTTCGGTCACAAGAAATTGATTTGCACTGGTCTCAACCTTGGGAAATTTCGTCATTCCACCCCAGTGGCTCTTAAAGATCAAACCCCAAACAAAAAATTTTATTTTTAGAACAAGGATATTTGGTTTCTTTATTTTATTTGGGTTTTCGACCACAAGAAATCAGTTTTTACCCCAGACAAATTTTTTTTTATTCAAGGATTTTTTTGGAGGGGGCCACGAGAAATTAATTGGAACTGGTTTCAACCTTGCAAAAATTTGGGATTCTGCTCCAGTGGATTCTAGAGTTCTCATTATGCAACTCTATTTTTACCGCCATACAATCCCACAAGAACCATGTTTATTTTGTGTATATAAAATGTATTTCTATTGTGGGATAATAAATTAATTTTTGAATTTTATTTGTATAACTATCCATAAACGCTCTGTTTAATCGGAGCGAAGCTCGCTCTCCCAGTATTTAAAAATAAAGCAGTAATTTTGATGAAAGAATTTAATTAAAATTTCATTTAAAATAAGCAATGTAACTTTTTTTAAAAGTCAATTCCTAAAAAATTAATCTAAAAGTTAAATGCACAAAAAAAATTATATTTGCAACTATTATAAATATGTTTATAGAGTAAATTTGGGTAAGATTGCGTGTTGGGTAAAACTGTGTATTTTTTAGTATATTTGTAGCAAATTTGGTACTATTATACCATCAACAATTCCAGCAGTATCCCTAGAGGTCATTGTAGTGGATAGTCTCTACAGCAATAGCGTGCATTTCAATTCAGGTAATTGTTATTTACACTTGATTACATTATGTATACTTTTAAGTGTTATGTTATTTTAAGAAAGTAATAGTGCATGTAAAAGTACATTTCATTTAAAGTAATTTTGTTACTAGAAAGTATTATACAGCTCAGTCTAAAAATCTGAAACACCTTTAGTTTTAAGATTGCGCACCCGGATAGCTGGCCTGAGCAACCGGGCAGGTCCACAGGTGGCGGATAGTGGAACGGCCTGCAGATATGTAGGTTACTTGTGAATAAGGACTCCGGAAGGTTTCTGAATAAGCAGGCCCGGACCAAGGCAATGGTTCAAAGGTAAGGAATTATTCCTCCTCGTCAGTCAACCGGTTGGGTGTGGTAGAAATAACTGTTCTGACTGGATACTGGGGTAGTTGGGAATTAAGTCCTCACAATGCTACTCTCACCTCCCAGGTGAACCAAGGGCAATGCGGCTGTGAAGTATGGGCGGGAAACTACCCTAACGACACAGTTGTAACAAAAGAGAGTAAAGCAGGCTGTTCGCTCCATGAGCAACAGTTAATAATGTCCTGAACTTGGGGTGTGCTTCAAGGTCAGTGACTGAATACCCATTCCATGGTGAAAGGCATCGTGCCGATGGATGAATGGCTACAGGGTATAAAATGCAGTAGCACACGATCCCCTTGAGGAACCAGACAAAACCTCATAGTGTGTTGTCATGCCAGGGCAGTGGGGGTTCTGCTCTGGTTGACCGTTCTTTCCTCCATACTTGGGAAGCTAATGGACCAAGTAAATACACAAATTGATGTTGAGTCTGCACAGACAGCGGGAGCCAATGAGACGGCAAACAGTGAGTCTGTAGCAGATGTGTCAGCGGCAACCACCACTGGGGGTGCGGTGGCGGCTGCCGACTGCAGAAACCAGTGAAATGGTTGTAGAGTTGAGCACGCTTTCTCTACGGAGAAAGCGTATGAGTGGAGCGGCCAGAAGGCAGCTCCGAAGAAATCAGGCGAGAGCAGCGGGAGGGCCAATAATCCTGAGCACACAACGCAGGGGAGGCCAAAACCGAGCCGAGCATGTTAACGTCCAGGGCTTGGACGTTGTGAGGGGTGATGTGCAACAGGTGGGAAGCAATCAACCACGAACACCAAACCCCAACATGGAGATTGCATACTTGAACAACTGGGCTAATCTCCCAGATGTTTCGGGATATATGAGTATCGAGTTCGTGGTCAAAGAACCTGTCTTAGAGATGAGCAGTGATCACCTTTCTCAGACATTTGCACCTGACCAGGCCCACCAAACTATGATGGAATGGTCAGGGTCAGTAACATCGAGAGCTCAGATCTGGTACACAGATGGTTCCAAGATGGACTTCGGCACTGGAGCGGGGGTGTATTGTAAAAACCCAAGGGTAAAACTAGTTTTTTCCTTGGGGAGGCATACCTCTGTCTTTCAGGCCGAAATATATGCTATAAACATCTGTCTGGGAGAGATAGCGAGAAGGGGAATACACAGGACCCGGATTGCTATTTTCTCTGACAGTCAGGCAGCAATTAAGGCACTAAACGGACATGTGGTCACCTCGGCCATAGTTAGGGAGTGCCTAAATAACCTAGAAGCCCTAGCAAGGCACAATCAAATCAAGATAGGTTGGGTGGCAGGGCATAAGGGAATATTTGGAAATGAAGCCGCAGATGCGCTGGCCAGAGAGGGGTCTTCAACTCCTCTAATTGGACCGGAGCCGGCGGTAGGTATTTCCAAATCCATGGTCAAGATTGCAGTGCGAAGGTGGATGGCTGAAAGACACTGTGAGCACTAGGTCAGGGCTGAAGGAATGAGACACAGTAAGCTAACCCTTAGGAAACGTTCCTTGGGGCTGCAGGAGAGTCTCATCTATCTGTCTAGGCAGGAATTGAGGATAGCCACAGGTCTACTCATGGGACACTGTGGACTAAGGAAACATCTGCATAATACGGGTATCTTCAAAGAAGAATCAGTGTGCAGATTATGCGGGCAAGAACTGGAGACTGCCACACACATCATTTATAGATGTGAAGCACTTGCCGAGAGGCGCTTCAACCTCTGGCGATACCACAGCTCTGGAAGAGGATGCTGAAGATAAAACACTAGTCAGGAAACTTCTACACCTGGTAAGAGGGAAGGGGCTCTTTGACTAGATCAGGGAGATAAGTACAATATACCTATGGTAGCGGTGCTTCGGGCAGTTTTAAACCCACTCCCAAGTTAATGAAAAAAAAAAAAAAAAGATTGCGCACATTTGTTTGAGGCAAGACTACACATGAATTGATATGCGCAGTCTTACCTCTGTATTTTTAATAAATATGTTTAAAGACTCCTACATATGATGACATTTGTCTTAAATATAAAGCCGCTTTAAGTTTATCATCCATATAGCGTACATAAAATTCTAAAAATCAATTGTTACTAACTTTTGGTAATAATGCTTTGAGAACCAAGTTAGTTATTTCCTACTATCAAATGCACTATTGTTCACTGGTAAATATCTCTATTTATATTTGAACTTATATTAAGAATAGAAGCTCTAGGCACAAACACTTAATACTTTCACTTTATAACTGAACACGTTAGCGCCAACACCGCTAGTGTGCCGTAAGTAACATCTTTTGTTTTCCTTACGGGCCTTTTCTTCAACACACCTGGAAAATTCAACCATCTGTTTACATTCATTCCTACTTTCTAATTTTGACATGGTCATCACAATGGAACCTTAATTTCAAACTAAAACTTTGTAAAGAATTCTTTCCAAACTCGAAGAGCAGTTGAGAAAAGATAAAATTGATCATTAGTTAGATTCTCTGAGTTCAGTCTTCCTTTTATGACTTATTACTACTAATTTTTTTTAAATGGGATTATTACGAGTACTTTCTACATTCTCACATTTATAGATTTCAGATCAGCTATGGTTCGCAATTGTGTGAGAACTTCTGAGAGGATTACTTGCAGTGAAGGAGTATTGCAAGAAGCAACACATATTATATGGTTTTGGCATTTTTAGTTTTACGTGTTTAACATAGTTATTTGAGTTTCTTAATACATTTAATAATAGTTTCCATTGTTCTAAGAATAGCTAAAAATAGTTTATAGGTTTTTTTACAACTATTCTATGTAAATTTAT
This sequence comes from Prosapia bicincta, assembly GCA_036971475.1. Lineage (NCBI taxonomy): Eukaryota > Metazoa > Arthropoda > Insecta > Hemiptera > Cercopidae > Prosapia > Prosapia bicincta. The sequence continues at coordinate 71,052,700 of JBAIZL010000001.1, forward strand.
TTAAATAACTTTCTAAGAATAGCTAAAAATAGTTTATAGGTTTCTTTACAACTATTCTATGTAAATTTATTTAAATAACTTTCTAAGATTAGCTAAAAATATTTTATAGGTTTTTTTACAACTATTCTATGTAAATTTATTTAAATAACTTTCTAAGAATAGCTAAAAATAGTTTATAGGTTTTTTTACAACTATTCTATGTATTTTATTTATTTAAATAACTTTGTATTTAGTTTAATAACTATAGTTTAAAAATGTTGTAAATATTATTATACAGTTACAAGGTTGTATAAATATATTATTATACAGTAATACCTCGACTTACGCTACCCCGTCTTACGCGATTCCCAAGTTGTGCGGTTTTAAATCATGCTGTCCAAGTTACGCAGAAACTGCCCTGTTCTGGAAGAAAATGCCTGTGATAACTTTTATAGCTCATGAAAAGAAAATATTTTCAGGTTTTAAGGGCGCCAAAGACCGATTGTCAATGGTGGTTGGCGCAAATACAGCTGGTGACTGTAAGTTGACACCTCTTATAGTTTATCACTCAGAAAATCCAAGGGCATTAACAATTTTTCTAAAGCTAGCTTGTCTGTGATTTGGAAGTCGAATCGGAAGGTTTGGGTGACAGCTATTTTTTGAGGAATGGTTTGATCATCATTTCATACTTGAAGTTGAACGTTATTGTCGGTCTAAACAAAATCCTTTTAAAGTGATTCCTATTAATTCACAATATACCTGGCCATCTTCTTACTACCTTGAATAATTTTGACACACATGTAAAAGTGATATTTTTTCCACCTAACACAACTAGTTGGCTTCAACCGATGGATCAGCGAGTCATCAAAACATTTAATGCTTATAGGCAAGAAGATAATTTGTGCATCTGGATGAAGCTATGAGACAGAACAACGAGCTCTCTGTTGAAGATTTTTGGAAACAATTTAATGTTTTAGACGCTTTGAGAATCATTGGACAATCTTAGAATGAAATTTCACCAAAAAAAAAAATTGAATGGCGTTTGGATAAAGGCGGTCTATTTTTTTCGCCACTGAAACTCAAGCAGAATCAGTGACAGCGTCTGATGAAATATCTGATGTGATTAAAGAAGTTGTCGGTTTTGGCAGACAACTAAATATAGAAGTAGATAATGATGACATTAAAAAACTGCTGGATTTACACAACCAGGAGCTGACAATTAATTGATGAGCTCATAGAAATAATAGAGGTTTTGACGACAACCGGATGGAAGATAGAAAAATTCATAAATATATTTGAAAAGTACATTTCTAGCAATGGGAAAGTTGGGTCAGGGCCAAAGCGAAAGACCTCGAACAAGAAGATACTCGGTTCGAATCCTACTAGATCCCCCAAATTTTTATAGCTTAATTATTGAATAAATATTTGAAAAACTATATTCACATCAATTGCCATCCACTATAGGCACTATAGGTTTCAAAAAAATGTAATTGAATTTGATTAGATGAATAAAAACACATTTTATTAATGATTGAAAATTTGTATAATATATATATCAGGAGAGTATGATCTAAAAGAAGGAATTGAAAAAAGAGCATCAAATATATTTGATAGTGAAGCTTTCATCACTTTTATTTTCTAAACCTTACTTTATCTTAGAGATAATATTAAGGAACTGAAATTGCAGTCAGTGTATATTTTGATAGAGCCCATGTGTATGTATAAACTCTTCTTCTATTATGTGTCAGCTCAATTGTTAAATCATATTTTGATTAGGCTTTACATTATGTTAAAAACGTTTTTTTAATACTAAAATATAAACACACATTACAAAATATATATTTCACAAAATAGAGGTTTACTCATTTTAATTTACAAACGAATCAGAAAATTCGGTTTGTTTTGAAAATTTTAATTTGTACTAATTCTAAATAGGTATTCATGAAAGTTTGTGTCCAATGGCATTGAGGCAAGGCTATATTTATGTTTGTCCTTGAAGATAATTTCTTAGACTGGTTCTCTAAATAGTAGTTGGATGTACAAGGACTCTGTAATCATGTACGAGTAGTTTGTGTTCCTTCATTTCAGTCTCATTCACTACTATATAACTTTATATCTATTAGAAATGCACAACTTTTGCCTATTTTGTTTTCGTGTGATTCTTCTTGGCTTACATACATTTGATAAATACATGTTCATTTATAAAAAAGCATATTTGTAAACTATAGTTAACAAATGTTTTAAAGAAAATAATGTACACAGACTATTAATGCCTGATCAGAAGGGATGTGGGGCAGATACAGTGAAGGACTCCATTTGTAATGAATGTTTTTAAAAATATAGATTGTTGTCTTTATAATAATGTAGTTCTCTACTGATGTAATACAGAATTGTCTACTCATTTTCTTGCCGGACATTTAGATAAAACAGCTGTGGAAAATAATTGGCTTTTTAACACTGCAGTCACGTATGTTTCTCATTTCACTACAAAAATGGTGTTCTGTTGAAAGCTGATTTTTGTTATAGTTTTTAGACTCCATACTTCTTAGACTGCCAGATCCCAATTGTGTTCCAGTTTTTCACCTAAATTTTTTTAATCATGTAAGTATTTTATGTACGTGTAAGTACTGAAATTAATTGAAATTTTGATTTCTGGGTTAAGATTGAGAGAAATGTGCCACTAAATAACTGTAATATTTTATTCTCTAAAAGGTGGGGTACATAACAAATGGCTTCCTTAAACAACACTTGATTCCTTAATCTAGCAAGGGTTTTTCTTGATCCCTGGTTTAATATTATGATGCAATACAATTAACATTTAACATATACATGTACAACTAAAATCACAAATATTTTTTTTATTTGTAAAATCTAACTTACAAATAATTTAAGCTCATAGATAATATACATAATTATTTTGGAAAAATTTTTACAAGTAAAATTTATAGATTTTTATACTGTTGGAAATTAACTTTTTGTTTTATGTATTAAAATTTTATAAGAAATATGTATCAGAATTTCTTCAAACAGAAAAATTAATAACAATTCTATAAAATAACGTAAACACTAGTTCAGTTATAAAATTTTCAATTTATTGTAACTAAAATTTTAGGATTAGTGTGTAAACTGGTGTACAAATTAGGTCTTCCCCAAATATAATGTTTGGATAAAGTCAATAATGTGATAAAATCAATGATAAGCCAGTGAATGAACATCACTGATGACATGTTTCACTATAAAGATGACAAGTAGAAGAATCTGTATAGTAAGAAACTCAAATAATGCATATATGCAAATATCTAGTGGAGTAGTCCAGCAAATAACTGAAAGTGGACAAATATTACTATTTATTAATTTGGTTGATTATGACCAATTATGGACTGTAAAATTAGTAAAATCTAATTAGTTTAAATACATTATGTTTTAATTTCAAACTAGAATTCTCTTCAAGGTTTAAACATTTATTTCAAAAGAACACAAAAATATTGATGTTACATCATAAAATAAAACAAAATATTAATAACATTCTATATAAAAAAAGTAAAAGTTACTTATACTAAATGTCTTGCATGCAATAGCATAGACATCCCATGAAAAGAGAATTAATTCAATAAAAATGCTAAAAAAATATAACTGTTTTGACATCTTTTATATTGTCTTTGTCTTGTATACCACAAAAACTTAAAATTTGATCTACAACAGAATCATAGGTAATTAGAAAATATTTCAAACCATGTTGTGATTAATAAATAGACTTTTATATCTATAATAATGTTTTGATAAATTATTACACTGTTTAGAATTTTTAAGAAGTCAATTTTATGTTTATTACATATAGTACTTGAACGATGTTTTGTCTATTCCAAATAACTTTTACTAAAAGTTATAAAGTAATTATATAAAATATCAAGAGCACAGTGGTACAATATATTACAATGAAAATATTGGAAAGAATCCCAATACCACACAAATAATAAAAAATAACAAATACAACAAGTACCCTTATGTAGATTTCAATGACCATGTTATCATCATCAGAGGGTCTTATTACAAAATTACAATCTACCAAACAAGAAGTTACAAGCTAGAGTGATAAGTTACAAAAGATGTTACAAACAATCACTCTAGTTGGTAACTTCTTGTTTGCTAGATTGTAATTTTGTAATAAGACCCTCTGATGATGATGATGACATGGCCATAAGGGTTTATCCATAAGTAACTTGTTTTATTTGTTACTTTTGTGGTATTGGGGTTCTTTCCAATATTTTTATTGTAATCTAAAGTAATTAGATAAACTATATTTTTACTACTGTCATTTTACCTTTTTACAATACGATCGAGCTACTTAAGTTGAAAAAAAACCCTAGTAAATTGAGTTTAATTTGCAATTTTAGAACTATATTTAGGGGCTAAAGATTATGTTTTATTTAAACAATCCTAAATATGGAAATATGAATGATTTTCTAATACCTAACCCATTGCTGTTATTTTGTAAGTTCTTGTAAAAATTCTTGCTTTTTGAAAAGAACTATAGCTCTTGTTTGGTCAACATTAGTAGCAATTAAATTTAGGAAAACGTGTTACTTGGAAGTATTTCTCTGTTATACTATTAAATAGAAATTGTATGATTTTGTTTATGAAAATACATCTTAATTTATAGCAATAATCAGTTGTTATTTTAAAAATCTGCAATAGCTTCAAATACTTGTTTAATACAAAATCATGGTTACTAAAAATGTTTTACAACCATAGTTTATTTTGAATATTACTAATAGCTTGAATAATTATAAAAAAAGGATCTCGTTTGTAAAAAAATTTAAGCAAGAAACCCCTATGTTAATACTAATATTGCTATCATTACCAATATCTACAAATAATTTTTTTTTTAATTTTAACTTTAACTGATCTTTGATGTTTGCTCAATTGAACCCTAGTTAATTTTTCATGAAATACAATACTTATAACAGTACCTTTAAGATACCCGTCCAGGAACGTTTTTTAATATGATCGTATTCTTTAAGAAATTTATATGATACGAATATCTTTAATTTCCAATACAGCAAACTTACTTTTAAATTTCTAGATATATTATGTGATCATTTTGTGACAGTCTGAAATAGCAACATAAAGAAATGTTTTAAAATTAATAACAGGTTATTTTAAAATTAGATTGTCTATCATAGGTCATAATCAACAAAATTAATAATAAATTATGGATATAAAATTATGAAAATTCTGCCACTACTGAGTTAGCTTAGTGACAAAAAGGTATCAAAACATATCATTGTTGCATTGGTCCCTTTTCAATCTAATTGCAGTGGAAAAGTTTTTCAGGACTGTTACTAGAGTTTGTGGGACATGATTTAACTTGGGAAATACATATTTTGTATGTTAACAATGGTGTCAGTTATCATTGCTGAAAGGAAATAAGGGGGGAAATGTAAAACCTGAATTTGGTACCAAGTAAAATGTCTGAAGCCTAGAAATTAATACTAATTACAAAATGGTAATACTTTGTTTAAGTATAATTTACAAATGAAAATTCATTCTGTACAAAATATTCAATATACCATTTCAATACATAATTATATATATAATTCACTAAGAAAATATAATTTAGTTATAACTAAACAATTTATAAACTAGGGGTAAATTTTAAATGTCTAAGTGACTTCTTTTCAAATAGGAATATTGGAAAGTAGAATAATCTTCTTTATAATCTATGTATAAATATATATATATATACAAAACAATTACAATTTTTTGTAATACATAAAACATATCAAACAATGAGCTCCATATACAAGGATGTAAAAGAAAGCACTAAAATTGTATAAAGTTAAATGAGTTAACAGTACGATTTCAATTTTACTGCTGTTTTTAAAAGAAACATACAATTTTATTTTAAATAGCTAAGATGATTTTTTTAGTCCTAAATGTATTAGACTTACCCTGATATAAATATACGTAAAAAATTCTACTGCATATTAAGCAATATTTTACTTAGAATATAAATATTTTGTAATATTTGAAAATCCTAGCTTGTCTAATTTCCCACTTTAAACTCATTAATTTACATTTTACAAAGTTATCATTAAAAGAGCTGAGATATTGATAATGTTGCATCGTAATTTTGATCTTGCCTTGCATTTCATTTTAACCTTGAACAAAGTTTCAAGGTCTCTAAAAATAGCCTAATGTAAAAATCAGCCTAGTTTAAAAAAAATTTTGTTTCTAAAAGTATTACAAAAACAACTCTAAGAATAAGGATGCAATAATAAACCGTAAACCAATGAAATGCCTTTTCTGAATATATAAGAGTGGGGGTTCTGTTACTGTGGGAAACTGATTCTATCTTTCACCACCCACGGTAGAGGAGATATCCATGGGGCTCGAATCATTATTTTTGTATTAAACTCATGTTTAAACTTTTAATACATTAGATTTCAAAATTTAATAAGAAAGTGAAAATGTTTTATAAGTAACATGTTCCGTTTATTTTATATTTTCAAAATATAACTATGCGTTAAGAGTAAACCCTTGTAAACTTTGTGCTAACAAAGCCAAGGAAGTTAGAGTGATTGCCAAGGTATGTTTTAAACTTAATTTCTTGATATTTTTAGATAGAATCAAATCAGTAAATATAAAAAACCAGTGTGCATTTGACCTAGCGTTGCTTTTACATTTTAAATTAATACTGAATAACTAAATGGTCATTCTTAGATAACAGCATCTGTAGAGGCCTGTAGGTTTAAACAGAGATTATGTGAATCTGCAACATGTAGAATGCAACTGCCTAATTTTATTCAGCAAAACAGAACTTACTTTAAAACGCATCTAACATTAATTAACAAAGAAGAATCAAGACATATATCAAAGTATTTAAATCCTAACCACAATAAATTTCAATGCATTTGAACTTACTTCACAGGCCCTCATTCCTATTCGTTGCAACAGGGATGTATGTAACTGGGTATAATTCAAATAAGCATAGGCTATACTACCCTTACCCGTGAGTGATATCTACAAATTTTTAAATTTTATCCATGAAATAAAAATTTCTACACAGGGATTTTGTCAGTAAATATATTCAATATACAAGTGCATGAGATATTGTAAATAAACATTATTTTTTTAACAATTATTATAGTATTAGTAAAATATTTAGGTTTTAAATACATTGAATGTGGATGGCGTGCATGAACGCCCTTGTAATGCACATGCTCTACTGGCATTCATGCATGACCTGGTCTCACTCTCAATTTATTGGTTCATTGTGAGGTTAGTTGATGCCAGAAAACCTTGATCGTTTGTCTGTTATTATGTAAGTCTTTGAGAAAATTTTGGTGCATTTTATTTTTTTTCACCATTGTTGTCGGGCAGGGGACTGTGTTATCGTATTAGTGTTACTTGAAGTGTGTTAGTGTTTATTGTTTTTTTACAATGAATATGGATAACGAGGATGAATTATTACAGAATTTCTACTGTAACGATGTTTGTCTAATTAGATATTCTCCAATAATTCATCTTCATTATCTATATTTATTGTACAAAAAATAATAAACTCTACTATAACACACTCCAAGTAACACTAATACCATAATACAGTCCCTAATCTGTAAGCAATGGTGAGATAAAAAAAGAAATACATCAAAATGTTTAAAGAGACTGGCAAAATAGCCTACAAGGGACACAAAATTTTCCGTCAATGACTAACCTCACAATGAACCAATGAATTGAGAAGGGGAGAGAGGCGTTCATGAATGCCTACCGCCATGGGCGCTAGTAGAGCACAGGCACTCATGACCGCCCGGCACACTTAACGTGATAAGAGCTTATCTATAAAATGGAAAAGTAAACAAGGCTAGGAGAGGCAACAATTTGTCTATAATCCTAACATAACTTCAACTAAAACTACTCGTAGTAAAGAAAATTTACATATATTGTGAGCTAGTCTGAAAAGATTTTTTTTTAAAGCTATAGTTTTTTTTACCACCCTAGCTTAGTCTATAATAAATAATACCCTTATATAAACTGGAAAAATACATTCAGGCACTTGCTATGATATAAGTATAGGATTAGCGAAGTGTTACTAATTGTTAACATCCACAGGATGGAGTGGAAGCAGAAGGAAAGAGCATATTTAAAACTTTTACAAACATACAGCCTATTGAAACCATTAAACGTAAATATTTTAATAGCAAGTTCTTAATAACTATAAATCCCACCAGTAGTTTATACATGCTTTATTTTAGTATTCATAAATATATTTTTAGGAAAAATGTCTATTGTATTATGAATTTGTAGTCTGTAATCAATTGGAGTTATAGTATTTAAAAAGTACAAAAGATTCAACTGTAAAACATATATAAAAAACTCTAAAAAAAAAAATCAAAATTATTTTATACAATGTAAAACTATTTACAGTACACACTATGAAACGAGATTGTTTATAGTTTTAAAATATTATAAACAATTAAATTTTTTAAAACTTGTATTTATTATTTTATTTAACCTCAATGCAGACATTTATCATTATATGAATTTCACCTGCAGTGCATGCTTTCCACAACAGTCTGTGAGTGTCATTCAAAGCAACTCTCATAAATAATTTTTACAACTACTAAAGGAATTGCCATATTTTTTGTTCTTGTTTTTAGTTACTACTGAGCATCTACATCAACTGTTGATCCCCTCAAAATTTCTCTACACTCCAGAATATCTTTGTAAACCCCAGAGATTAGAAACATATTTTCTCCCTTCAAAGATTATATCAATTCAACGATCTTAAATATTGTCTTTTAAAATATATATAATAACTTGTAAAGACAATACAAGAAAAAAATAATATTATTAAAATATTTAATTTTTTATGGTGAACCAATTTCTGTTAATAAATCTAATACATGGCCAATTTCAATAACATGACATACTAACATTATTTTATTAAAAAATTTGTATATCAACTCAACTCCACTTCATAATATTTACAAATTCTATTAGGCTGCAGACATACAGAAAGCAACTGGTGATCGCAACACAACGTAAGTTAGCAGCTTTAGTTGCTATTATAAAAGATGCTAGTCAGTTTACACGATTGTTCATATGAAGTTGCTAGTTTAGTAATGTTGTCGTCAGAGGAGAATACTGTCCTTGTCTATATTATAAGAAGGAAGCTACAAAAACGCTACAAAAAAAAGACAATTCAATGTACACCACTATAACGTTATTGATGCGAGACAAAGGCAAAACATTGCTGTGTAAAATTCACGAAATTACCCAGACTAATTTTTTTTTATTATCGTATGATCATTAGCAGTTACAACTTCCTTTTAAGTGACGTACTTGAGAACATCAAGAAAAAGATACTAATTGGCGAGAACCGATTTCAGCTGGAGAAAGCTATAACACTTTCAGCGATAACACTCAGCTAAGCTTAATTGCTCAATTATGTATTTCTTTTTTTAGTATAACTGCAGAACTTCAAATAACATTACATTCAATGAAATAAAAATTAGTTTTTAAACAAATCAAATTTTATAGTTCAAGTACCGATTTCATTTACTTTCAAACAAAATTGTTGGTAATTAAAACAAAACTTCATATCGTCTTGAAGTTGTTGGGTACACAAATCATGACCAGAACCAGCAAATTTTGTTTTTCTCACATACTATACCAGTATAATAAAACACTATTTAAAAATAACAGAAACACAAAAAATACAAATAAAAATATTTATTATTTAGATACAATAGCACTCTTGAGAAATGCATACACAACACAACAAATACTGCTGGCAACTGAGCAATAAGTTTACAGAATGTCACGACCGGAGTAACTCTAGTTTCTGTGTCACTCGCTGGTCGCGTAGCTATTAGTTCGCTATGAATATGTGCATTCAACTCTGTATGCTGTAAAAAAGCAACTTCAGTTTGCATTGCGTTGCCGTCACCAGTTGCCTTCTGTATGTCCGCAGCCTTAATGTCACATATCACTTTGAAAATGAAAGGATAGACAAGTAATCATTCACCAGCCACTTAAACAGGAGCTGCACAGCCAGGGACAGCATGATGCCTACACAGTTGCTTATACCTTATATCAAGTGACACTATCACTAAAACGAAGCAATAGAACTTCATAGTGTAAACATATCTATAATTTTTTTAATACTTACTCATGAAGTATGACATGTTTTGCAAACAAAAATTTGACCTACCCATAAGATCACTGGACATTAAAATGCTTTCAATCTAAAGATGCCATTACTACAAATAAATTCTAATTTCTTTTTTTCAGTCATTGAATTTTATGTTACAGAAGCTACAGCAAGTATCTCAAGAGACTTTTTAAAGCTGCTTTAAATAAAATCTTTACATGTTTTAAACATATTTATTTATTGTTATTATCTTTTTAGTTTATGTTATTATAATAATGCAGCAACACTTAACCCTTACTAGTCAGTTATAGTGAATCAGTTATACTGCAATGTAACTTTATAGTCTCCAGTTTATACAAGTCTAATCCTTTCTACAAATGGGCACAGTAATATATAATTAGTCTTGTTGATCACTTACAAGTTTTTAATATGACTGTAATTTTAGTTTAGTCTTATCAATGGTTTTTAACCCTTTGCACGCGTATACCGTGATTTCTCGTAAGGCTGAAATCTCTGCTAGCGAGTATGATGAGAAATCACGTATTTACAATATTTTGTTTATGGAAGTCCTGATTGTTTGTTTAAAGTTCATTACAATGCGTGACAATGTTTGTTTGGTGTAAATAAATTCCTCTGCTACGTTTATTGTTCATGGCCACGTGCTACCGATCCACATTCTGTTGTTTTAGCCACCAGGCCCCATTACGTGGTCTATGCATGCGCGTATGATGGGTATTATCGGCAGGACGCAGCGTCTGCCAATTATCATATTTTGTGTTGGCATTGTGATTGCTGTAGTTGTTTACTGTTTACGTGAGTGACTTTTGTTTGTACTCTAAGAGTAATTTATTGTTTATGATTTGGTGAATAATAGTTTTAGTTACTTTAATTTTATTTTAAATGGATTTATTGATATCTTGAATTACCTAGTGTAAAAATATAAAAATAACTAGTTTATAATTTTTTTTTGTTCAAATAAATCTATAGGAACTCAGAATTAAATAGAACTTTGAACATTTCGCAAAAACGTTTTTTTTATCTAATAGCACGTAATCTGTTACTTGCCCTTTATATGTTCAGCGTGCTAAGGGTTGAATTACTGAAAATAATTACATAATTTGTGAATATAGTTCATGGCTTTTTTTTACTAAAAAACTATTTCTTTTAAACTAAACAAGAATTAAAAGAGATGTTTGATGATAATATTATGCCAAAGGAATAATTTGCTGAGGGGCTTAACAGAGAGCAAAGCTTGCAGTGGAAAGCCAGCCAGCTCTTGCATAGAATACTATTAAATGGAAATTGAACTTATAATTTTTCTTAATACGTGTATACACATTTTTTTTTAAACCGTGTTGTAGTTGGGAAGCAAATAGGGGTCACAGGAAATTTTATGTCTGGGTGTAATATGTAAAATTCTTATGTGCTTGCATAATTCGATTGTGCAGTCAGGCTTCAGCCACTATGGAGACTACACTAGTTCCTGCAGCTGATTGTGGAGTTTGTAGTGTTAATAGTTTGTTATCGGCAAAAAATAAAATGCCAATGAAATTCAACGGGGGTTGTGTAGTGTTTAGAGTGAAGAAATTATGTCAAGGCCAATGGTTTCCAATTAACCCCAGTAAATCATTGAAAGGAGAACATCATTACATGATGAACAACGAAGTGTTCATCCCTTCCACTTTCCATACTCTGACTGTTGCCAAAGATGTTCGAAGAGTATTTGACACTGATCAGCTCCTAACACTTGATTAAATCCTTTTCCAACTTTCTCTAAATGTGAAAATAGGCAGTGCATCCCTCCACAGGATTATTTCTGACAATCTGCATCTATCAAAGCTGACAAACAGTTTTTTTGTCCCACAACAATGCTCGGCCGTATGATGTTCGTCAGATTCAAAACCTGCTTGAGGAGTTTTGATGAGATCTTTTTGGACATCTGCCTTACTCCCCTGACCTTGCACTAAGTGACTTACACTTGTTTCTGCAACTAAATCAACATCTTGGTGGAAGACCCTTTTCAAACAAAGCTGATTTGAAGTAAGATATTGGAAGATGGCTAACCAGTATAGTGGCAGAATGCTGGATTGAAAAAACTGTTAACCCGATACCAACAATTTATTGAAAAACAAAGGATTATGTTAAAAAATAGGTTTTTAAACATACTTTTCAAAATATGTTTGAATATTTTTTAAGTGAGACTCATTTTTGAGACAACCCACATATGTGCACATGCATGTGGGTAGTTATAGTTTGGACTTTGTTCTTTAATACAACGATAATTTAAATATGATATAAACCTATAGATCTCCAGTGATAATTTTATCAGAAACTTCTACAAAAAGTTTCAAAAGAACCACATATATATTTACTAAACAATGTTTTCTTAAACTCTGTATGCATCGTTTCACAAGTTCACTGGTGATAACTTTATATCATGTAACAAATGCCAGGAGCTGTTCATTAGCTGGTTCAACATGTACCTTGTTTGCCTTCGTGATGTTACTGTGGGCTTACTATTTATGCAAGTGACTGATTTACTGAATAATTGTTTAGGACATTAATCTTCAATTACAATTGTAGTTGGCTTCAAGCTGTTGTAATTGATTTGTGTTTTGCAATTATTTGAGGGGGGTTTACTTTTTTTTAGTGTAGGGCAGTTTTTCTATCTTCTGTAGATTATTTTGTTATTACATATTATTAATTTAGTGCTTTTATGATTAAAAAGAGTATTATTAGTAGCAAGTATTTGAATATATAAGATTATAGACTATCAGTTATGTGTTTTGAAAAAAAAGAAATTTTATACTTTGTTTACGAAAATAGCAGTCCATTGTAATTGAGCATATTTTGATAAGTTTGAACATAAAGATTTCTAAATAATATTCGAAAGTTTTTACTTTTGCTAAAACTTTATAGGTTATGTTTAATATATATATATATATATATATATATATATATATATATATATATATATATATATATATACTTTAGTTAATTTCATTTGTGTATCTTCACTGAGGATGACGATAAATTAGTCGTTGAAACACGTTTTAAATAAAAAAAATTTTATATTTATTTGTGAGTTGTACCATATTTTATTCTTTAATTATAAAGATTTCTAATTAATTCATCGTTATTTAGAGCTTGGACAAAAGTAATCAACAAGACTAGATTTCACTAAAGAAGTAGATTTTAAAAACAATTACAGTTAATCACAGTTATTTTAAAATTATTTAGTTGATAAGTCTGTACTCAGACACCTCTATCAAAAAAATGAAATGTAGTCCTTTATTAGAACTTCAACAAACAGGTAAAAATGTAATAAATGTGATTACAACTACAAATTGAATGATAAAATAAAATAACAACAATAATAAATATAACAAATTATATAAGTTAAATACAAATAAAACTTTCTATTAATTTGTTAGTTCTCGTAAAGTTCCCTAAATTTAAAATCACTACAGCAGAGTAAATAGTTATATCTGAACATGGAAAATTATACTAATATTACAGTATATAAAACTATCTATCTAAATATAATTTCAGTTCATTTGTATTTACAGGTTATAATTTTGAATTACTAACAATTATTATAATTAGTATAAAACAATCCTTTGCTACTAACCTAAAATGGAAAACTAAATTTTATCACTGCATGCTTCGTTGTAAATACAATCTGAATATAAAAACTCTCATTTTCTTCATAATAATATTTAAAATTATTTTTAAAGTACTTCATATAAATTTAACTTTCTTTCTAGTGTCTAAATGTTGCCAATTTTGACTATTCAGCTTTATCTAAAACTACCACAATTATTATTTTCACTATTGAAATGTAGAGTGAAGGTATAAAAGTGGTGTTATTTATTTCAAATTTTGCCATATTGAATACCAGTAACAGAGTTAATACCAAATGACGAGGTATAGTATATTTGGAACAAATCAACCTGCATTTATTACATTGCTTCTTAGAAGTATAACAGACTGTATCAGAATAACAAACAAAATACCAACCAATCAACTTTTGACTAAAAAATTAAAACAGATTTTTATAATAATTATGAGGTCTACATGTATTGCTCATGATATCTTTTGATTATTGTTGAAGCAAGATAATTCTAGGTCATTTTACCTAAAAGTGGCAAATATGTAGTCACCCAGAAAACAGATTTTATTAAAGAAATTTTAGTTTATAAAACCTTATCTGGTCATTTAAATAAATCTATCTCCTTACTATCGATTAAGACTATCTCAAATACTTAAAAGTTATAGAAAAGCCTAATAACAGAATGTAAGCAGATTCGTTTTATCACAACCTTTTTTATACAACGTAAAATGAAATATGGCAACATATTGGAATATTTTTAATTAATAACCTCAAATCGGTACATTATTTATATAAATATGTAGTGTTATTTTTATTCTGTAAAGAAATTGAAGACTTCCAAAAAAAGCTGTAAAAAATCAGATCTTACTATGAAAATGTTCAAGTTTTTATATTAAGAAATCTTAAGATTAATGAACCACTAAATAACCTAGTTGATTAAAATGTTAAAAAATAATTTCATTTATGTAAAATAACTATGGATAAAGAAGTAGGTACTATCTGTGATAATAGAAAACATTTGAATAAAGGTATCCACTTAGAAATGACGGAATATAAAACTAAAAACTTAAATACTTTCGAAATTAACTGTAGGCTTAAACACAAGGGATTTCAGTGAAAACATTACATTTATGCACATTTATGTGCCTATTATGGGTAAGAAGTTTTTTATACAGAGATAAGTTTTTATGTTTAGTTCTAATATTAAGATCTTAAAATAAGTACTTATGCAAAAAAAAAAATATTTTTAAATTGTCAAATTTTAATTTTAAAAAACTGTCCCTTGAATTGTGGTTTAGTCACTCTGACCCCTGGTTTTCATGTATTTTGTATTATTTTAGGAGTTTAGAGTAAGTAATACTTTAAAATAAAAAAACTTTAACCTTAATACTCATTAATTAAATTACAAAATTAAAAATAAGCTAAGTAACTCCATAAATAAAATATTTTAGTCTGTTTTAGTTTTACTATATTTGACTACTGTTAAAAAATGTAACAAATAGAAAACAAATATCCTTAGAATTTATGTATTTACAAATAAAAGTTATTAGTTTTCAATGACCACACAATCAGTAATGCACAGTTGCATAATTGAATATAATGTTTTTAACATATTTTTAAACAAAATAAACAGAATAAAAAAATGCAGAGATTTTAATAAATACATTTATCAACCTCAAACAATCATGGAAATCAATTTAAGCCATTTCTTTGTCGACATTTCTAAAGATATTGGACAATTCATCGACAAGTGTTTCATTACGGAAAGCAACTCTGATGTCAGGAACATTGGTTCGTGAAATATCATTTCCTGCAACACCTTCTTTTGTGTAGTTAGGGCCTAACCAATATTGCTTCACCTGTTACAAAGAAAAAAAAACACTGTATGATCCAATACATATTTATGCAGAAACATGGAAAATATTGGAAAAATTTCAGATTTTTAAGGTCATTTAAGGTTTAAAACTGTAGATAAAGCTTTCGATAGTTTAGGAAAAAAACTGTGAAAAATAAAAATAAGGATGTTGAGAAATAATGTCGGTAAAGAAATTGACACAAGGATTGAGTGTCTGAAAGTATTAGCCAATAGAAGATGGATAAATAAGGATGTTGAGAAATAATGTCAGTAAAGAAATTGACACAAGGAATAAGTGTCTGAAAGTATTAGCCAATAGAAGATGGATTAATAAGGCGAGGATGGTATGGAAGCAGTTTAGCAGGAAAACAATTTGTTGGAAGGGTTGAAGCACTTACATAGGGTGGTTGAACAGCTGGATTTAGACAAAACTTGAAGAGGAAAAACTACAAATAATCAAAGCAAACTTTGAATTAAATTATTAAAATTTATTATAAATGGAGTATTAAGTAGCGGACTGTCAATTCAAGTTAAACAGAACTAGAAAAACTTTGAGACTAATTTATTTACATGCGATTTTAAGTAATTCAATAATTATATTTAATATTTATTGATTCCATCTTCACGTCAGCTACTAGTTTTCAACTAAAACACTTATAAATATGTTACACCTGCCTGTAGTAGCATTTACTTTTATTGTTGTTGAGAACAGCCGTTATGCAAGATGTGTTCATTGTCAACTCAGACCGTAACTCTGTTTGGCAGTTACAGTTTGAGTTGACATTGACACACATCTCCTGAAACAACTGTCCGCAATAATTATAAAAGTAAGTGCTGTTATAGGCAAGTGTACATATTTTCAAGTGTTTTTAGTTATATTTAATTTTAAACAATTCTGTTACACTATTTTCTGATTACTGCACTGTCTCTTCATAAATCTTCTTGATATGTTGTAGGGGTTTTCTCCTTGAAACTAAGCCTTTTCAGTTTAAGTCAGTAATGTTTTATTTTAAGGTATTACCAAATTACGCTCTTTTATTATTCTAAACAACTTAATCGTGTTTGCTATTCAATGTTTTTTTAAATTAAGTGGGACAAATACAAGAACATTAGTGGGTAAAATTAAAAAGTAGACACCTCTCGTTGACCTTATTAGAGGGAAATCCACTACAAATACAAATTTGATGAGAGCCTTCGATTTTCCTTCCAGTACTGAATTTGACTATAGTTATACTATACTATAATATATATATATATATATATATATATATATATATATATATATATATATATATATATATATATATATATATATATATGCTGATACGTTTACCCTCACGGATGGAAAAATATGATGAATAGTTATTATCTGGAGTACATCCGTTCATTCTGCAGTGCATAAAATCGCAGTTCTGTTGTTTCGCTAGAACCTCATCTAGAACTGACAAAGTGAATCTAACAACAGTTGACTCGCTTGCTCTTCAACTGTTGTTGGGTTCACCTCGTCAATGCTAGATGAAATTCTAGGGAAACATCAGAACTCTGATTTTATGCACTGCAGAATGAACGGATGTACTTCAGATAACAACTATTCATCATATATATATATAAATATCGCAATATGTATTCTTGTGTATTAATAAAGAACTAAGTCAAAATACAAACACAAGAATTATAATTGAATTTACAATTCAAAGCTTTTCGTTGGCTAACAGTACCAACATCATCAGGAATATTAAACAATTATTCCTGAAATATATATATATATATATATTTAGGTTAGTTTTGGTTGGTAAAGATTATTTACATTTTTTGGACTAGGAGACTGACAGACTTACCTTGGTAAGAGTCCACTCTGTAGTCTTGAAATTCTTCGATTGACAAAGACCACTGTGTGGTTGAAATATATCATTGTTTAAGTGCTTTTATGTGTTTCTATTTCAAGACTACAGAGTGGACTCTTACCAAGATAAGTCTGTCAGTCTCCTAGTCCAAAAAAAAAAAATATATATATATATATATATATATATATATATATATATATATATATATATATATATATCGCAGTATGTTTTCTTGTGTATTAATAAAGAACAAAAGTCTAAATACAAATACAAGAATTATAATTGAATTTACAATTTAAAGCTTTTCGTTGGCTAACAGTACCAACATCATCAGGAAAATTAAACAATTCCTGATGATGTTGGTAAAGCTTATGTTGAATAAAAGCAATTTATAACCAAGTGTTTTATTTTGTTATGCAATTGATAGTGTATATATAATTTAGAAATACTAATAATTTTAATACCAGTTTATCTAATGTTTATAAAAGTTTTATTGAACAAAACTTTTCAAAACCCGCGTTGTATGCTTTTATACCCAAAATGCCACTAGCCTGAACATTATACCTGTCTGTTAAAACTACCACAAATGATGGAATGAAACTGTATTAAGAATCTGTGACAACCACTGCCGTTTGAAACTTGTAACTGAAGATGTTCTGAATAAAACAAATTCTACTGTTTCTGATTTTAATAAAAACCTATATCAACTAACCTTATGAGGGAAGCCACTCATTAGGACACTATTTCGAGCCAGTTCACACATGTCGCAAGAACTTAGTTTCCACACCTGAGCTGCAATACTGTACTCTTCCATCAAGGGTTCCTTAAAACAATAACACAATACATTCACACTTAGAATATGAGAATATTATGAGTTCTAAATGACATGTGAAGAAAGCTCTTAAAATGTTCCCTCTACAAAGCACAACATGAATAATTTATGCAACCCTTTGAACATGTAATTAAATTTATTAAAGAATATGAGCTATTATATTAACCCCAATTGTGGTATTGTGATAAAAAAAATTATTTTTTAAATTTAGACAGTCATTAATAGCACAGGGATGGTAATAAATTTCTTCCTAGCACTCCAAAATTGACAAATTTTGAAAAAAGAAACAAAATATTTTTACTCCATTAATACACACAATACTTTAAACACTTAAAAGTTTCTGTTTAAAACAGAGGACTATGATGTATCACATTAAAATATAGCTGTATTACAATATAGCTAAAAAAATTTCTTGTTAAAATGGATTTTGTTATAAAAAAAAAATAGAGTTGCCTTGCCTAGGCTAATACTTGATGTGCGAGATCGCCTCCAGCTTTTGTATTGAACTCATCATGTACTGTATGCATGTTGCACTACAGGCATAAAATGGGGGCCATTTAACTCGTCAACCGAATCAATCAGTTAGCTATGTTAAGAAATTCTATTTGTTTTTTGTATAGTCAAATCTACCGTAACAGAATACTTTGTATAGTTTATTCACAATTTTTCAATTTTGGATTGTTAGTACCATGTTATTACTTATCTGTATTCCTGAGGAGTTTCTAAAATGTAGCATTTGTATTACAATGACATTTAAGTACGAGATTGTTTATAATTACCAAAATTAGAGAAAAGTTAATACATTTAAAAAATTATTATCAGCTGATTTTTAATATAAACATATTTTTAAAAATCAAGCAGTTTGTCTTCTTAAAATGCCCTTTGTACTGATACTTACAATATAATAGTTTCACGGACTTTCAAAATTTAATCATAAAACCTCTCACTCATCTGAACATTTGACAGGGAAATTGAGGAACAAATAAATAGTGCTATTTTAGTTATTTAGTCATTACTAGGCTAATTGCAAAATTAATGCTTGATACTTAATAGTAATTCAGGATTTGTCTGTATTTATGATATCAACACCCAACTGAATTAGGTTGGACAAAATCTTAAAAAACCAGTTCATATTTTTTTAAGCACTCTTAAGAAGTGTTTTTTGAAGAAAAATTAAATTGATAAACAAATCAATTTAATATATTTATTATAACCACAGCAATGTTCAACAATATGTTTGTTTCCCTAAACAAGCTTGAAACTGTTTTTCTATAAAAAAAAACAAAGGGTTCATTTAACAAATATTCAATATGAGAAGGTAAAATGTTATACCTCTTACACTTTACTAAAAAATTCTTTTTTTCACAAAATAAAACAGTTTAAAACAAAAAATAAAAGGATTAGTTTGGGTCACAATAATTAGAGTTGACTCATCAGTTATGCAATTACTACTTGTTATGTTGGAACTCAGGACACCAGCAGTGATGAGAAACTACTCAGGGTACTTGACTAAAATTAAATTCAAATGATACTAATATTCTGTAATAAGACCTTTCCGTTTCATTTGAAAACAACATGTAATGATGTAAAGACACCAGAAAAAATGTTCTTGTTATATTGGGTCTACAATCATAATAAAATATTTTTTATGTTTAGACGTTTAATTACTTTATTACAGAAAAATAACCCACAAACATCTCCCCCTTTGATAAAAACAATGGTCTAGTATATATTGATTACAGGTTTTAACAATTTTAAAATATTTTAGACATATGACATTTAGAAAATTAAAGTTGTACAATAATGATGTCTGAAATTGTTTACAATGCATTTATATAGTATTTAACTGTGAAGTAATCCAAATATAAAATCATAAACAGTTTAAATTTTAAAAAGTATTTGTGTAGAATAAACCCCCGCAAGCGCCCGCTCCCATTTGAAACTATAAATTCCAGCCCCCTTGAAGGTTAAAAATGTACAATTAAAAATATAAAACAGTCTCTTTCAGTCATATTAATAAGTTGTGTAACATCATTTGAAGTGATACTAAAAATCCAACAAACCACATGCTCCACTGGTATACCATAATATTATAATGCTGCATGACTGTGGGTCGCCTTAACATAAAAATACAGTACACTTACCTTGGTGAAGTGAAACTGAAGAGGGTCATCTGTAGACAGACTGACACAAAGACCTCTAGCCAAATACTCTGGCAGGGGATTCCTGTGGTAGTTTAGGAAGAGAGAATTGTTACTGAGTGGAGACATAGCGATGCCTATCTGACCTAAGTAATACAAGTACTGCAAAACTGGTGACTGGAACATAGCAAAAAGTATCTTATTAAAAAAAATTCTAGCATGAAATAAATAAACAACAAAACTAGGCAGTTTTAAATATTGTATTTATATTTATAATTTCAAAAGAGTAAATGCAGTAGCTTATTTTAACAACTGATTTTTATATGTTGAAAAAATTGAAAATGATTATAATATAATCATAGCATTAATAAAAGGTAACAATATAAAATTATGGGCTGATAAGATCAGTCTGGGACAATCTGAAGACTTTACACATCCTTCCTCTAATTTTCTTATCCTTGATTTTATTTGTTATGATTGATTGTGAAAAAACAGTATTCTTTTACAAATTCGTGGATCAAAAAACAGGTACAAAGCAATTCAACTTACAAAATTATCTATTTTTACAATGTTTATTTGAAGAGTTTTTATTTAATATAAAGTTAAAAGCTGTGGAATACAAATTCTTTGCATCACCTGAGAAATTGTTCTTGGAAGCTTTTGTATGTTACTATGTTTCTGTTTTGGTTAATGTGATTAACCTTGTGAAATTTTTCTATTTTGGTTATTGCATATTGTATTATATAAACACAGAATTTTGTATAGGTTTATTATGTTCTTATTGTTTATACAATAATTATTTTGTTTTGGAAGTGTGTGTGTTATCATTTAAAAAGTAGTGAGGTCAGTTTTTGTATTTCAAAACTTCTGTGTGTTACATTTTTGCTTTTATTCTCACATTTACACTTTGTAGATTTGTCATTAATGTTGTGCAACTTGTCAAAACTAACTGAGTGCAAAATAGGAACAGATTGGGATGAAAAGCACTTTGATAATGAAGTTTACTATAAATACATGGGTATACTCAATTTTCGTAGAGTCTGGTTGCAGATGGCCGACATTTTAGCTTACAGTCTCTATAGATGTTTTAAGATTCACGAAGTGTGCACCCTACAGAATGTGTAAACATTGAGGAAAATAAGATAACATTTAAAACAATAAGTCATTAACATCAAGGAAAAATTTCTTAATATTAATTATTAGTTTTACTTTATTTTCACCAAGTACCAGCTGACTCTATTATTAAAAATATAACAGTGACTGAAAATATATTCTTCAAATACAAAAGAGGTGTAAAGGGTATATCATGTTTTTCAATTAAAATATTTCTCATCTTTTCTCTAGTCCATATTTCTTAAAATATTCTGAATAGTAAAAACCACATTGTAGTTTAAACTTTCTGCTTTCAAATATAACAAGACCTTACTTATAATGTAAGAAATTTAATATTGATTTTGTCAAAACTGAAAAATTATATTCCATAGTAGACAATTTCTTGGTATGCTACTAAAATCCTACTAGTAGTATATTTCCCCCAATTTTGTATTGAGCTTTTCTTAATGAGTGATACAACAGCAAATATCTGTCACAACCTGAGTTTCCTCCCTTAGCCAATTGTATGTTTCATCTTCCTACCCTGAAACCTATCGTGTTACTGCAGTCCCAGAAGTCTTATCCTTTCTGCACTAATTTACCTTTGACAAACAATGTATGTATGTACAGTACATCTGTACAAATTTTGGCAATATGCTTTTAATGTTATTGTTATATAATTACTTTACTATGAAAATTATAATAAATAAATAAGATATAAAGAGCATAAAAAAATTTACCTTTCTGAGAAGCAAACCATGGGATATGTTCTCAGCCATCATAAAGCCACAAACTAAATGTTGAATTGGCCCAGCTTCACCACAATGTGGCCTTATTACAAAGGTGTTCAATCCTTGCTCACTAAAATAAACAAGATGTGTTATTCAAATGATAATGTTTTCAATTTATAAATTTAAAATAGTATTTATTTTTAGTTTTAATTAAACAGTATTACCTAGAATGATGTAGGGGAAGAAGTGAATAAGTGAACATTTAAAAAAAATCCACTTTTTGTTTTGAAACAAGCCCTATTTGTATTGTAAACGTTTTACTATCACTAATATTGAAAGGTTATTAACAAGACTAAGAACTATTTTATAACATTTATATATGTCAAAGTTTTAATCTTATTAGAGCAAAATAACCTTATGACCATTTTCAAAGCAATGAAGTACAGTACTAATAATCTATCACAACATAATGTTAAGAAGAAACAAACCGCTTGTTAGAAGGCTTCCAATATTATTTTACAACATTTCAATATTATACATTTACATATGCAGCAGATCCACATTATAACAGCCTAATTGGGGTTGAGGGCTGTCGGTTTTAATGAAAGTACATTATAAAGCCAAACGAAAAAGAAATTAAATGTTAATAAAAAGGAATATACAAAATATGTAATTTTTAGTTATTAGTGATTAAAAATCAGTTAACACATTCACTGTTTCTAGTGTAAAGTAAAATTCAAAGGCAGAAAGTCTTCTGATTGCTATTAAGTTTTGTTTTGTCTTATGGAACATAAATTATGTTTTAAGCCAGTGACTTTTTGGTTTGTTTACAAAGCATTTGTTAATATTTGATAAGACAGTATTATAAATATTACTGATATGTCTATAACAGAGGTCCTCACTAGGAATACTTTGAGAGCCAAACATTTTGCATAAAATTTTCCTGAGGGCCGCAAGTACAAGAGGCACTAAATAACTGACAAACAATATGATTATAACATACGTTTATTACATTACCAACATAAATAAACTGTTTTGCGCGTAAAAAAGTTTGAAAATGTCTTTTTTTACTTAATTAATTCTTTGAAGTTGATGGGCGAAATATTTCACAGTCCTCTAATATGGCATCCATGTTGGCAGGTTGGGGAGAAACTGAAATTCTTAAAATGTTCTCAACATTCTCACTTGTTGGCCTAGATCTGTACTTGTTTTTTAAAAACTTCAGCTTACTGAAAAAACACAATATTTTCTGAGTACATACAAGTAAGTTAGGAAATTTGTCCTTTTCAACAACCCTCCAAAACTTATAGTGAGCTTTATTCTTCATTTTTCAAATCCCTAGCTTCATATCCAAAAACAGAAAGATGAGCTACATTAGCTGGTTTCATTGCCCATGGATTTTTTACCAAGGGAAATGGTTCCTGATACTTCCTGAGGTCACTAAGCCTCTGAGACATTTCTTCCTTCAGGTCTTTCAACAGTTTTAGTAAATCGGAAACATTTTGACTTTCATCAGGATTTTCATCAAACAGTGTTTTAACTGAAGGGAAGCTGGAATAATCACTGTTTGATAGTTCTTCAATATACATATTGAGTTTTTGTTCATGTGCAAATACGATACTCATCATCTTAGTTACAATGTTATTATAGTCTCTTTGCAATTTAGTCAGAGTTTCATTCATAATGCCCATTGTGTCAGTAAGAAACGCTACTTTAAGCCACCAACTAAAATTATAAACTTCAGGGTACTCTTTGTTCTTTGTAGCCAAAAACAAAGTAATCTCATGTCGAATGCTGAAGAAACGTTCCAAAACTTTACCCTTACTCAGCCATCTAACTTCTGTGTGGTAAAGCACATCCCCCTATTGCAAAATAAGTTCTTTCAAAAACTCTTGAAAAGGTCTGTGGTTCAGTTCATTTGATCTTATGAAATTCACGATCTTAACAACGTCTTTCATAACACAGCAACAAAAAATAATTAGACTTCAATCCTAACCGTCTAAGGGCCGCAAAAAATCGTGCCGAGGGCCGCGTAGTGAGGATGCCTGGTCTATAATATTTATAGTTCTTTTGCATCCTTTTTAGGGGAGATGCCACTTGATAGCCATAAGGCATCACACTGGTAGAAGTTGTGACACAACTGTTTACATCGTTGGTGGATGGTGTTATCTATCTTCAAAATACAGTTAGTTGTATGAGACTTCTGGTTTAACAGGCTTTGTTGTAATGACTAAGTTTATTTTTTTTCAAGTAAAGCAAAATACAACTAATTTTTTTTTAATATGACAGACCTGGTAAGAAAGACTATAGCTATAGTCTTAAAGATTATAAAAAGTTGTAAGAAACAGATTTTAAAAAGTCTGGGATTTTCAATATAACACTGATTTAATTTAAATTAAGACGGACATATTATTAGTCACAAAGTGTGACCTAAAATATTGTAAGCCTAAAATATTGTAGGATTTTTCCTATCCTCGGAAAAATGATGTAATATATTCCTCGGTAGATGAATATATGTAAGTTAGAATAAGAGCAGCTCTTTAACTCATCTTCTATAAATTTAAAGTTATCAGAAGAAAAATGAACATTTATTTTAAAATTCTGTATTAATAACGGAATGCCATTGATCATATGGTATATTTTTCAGACAAAAAGTGAACCAAGTCTCAAAACAAGCCAACAGACCGTAGTAGTCTGTTTTTTTTTTTAAAATCTTGGTCTGTTAATATCTTGGTTGTATCGTTCAAAGCAGAACTTAATCAAGTACATTCTATGATTGTTGGTATTTTTTAAAGTGGTTGAATGTTGTTTTGAAATTAAAATTGATGCATATTTCTATAAATTATTTTACAAAAATTAATTTAGTACTGGAAGTGGTTTTGAAGAGTCTTAATTGTATCAATAATATAATGATAATGGAAATGAATTACAAGAGCCTGTCACAAATTTTATCTTGGGATATTATAGTTAGGTTGTACCAATGTATCATTAAAGCATTGTAACACTCTTAAATAATTAGGCGTTACATATAAATTCATTTACATATTTAATTTTTATTTTATTATTAGATCGGCCCAATATAAAAAAAAAATTTTGTTTTCTTGGTGAACACTTGTTAATCTATCATAAGAACTAAGGCGCCCCTAGCGGGCAAAATTGTAAAATATCGTACGATGTTGGTAAGTTAAGGAAGTTAACCAGAACATGCCATATGTCGTAAGCATGGGGTGATACCTGCGAACCAATCAAAAATGTATATAAGAACAAATAAAGGTGGATGAGAACTCAGCTTCGTGCGTATATCCAACTGCCCCACTTCACTAAAAGTCTTTGGACGAGACGCACGTGATGGTAATTTCGGAAATAATTTAGAAAATTTGCAAACTTTCATTAATCAAAATGTAAGATGTCAAGGCCGGTACCAGTTTATTAATGCAACTTACAGAAGAAGCCAAAACCTTTTTTTTATGAGTTCCAAATAGTAAAAGTTCGTACTTTTTCTTGTTTAAATGCGTTTATTGCAAGAGCGATTTGCAGTGATAAATAAAATATGTTATAGTGTTATACAAGTGGTGTGCACAACCAGGTACATTTTAGAGTATAATGAAGAAAATGTATTTTAATTATAACTAACTTAAAATTTGATAGATAAATAATTAACACATAAACGGTAGAAATCGTCTTTGGACATTCATTTCTGAATTAAATATGAATACTTAACCTACTACCTTCTCGATACATAAATTTGAACACTTAATATGTAATTGCTATATGTAAAGAATAGTTAGCAGTAGTTTGATATAAACCACTGGATACATTGGTTGTCATTTGTTCAATTTGTAATTTGTGCTTAATAAATAAATTGTTTATAATTGTCTTTTAAACATTCAATGGTTATTTAGAACGTAACCTAATTCTATCTCCAAGATTGGGAGGCCGTGACAGACAGACAGTTTTCTGCCTGAGCTGTGACGTAGAACTAGAAGCCCTGGTAAGTAAAAATAAAAATTTTGTAATAAGTAAAATAACATATTTAAATAAAGAAAAATTCCCAGGTAAAAGGGCGAAGAGTTATAGCATATATATTTGCCGTTTTTAATAGCAGAGAACAATCATCTACCAAGACAAACAACACAGATATAAAATATTTGTTTGTTATCAAAGACTCTATTTTAAAAACGTCAATATGAATACAAATCAGATTTAAATACAAAAAAAACCGTTACCTGTATATTAAAAAATTCAGATTTGAGAACAAGTAGGCAACATCTAACTAAATATTAATTAATATAAATTAATATTTTAAAAGCCATAAAATAGCTCACTTTCAATTCCAATGTCATTATAAACAACAATGTTTTTAAACAGTTTAAAGTTTCAGTCAACTGAGACTGGGCTAAATTTTTAAAGTATGGTATCTTGAAAATAGTAAAAATAACAGTTAAAAATCTAGATATTTTTCGCTAAATACTATTTTAAAACTATAATTAATAATTAGGAGAAAGTCTTTGGATAAGAATTGATTATATTTTTCCAAAACTTTAAACTAAGTTCTTAGAATGTAGTCAGTTGGATGTGGCCTACTTCCCATATATAACCTTTAAAGCTGAGATTCTCTTTAATAACTGAAAAATAAAAGTAAATGGGTTGCATTAAATTGTATGACACGTGGAAACCAGTATTTCATTTGATCTTTCTAACCTAATTTTGTGTAATATAAATATAATAATTATAATTATGTGTTTTATAATTTTGTGAACCCAAAATACAAAACAAGTAATATAAACTTTTTTTTTAAAGTCAATTCCTACTTAAATCAAAAAAGAAAAGTTTTATTTTAGTTTCTTTTTATTTCATAATTAAAATTAATATAAATATGTCAGAATAACAATATTAACTGGTAAAATAGAATGAGAATTCCTTTGCAATTTTCCTTCCCTTGTACAGTGTTGGACTGTTATTTTTATTTGTTACTATTTATTAGATTTCTTTTTTTTTTGTAGCTTGTATTATGTTGTAGTTTCTTTTTGCTTCCCTTTCGCATTGTCCGTTTGTAAAGCAAGGTTCCATAACGTTAGTCATGTTTGTTTATTTTATTCTTTTCATTTATTTTTAATGCCCAAGCACTATTTATGATATTGTGTGGTAACCATGGCAACAATTTAAGGTTGTGCAATGGAAGTTTCAACAACAACCAGATAGGGGCAAAAGAAAATTCATATACATCTTTGAGAAGTATATTTCTAGCTATGGGAAAGTTTGCTCAGTGCCAAAGTGCTAGACTTCGAACATTAAGATACTCAGTTCAAATCTGGCTAGACCCCCAAATTTTTATAATTTAAATATTGAAAAAACTATAACATCAATTGTAAACTGTTATAGGTTAAAAAAAATTATTTTAAGTTGATTGGATGAATACAAACATATTCTATTAACGATTGAAAATTCGTGCAACATATATCAGAAGAGTCTGAAAAATAGAAGGAATTTATTTACAAAGATAAAAGTGTTTTTATTAAATTTCAAGGTATTTTAAATCTAAATGGATATAATGTTGAATCTAAAAAGTTATCTTTAGAAGTCACTTTAGTGTAGCAATTAATTTTGATTTAAAGCTAATATAAATATGCAGATTATATCAAGATATTAAAATAATAAATTTATTATATTCATATTATATTTCAATGACCCAATCCAAGGAACTTTATCATCATGCATTGCAGATGCAATGCTCCTAACCTTTAAAATACTTACACTCTGAAATGATTGAGAACAGTAGCGTTAGCATATATATAATACTGGTAGTATGCATATGGAGGATTCTCAATATCGCTCCATTCATCAGGGGTGCTGACATCTTTGTCAAAAAGTGGGTTTTCTGGTTTGCTTTCATCATCTACCGAGTCAAAACCTATAACCTGAAACAATCAATTTTATAAATCTAAGCCACACAAAAGAGTTTATTAAACTATTTCTTCAATGATTCAAATGTCGCTAGTACTCTTAAATAAAATGTTTATGAGAAAATATTCTGTTGTGAATAAAATTTAAAGGTAAATACATCTTAGATGTATCAGTGAAGGAAAATGTATCATATTGGGTCTAATTACCAACCCTGCTTCTCTTCTTATTTTGGAAGAGGCAGCGTTTTATTCTAAAATTCTCTCTAGAGCACCTTCAATACATCTTAAAATAGCAATTTATCTCAGCTGCTACTTGTTTTTCACTACCCAGCACAAATCAGTTGGTATGCAGTTATCATTGCCTCTGATAAAGGTACAGATCAACCTCGCCCCAGTGATAGAGAAATAGAGCCATCTTATCTGTAGAGGTCCTAGTCCCCACATCATGCCTATTGCTCCTCTGTTTTGCATTATTCCTCCAGGTGTCTACACCAGAGCAACCTCCTATTCAGAAGAACAACCAGATATTAACTTTACTCCATGTAATTATCTCTGATATCATACCACCCTCTCCCGCTATTAAATTTACATTGTCCGGCAAAGATGAGTGCTGCATATTTATTTGCTGAAACTGTAGTGCCTTCCATACAGCCACAGTTGAAGCCACAGCCACGTTTTGAAGCAGGTGTCTAAGCCTTCTCCAGTTTGTAAGGAATGGAAAGTGTGTCCTTTGGAGTGGCATAATGTGGTAGGTACTGAGCTTTGACTGGTGTGTCATCTGTCATGTTATAGCCAGAAGACACTGAGGAAATATAGGTCCTCCGCTGTAGAGCCTAAAATAAGGTAAGGTGCTGATTAATAAAATACTCAGCAGTGGTGTCTGGTGCCCTGAAGCTCCGTTCTGACATTCCTTACCCTTAAGGCATTAATCTAAATCGGCTCAGATCACATGATACTTTCAGATTGGTGATGTAAATACCCATTTAGACCATCACTCTTGGATGGGATATCTGTAACATTAAAGCTGTAAAAGGTTTATGGGACACTAACAAGTCTGAATGAGCATAATTTATTTTGTTGAAATTTTCCTTTGCTTTGTTGTAGAGGTCTGTAGAGATAGAAGATCTTATTTACAAAAAATATAAGTATGGTAAAATATCTGAATTAAACATTTTATTAAAACCAAAGCCATCATTTGCTGATGCTTCAAACTACATTAAAGCCTGAATGTGTGATTACAAATGTTTAAAGACTGAAGCGTTGTTTTAGTTAAGAACTATAAACCAGTAACATATTTTTATAGAAACTGACTGTTTATGCTTACTTGACTAATGAAAATTTTAATAAAATTTAGACACTAGTAAGTGGAAAAAATAAAAGGAAGGAGTAATAGTGATTAATGGCAATACTTATTACTTTACAAGCAAATTAAAAATTTACGAATTAAAAAACTTGTTTCCTATAATAATTGCTTATATTATTGTTTTATATCACTATGCTAATAGTTTTATTTAATTATTTATAATTTAATCTACTCACTGTATTAACAATAGCATTATATTTTTTAATGTTTAATAAAACTCATAATTTTAAAAAAATTTAATTTTGCATTTAATTTTTTTCAATAAATATCTGCTATTAAAGTTACTTGTTGTATTCATCTTGAATTCACTGATTGAACTATAATTAAATGCTGCTTAGCTAAGTGAATACATAATTGTTTACTTGCTGGCGCATTTCAAAACAATTGTTCCTCTTATGAACGAGAGAGGTTTAGCTTCGTAAAAGTAACGGTTGTTTCGAAACGCACAGCAAGTAAGTCCTTACGTATTTACTTACTTGAGTATCATTTAATTATAGAAATATCTTATGGTAACATAATACACTAAACTGAATAAAATCATTTATGTTTTTCAATACAATTTTATGTTTGTAGGTCTTGTTCCTAAAAAAAATATTTTCCACTATTACATATGATCTTAGGTTTAATGAATTAGTCTTTGACTATAGCTTCAATGGAATAAAAGTACTGAAATATATTTTTACTAATATAATTTAATTTTTGTTAATACAAATATAATTTCTTCTAGGGAGTTCACCAAACTAATGAAATCTGGGTGTTAAAGTAAGCTCTTATTTTTCCTCCTTCATGAACGTTACACCTACTTATGAACTTATAAAGGAGTTCTATATATATGCAGTCCTGTACATGTGATATCACGGCAAGGAAGTTGTATTTATGTCCTTACCTTAATACTACTAGTTATGCACAATCCCTTAATAGTTATGCAATCCTTGTTATCATTTATAGAAACATATGACTGGGCTTTAGCTAACGCTTGCTTTTATACCATGATAAATGTTTCCTTACAGTTGACTGCAATAGAAAATTTTACAAAATTTGCAATTTTTTCCCTTTTAGAATCTTCAAAAGTAAATTAGTTTTGTGTAAAAGATTTTTGTATTTTGTTCAACGAAAGAAAAAGACTTTATGTGTAACAAAGATTTCAGCAGCTGTTACAGAATTTCTTTTATGAATTTTGGATTTTTTTCTGGCTGAAGTGGCTATTGATTAAATAGGACAGTAGACATATAAATAATAATAACAAAAAAGCTTTCTAAATTCTAAAACAGTGACATCCATACAAGAAAATAAATAGGTTTCCCTTTGCCAATACAACAATAATGAAAATGCATTGACACCTGGATTGTGTTACATAAGAACTACTGAATACCTGGCCACAAAAAAACCTGCCATTTATAGAGTGCCAAAACACAAATTTAGGTTAAAAACAGAAAAGGAATACCAAACTTAAATATGAAGCCATGCCAAGAGGGAAGACAATAAGTTCAGCAGGCTATTTTAAGATTCAACAAATTTGGCATGCTATTTACAACAAGAAAAAGGGAATGTCGTTGTCTGGGATTGTGTTATTTTTTGGCAATACTTGGTCTCATCCAGTTGCAACACAAAAAAATTCTAATATTTTTAAAATTCTAGTAATTTTTATGACCATTGTCCTTACAGTACTGATTTTGTGCCTAACTGTTTTAATTTTTTTTTAAATAAGATTTTTGTGAGAAAAATTTCAAAATTACAAAAACCTTATGAAATTATAAACATCATGGCTTCAGTTATAGAAATGAGAAGATAATAACATTGGCTATGATAACTCTCTATGTTTATATTGTTGTTATACTAAACTTTCTTTTAATAATTTCTGTTTTTATTGAGGAGCATAATGAAACATAGATTTATTGATACATAAAACATTTTCTACCTTTAAAACCCCTGAATATAGGATAATAATATGAGTTTAAAACTTTAAAACCAATTGCGTACTTATATAAGAGATAAGCATCAAGTGTTCCAAATAAAATTCATGACCAAGATTTATGTGTTAAGAAATACTTTAACATAGGCAAAGAAAACTAATAATTTATTTCACTCATCAAATTTTCCATTTTTTTAGTTTTCAAATCTAAGTAACTACTAAGATAGTAAAATGAATATTAATAATGAGAACATTTTTAAAATTTATGTACAAAAATCAGGAAAAAGGCCACTCAGACACAGATGGAATAGTGTAACATTAAGATATACCTCATGAAACACTACTTGAAGACAGAAACTGGATCCAAATGTTAAAGAATTGATGAACTGTTGTAAATTTAATACTCTTGGAATATTAAGTCAAAGAGTTCTTGGTAGCAATTTAAGTATCTTATTAACACGTTGAGTGAGGCAATATTTTTATAGTTGCGCATTAAAATTGCTGAAAAAATATTATTGATTACTTGCATTGAAAATGTTGATGGACCCAATATGTCATCTGAAGTTAGCTAGGCATTCATTTTCGTCAGTTTTGGTAACTTCATTTCCGATACGTTCATGTACGTACTTCACCGATTGTGCCAATTCTCGTATCTAAGGTTTGTCGACTGTCTAACTGTTGGTTTCTGTTGCTGGATACCAACAAACCTTTTTTCCAGTCACAACACTTAGTTATAGTTATAGAAAAAGTACCACCAAAATTTAAGTACCTACAACCTTTCCTGTTGCCATTTATAATGTTTTTTAATGATAAAAATAACTTTACACACAATGTCAATAACTAATTCATACCTAAATAGTTCTAACACAGTGTTTATAATAATTTCTAAAAAATACCAAAATAAATACTATATATAGCCCCACCCCCGCCATTTTAATACTCAGCTTTAGTCATCCATCTCGTGAGACTTGACAAAACATCACAGTTCACACAGTCCTAGTTCAGCCGGACAGACAGCACAAATGTATGTGGTTAATTTCCTTTTGCCTTCTTTTGCACAAACTCGGCATTTTATTTGAATTTGGCGTCCATTTGCTTTCCTTTTCTTATTTTTTCAGAGCCTATGTACGCTGTTTTGAGTAGGAGTCACAATAATGGGAGCCAGTTTGAGAGGTAGAAGTCCTTCAATGACTTTGAGACGGAAATCATACAGGCTCAGTTTATTTTGGTGTAAAGTAATAGTCCTAAAAAAAATTCTTATTTCGGGCAAAGTCATGTCTTTCCAAATTGTGATTTGTGACTTGGCAGTGTTTTGTGGGCCACAAAGAAATCCCAAGGCATATCCGTTTGTCTCAGCAGCAATTGTCTCTAAGAAAATAACATTTATCAATAAATTAAGCCAATCAATTGGAGTATTGTTACCAGGAATTGGCACTATAAGTCCAGAGTCTCCTGTGAAAGGTATATCTATCATGCCAGTGGCACCAAGTGTCAGCCGCCATGTTGGAGACACCTTGTCATCATTGTCGGAGCTGTAAGAGCTATCCTCAGAGCCATTTTTGTTGCCAGAGTAGACATTCTTCAATAATTCAACCTCATTAGCCATATTCATTGTACAAACTATATTAAATACAACTATAACAGTCTTCAAGTAACACAGTCTCCAATCTGACAGCAACGGTGGAACAAAAAACAAAATGCACTGAAATGTTCACAAAGACTGGCACAGTAACCGATAAGTGATACGATGTTTTCCGGCAATGGCTGACCTCACACTGAACCAATGAGAGTGGACGAGGAAGCGTACATAAATGCCTATCACCAAGGCGCTAGTTCATGCACACTTATTGCACTCAATGTGTTAATAAAGTCAATAAAAATATCATTTTAATTACATGATTTACAGTTTGAACTTCTCAGGTTCAGATGGTTAGTTCAAGTAAATTTATACATGATACTGGCAACTGGCAAAGCTACACATAATAAATTATTGAAACACAACAATAACTCAAACTTCAATAAACTTACATATTGTAGAAAACTATGAAGTTCAGGATGGGTTGTAGGATCATTTGTAACTTCAAAGAGTGGATAGAAGATGTTATTCAGAAACTCTTGGAAGTTATTCATCAACTTGTTAGACTTGAATATGTCAAACAGTCTTGGGATTTGTATGAGCCATCGTACATTGTCAGAATACACATTGTGGTTGACAGCCCACTTGGCTAGTTTGTCCCACTCGTCCATAGATTTGCCATAGATAGATAACCTCAGTTCAGCATTTTGGTATTTACTTTCTTCTAAGTCAGAAGCTACTTCCTGTGTAAATTTAAGTGTCATAAAAATTAATGTCAAATGAAACAAATGGTAAGATACAAAAGGATTTAAACACAAAGTAGTCTAAACCATATAGGTAACTTTAAGAAAAAACTCTCTTATTTAAAAAATATACAACTACCACTTTATAGAATAAAAAATTACCACTTTATAGAACATTGCTTGAATAACAATATCTAAATTTAAAAAACATCTCCCCTCAAAATTTATTATTTTATACTAGAGATGACAACATTTACTCAATAATGAACACAAGAAAAAGGATAAAAAGGGATTGTACATTGAGAGATAAGACAAAAACATAAAACTCCCTAATGTTTTTAACAGAAAAGAATATGTTTCACTTATGCAACTCTACACAAATTTCATATAATCATTCTGAATATCCCAGATTACAACATTTTATATCCTTAAATTAATCTCTTGAATTTTGTAGTCCATTATGTTCGGTGAAACTTAATTAATCGCTTTTACATTAGTTTATGACTACCCGAACTTTAATTGTGTAAATTTGTAAAAACTTACTGATAAAGATTGCCATGGAGCGATCAAAAACAATCTGTCTCAGTAAGTTTTTACAAATTTATAAAATTAAAGTTTGGATAGTCATAAACTAATGTAAAAGTGATTACTTAAATTAATCTTATCTAACACAAACCTCACCTATCTTACAAACAGAATAACTTTCTTTGAAGTTTCTAAGAAATTTGCTTATTTCTCAAAATAGTTCATTTTAATTTTTCTTAATATTATAAAACGTCAAACCTAAATGTTTTGTGTCGTGATAGGTCGTTACTTATGTATCTTCTAATGGAATTGAACCTTAAAATTTTCTGGTACGTAGAGTGTGATGAATTAGAAAATTTATCCTGTATAAGATAGTAGCAACCAATCAGTAATATCTTAAATAATACTAGACACCATTTTAAAGTAAGAAAAACACATCACACAATTAAAAAAAATAAGGGGAAACAATATTTTTTATGGAAAGGGGAAAATAAAATGTGCTCAAATTATTAAGATGGCATAACCATCTCAATCCTACTCTACCAAAACAGCTAAAGCTTTTGATTTGGAGGCTCTCCAAAGCACATTACCTGATATTATAAAAAAAAGGTTAATAAAGCCTTTACAAATAATAGAATTCCCACCATTGTAAAAAAAATGGCAAATTTGTTCAACTAATTATAAAATCAAGCTGTTACATCAAACACAAGTGTAAAATATTATTTCTTTGAAATTAGAAAGTTATTTAATATAAATATTTAGTCCAATAAACAAAAACTGAAACTGTTAGGATTTTGTGGCTGTGTATAAAATTTATCTTCTTGGAAGGAGTTTATGTGAAACTCAAATACTGTGGATACTTATTTAAATTCACACACTAGGCTCAAAAAAATTATAGGCTAATTGTTTTATTTTGAAAGATTATGATTTGCTTAGATTTATTACATACATTTATAATCCTTGCAAAATATTTTCCATTCAGGTAGTTGTCAGTTTTGAGAAACACTTCCCTTAGCCTGCTTTCACCAATCGGGTTATATTTTGCGTTGAACTTGTCAAATCGATGAAATGTATTCCTGTCCTGCAAATTATAATGATATATTAATTGATTTTAAAAAAAAATATTTTAAATCTATAACTATGTTTAAAATACATTAAAGTTTCCTAAACGTATTTGTAAAGTAAGAAATGTGTAAAAGACAAGTTATGCATAATGTACAAACATTGTTTAAAATATATAGTTGTTTTAATTGTAATAATACAAAACAGCCAGGATTTTGTCAAGGAGGGGGCAAAAAGTACAAGCGGGCAGGACATATCCCCCCTGTAGAAAATATTGCATTTTTAACACTCTAAAACTCAAGTTTTAAGCATTTCTGGCTCTAAATAAGTCTCAAATTAAGAATAAATCTCTGTTTTTTAGGTCATAGTATAGTAGGTTATTTAATATTTTTCTATGAATGTCATACCAATTCCATAAATAAATGGGGGATTTTAGATTTTTATTCCTGCACCATTGAGATTAATTGAACTTGTCTTATGGTTTTTTGCTTCTCATAAATAATCAAACATTTTCTAATTACGATCTAAATTCTAAGACCATGGACAACAAAAATAAATCGACCTTTGACAGATATATGGGATATCTATAATTATAAGTTGATTTGGTTTTTGTAAAGGTTTTTTATTATGTTCACGC
Organism: Prosapia bicincta; assembly: GCA_036971475.1. NCBI lineage: Eukaryota > Metazoa > Arthropoda > Insecta > Hemiptera > Cercopidae > Prosapia > Prosapia bicincta. The sequence goes on from JBAIZL010000001.1 coordinate 71,088,664, forward strand.
GGTGCATATGTACTTTTCTTGTTCCAACAAAGGTTACAGTTCGTTCACTAGAGGAAGTAGATTCGGGAAATTCAATTTACAAGTTGGTTAAATAATATTTTATACTGCTGCTTGTATTAAGTTTAAACATATAATCTTTTCTAATGTAATTTTTAATTTATTTATACATTTTTATTTTTTGGTCAGGCTAAAGGGGGGCCCTTCTTTTAGTGCACTACTGACACAAAGGATAGATACTTTCTATCTAATTTATAAGTATCATGTACAGATATATGATTAAGAAGCATAAATGAAGTCAACTTCTTGCTTCTACCACTTAAAATAGTCACAAAATACTTTGAAGTTCCACTTTAAGTTAACACAGACAATAAACTTATAATATATAAAAAAGTCCTAGAGCAATGTCCACATTAGTCTTGACCTTCCAGTGCCAGGAGCACACAATATTAGAGGGGGATTATGGTGGAAAACGAATACGAATTAATTAATAAAATAAAAACCATAAAAACAAACAGCAACACAAAAATAATAAGTTATGACATACCTAACATGTACCCTAGCATCCCAATAGAAGAAATCATAGAAATAATAAAAAACAAACTAATACACAATAACGAAGAAAGAAACACAATAGATAGTATCATTACGCTAACCAAACACATATGTAACCAAAATTACTTCCAATTTAACAATAAATACTATAAACAAACAACTGGACTCCCCATGGGATCACCCATATCATCTGTCATGTCAGAAATATATTTACAACACTTTGAACAAATAATAATTAAACCTATACTAAACACACACAATATTTCACTATGGACAAGGTATGTAGACGATATACTTGTAATATACCAACCTACCATTCACAACGAACACATCATAATATTAAACAAACTAAATACATACAACAAAAACATACAATTCACCGTTGAAACAGAAACAAATAGAACGATCAACTATCTTGACATCACATTAAATATAAATGATAATAAAATAGAAACTACAGTATACAGGAAACCTACTTCCAACAACACCACAATACACTACAAATCTAACCATCCCTGGACACAGAAAATTAATACTTACAGTAACATGATAAATAAAGCAATAAAATACACACAGGATAACAAACAAAAATTAAATGAAGAATTAGATAACATTACAAAAATAGCAATAGAAAATGGATACAACAAACACCTTATAAAAAATATATACAATAGATTCCCAAAAAAACCTAACCTCAACACAACACTACAACCGGAAAACAAAAATAATAAAAATAAAAAAATCTACCTAAAATATAAATACACCAATAACAAAATAGAAAAAATAACAAATGTATACAACAAAGAATACTACACTCCAACATACAAACCAAACAACAAAATAATAAAAGAAAAACATAACCTATCAGGAATTTACAAAATTACATGTAACAACTGTAACGCATTTTGCATAAGGAAAACAACCGGATCATTTAAAATAAGATTTGAAGAACATTAGAGAGCATTCAAAAACAAAAATTCAAAAGTATCAAATGTTGCTGCACACCTAATATCACATAAACATGAAATAAATTACGAAAATAACCTAACCATACTTGAAATAAATAATAACCCAATAGAACTAAACTCACTAGAAAAATACCACATTTATAAAAACATACACATCAATTTAATGAATGTACTAACAACATATACAGAAGACATACTATTCAAAAGCATAATACACAAGACTCAAGAGGAAACGTATATGACGTCAACAATTACCAAAACAACGGACCGAACATCTGGACCAGAAAAATTAAGAAAAAATAATCAGTGATTCGACAATGGTCAAGTGACCGAAAGGCGCCTCATCACTCAAGGTAAAATCATTGCACTTAATGGTGGATAAAATTACTTACAATAGTAATATATTAACTTCATAAAGTCAGTGCAACGGAAAAACAATGGATAACGTAAAATATCAAGAATATATATATATATATATATGAAGTTAATAAATTACCAATTTTGAGTAAAATTTATAACTTCATAAAGTCAGTGCAACGGAAAAACAATGGATAATATTAAATATCAGGAATATATATATATATATATATATATATATATATATATATATATATATATATATATATATATTTAGGTTAGTTCTAGTAGAGCTTAAAGCTTATTTAGGAATTTTTTGGACTTGATAGGAGACTGACAGACTTACCTAAAGGCAATAGTCCAAAACTGCAATCTCTTGGAAATAAGCACATATAAAACACTTAATACACTTTTATTTGAAATATTTCGATCAACATGATCTTCTTCAGTCAAGAAAGAGAAAACAAAAGATTGAAGTGAACCACAGATGTGTATAAACATCCAAATGTCACAGATTCACAGATTTATAGTTTATGATATAGAGCTATATGTGATATGTGTAGAAATTGTTATATGTGAATCGTGTAAAGATTGGTTACTTGAAACTAGATATTAAAAGTCTGTCAGAAGGAAGGTAATGGAGCTATTAAAAATGGTAGAAGTTAGGGGGAAGTTAAAAGGAGTTTTATCTGATGTTGAGGTTAGGAGGCTCTCTAGATTTGGTATACCACTGGTATGATAACTCCCATCTTCTTAATTCTGAAGAGTTGCAATCAGGGGGGAGGGCTTTAATTATTTTGGTGGTATAGCAATCATTGAAAGAGATGATGTTGTGACTAGCAGCGTGTTGAGCGGTTGGCCTGTCTATGTTCATGGTTCCAACGTCATGTCTGTGGCCATTCATTCTGATGCTCAGACTATCCGTGGTAAGGCCTATGTACTGTGCCGGGCAAAATTTACATTGTAACTGGTATATTACATTACTGGATGTACAAGTATGATGACCCTGAATCTTGAAGTCCACATTGGTTGCTAGGCTATGGAAACTATTTGTTGGGTTGTGTATTGGACATGTCTTGCATCTTGGTCTATTGCACGGAAAGGAGCCGTGAGGAAGTTTGGGCGGTTTTTCAGTACTTGGATCCGGTAATTTTGGATGTACTAAAATACTTTTTAAATTGAACGGTTGTCTGAACCAAATATGTGGTGGATTTGAGAAAAGATCTTTGGTGTGGGCGGAAGCTTGAAGAATCTTGAAGCCATCCTTTAATATTTTGTTCAGCTTCGTTAGGCCTGGATGGTAATCTGTAACTAAAGACAGTTTGTCCTCCATAGGTGGTCTGGGTACATCAGATGACTGAGCCAAGCGGATTTGATTCTCAACGAGTTGTTTAGGGTATCCTCTTTTTTGGAAAGCTAGTAAGGTCTTTCTATTAAAGTCTTCCAATGCTATATCGTTGGAACAAATTCTCTTGCCCCTGACTGCCTGACTATATGGTATGGACCTTTTTATATTCATGGGGTGGCTGCTATTGAAATGTAGGTATTGTAGATGGTTCGTCGGCAGATTACAACAATTCTCTCTTGGAGTGGCTCAAATATACAGCTCCCAGAGAACAAATTTCGGAAGGATCCATAAAATTACTGTGCAATGAAAGCCCCTCTACTTCTCAATTCTATATACTACCGAAAATCCATAAAAATATCGTACCTCCACCTGGTAGGCCAATAATCGCTGGTTGTAATTCGGTCACGGAAAGAATCTCAGCTTTTCTGGATTCGTATATTCAACCTTTGGTGAAAAACCTTCCATCATACATTCAGGATACGAATCATTTCATAGACCGGCTGTCTCAAATACCCACACCTCTACCTCCTGAAACAATTTTGGTCACAATAGATGTTACCTCTCTTTACACAAACATCCCGCATGCGCACGGTCTATCAGCTCTCGAAACTTTCCTCAACAAACGTTCAGACAACCCTTACCCTACTACACCTTTCCTAGTTCACCTCGCCAAATTCATTCTTGAAAAGAATAATTTTCAATTTGAGGGAAAGAACTATTTGCAAATAAAAGGAACAGCAATGGGTACTAGGATGGCCCCGTCGTACGCAAACCTGTACATGGGTAATATCGAAACAGATTTCCTAAAAACTCAAACACACCAACCATTATGTTGGTACAGATATATAGACGATATATTCGTTATCTGGACACAGGGAATCTCAACACTGGAAAGTTTTTTGAAGGGCTTATCCCTATGTTCCACACTTCAATTCACCTGGGAGAAGTCTGCAGCAACAATCACCTTCTTGGATGTAGATGTAACAATCAGAGATGGGAATATCTATACAGGTGTCCACATCAAACCGACGAACCATCTACAATACCTACATTTCAATAGCAACCACCCCATGAATATAAAAAGGTCCATACCATATAGTCAGGCAGTCAGGGGCAAGAGAATTTGTTCCAACGATATAGCATTGGAAGACTTTAATAGAAAGACCTTACTAGCTTTCCAAAAAAGAGGATACCCTAAACAACTCGTTGAGAATCAAATCCGCTTGGCTCAGTCATCTGATGTACCCAGACCACCTATGGAGGACAAACTGTCTTTAGTTACAGATTACCATCCAGGCCTAACAAAGCTGAACAAAATATTAAAGGATGGCTTCAAGATTCTTCAAGCTTCCGCCCACACCAAAGATCTTTTCTCAAATCCACCACATATTTGGTTCAGACAACCGTTCAATTTAAAAAGTATTTTAGTACATCCAAAATTACCGGATCCAAGTACTGAAAAACCGCCCAAACTTCCTCACGGCTCCTTTCCGTGCAATAGACCAAGATGCAAGACATGTCCAATACACATCCCAACAAATAGTTTCCATAGCCTAGCAACCAATGTGGACTTCAAGATTCAGGGTCATCATACTTGTACATCCAGTAATGTAATATACCAGTTACAATGTAAATTTTGCCTGGCACAGTACATAGGCCTTACCACGGATAGTCTGAGCATCAGAATGAATGGCCACAGACATGACGTTGGAACCATGAACATAGACAGGCCAACCGCTCAACACGCTGCTAGTCACAACATCATCTCTTTCAATGATTGCTATAGCACCAAAATAATTAAAGCCCTCCCCCCTGATTGCAACTCTTCAGAATTAAGAAGATGGGAGTTATCATACCAGTGGTATACCAAATCTAGAGAGCCTCCTAACCTCAACATCAGATAAAACTCCTTTTAACTTCCCCCTAACTTCTACCATTTTTAATAGCTCCATTACCTTCCTTCTGACAGACTTTTAATATCTAGTTTCAAGTAACCAATCTTTACACGATTCACATATAACAATTTCTACACATATCACATATAGCTCTATATCATAAACTATAAATCTGTGAATCTGTGACATTTGGATGTTTATACACATCTGTGGTTCACTTCAATCTTTTGTTTTCTCTTTCTTGACTGAAGAAGATCATGTTGATCGAAATATTTCAAATAAAAGTGTATTAAGTGTTTTATATGTGCTTATTTCCAAGAGATTGCAGTTTTGGACTATTGCCTTTAGGTAAGTCTGTCAGTCTCCTATCAAGTCCAAAAAATTCCTATATATATATATATATATATATATATATATATATATATATATATATATATATATATATATATATATATATATATATGGTGATATGTTTTCTTGTAATATAGTTAATAAATAAAAAATATTTTAAAAACAAGCATAGTGTTTTAATACATATTTATTCAAAGCTTTTTGCAAATAGAATAAGTACCAGCATCTTCAGGAAAAAACAATTATACAATAAAACTGTTATAAGATTTTGTTATATAATAGTTTTTCCTGAAGATGCTGGTACTTATTTTACCAGCAAAAAGCTTTCAATAAATATGTACTAAAACTATTTTTTATTTTGAAATATTTTAAATTTATTACACACATACATACACACAACCAACCAACCAGACAGACACACACACACACACACACACACACATATATAGATCCAAGGAGAAATCTAGAATATTATACCAATCTATATCAATTGTAATAATATTATTGCATATATGAAAGGTTGTGACAGTATTATACCTTAATACACTTTCATAAAACCAAGAATTTTTAGTAATACTTCACTTACTGCATGCACATCTAACATGTCTACAGTTAAGTCATATGATGTTAGCTTCATGGATTCAAAGACTTGACGAAGAGTCATTTCGCCTTCCTTACCACATGTTACAACTTCATCTGCATGATTTTTCAAAGTCTTCTTAATAAATCGTAACAAATGTTTTTGGTTCATACATGATGCAGCATGAATGTGGGTGTCCACCTAGATAAGTAATAACATATAAGTAAAAATATTAAATAGTAGATATATCAAATTAAATATTGGCGATTTTAAAATTTAATTAACCTCTGTAATTCAAACAATATTCTTTAAAGTATAGATTACCTTACCCAATTTGAGGGCATATCTTCCTACATGTTATCCATCTCTAAGAGTATTTTACTAAGCAATAAATAAATTCACTGTTTTATTTCAAATTAAGAACTAATACTTTTATAACTATATATGTAACTATTAACATGTATATAGTACAAAGTAAATAATGTGTGATGTTTGGAGGGAGGAGTGACAATTTTAAAAAAGGGTAATTACAATATTCCTATAAAAAATCTAAACAGAAACATAAATTCTAAAAGATATACAAATAATATTACCATACAAGAAGCAATCTAAAATTATTGCTATTATATTTAATTACTTACATTATTTATGTACATACAAGAGGGTACCAAAAACAGAATTTTTTAAAAAGCTATTTATTTTTAATTTTTGTACAAGAACAACCTTATCCTCTCTAAAATAGTCACTATTAAAACTAATACATTTGTCCCACTGATGATTCGACTGTTTAAAAATTTTGTGTAGTTATCTTTAGAAATGGCCAACAGCTCCGCTCTTGTTTTTTCTTTCTTGACCTCTTCAATGTTCTGAAATCGGTGTTTTTTCTCCATGGCTTTTAAATGCATGGAAAAAAGAAAAGGTGCAATAGAGCTAGGTCAGGTGAGTAAGGTCCATGGAGCAGCTTAACCGTGCCATTTTTAGACAAAAATAAGTAACAGAGATGGCTGTGTGTGCAGATGCATGTTGTGGTGGAAAAACGAGTCTCCTGTCTGTCACACATATATTTTTCATGAACACTCCTGAATAACCTACTTAAAACTTTCAAATAAAAGGTTTGATTGACAGTCTGATCTGGGTAAACAAACTCTGAATGAACTACGCCCTTGGGATCAAAAAAACATATCAGCACTGTTTTGATGTTTGATTTGACATTTTTTGGACAGGGTGACAATGATGTCTTCCATTGACCTGACTTTTGCTTTGTTTCGGGGTTGTAACCACGACTCATCACCAATAAAACGAACTATGACAGACAATCTGGATTAGTATCAAACTGTTGTTTCAAAGCACTGCATGTTTTCAACTCTATGTTCTTTTTTTTCTCAGTCAGAGCCCGAGGAGTCAATCCATATAATTCCCAAATATTCTGTTAAAACTTGTCAAATGGAGCACAACTGCACTTTGCTCACTTATACCTGCCATCATAGAAAACGAAACATGAACTAAATACTATAAATATTTTGTATATAGAACAGAAGTGAAAAACATATGCTCTCTCTGATAAGTAATGCTTCACTGGTATGATAACTCCCATCTTCTGGTATGGTCTCCCCCCTGATTGCAACCCTTCAGAATTGAGAAGATGGGAGATACCATACCAGTGGTACACCAAATCTAGAGCCTCCTAGCCTCAACGTCGGATAAAACTCCTTTTACCTTCCCCTTAACTTTTACTATTTTTAACAACTCCATTTACCTTCCTTCTGACAGACTATCAATATCTAGTTTCAAATAATCAATATTTATACAAATCTCATATAGCACTATATATCATAAACTATAAATCTGTGATGTTTGGATATTTATACACATCTGTGGTTCACTTCAGTCTTTTCTTTTTCTCTTTTTTATTGACAAAGATCATTTCTGATCGAAATATTTCAATAGTGTGATAAGTTTTTATATGTGTCTATTTATTTATTTATTTCCAATAGATTGCAGTTTTGGACTATTGTGATTAGGTAAGTCTGTCAGTCTCCTATCTAGTCCAAAAATCCCTATATATACACATCATTAACGCCCTCATTATGCCCCTTAGACTAACTAACCAATTACGTAGTGGCAAGGGGTTTATTGCCACATTGTGGTTTAAGCGGTTTTATTTATTTATAATAAAAGGTTTAGATCTCGAACATAAGCTGAGCTTATTAACCTAGATACGCTTAAAATATAAACTTTATACTTAAGTGCCAAGTTGTGTTCAAACCACGCTAAGTACTAAACAGCAAACTCAGAAAATACCCTTGAACTATAATGAACAGAGTTTTCCCCTCAGAATGAATAATGTGAGGTGCAATAATGGAAAGATGAGCATGCAAACAGAACCTTCACTCTTGATTGAATTATAACGGCAAAATACAATATTATTTTAACATGAATAACTTACCTTACGGATGTTGTAGAAATCTCTGTGGGGAACTGCTTTTTGGGATGCTAATTCTTTTAACTCATTTAATAAAACATGTAGCTGGAACTTTGAAGACAAGTAGCTCAGTCTGCGATAACAAAAAGACTTCCTGAAAACAAATTAATAATAATAATTTGACAAAGAAAATTTTTTAACCAATGAAGTTATGAAAAATGTTATGTTTTTTTTAAAAAGTTAAGTACATACAAATTTTTCCAAAATTCTTTGACTTGGCTGAAATTACATTGTATAATATTTAATATTTATTGAAAAAAAGTCAACCTTCACAAAGCAAAACTGAACTTTTATGAATGCCTGTAACTATAAAGTGTAATATTTGGTGTATATATATTAAGTGTATATATATATATATATATATATATATATATATATATATATATATATATATATATATTGTAACATTTATAGAATGGGCTATATAATGTTCTTTAAGAATTGGAAAAATAAATTAGAAATAACTCACACAAAATTTAAAAAGAAATTCATTAAAAGATTGGTTAGATTAAATTGAAACTTAATTTAGGTAAAAGCCTAGAAATGTAAACAAGGTATTTGAACTGTAAATGCATAAGGAAATTTGTTGTATCAAATAAAATTTAAAAACAAGATAATCTAATAATAGTTATGTGTAAACAAATTTGTAAACTGTAGTAACATAGGGCATAAACAATTGCTGGAGATATAAAAAAAAAAAACGCGATTGTAAACAAAAAAATTGAAAGGTTATGTTTGGAAAAGTCCAGTCAAAACACACACAATTCGAATTATTACAAAAGTAAAACACAAAGACACTTCACACACTAATAATAGTAATTAAATAAACACTGGAAGGTTTGTTAAGGATCGGAAAATTGAAACAGTATATTAACAAAATTAAAACTGGTGAAAACAATCGTGTTATTGCATCAGCTATAGAAACAGAAGAAGTAGGTCAGTTGCAATCGACTCTAGTGAGAAGGAATCGAACTAAATTAAAGCCATATGATTTCTTTTTTTAAGAAGGAGGCCGCCATATTTGTAACATTTTAAAAGAAAAACGAAGCGTTAGTTTAGTTAGAAATAGCGTGTGTGACGCTACGAGATGGGACCTGGGATGACCAGTCAAAATTTTACATTGGAAGGAATTCGTCAAAATTATACCGTTTTGTGAAGAAACTTGGCAAATTTAAATAAGGATAAGAAAATGTAAAGATAAAGTACAGTGGTAATATAATTTGAAGGAACTAAAACGAATTTAAGTGTGTAAAAAGTGAAATCTGCAAGAGAACGGAATCTTGCGTAAGCGACCTGCAGAATTTCGGTATTTGATAAGTTAAGTATGTATAGCGCTATAAAAAATAAACTTTAGTGGACTCTTAGGATAATAGGGAAGTTTAATTTTGTACATTAGAATATCTTGTGATTAATAGTAATAAGATCATAATCCAGTTCAAATAGTTTCGCCTTTTTGCTCATTCCAAATTAAAGTTTTTCCATCAGGAAAATATTTATTAAAACAAATTTCAAAATTTAATATTGTTTTTCAAAATTTATTTAATTAACAAAAGAAGTAAAAATATAGCCCATGCTATAAACCCCGAGATAGTAAGAGATCTTAAAATTAGCCTAGGGTATATGAAAATTTGTAACTAAAAATCAAAGAAAGTGAGTTTAGTATATTGTGTTAAAATTTGTTAAGTTTATTTTTGTTCTGTGTATTGTTTAAAGAAAAAAAAAATTGTGATAATAAAGAATTATAAATATTTCTGAGTTTTTTTGTTTTAAATAGAAATTTGATATCATCAATAAAATAAATATTTAATAAAAAAAAAATAATTGTAAAGCGTTTTATAAATACTTTACAATATATATATATATATATATATATATATATATATATTAGTTTGAATATTAAAATGGAGAAAAGAGCTATATATTAAATTAAGACTCTTACCTACACTCCAAAGATGATATACTTGAGCACAGAGACCATAACTCAGTAACAAGGGTCTATCTAGACTAAACATTCTATAAAAACAATAACGTAATTGAAAATGCACATGCCATGATAGTCTACTGCAGGTACACGTAAGTGAGGACATCCACCTCTCATCAGTAGGCAGTTTCAGTGTATTTATCCACACTACCCTAAAAACCTTCTACACTCCCCAGGTGTAGAACCCCTGCCACATAGTATCATCAGCTTTTTATTTCTAACTAAAAATAAATAATACTATTTTTTTATTATTATTACAGTTCATGATTAAATTATGATTAGTTTTTTCTATTATGTTACACAAATGATTTCAGTTATATATATATATATATATATATGTTTTTAATATCAGAGTGTAGCATTTTTTCTAAACAATTTCCATAAGACTTTTTGATTTATTGTTTGTATATATGGGTTAATTGATGAAATCTTTTCTCCTACTTTTTTGTTTTACTGTGTTTCAGTTTGTTACTGTACTAATTTTAGTAGTTATTCAATAGCACCAGTCACAAGGCATCACTCAGTCAATGTGCACATATATGAAGGCTATAATAAAATGTCATTGAAGGAAATACAATGAATCTGTCATTTAAAAATGTTAACTTTAGTGAAATCAATAACTTATTTAAACAAAATATTAAAGCTTACATAGGGCCATCCGCAATCATAGTACACAATCTGTTCATATCTGAGACGAACATATCCAAATCAGGATATGGATAGGCAATGGAAACACCTTGTTCCACTGCTTCTTTATTTTTATACACATGGAACACTCCTCTCACAGGTTTCATAACATAATTCTTAGGTTCTGCTGATTCACAGATCCAAGGGTTGGAACGACCAGGTGCATGAACTGGGTGATCTACACAGAAACAGTTATATGTTAGCTTGACATTTGATAAAGTAAGACAAAATGTAAAATAATGCAGAAAAAGCATTACTAAAAAATAATTTATATAGGTTTTAAATATTAAAAGAATTATGAAATATACATTTTTAAGTCCTATTATATTTAACAAATGATCCAAAGTATTTTTTTCTATTTTTAAACCAAGTACTCATTTTAGATTTTTAAGTAGTCAAAAATATAATTCAACATGTTTGAACAAACATCTCATTTTCATAACAAAAGAAAATGGTATACCAAGAAAATAGTATAAGACAGTGTGCTATTTTATACTATTGTCCACAAAAAAAAAAGATTCATAAAGAATTTTAAAAACAAACATATTATACATAAGAGGCCTTTTGAACACAAAAAATATCAACAGGCATTCCTGAAAAGCATTCAACAAAATACACACTACTTAAAACAAGACCGATACAAAACAAAAAGTTAGTATTTCACTAAAAAAATAGTATTTCAGAAAAAATGCAAAAAATAGAATTAAAGCTCACTGATAACACAAATACCATTAACACAATGAACCTGGTTGTAAATGCCGATAGAGCATCAATATCAATATAGGGGATTTCCAGGTGTAGATATTTTTATGATTATTACACTTTGCAGGCAAACACTATACCCCTAATTACCATTGGGAACTAAGATATGAAAGAAGTCCCAGTTCATTATACTGTGTTGTACACTCATATTATCCCTTAAACAAATTTATATCTTCCCTCAAGTCCTTCATTTAACCACAAATAATATAATTATTTCATATCGAAATTACCAAAGAATTCAAATACCACTTTACTTAATGAATCTGTATAGAAAGATTATAAAATTTTTTAACAAATTTATTAGATTAATCAAAATTAAAATAAACAAAAATTATCTACTTTTACTAATTATTAAAAACATATTTTTACTACTAATTTTAAAGTAAGTAGCTGTTGTTTAAGCAATAGGTGAAATCATTTTTAGAAGCACTAGTGATATGAACTACTTGAATGTAGGATAAATATATGATGTTTATATTATAAACTACACACAGTACATATAACTGAAAATATTAACTCAAATTTAGTTTTTTGTTAAAGTCTATAGTAGGAGCACCTTTTCAATTTCTAGGTTCGGTGAGAGACATTTCAATACACAATTTCAGACATGTATCTGTATTTTTTTAACAAAAACATTATTTATGACAATTTTTAGTTATGTATTGGGTGTTTCAAAATTTTTATGTTTTTTATTTACAACTAGTTTCATTAAACACATGTTATTATCAGTATTAAAGTAATATATATTTTTGTCCACAGATCCAAATAAAGTATAAACATAAATTCATTTGACACCGAATTTCATTCATCCTCAATAAAAAAGTTCATTACACAACAGTAACTAATCTAGTTCTGTTAAATAATTGAATTATCCAAAGCATATTATTTAGGATTCAGAGAGCTTTCAGGGATTCAGGAATGTTCCCATTAATGTTACAATATACAGTAGTATAAATATTCTTTAATTGTCTGAACTTCAGTTGAAAACCTATACTTTCGAGTAAGCTTCAAATAAGTCAAACATTTTTAAATGAAGACATTATTATATATAGCACAGTTATGAGAATGCTATTAGAAATGAAATCTATAGATATGTTTTGACTTTGAATAATACAATATGTCAACCATGATTCTACAGTGCGACAATGTTTCAAAGATGAGATTATAGTGAAAGTCCCATCTTAAGGTACAAAAAAACAAGACAAAGTTTTCTCAACTACAGTGGAATCATTTATTACAATATGCACCAGGATTCAAAATTTTAACAAAGAGAATAAGAAAGTTTGGGCTTTTTAAAAAAACTTCAAAATTGTGTCTATAATTGAAAGACTATTAGGTGTTAAATGTCACGAGGGGAGTATTTCATAACAAATCTCAATTCTAACCTAAAAAGTATATAATAAGCTTTTTCATTGCTCTTGTTACTTTTTTAGGTATGTATGAGTTATAGATGTTTAAAATATATTAATAGTTTGAACATTACAATAAGCAGAACTTTTTAAATTACCTGTCTCATTTTCCATATTTCAATTAATTGGCATCTTGCATCGATTTATTAAGGTTCTGTAGGTACTTTAAAAATAAAAAAACTTTATTTCTACAGTTTTTTCTTTAAATTCGTCACTAACTATCATTTAAGGGAAATATTTCTTAATAAATAATAACTATTCAGGTTTTATATTCAATTTGACAAAATATTCATGAACAAAGGATCTTTTTTTATTTTTGTCATTTTGATTATTCCCTAAAAAGAGTAAGAAAAGAGTTTAAAATATAAACAAGATTAAGGTATAAAGGATAAACTCTCTGATCTTTTATAATGAAAAAGATTATTGATTATGTGTGAAGGATCACATATCTAAAATAGACCTGCTCTCAAGAGGGGTCGAAGAGAGTGATCTACCCACTTACCTTCCCAGAAAATATATGTGAGTGACAGTCTATTCATGTCTTTGTTTTATTGTAAGCGTTGATTGATAGGGCTACAATGAGGTGCATTAAATCCCTCTGAATTGGTGCAACTAATCTGTCCCTACTTGAGGATAGAAATAGATCAAAGTGACTAAAGTGTTGAAATATAAAATGAAGCATAAAGCCTAACAGTGCAAGGTGTTTTAGCAAGAAACTAGCAATTATTTACAGCTTGCCTGAGGTTTTATGCCTGGTTTTGCTGGCTTCTGAATACAAAGGAACAATAAATTAACTTCACACATAATGAAGTACTGTATAACAGTGTTATAAATTTTAAATATTTTAAAAATAGATCTAACCATCACCTAAAAAACAATTCAAGAAGCGAACAATGATCGAGTCATTGAATTGAATACAGTGTTTGCTATTGATCTACACTACTTATAAATTACTTTGTTTCTTTGAAATGAACAATTAATTAACACATTTATATTAATAAAAGAGTTACATACAAGTGACAGTTTAGAATAAATAACCGAGATTCCATTGCAAAGTGAAACTGACGTTAGGGTAAATCAAATATGGGTAAAATTGTTTTAAAATATATAATATATATATGAAGTTGATATATTACTATTGTAAATACTTTTATCCACCACTAAGTGCAATAATTTTACCTTGTTGTGATAAGGCACCTTTCGGTCACTTGACCATTGTCGAATCACTGTTATAGTGCGACAGTGCAACGGAAAAATAATGGACAATGTAATATATATATATATGTACTTACGTGATAAGTAAGACAGAGTGAATACTGTGTGTAAGTTGAATCTGCGTAAGTCGGGGTATAATTTTACATACAATCACATACCATAAAAATCATGTTTAATTGAAACAAGACTAAATAAACTAATAATTTAGAAAAAAAATGTGTATGTATTAAAATCTTAAATATATAATACAACCAAAAGTTATATTATATACGTACATATTGCAAAGAAGTAAGTAAAAAGACGTTTTTTGACAAAGAAAGCTTCATAAAATCTAGTAAATTCATTTGAAGAATTGAAGATTTTATTTCTCACTCAGAATTTCCTTGTAACACGCTAACTTTTTTGTTTTGTGGCAGAAAGACGCTTATTGTAAAGTCTATGTTTTCCAAAATTTGTAAGCCTTGCTCAATTAAACTAAGGTATTTTGTCAAATTTCTAACTGTCATTTCATCTTCTACCTCAACTGGGTAAGAATCTGTGTTATAAGGTCTTGCTCTTGCACACGCATTTCTATGAGCTCATCAACTAATTGTTGGCTCCTGGTTGTGTAAATCTACCAATTCTTGAACGTCATCATTATCCACTTCTAAATTTAGTTGTCTGGCAAAACCGACAACTTCTTCAATCATATCAGCAATTTCATTAGACTCTGGCACTGACTCCGCTTGAGTTGCAGTGGCGAAAAAAAGACACACCTTTTTCCAAACGCTGTTCAAAGTTTTTTTGTGAAATTTCATTCCAAGATTGTCCATTGATTCTCAAAGCATCTAAAACATTGAATTGATTTCAAAAATCTATAACAGAGAGCTGGCTGTTTCTTTTCTTCTCTTCTGATGAAACATGGTTTTACATGTCGGGTTATGTTAATGCCAAAAATGGAAGAATCTGGTCTGCCGTAGACCCGCATGCCATGCCTACATGACATGAAATTTTGTGTGCCGTTTCAGAGGGATGAATTGTTAGGGAAATTTTCTTTAAGACAACAGTTAATAAATTTGTTTACATGCATATTTTTGATCAATTTATTAATTAAGTCGCGCCACCCGAAATTACATATTCTTTTTTCCAACAAGACATGGGGGCGTCACACATCTCGCAGATCATTGGCTAGTGTGCATAGTGTTTTTAGCGCTGATAGAACCTTCAGGTTTATGACCCTAAAGTTATTATTACTTATGGGAAAATTTAAAGAATAAAGTATACACCAGCAGTCCAAAAATTAATTGAAGACCTAAAGATCTTGATCACCAACAGCATACGCGCCTTTACGACTCCTGAGCCCCAGGCAGTATATCAGAATAAGCTACGCCGCGCTACCTTATACTTGCAAGCTGATGATAATAACGTAATGTCATGTAATAACATAGCAATAATAGACAATTGAATAAAGTAACAATTGGTATTTGTAAATTGTTATAATAA
This sequence comes from Prosapia bicincta, assembly GCA_036971475.1. Taxonomy (NCBI): domain Eukaryota; kingdom Metazoa; phylum Arthropoda; class Insecta; order Hemiptera; family Cercopidae; genus Prosapia; species Prosapia bicincta. The sequence continues at coordinate 71,104,733 of JBAIZL010000001.1, forward strand.
TTCAAGATACACTTTAATAATCAGATTTCATTTAAATTGTGTTGCATTTTATTTAAGGGGCTACTTTTAAAAGGCCACTCTGTGTTTGATTTACCATTGTATTAGCAAAATAAAATTATTCTAATTATTTTAAAATTAAAGATGTTATTTAATTTTATCTTTAACTAGAATTACTAGTTTTACACTAGAGCACTTGCAGATAAATAGATATGTTACACTTCCCTATAGTAGCATTTACTTTACTGATTGATGTTTGGAAGATGTATCCCATTAGCAACTCAAACCCTAACATTTAGACATTGAGTTATGGTCTGCGGTGACAATAGGCTATCTCCTGAAACTCCCTCAGAGAGCAAAAAGATAAATACTATTAAAGGCAAGTGTTTCATAACAATATATGTTCAAGTATTTTAGTGTAAAATTAGACTAATTTTACACTACTTAACTAAGTGAATACGTAATTGCTTACTTGCTGACGCGTTTCAAAATGATCGTTTCATTCTCGAAGCTAATCTTCCACTAGCGGCTTCTGGCTCTTTACAAACGGTATGACAGGGTTGGATTTATGACATTGGGTGAGGTGTCGGCGTCTTGTGTGATGTATTTGAAAAGACTATTGGCTTCGAAGTGTGTGTTGTCATTAAGTATATTTTCCCTGTCTGTTGCGTAGTGTTTGTAGATTTCATATTTTTCTTAGGTTGTTAGTTTTTTACTCTGTTTTAATGTGTGTAGAATATTTAAATTAGTGTGTATGTCAGTATGTGTGTGTTGGGTGTTATTTAGGTGTTTTGCATAGCTGGATTTAGGGTTTGTTTGTTTTGTTTGGGTAATGTGTTCATCGAAGCGTGTGTAGAATGACCTGTCGGTTTGACCGATGTAATAGTTGGGACAATCGTTGCAAGTTAATTTGTAAATACCTGAGAGTTTGTATATGTCAGTTTCGTTTTGAAAAGGTTGTATATGTTTTCTTAGCGTGTTTGTTGTTTTGTAGGATATTTGGTAATGGAGTTTTTTGAATGTGGAGGCTATTTTGTGTGTGTTTTTATAGTGGTAGGTGAGTGATATGTATTTGTTATTTTTTTTGTGTGGTTTGTTTGTGTGGCTGTTTGATGGTGTTTATGTTTTATTTTCCTGAGAATGTTGTCTATGAGTGTTTGTTGGTAGCCGTTTTGTTGGGCGATGTATTTTATGGTATTAAGTTCTTCGTCGTAGTCTTTCTGTAGCATTGGTATGTTTATTAGACGGTGTAACATATGATTAAAAGCTACGCAAAACTCCTAAATAACACCCAACACACACATACCGACATACACACTAATTTAAATATTCTACACACATTAAAACAGAGTAAAAAACTAACAACCTTAGAAAAATATGAAATCTACAAACACTACGCAACAGACAGGGAAAATATACTTAATGACCACACACACTTCGAAGACAATAGTCTTTTCAAATACATCACACAAGACGCCTACACCTCACCCAATGTCATAAATCCAACCCTGTCATACCGTTTGTAAAGAGCCAGAAGCCGCTAGTGGAAGGTTAGCTTCGAGAATGAAACGATCGTTTTGAAACGCGTCAGCAAGTAAGCAATTACGTATTCACTTAGTTAAGTAGTGTAAAATTAGTTTAATCAGTGAATTCAAGATTTAACATCAAGAAACTTCTGTAAAATTAATGTTATACTAAACTAATTTTAAAATAAAATATAACATTAAACAAAAAGGACTTATATCTTTTATAGCTCTTTGCTAGTAATTAGTTATTCTAACAATACTTTACATAGCACTTCATGTAAAGCTTTCTGGAGGCTTTATTAATACATAAATCCCTTTCATTTAGACAAAATAAAATAGAGAGAAACGTGAATTACCAACCAATATGAAGTTTAAAACACTAAATGAAAAGTTAATTCTCATAACTTTTGATAAAAGCACTTGTTTTGACTGGAATTAAATCAATTTTGATCATTCCAAAATTGGGAGTGATTGAACCCAATTCTAAGCATATATTCATCAAACCCCAACTAAATGATTTTGGAGAATCTTCAAATCGATTACTGTACTATTTGAAAATGAAGATTCATTGAAACACAATAGCTGGGTAGGTGAAGAATATAAATGCTAAGAAAACTGTCAACCCTAGCTTATATAAATATCCAATTTAATCTTGCAACAAAGCTGAGAAAAGATACCGGTTTTTAATATTAATTATTAAAGCAGACATATCAAAAGCATTATTAAAGACATAAAGGAGATTAAAAGTCAAATAAAAATGTATACAAATGAAAGCAGTGCACATAAATTCACTGAAAAATTTTTATCATATTTTTAATAAAAACTCTTACTATAGTAAGATATTGTTATTACAGTCAATAAAACAACATATGCACAACAAAATCATCAACTGAAATGCTAAATGATTTTAGAACGGAAAATTATGATATGAGAATGAAGAACAAATGATCACAAGAAATGAGTAACACTCATGGAAAATTACAAACAACAATAAAATCATAAACTCCATTAGAAACACTTTAATATAACTAACAAGATGATGTTTGGACTATCCTCAGCACAGTGTACATTGGTTTTATGGCTGAAGAAAATAAAACATCATCTTTCATACAGGAAGCTAGATAAAAGTTCCAGGAATTTGCTAGAAAATTTTTAGTCTAAAGGTTTAATGTTTCACACAGGAAAATTTACAAGTGAAGTAACAAAGAACACTCAATTATTTTACAGATATAACCTTTTGTGAACACTAATAATAGTGTGTATTGTACTACAAGTGACAGTTTGTACTTTAGATAATTGCAAATACTATTTCCTGTTATTCAACTTGTATTTTGTCCAATATTTCAAAAGAATGTAGTTTAAAATTATATTTTCTTTTCAGGAATAGGAAGGTGTTGCATGATATTAGGTATGCTGAATACACCAATCAAAAGTTTATTTAACTTCTTTACCTTACGATATAAGAAAATTTTGTTGAAGTTAGTCTAATATTCTTAAAGTAATTCACCTTCTCGTTTATGGCAATTCTCTAGATTATCTTATTTAAAATGTGATTCTCTTTTAAAAATTGTGTTGATTTTTTTAAAAGATGAAATAAGACTATGCTATATAGAACTCTTATCTAATTGAAATGAATTTTAATTATAAAACTGTATCATTAAAAACAAAACTACACAAATTCTGTTCTCCCACGCGCTAAGTATTTTAAAAATTGCAATGTAGATGTATAGATAAAGTAATAATTTTTGTTATGTATTTTAACATTTGTACAGCTGAGCATACTGATTGTTCAAGGGTGATGTTCTCTGTTGAACTTACCAAATTTGCACATCTGATTGTAATGATTGTTCAAGGATATGCTGATACGTTCCTACAAGCACAATTTGAAACATTCAAATTCCTGAAACCTTTTAGTAGTCCAATGTACATTAAAGTATCTTTTTTGGTTTGGTGTAAAGTTACTTCCATACATAAAGTACAGCAACTATTTCAAACACTACTGTTACCTTTAATAGGATAACCTAATACCAAACTTGAAATATCTGCATCAGAAAGACTTCGAGATTCAAGGGTATGATCGGATGATGTGGTTGGAAGGATAATAGGTGCTGGAAACAAAGAAGGAATCAGAAAATTAATTCTGTAATGGAGAAAAACATTAAAAATAGCTCTACAACTGCCAATAAATTAATAAAACCTAAAGTCAGCATTTTAAAGTAACTTTAATAACGCTATTTTATTAAAGCATAGTAAAATTAAATAATTACAAAATATGAAAAATAGGTTTCTGCAAAATATTTAGCTTAGTCCCAGTAGTAAGTACTACTTTCTAATAAAAGACATAATTCAAAGTGCGTAGATTCTATTTATGTCTAAAGATTTCGAACATCCTTCTAAATTTCATAGTTTCTGTAACATTCAGAATAACAAAGTTAAGGAACTCTTATAACAACTGATTCAGTAGTTTTTCTAATGGCAGACAATTTTCTGGAAATCTATTTCTTGTTTAATACTTCTTGTTGTGTAAAAAACGTTATCTATTTTTCTAACGCTTTCAATGGAGTTAAAAAATAATAATTTCTAGAGATAATTGTTGAAAAATAATGTCACATTAAAGACAAAATTACTTTTTTATATTTATCAATTGCAAGGAGTTTGGTAACACTTATACCAAATTCTAATAAAGCAATGCATTAAGTTTAAAACTTTTCTCAACACCAACAGCTATTCAAATTACCTTCTGAAAAAAAATATATTTCTGGAAAACCATTTTATTTGCACTATCATAAGTTTTCATTTTTTAGTTCCACTTCCTTAACCATAATAGAACTATAACCTATAATCATTAACTAGAAATAATTTAATATATACAGACATTTCATCATTTTTAATTGAAATATAAAATATTTACTGATTTAACTAATGTTGTTTTGCAGTTGTTAAGCATAAACGAGCCAAAATTTAATTAAAATCCGTAAAATAATTACAGTACATGTATTCTACTTGCCTTCAAACCGAAGGCTGCCCAACAATAACAATATCTACATAAAATAAAACAATTCAGTTAGAAATTTCTTCTAAAACATAACTCGAAGTGAAAAGACCCAGTAAAACTATATGGAAGCATACCAATTTACTTCCAAGTAGAGCTTTGAGATATCAGATAATCCAAAAACAAAATGCCCATAAACATATTTAAAACTCATTGACACGAAATTTCAGCTTACATAAAACTATTTTATAATGAATCTCCTTGAAAAGTCACTAGCATTCTCTAATAAAACATAACAGAAGTTTCTAACTTACCTATAGTAGCACTTACTTTGTTTGTTGAGGACGGCTGTTTCGGGAGATGTGCCCCATTGTCAACTGTCAGAACTGAGTTACGGTCTGAGTTGACAATAGGACACATCTCCCGAAACGGCCGTCCTCAACAAACAAAGTAAGTGCTACTATAGGCAAGTTTAGAAACATTTAAGTGTTTAGTGATAACTAGTAGCTCACGCGAAGATGGAATCAACAAATAATAACAGAAATATAACATCAGAAATATGCCATTTGGTGTGATGTAAATTATTGTGATTTATTTTAAAATGTATAAAACATGATATAACACGAAAGAATGAATATAGCAGATGCATATAAAATGTGGTTTATCAAAAGCTGTTATGATTGGTTTCACAAGAAGGAATTCATTGGTTTTGAGAATAGCACAACAGATAATTGTTTTTGTAATTCACAGAGGTTTTTGAAACATTTAATAAAATTTTCAGACTATAATGTATTTGTACATGGATATTGTTATTTAAAAAATATCTATTTAGTTTGTTTAAAATGGAAGTAAATGCAAGCCTGTGTAGAATAAAGTGTTCAGTTTAAAACTGGAAGATGATCACCATAAGCGTCACGTCGGGGGGGGGGGGCACGAGGGGGCAAGTGCCCCCCAACTAATTGAAGCGTTCAATTTTTTAATTGTTATATATCCAAAGAAAGAAACCAGCTTGTTAATGATTTTTATATTCATTTATATGTTCATTTGTAAATATATTTAAAGATACACATATTAAAAATCTAAATAATATTGCAAAAATAATACACTAAAATTAAATAGTCAGTTTAAGATTCTGTAATTCTTATGGATTAAATATAATATAATTTTACTATAGTTTAGTATAATAATGATTTTATTTAATAAATTTAAAAATTAATCGGTACAACTTTAAAAATTTTTTAGAATTATTAAAGAAAGTATAAATGTTATAACTATATATTTATAATGTGAACGATTTTAACTAATTTTTTTATAAATATAAAAAATATTTTGACATCTTATAATAAATTATTAATAAAAAAAATAATACGACCATTATTTCTATTATGTACAAAACACATGTAATTACATTTAATGAACTAAAGAAAAAATAGGTCGGCGCGCGCAACTGTCATTATGTTTTACGCCAAAGCGACTCGTATTAGACAAAACTTTGCTCTTCTATATTTTTGTATTTGTTTTTATTAAAAATTTAGATACATTAGTTGTGTTTGGTATTACGATTATATCCCGAAGGAACAAATATCAAGAAATATACGTAATATTTGTCCTTCAATATCGAAACTAAAACCATCAAGTCGATGTCATACCCGAAAAAAAGTAATTCGTTCAAAATCTGCTAGCAGTTCAGCTACTTCCATAAGCACAATAAAAACATCTTTAAAAAATTCATTTGAAAAAGTTGTTAATCAAGTTAAAATGAATAAACAATCATCTAGTGAAAATACATCATTTTCAGATGAGACTGTATGTTCTCCAGTATTAAAGTTACAACTTGGCACGGAATTATTAGAACCTTTACATGAAAATAATTCGGAAGGTAATAAGGAATCTATTGTTGACATTGTTGATGACGAGTTAAATAAAACATGAACAAAGATTTTGAAATCAGGGCTTGATAAAAAAGTTCTGAATAATTTAATGAAATCGTATAAAGATTGTTGTAATTGTCAGCAGCTCAAACCACCAAAATTGAATCCAGAAATTTTAGCAAACATGTGCGTGAAGCCCCACCACTCTGCTCTTCCCCTAACTCTCCTTCTCTGCCAAAGCCGAAGGCGAAGGTTAAACCGTACATGGCGCCAGTCTGCTACGGCGCAGTACTAGTGTTGTCTTTAACGTGACTACTTTATTCAGTTCAGTTTTAATTTATTAGTTTAAACGTTTGATTTATCAGTGACATGAAGAAGCAGTCGTCTCTATTTTCGTTTTTTACTAAAAGTGTTAAACCAAGTAAAAATGTTGAGACAAGTGCGGAGGAAGATCAACATTTAAGTGCGAGTAGTTTGAATGACGGTAGTGAAACTGGTGAAGAAGAGGCAAAGCCATCTTGTTCCTTTAAAGAATGCAATGCGGAGAGTAGAGATCCTGCTTTAGGAGTTCGATCAGCAGACATTTCTAAAGGCCCATTTCAACCTGTTAATTGCTTCAAGGTAAGCAAAGTCCAATCAAAATCAAGACAGTTCAAAGAAAATTGGTATAAAGAATTTTCTTGGGTTGAGTATAGCCAAATTTTACATGCTGCATTTTGTTTTCCATGTCGACTCTTCTGCCACCATAAGAGTGGGCGTGGGGAAGACTCGTTTACTAAAACTGGTATGAAAAACTGGAAAAAGGGGCTTGAAAAATTCAGAGTACATGAAAAAAGTGAAATGCATCTTAAGGCAATCCAATTTCTTAGTGAGTACAGAAAACCTGGTATGAGTGTTGCGGATGCACTATCCTCAGCACATACAAAAAAGGTTCAAACTAACAAAAAATATTTAAAATTTATCATTGAAACTGTTTTGTTCCTTGGAAAACAAAATCTTGCTCTAAGAGGGCATGATGAAAGTATTAATTCATTTAATAGAGGTAACTTCCTAGAACTTCTTGATCTTAGAGCACAGAACATGGACACAGAAATTCAATTATTAATGAAATCGTCGGTTCATTCATATAAAAGTCCCACGGTTCAGAATGAAATAATTGAATGCATAAAAATTGAAATGCTTGCAGACATTGTACAAGAAGTTAGTGAGTCGTTAGCGTACTCGATAATTTGCGATGAGACAACCGATATATCAGTGCGTGAACAACTAAGCATTTGCATTAGGTATATCGTAAAGGCAGATGGCAACATTAAAATCAAGGAAAGATTTTTAGGCTTTATTGATGTTGTAGCAACTACAGGAGAAAATTTACACGATGTCATAAAAAACTATCTGCAACAGTTGGGGATAAATCTCAACAAAATGCGTGGACAGGCGTACGATGGTGCCAGTAATATGAGCGGGAAGTTCAATGGGGTGGCTGCAAGATTCCAAGAAGAAGAGCCTAGAGCATTATACACACACTGCCATGCACATTTACTTGATCTGGCTGTGATGCGATTTTGCGATGAAGTTAGACAGCTACGTGGATGTTTATCTACTGTAAATCAGTTGTATAATGTGATAAATGCGTCAGCTAGTAGGTTTTCCATTTTTGAATCAATATGCAAGCAGAATGGAGATTCCAAAATGAAAAGACTAGTGAGTATGTCACGTACAAGATGGACTGTTCGTCACCGAGCCATCAAGGCTATTCTCGAGAAGCTCCCAGAAATTTGCGATACTTTGGAAGTAGTGGCAAATGATAGCTCAAACGGCAAAGTAGCAGCTGAAGCAGACGGGCTAATAAAACAAGTCACTACTTTTGAGTTCATGTTTAATTTGAAGTTCCTCTACAAAGTTTTGACTCTGACAGACATCTTATCTAAAGAACTTCAGAGTGAATCCATGGACATTTCCATGGTTTTCACAAAAGTAGAAGCTATCATCAACTGTTTGAAGCTTGAACGAAACGAAAATTCCTTTGCACAGCTTTAGAACGAGGTAGAAGAACTATTTAAGGAGTATGCCTCAAAAGGCATGTATGTTAAAAAACCGCCACTACCTCGAAGACGCAAGATACCCAAAAAACTTGAATCTTCAGACGCATCAGAATCATCATTCTGTTACAAATCACCTGAAGAATCATTTAAAATCGAAGTTTTCTTTGCTGGCCTAGATATCATAATCACAAATATCCAGCTTCGATTTTCTAAGAATGACTACAGCAAAATTAACAATATTGCTCAGTGTCTCTTTCATTGGAATGGCATTGACAATAATACTATTTCAACCATTCAACAGTTTTACAAATTATCCCCGAGTTTCTTCTCCCAGCTCAAGTTTTTCTATTGCTTTACAAAAAATAATTTTGTTCAAAAAGATATGAAAGCTGTGGGGATATCTTTCCAGGAATTAGCTGATTTTTTTGTTAAAAATCACCTTGAAGACAATTCAACAGACATCATGGAACTGTTGGCAATATCCCTTTCATGGCCGATTACAACAGCAAGCGCCGAAAGATCGTTCTCTACATTGCGCGGCTTAAAACGTACTTAAGAAGTACAATGAACGAAGAACGTCTAAGTGGTCTAGCCCTGATGGCCATCGAACAAGAATTGGCTATGAAGTATATGGAAGATCAAAATCTAAATGCCTTAGTTGAACAATTTTCTCAACGGAACCGAAGGCTTATGCTTCACTAACATTTGTTCTTTATGTACGGAATTGACAATTTAAAACTGTACTGTGTCAATTAAAGGATATTTGAGTCAGAGTCTGTTGTTTTCAATTTCATCCTTATATGCATATTTGTTTTAACCTTATCAATTATTAAGTTTTAAAACCTAAAACTATTTATTTTTACAACGATTTTACGTTTATAATTTATTAGTTAATATATCATCTTAAGGCACCTTAACAGTTACTATAATGAGATGGATTCATAATACTAATTTTTCTGTACATACACCTTCATAATTTCTTTGACTAAAAAAAATTAAATAATCGGCCTAGTAATATTTCAATTACTGTCTGTATACATTATTTCTTTTATAAAAATTCTATCATTAAAGCTTACATTGTTTATAATAATTTTGTTTTATATTGAAACAATAACGAGAAGGATAGGCTTATAGATACAAAAACAGAGCAAATCAGATTATTCCAGATTTTTTATCCCTGGCATGTTGTGCCCAGGGCCGTAGCCAGGGGGGGCCAGGTCGGGCGGCGACCTGTACTCATTTAAAAGACATTATAACATTTTTAGCCTTTGAACAAAATCGAACTAAGAATATAAATATTGATAATGTGCTGATTAATTTTCATCACAAAAAAGATAGAAAACTCCAGTTGTATTAAATAAGTTGTAATTGTTGTCAAACGAATGCTTTAGATTTGATGTAAAATTTTTACTTTTTTTCAAACATAGAAATAATTATCAGATTTAGTAAGAAAAATATTAATTCTTAATAGTGTTTATAAATTGTCTCTTTTTAATTTATCACTCATTAATTAAACTTAAATTATACATGCATGCAGAGAATGAGAGTAATAAACATTTTTTTTTTTTTTTTTTTACTTTTTGTCGACCTGACAACTTGTACGCCCCTCCACATTGTATCGCCTGGCTACAGCCCTGGTTGTGCCCCCCCAAAATAATTGTCCACGCAACGCCTATGATGATCACTAATTTTTTGGTCAATGTGTTCAAATTCAAGTTAAACTATATCTGAGTAATGCTGAAGAAGAATGTTTATCAAATAATCACAATGTATAGTTTTTTAAATAATAAACTGTATCAAAATTAAACATAATGGATAGGGATTGGGGCAATTCCAATTCTAGGAATCGTTTAGTCTTATGATATCTCGATTCTCTGTTGATTAAAGTGCCGATTTCCATTCTTGTTTTTTAGCTTTTAAAATATGTATGTGGTGTAGTTTATAGAAAAAATAAATAATTATTGTCTTTGCCTTATTTATATATTAGTTAGTTTGAATGAATTAAACGATTAAACCAAATGCCAATTTGAGATAACAAAAATATTATTTATGACGCAACAACAAAGACGATCGGAAGCATTTCTGGTCCGTTTGTTTGTCACGATCGACTCTCTCTCTTTCTCTTTCCCTGTGTCTAGCCACCACCATTTCATACATGTTAAAACAAAACGAAAAGAAAAAGTAGATACAGTTTCTCCAGTTACACAAACTGAATTGGTAATTACTGAAGTTATATTGTAATTGTGAACTGAAGTTCACATTTGTAATTTTAAGTAAATCATTACTTCTATCCGATATGTTTGTCATGCTTTCTGAAATTCCTATTCATAAATCAAGGTTGAACGCTTTGTGTAGCCTATTACATTAAAACAAAACTCCTAAAAGGCTTTATCATATGACCAAAATGTTAGCTACATTCATTATTAGAAAATATCATGTAGGCCTATATAACTTAAAAGAATCAAGTCGGAAGAAAAATTTTATAATCGAGATCGGAAAAGAAAATTTTAGGTAATGGATCCCTAATAATGGATAAGTTGAATTTAAGCTTAAATTAGCGAGTTATACCAGGCAATGATCAATCTGCTTCCTGGTCTAGGTCTTTGATCCTAATCTTATTTTGGTTATTCATGCTACATACTGTTTCAGTAATTAATATTTAGGCAAACTGCAATTTGTAATAGACTGAATGATTTTGTTGATACTGTATAAAGGTAATTATGCTGAGTTTACCTTTATACTAAATAAAGAACCCAGCTATTTGCTTTTCCAAGAACTGTTACACCTTCTTGATTAAGGCAATTTGAAGTACCTCAATTTCTGAAAACTCTTTCCTTCCCAATTTTAGTCTCCTAAATAACTTTACTGATTTATTTATAGGCCTTCACTGTGACATGAGTAAATGATTTATTTTTTAGATAAAGAACTAAAAAAGTTTACATACTTGGTCTGAAAATAAAAAAAATATTAATGGCATGAAACACAGTGTAAACTTAGGCTGCAGAATTTATCTCCAGTCCTATGCTGTAAAGATTTATAGGTCTACATAGTATATAGTAGACAGATTACTGACAATACCCTTTTTATCTTTAAGCTTCAGGCAGTTAAAGGAGCTAACTGAATGGTCACTAACAAAATTGGAACACATAGGAGCATTCTTGCAATAAATACACAAATGTATAACATCATCGAGGATTTGGAAAGCTGTTTTCAGTTCAGTGTTCAATCCTATCTAAGCCAGCTGGAGTGGAGAATCAATGCAGATAGGGATTATAAATAGATGCAACTCATACAAAACTATTTCACATACATAGCAAGTCTATATAAAGTTAATGACTGAGATTTTATGACCTTAAGTATGAGGAAGACTTTTTTTTAAATAACCTTAAAGATGAAAGGTTGTTAAAAAATAAAAGGAGCAAAAAAATATCTGATTTAAAAAAATTAATAAAAAACAACTCTGTTACTATGACCTTCAACCAAGCAGTCAATAGATCCATTATATCTGTGACTGTAGTCTTGAGATGTTAACGCACTTTTCTATTTTAGAACCAGAAAAGGCATGTTTAGAAGTTAATCAATTCAATATTAACTAGGAATACAAAGTAACTGTTATGTTACGAGAATGATCGAAGTAGTTTAGCCACAATAACTGATTAAAAACTATTTTAACTTATTAGTGCTGAAAAAAAAACAATGATAATCTTCAACTCAAAAACCAACTACATAATATCTGGCTAAAAATGAAAGAGACTGAAATAAAAATGATAAAAAAGTGAATATGATAAAATGGTCCCGATCATTTCCAAATCCACCATGTTAGAGTGGAGATTAAAACAGATAATTTTATCTTAACAAATAAAATATCCAAAACAAACAATAAACACCAACAAATGGCTATTGCGAAAAAATTGGGCATAATTCAAAGCTGAAAAATTACCTTTTGAAAATAAAACCAATAGTACTTGTGTTATATTATTTCTAATTTTATCTTTAAAAAGTGATATGGAATAAATTATTTTCAATTAAGCAGACAAATGAGTTCTGCCTTTCTTAGAGTTTGACAATGACATAGTTTGCTGTATACAGTTAATGTTAAGAGTTTCTATTGTGTTTCTAAACCTTCTATTTCAAAGCTCAATTGTTCACTAAAAATAATTTACTTTATAGAATGATTTAATCTTTAGAGTTAGTTGTGAGATAGATTTAATTATCCAAGCTAACTGTCATTTTTAAACTTAGACATTAGGTACGAGTATTTGTCTCTGACATAGAGTTGTAAATCAGTCGATTCAAGAGACTCCGAAAAATATAATGACGGATGACAAAAAACACAAACAAATATGCTAATACACCTAATTTTAAGGCTGTAATTCAGTAAATTTAATGGTGATTCTAGTGAAAAAATTAGTGGTTTTATTAATTAATATGAACTTTCACTTAGTATTAGAAAGTGTACTCATGGTAAACAGTGACATTTCATTTTCATGAAACATAAATATTAAATTTCCAATTATAGGATTTCCCCAAGTTCCAACCATTTAAATTAATTAATTAAAGCTAATGTATTTATTTAATCTTCTACAAACAACATTGGATAAAATTCATATCCATTATAAGACTACATTAATTCATATTGTGAATGCTTACCTTCAATGGTTTTTTTATCTTCATGTTTTATGTGATTGTATCTATGTGGAGTTTTCTCATAGGAGTGAAGAAAACGAGATGTAAGGGGAGGGAAGTTCTGGTGAGACATTTCCATGTATTGCTCTCGGATATGTAATGCTTGAACAAGCATCCGAGAGGCTTGTTGCAAATCTTCCAATGGTACCTGGAAAATGGCATTTCCTGTGAGTATATAAAGGAAGGTTTTCTAATATGGAAATTCTATAAAAAATATTTTACTTATAAGTTATCTCAAGCACATAAAAATATTCACTTTAAACAATTTGTGAATGAAATAATCTTAGTAAAAAGAAGTTAAAAATTGAGATCTATCAGAAAAATTAAAGATAATGTTTTTTACAATTCTAGAAAAATTTGTCTATGTTTTTCAAACTCTGCAGCCAGCTTTGTCTTGTAAAACTATCATGTTACCTTCACATGATTCTGCTACTCACAGGTTTATTCAGACTGATTTTCATTTTTTAGCACTTTCTACTTAAACATGCTATAATTTTAGTAATTTTCTACCTTTGTGAACTATTTCCAGCACTCAATTTATTGTTCTTCTACTGTATTCTTTTAAAAACTCAAATCTGAAGTGCTTTAAGTTATTAATCATTTTTTTTTATAATATCCTGTTTTAAGCTTCATACAATAACTCAATATATTCCTCAACTTCTACAAAAACAACTCTAGTCTTACTTTGAAGTTTTCCGCCAGACTACTCAATCATATTTCCTTCTTATATTTCAAGGTTCACAGGAGATGGGAACCAGTTGCACCAACAAGGGTTTAGTGTCCCTTATAATATCCCAATTGAATAGCACAATGTATACAACAAACCTGCTAAAATACGGACAAATACACAACACGCTACTTCACTAACATATATTCTTAGAACTAGCAGCAGACAGAAAGCTCTCTTTCACTTAATTGCAAGCAGCTTTTGTATGGGACAGCAATCCTGCATATGTAGGACATATTCAATAAGGGAATTATATAAAATGTAATACATTTATACTTATTTTTAAAATATACCACAAAAATTTAGCACAATACATTTCAAAACTATTTTTTTTCTTAGCCGTATTTCATGAGCCAAAAAAGCAACATAAATTAATAGAATACTGAACAAGAATTAAAGATCAATGCAAATGGTCTTTAAAGAACCAATACTGTCAATCTTAAATAAATCCTTTTGTAAATCTAAATTGTTTAACTTGGTTGTTGTAATCTTCTTGATTTCACTGATTATATTTAAAAATAATTGTTTTATACCTAAGTGCACAAAGTTGAACAATTTACTGTCCTGATGTGTTTCAAAACTGTAATTTTATTTACAAAGCCTATCTGCTAAAGCATGGGTTCCTAAACCTTTTAGTACCACACCTCCCCTTCTTGAAATGAAAACCCCCTCATGCTTCTCCACTTAACACTATAAATAAATACTACAGACTTATGAAAAAAGAAACAAATATTATAAATATTAAAAACAATTTATTTATTTACACTTTTGCTATTACTTGCGACCAAACTTTTTGTTAACTAAAGGTTGTTAAATTGTTAAACTGTTAACTTACACTTGGAGGAAACGTTTTCGTCTTACGACTTCTTCAGCCTCGTATTTATGCCGCTAGGAATGCTGCAGTTGTGCTTCCTCGGTTTTTTAAAGTTAGAAGTGATGTGATCTAAGAGTATGTGTGATCTGTGCCGTGTTTGTTAATTTAGGATATCGTTTTTATGTGTGTTGCTATGTCTATATATTTCATACTGTTCTAGTGAGTTCAACATATACTGCAAGCCAACCATGACAGACACTGATACACAACACATCGAACCACCCAATACAACATAAACACGCAGCATTCAAACATTTACTACACAGACTAAATAAAACACCTATGTCCACAACTAACTACACAGAAGAACTAAAAACAATCAAATATTTAGCTCACAAAAAAGGATATGACAATTATTTAATAGACAAACTACACAGAAAAATACTCAACAAGAACAGTAACAACAACACAAACAAAAACACGAACACAAACAAATTTATCACCCTCACATACATAAACAAACTCACAAATAAAATAGCACACCAATTCAATAAAGCTTACAGAACAACAAATAAAAGCCAAACGGCTATCAGACACAGCATTAATAACAATACCAACACATATAATAACCCAGGAGTATACAAACTAAAATGCAACAACTGCAATAAGTTCTATATTGGACAAACAGGCAGATCTTTTGCCGAAAGATATAAAGAACACAAAAGCGTACTGCACACTACTATTGAATCCACCTTCGCAAATCACCTCATGGACACTAAACACTCATACAAAAGTATGGAAAATAACTTGAGCATCCTCCACTCATGCAACAAAGGTCAAATTAAATACACGAGAACGTATATAGACATAGCAACACACATAAAAACGATATCCTAAATGAACAAACACGGCAGAGATCACACATACTTTTCGATCACATTACTTCTAACTTTCAAAAAAATGGTAAGGAGGAAGCAACACTGCAGCTTTCCTAGCGGAAAAAATACAATGCTGAAGAATTCGTAAGACGAAAACGTTTCCTCCAAGTGTAAGTTAACACTTTAACAACTTTTAGTTAACAAAAAGTCTGGTCGCAGGTAATAGCAAAAGTGTAATAAGTTATTAACAACCAGCTCGTCATGAACAGCAACAAGATTTCGATATTTATTTATTCACACTTTCAGAAGAAATATGATATAATATTTCAAGTTTTAATTTTCAAGGTAAAGTTTAACTGATAAAGGAAAAACCTTTTAGTGAGATGGATGAGCTTGCACTTATTTCACTCCCATGCGTATTTGATGTTGTATTTTAGTAAGGGTTGTATCACAACGTAAGTCATTAGCAACATCAAGTTTGTTCCTTTATTTTGTTTTCATTGTAACAAGTGCTGAAAATGCTTTTTTCACACAAGTAGGTGCTTCAAAAAGGCAAGAATAATAAAAGAGTTGAATGCGATACTCTGTAACACACTTTCAAGTGTTTTATCCAAAATGAAGATTTTTCCATTTTGTCAAAATTATATTGGCCAGAGGAATCAATTTTGCATACATTTCATTGAAGTTTTCTAAACATCATGACCAATAAGATTACCGATGCAAAAAAAATCTGAGGTGTAAATTAAGTTTTAAATTTTAATAAATTGTGAACTTACATTCTAACTAAATGAGGATTAATCTTATTTTTCAACTGGTCGCCCCCCCCCCTTGACTTGCCTTCACGATCCCCCCCATGTACTAAAGTAAAGTGTTTTCTAGTGAAGGTTTTTACTAAAGGTAGCAAGCTTGTGATATATGTGTGACGGAGTGTAAGATAGGAAGGTTGTATATATGTGTACAATGACATACTTTGAATCTAACACCGTTTAAATATAACACAACCTACATATCCTAGAACCTGGAAAAACAGCTAGACTTCATAAATGAAAAGACTCTTTCAAAACGCCTATGCACAGTAAGTGGTCAAGTCTATTCACTTAGTTATAAAAGAACTATTTATGAACACATAATTATAAAATTACTACAATAATTTTACTTTTCCCTATTTAGTAATTGTTTTTTAGAAGTCCATGTAAACCTTCTAAGCTTGAAAATTTAAAAATACATATGGCCACATTGCTGCTCAAAGAAACAATTACCAAATTATCATTTATAGTAAAGAATACATTTTAGAATGTTAGTAATGCACCAAAATTTCATCTTTAGCTGTGAATAAAGGTAATACGTAATAATGAACACCAACTTAAAATTCAATAATTTAGTTCTTAAAGTGATTAAACTTTTGAATTTTTGTAGTTATACTCGCTCATGAAGGTGAATGTCAAGAAAATATGAATGAGAAAGTAAATTATTGATTGTGAGTTGGCGGTCGTTATTATTTTATGATGATAGTAATATCACATAACTTTAGTCATCAAGGTAAAGTACATATATTTCAAATTTACATTAACCACTAGTATACTTAAAAACTGAAAATCACAACTCATTCAGTTTTAAATTTATTTAAATAATTTAATTTCACATTATAAATACTCATTAAACGATAATCCTAAAATTATAACATAACAAAGAAGCTATTTTTTTATAAATATTTTAAATGATTACAATTATGTAAAACTATACAAATTTAAAAGATCTGAATTTACATATAAAAATCTTAAAATGTTTAATTAACTTCAAGGAAAATGAATAATTTTGATAACTCTGACAACTACTGTTAAAAAAAGATAATTTTAGGTTATGATTATTTGTAGGTTATATGTTACTTTATATATCAAATCCTATTACTTTAAAAAAATCCACTTGTGAATGACTAAACTCCAAATGTCCACATGCATACATTTTAAAAAACCTTGCACAAAATGTCTCGAAATATTTTACAGTTAATTTATTTTTCTTTAAATATTCTAACTTAAAAACAGACTGCATCATATAAAAATTTAGACCTAAACATGTGTAGTTTTATACAATTACCATATGTTTATAAAAAAGAATATTTAAGCTTTTCACAAAGCTTATTTGGATAGCTAGAATACAGATGCCTATACCTAACAATTTTGTATTTTATAATTTTCTATAATTAATTTAAACATTCATAGAAAACAACAATAACAATACATTATAACAAAACTGTTACTAAGGTTTGGAACTTAAGCAATAAGAAATGTTTACATAAACATTTTAAATTAAAGCGCTGATAGATTTATGAAACATTTACTTTCAAAAACTAAAAAAAACTACTTGTTCAATGTGAGTACCAGTGTAGCAAGCCCTATGTGCTACAATGTAATGTATCATTCTTTAATTAGCTCATGAATATTTTTTATTTTATCTGAACTTTTTTATTGTCAATTTACCAACCTTTTTATCTATTAGGCCACTGTGCTGTTATATTATTTTTACCCTGCTTCCTAACTAACTATATTTTATATTTCATCTTCTCTGAGTGTTTTCAGCTAAAAGCATTTTTTCAAACTGGAAATATATTAGTAGGTGAAGAATTGAAACAAAAGATAAATGAGAACACTAAAGAAACATGTAGAACCAATTAATAACACAAACATGTTTGACAAATAATAATAAATATAATACTAAATATTTGTTATCTAGGTAGATTATGAATTCTGTTCTTGATAACAGATGAAATTGGAAAAATAAAGGTTTCATGAATATCTGAACATAATAAAAACAGTTATACCTTTATCTTAGAAAGCAAAAGTGACACTATTGCTAGATGGAACTCTGAAAGTTCTTAAACTGAAAAATTGTCTAAGAGAAAAAAATTACCTCTGAAATGTGAAAAAATCTTTTGAATTTAAAAAATAATATTGGTTACTGGATATAAAATACAAAAGTTGAAAACATAAGAAACAACAGAAATAAATGACTATATACCACAATATAAAATCTTATAGGTACAAGTATGATAAGGTGAAAGAGTATTGACTAAGACAAAAAAGTGTAAGTTTTCCAGGGGGAAATTGGGGCAACAAACAAAATCGTTGGAGAGAGAAGAAAAGACGTTTAGAAATAATAATTAAATTTTTGTTGATTCCATCTTCGCATGAGCTACTAGTAATCACACTTTTAAAATGTTTTAAACTTGCCTATAGTAGCACTTACTTTACTTGTTGAGGACGGCCGTTTCGGGAGATGTGTCCCTTTGTCAACACAGACCGTAACTGATCTCAAGGTTTACGTAGGTTAGGGTGGGGGTGGGATATTTTGGTGGTGTGGGTGTATTTTGTGTGTATTAGGAGTTATGATGTCAAAAAGTGCGTGCGAGTTGTAATGTAATTATGTGTTGAGTATGTGTGTAGGGTGTAGTTTGAAGTGCCTATATATTTCGTATTGTTCGGTTGTGTAGCGTCGGTTATTTCTGTGTTGTTTATGAAGAATTTGTAGGTTAGATGTTATGTCTATGTAGTCATGTTTTGTGGAGTTGAGGTGATCGGCGTAGTTTGATTGGTAGTTATTGTTTTTTAGTGCTTTTATATGTTCTTGGTAACGAGTGTAGAATGACCTCCCTGTCTGGCCTATGTAAAACCTGGGGCATGAACAGCAAGTTAGTTTGTAAACTCCAGTGGTGTTGTAAATGTCGTTGATTTTGCTGTTGGGTTTATATTGTTTGTTGAAAGTGTTGTGTGTGGAGTAAGCTATTTTGTAGTTGTATTTTCATAATGTGTTGCTTAAATTGTGGGTTTTGGATGATCTGTATGGTATTGATAAGTATTTTATGTGATTGTCATCTTGTGTGTTTGTATTTGGGTTATTATGTTTATTTTTTAGGCGGTTGTATAATTTGTCAATCATTGTTGGGTTGTATCCGTTTGTTTGTGCTATATATTTTATGGTGTTTAACTTCTGGTAGTGTTCACCTTTGTCCAGTGGTGTTTTAAGGAGGCGATATATCATGGTGTTGTAAGCAGCTAGTTTATGTTGTTGTGGGTGGTTTTAGGAAATGTGTATGGTCGTATTGATGCTGGTGGGTTGTCGGTATATGTTGAATTTATGTGTTTGTTTGTCTGTTCGTTTAATTGTGAGGTCTAAGAAGTTGAGGGAGTTTTGTTGTTCTGTTTCGATGGTGTATGTTAGTTTAGGGTGTATGGAATTTAGGTGTTTTAGAAATATGTGTGCTCTGCGTGTGTTGCCTTTATATAATGTTATGATGTCGTCGACGTATCTGTACCAGTAAATTATGTTATCTGAGTATTTGTTGCTGTGTAAAATGTGGTTTTTTTCAATATGGTGTATGAATATTTCTGCTAAGATGCTAGCTATGGGAGAGCCCATAGGTAGTCCATCTTTCTGGTTGTAGTATGTGTTATTGTCGGTGAAGTAATTTTGAGATGTGATTAATCTTGTAAGGTGGATGATTTCATCAATGTGTGTATGTGGTGTATTTGTGTCTATTAGCATGTTTTTGAGGATGTCAATGGTTTCTGGAATGGGGATGTTTGTATATAGATTTGATATATCAAAAGAGACTAAGGTGGAATTGTGTGGGATATTTACAATTTTAATTTTGTCTATTAGATTTAGGCTATTTTTTATGCAACAATGATTATTAAATTTTACACGGTTTCGGATAGTTTTGTCGAGGAATTTGGCTAGAAGATGAGAAGGGGAGCATGTATGGTTGATTAGTGGACGTATTGGGATGTCTGTTTTGTGAAGTTTGGGCAGGGCGTTTAGTTTAGGGGCTATTGGCTTTATTTGTTTTAGGTGCTTTTTGGTGTGGTGTGGGATTATAAGTTTTGTTTTGTTAATTGCTTCTTTGATTTGAGCGCTCAAATCAAATCACAAGATTAATCACATCTCAAAATTACTTCACCTACAATAACACATTCTACAACCAGAAAGATGGACTACCAATGGGCTCCCCCATAGCTAGAATCTTAGCAGAAATATTCATACACCATATTGAACAAAACCACATTTTACACAACAAATACTCAGATAACATAATTTACTGGTACAGATATGTAGACGACATCATAACATTATATAAAGGCAACACACGCAGAGCACACATATTTCTAAAACACCTAAATTCCATACACCCTAAACTAACATACACCATCGAAACAGAACAACAAAACTCCCTCAACTTCTTAGACCTCACAATTAAACGAACAGACAAACAAACACGTAAATTCAACATATACCAAAAACCCACCAGCACCAATACGACACAGTTCCTCAAACCACCCACAACAACATAAACTAGCTGTTTACAACACCATGATATATCACCTCCTTAAAACACCACTGGACAAAGATGAACACTACCAGGAGTTAAACACCATAAAGTATATAGCACAAACAAACGGATACAACCCAACAATGATTGACAAATTATACAACCGCCTAAAAAATAAACATAATAACCCAAATACAAACACGCAAGATGACAATCCCATATAATACTTATCAATACCAAACAGATCATCCAAAACCCACAATTTAACCAACACATTACGAAAATACAACTACAAAATAGCTTACTCCACACACAACACTCTCAACAAACAATTTAAACCCAACAGCAAAATCAACGACATTTACAACACCACTGGAGTTTACAAACTAACTTGAAGTTCATGCCCCAGTTTTTACATAGGCCAGACAGGGAGGTCATTCTACACACGTTACCAAGAACATATAAAAGCACTAAAAAACAATAACTACCAGTCAAACTTCGCCGATCACCTCAACTCCACAAAACATGACTACATAGACATAACATCTAACCTACAAATTCTTCATAAACAACACAGAAAAACACAGAAATAACCAACGCTACACAATCGAACAATACGAAATATATAGGCACTTCAAACTATACCCTACACATATACTCAACACACAATTACATTACAACT